>OX122926.1:890000-2151071 GCA_944738685.1 Synanthedon myopaeformis | reverse complement strand
ATACAATGCCTTCTATGAACATGGCAAAAAATCTTATAAATTCTTTTTTTTAGTTATTATTTTGAAACAATATGATGCGCAATTATGAATTTTTAGCAGTTTAAGGGGCTTATGACAAACTAACATTTTTAATGAAGTATTAAATTAATCTTATTGTATAATTATGGAGGAGGCCTATGTCCAGCAGTGGACCTTTTTTTAACGTTGGGATATCCTCTTGGATACCCGGCAGTGTAGGGGACACTGCCGGGTTATGCCGGATTCCTACCGGCTAAAACCCAACGTCTATCTAGCGCGGCCGTTGATGGGCTGGGTCGCGGGGACGTTATGACACGACTTCGGTGCCTCGCCAGCAGTGTACGTTCTGCGGCTGAGATGATGATTCAATACTAAGTACAAGAGATATAATACCTTTTTATATAATTATTTCTTCACCATTATTTTAAAGCTATTTAATAGTACGGTTTGATAACAATTTAATTAAAACGATTTACATAATATTGTTATCTATGAAATTTGCGTGCACTAATCTTAACTTCGAAAAAAAAGATACAGCTTGTATTTCCTTTTAAATATAATAATTGCATTACTACATTGATTATATCTATCTAATATTAAGTATTAAAATAAAATCGCTGTCCTCTTGTGTTTGTTTCTCCGTTAACTTCTTCTAACCCATCCATCAATTGCAAAAAAAAATCCATGTGAAGCCTGGAGCGGGTCGCTAGATCCGTGTAAAGTGCATCCCAGTTAAATAAAATTAAGTAATGTAATAAGTATAGAAAAATTACTACATATAATAACAAAAACGGCCACATTAAATTACTGCGACGTTCTGAGTTCCAGCAAAATCTTTGGGCAATACGTACATTAAGGTACGCTATTACCTAAAATTGCCCTGGAAATATTAACTGTCGTCTATTATTACGACAGCTATGTTGCAAATGTTGCATTAGATACAAAATTGAAGCTAATATCGTCATGTCTAGGGATGTCACTTATATTATGTGTATGACCCACAACATATCGATTTAAACTATTATAAACAACCGTCAAATATTGTATAATAATAAGAATGTCATTGGTCATTGGTGGTCATCATTAGTGACCCATATGTATCATAAATTTAATGTATTTTATCATAGAAAAACCCATTTTTCAACAGTTCTAGCACATTATATAAACAAATAAGCTTTTTGGGGTAAAATAACATAATAATGAAGCAAGCCTTTTCGCTAAGCTTGTCGCTTTAAAACGGCGACGTTTTGACAACAGTGACATCAGGCAATAATGACGTAGACATTTTTAAATACAGACGAAATCCTAAATAAATTTTGCCTAGAGGTCTAATTTTAAAATGTAAAATTGCATAATTATGTATTTACAAATTAGAAATGACGTATGTAAAATTAAATGTAGGTTGCCCGTAGTATAGGTACTTCTGTCCCGTCTGGTTGTAGGTACCACGGGAGATTTTTTTAACTCTGGTAGGTAGTAGGTACCTACTACTTACATATTATGCATTCCAGGTATTGTAATGTTAAATAAATTTAGTCTTTTAAACCTATTTGGCAATCTAGACAATTTAAGAAGACTATGTTTAAGAAGTTTTTTTAGAATATTTCCTATCTATACTAATATTTGATTGTTTGTTTGCATTGAATAGGCTCCGAAACTACTGGACCGATTTGAAAAATTCTTTCACTGTTGGGAAGCTATATTATCAGCGAGTAACATAGGCTATATTTTATAAAGTTACGCGGGCGAAGCCGCGTGCAACAGCTAGTATAACATAAAAGTATATTTATAGAAGCAATCGTTCAAATATAACACATCTATTCAAAAACCCCAAATGTATTCGCAATTCAACACTACCTACAAAACGGCTCGTTTCCCTTTCATTACATTATACTCATACAATCACAACATTACAGAGATTATCATCAAATTGGCTGGACTGAGAAACAATGAACGAGCGCTAAAAAAATTCAATATATGCATTAAGCATACGACCTGCATGGCCATTAACCGAATTATTCAAACAAACTTTACCGTTTACTGACGAAATACCTTCGAATGTATACTGATTAAGAAATAGTTAAGTATAAAGAAACAATCTCCATTTGCCGTTTTAAGCTTACTCTAGCTTTTCGGGCCTAACTATTTTTTTAGACAGGCTTACTGACGCTCCGATTGGATAATAAGTGAATATCGATGCAAGGTAGAGAGATTGGGACAATACCTAATTGAAGTTTTATACCTAATTGGAAATTTCGTTGTGAGTAATCCTCCACTATAATTACATATTGATTACCTTTTACATTAACACCTGATTAGCTACAATAATTTACCATTAAAATATAACTGGTTTGGTTCCATAATTACAAATAAATGTGCAGGTATTGCCTAAGTACCTAATGTAATAATTTAGGGCACATGATAATTAAGTTTACCTAATACTTTTTCTTGTTTCAAATAAATATCTATATTATTTTATTTTATTACGCCCCCGGCTTCACATGAATGCAACTTTTTTCCGCAAATTACATACACAAATCTTCTTCGTTTATCGCTCTTGTGAAAACCGTATCAAAAATTCGTTGAGTAATTTAGTACTTAGAAGCTATTCAAGCGACTTAGAAGGAATCTCAAAATATTTTTATTTATGTAATCTAATTGTGAGCCTACCGTAGTGAGTTAATTATATAGACATTTCGTTAATTGTCAGCTATGTGAAATACCTAATAAAGAAAGGCAAACGCCTTTTTTAAAGGTAACTAGCGACCCGCTCCTGGCTTAGCACGGGTGCAATTTTTTTCTGCAAATTATATATATGCAGTAGTGGCAAGGCACACTCCGTTTCACAGTCATTTGGGCAGCCCGTCTGGCGGCAGTAACCATCCCCTTACAAAATACCACCGTGGAAAAAGTGCATAATTATGTGTTTCGGTGAGTGAGTATGGGATGCCAAAGCCCATTACCCCATCCCTTCTTAATGCTTCTATGGTTGGCAGCGCAGTTGCAGCTCCTATGGCGTTACTTGTGTTATAGGCAACGGAAGCCACCTACCATCAATTGGACCTGTCTGACGACCTCAACATAAAAAAATATATAAAAACCTTTCTCATTTAATGAAAAAAATATTCATTCATAGGACAAACTACGATTTTTTTGATAATTACATTACAATGCTTATTTTTGGTAATTCATTTTGGTTTTGCTGTGGACGCTCGCGCGATCATCATCGCGAACGTACATACAGACAGACGCGGCGAGGACTTTGTTTTATATTATGTAAGGATTAAAGTATCTAACATAATATTTCTAAAAATCTTGACATTAAATTATTTCAAAATTATACTAATAAACTATTATAATTAATTTTCAAAGTGAATTTCTTTATATGAAATAAATTGAGATATTTTGGGTAACATTATAAATGGAAATATTAAAAAAATATATATTTTGTAAGTATAAATCTTATTTTTAAATCACTAAATTAGTTTGAAAGACACGAAAAGTGTGCAGACAAAATAAGAAATCTAATTAGGCTACTTACCTTAGGTATTAAATTAAATTGTAAGTATGACTCATATTTTTAATGAAGAAACAAAATAATAATGAAGGTACGATCGTGATTTTTTTACTACGTTTTATCAATTTATTTGCAATGTCATAATAAAAAATTAAGAATAACGAAATTTACTTACCGACTTCCATAATTATGTCAAAACAAAAAAATAATATAAAAACACAGCTCCAGCACAGTTTCTTCATGTTGAAAAACTTTTATGCACTCAGTTAAAGAAATAAATGTTCAAAATCACATTTTTCACATACAACAGATAAAAAATTCACTAGTTTTTTTTTAATTATTTTTAAAGTCACAAGCACATTTCACAATATACATATATTTTTAAGAATTACAAACGGAAAGTTTTAAAAACATCGAGATAGAGCTCGAGAAATTTTGGCGCGAAACGCAACGACCGTACGACGAGTACGCGGTGCCTTATCGAAATGAATTGAAGTAGAGTTTCTGTAGGCATTCAAAGTAAAGGCTCGCACACACTGGCTCTGGTGATCGACCCCACCGGAACCACAGTGGATGGGCGGCCGACTGACTACTCTATGATGTGCACCGCACCGAAACATGCCTTCAACCAAAACTTATTAACGTGCAAGCAACTTTGCACTTTTACATATTGATTTAAAGTCCTAAATTGAATAAGACGTAAGTATATCGGAGTATAGCGTATGCGCATAGAGAAAAGCATGTCACCCTATTGTTAGTATTGTTTTAAAGGGCCATCGGAAAAACAAAAACCGTAGGAGCAAAAAATTACAAAGCAATTCTTGGATAATGACAAAAGTGGGCATAGGGTTCGCAGATGTTTAAGACGGTTATTTATAAAAAAATTAAGGGTGATTTAAGTGGAGACGTAATAAGATTTATGAAAGAGGCTGTAAATAAGGGATTGATTGCATGAAATAATACTCAATAAATGACGTTTTGTTTTGTTTGCATTTGCAACGAATACGTCTCATGAGAATTTTTCTTTTTTTTTTTTATTAAGAATGATTTTTTTGATTTGGGTTATAGGAGCTCGGAAACACAGAACGCAAGAACTTCCAATATTTGGCAGTGCGTAAAATACTGTGAAAGAGTTTTTAAAGCGTTTAGTACTAAAAAGATGAATTTTGACAAGATAAGGATAGTATACACCTACTAATATTATAAAGAAATGTGTTTTTATTAAGTTATTACCACATCTAAATATATAGGTACACATTATAAAATAAAGTAGCTGCCAGCTTCTGTTTTTTTTTTTTTTTGCTTACTTCTAAACTACCCTACGGAGAATTAAGGAAGGTTTGTATGTATAATTTGCATAATTTAAAAAAAATCTTCACACATTCCACACAGCACCATCTAGTTCCACATTAAGCAACTATAGGCTTGTATTATGGATATCAGACAGTTGATATATTACATAGATTACTTTTTTTTGTAAATACATACATATTATAAATACAAAACATCCATGACTAAGGTACAAAGGTAAATGTTAACACATAGACATTTGCCCCTAGCGGGATTCGAACCCGCGACCGTTTGGTTAACAACAAGGATTACTAACCACTAGACCAAACGTGTCGTCAAATATATAATCCTCAAAGAAACTTTTATTAATAATAAAACTGCATTACGTATGTACTTGATAATTATTTATTATTGATAGTATTTTTTCAAACTGAGCACCCAAGTAACACAAAACACATGTACACTTACAATAATATTTAAAAACGATAATTTTATTTGTGAATAAACGATAATTTCAAACGATTTCCATGATATATAAAGTCATATAATTTGTAATTAATTTAAAAAAAAAACACCTTGAAGTTGTTTAAATCATACATTCAGAACAATCTATTAAAATTGCATGGCGTACACTGTGGACTATCTTAAAAACAAAATCCTAATTTATACTTTTTTTTTGACGTCTTTTTTGCTTCCATAGTATACATTGAATTTTATTGTATTAATGATACATTAATGATAGTAAAATATTATTTAGCTATTTAAAAAAAAAAACAAACAAACAAACAACTATGTTGGCGGCGATTACAAACATTCCTGGTACTTTTACATGATAAAAAAAATCCCCAAATTTTATTGTTACAATCTATAAAAGCCTAAAAGAAATTATTTTAGACGATACTGTAAGAAAACATTAAATCTGAGTTCTATACCATGGTGGCAATGAAGCTGTATAAAAAGCAAAATCTTTATTATGCTTTTGGATCGTAGCGCTTCATGTATAAGTTCTTCGATTATTTTCTTTTAATAACAAAAATACAACAGGCACACTGTACAATACTATACTATATTCACTACCTATATGTTTTAACTACTTACGATCTATTTAGAAATTAGATTACGTCAGTACATTATAAGTTTGATACGTGGATAGCGCACAATAAGAGACCATGACTCTATGATATTTTTTTAAATGTATTATTTTAAGAAAATCTTTTGTTTATGCAATAAGTACACAAAAGAAGTGAGGCAGGTGTACAGAGTAGATGAACCTCGGGCAATACACGGAAAATTCGTGCACCTGTACAATATCGCTTTCTGCCCAAAGCATCAAGAAGGACTTCTTTATGCTTTGGGCAGAAAGCGATATTTGTCTCCAATTCATAGGTACTCTTAGCAGTTCCTCATTCGGACCAGGTTTATTTAAGGCCATAGTTGACAACAGGACAGCAAAACAATGCTACAATGTCATTACGTAAAATTATCATATGTATGCGTTTGCGTATACGAAGGGAGGTAAAAAGTTTGGAGAATGAAAAGCAAGCGGTGGGGGGACGCTCGTCTGTACAGTCGCTAGTTGTGAACCTCACAGTTAGTATGTATTCGAAATATTAGGCAAAGAGGGGAAGTGTAAAGGCTAAAAGAGAGAGAGACAAGAAGAAGAAGAGAAAAAAAGAGAGCGCTAAAAGAAGAGACTCAACACCTCATTCAATAGGTAATTTGGGTTATTATAAAATTACTAGTCTGTTTTATTTATCTGGGGCATCTTACTTCTTAATTAAATTTACCGACTCTGAGTGAACCTTCTCAGATTTCTGTGATTCTGTAAACACTTGATCGCGCAAAACTTGTATTGATCATATTGAAATGGACGTTTGGGGAGTGATGTGCCGCACATAAAACATCTTCTTTCGCCAGCCTTCATCTGAAAATAATTAAATATTTATATTGTTAAAAATTATTATTAAATATAAAACAATCCTAAAAAGAAATTCGACTTTCGGGAAAGATTAATAAGACATGATAAAATTCGCTGACACACTGGCTCTTTTAGTGATATTGCATACGTCAACTTAATATCTTTTTGCTTTTTTTCTTTTTTGTGTACACATGGACTGTGAAGGCAAACGTGACAAGCCATTTGTTGCATTTAATATAATATTAGATACATAAGCTATAAGTCATAAGTTATCATTGGCCAAATATTAAATTATGTAAGTTCATCACAAATTTTCAAAACTGTTCTCTTTAAGTTGTCACTATATCACTGAAAATATTAGGATCCCTTACAGAAAGAGTAAGGTTTCGATTTATTTTAATACCTGTATCATTTATGTAGAAAAAATATTATGAACGAATCATTCAAAGTAAAGTTTCGAAACATAAAAGAGAAAAGTACCTTGTCAGCATCGGGAAGCTCCAAGAACTTGGCAGTTTTAACTTTCTCCATCTGCTTCTCTTTCTCCCTTTGCCGCTTCGCTTTCTTCTGTTGCGCTTTCTTCTCTTTCTCTTGCTCCAACTGTTCTAGCGTTACGGGGCCGGGGATTTGTGACTGTGTCAATAAAAATCAATCTCTATTCATTCTTCATTTTTAGTTTATGTGTAGGGACCGGATTATATGCATTTGCATATTTAAGCATATTGCAGCGGTAATAGCATATTTTACCTAAGATCTAGTTATGATGCATATTATCGGTACATTTATAATATTTTTCCGAGTGCAATGCACTCACACCCTGCGTTCCGAAATGCGATAAAAGTTATAATATCGCGAATCCGACCAAATTTAATAGTCACAAAATAAGTATAAGGGCTATTGAGTAATAATTGTGCCTTTGGTCGGATTCGCGATATTATCACTTTTATCGCATTTCGGAACGCAGGGTGAGTGCACTGCACTTCAATATGTTTGAAAACATATTGAACAATAACCCATGTTTTGAACGTTTGTGTCAAATTGATAGTTTTATTAATGGGACGGCAGAACTTTTGCCAGAAACTCATGCTAAAATAGTAGCACCCAAGTTCAAATTCTGCCCAGTTATCTCAGTGAATGTGGAGCGAACCTTTTTCACTTATAAAAATATTTTAAATGATTGAAGACACAATCTTACTACCACTGAACATTTGGAACAACACTTGATTGTTTACGTTTACAAAAATATTAAATAATTTTAATGTCATGTAATGGTTGTGGAAAACGATAATGTTGATAATAGTGACAATGATAATAACACTGATGAAAATTATGATGTAGGTATCAAAGCTGACAATGATACCGATCTAATGGAATCTAATGGCAATTGGGCATACCTTGGCATAGTTGTATTTGTCAGGATGCTGAGCCTGGAATATTCTAAAGGCGACTCGAGACAAGTGGTTCGGTGTCGCGGCGTATGGCGTCTGTAGCAAGTGATTGCGAATGCAAGGGTCGCCGCCAGCGCACAGGATTGCGCTGCAATATCAATTCTGACTTCAATCTTTACATAGTATAAAATCTGTCTGTCCCTCTGTATGTGCACATAGATATTTTTACCTACGCCACGGATTTTAATGCAGTTTTCACAAATGGAAAGAGCGAAAAAGCCGAGGAAGGTTTTTGTATATAATTTGCAGAAAATAAATTGCGAAGCCGGAAGCAAGTCGCTAATCTTTATATATATAAAAATTACGTGTCAGGTTGTTTGTCGCCGATGAATTCCCTAAACTACTGGACCAATTTTGATAATTTTTCGTAACTGTATGTAATTTGGTCCAACTTAAAATATAGGATAGTTTTTATTTTGAACCCGGGCAAACCAGGGAGCGTGTAACTAGTGTTTTATAAAAATTTATTACAGTTGTTAGAGATCGCATAATACATATGTTGTAATATCTGAAAATATACAGAGGTGTCGGTTACACGGTTACGGTAACAGTCGCGAGTTCAATGATTTTTTCCCGTCTCAAAAATGCCCAACGCGCCTAAAGTTTTCAGTTAAAAAAAAATAATGAAAATCGTATCGAAGTCCGACGAGTGGTTTTGAAAAAGTAAGCAGCGACAAAGACAGAGACGGACAGTGACTTTGTTTTACTCCGTTACACAACCTTTTTTTAGTTTAAATAGTTACTAATAGGAGTTTCTATCTAGCTCGGTGCAAATTATAACAAAAAAAAGGTACAATGGAAACCCAAAAATAAGACGCTTATTAGCTAAAAAATTAGTATTTTACAAATAATGGACGCTCACATGTAATATTGTTATGACATTCAAATTTATTGAAAAAAAAAAAAAAAAAAAAAAAAAAAAAAAAACTCACGTTATCATATCGGGTTTGTCGGCGATGGCCGCCTTGTGAAGTGCTGTGTTGCCATCATTCGGATCCTGAGTGTTGCAAGCCATCTCCACTTCTCCTTCGAATCCTTCCAAAATGGGCTCCAATAAACTGAATTCAGAACTGGCTATCACCTTCCACAGCTACAAATGCGAATAACTATTACAAAAGTTGTCCCGACAACACTTAAAAGCAAACAAATCGGAGTTAAAAACTGCTTTTCTTGCATTTAAATTTAATTAATTACTAGGTGTTGCACGCGACTTCGTAAGCGTAATTTTATAAAATATAGCCTAAATTACTCGCCGATAATGTAGCTTTGTATAGGTGAAAGATATTTTCAAAATCGCTCCACTAGTTTTAGAGTTTATTCATCACAACCATACAAAAATACAAATCTTCTCTATTTATAACATTAGTATAGATAGATACTTAATTATATTTGATAAAATCTCTTTTTATATTTATTTAGATACATGTACAATTTCTTTTACTTGTGACGTAATTAAAATAAAATATTTTTTCTTTTAGGTTTATTTTTTTCCTATATGGTTGAAATCGCTTTTTTTTTCTATGCCATTTCCTCCATTTTTTTTTATGCCATTTCCTCCATTTAAAAAAAAAATATGTTCAGGTGCAATATTTTTTCTGATTACTTAAATGCTTGTACATTGTCATGTTAGATAGGGTACATAATATTACTTAAACAGAAAAAATACAAATAATACGAAATAACAACATTAACTGATTACAATTAGCATAATTTTGAGAATTTTTAAATTTTTTGTTTAAAGTTGCAATAAAACAATAGACAGATTTTGTCTATGACAAATATATCTTAAAGAAATATAAATTGTCTAAGCTATGATTCCGTTCAAACATTGTATTCGATTTCCAAACAACCTGTATGTGAATAAAAAACGCATTTGAAACCTTTTTAACATTAGCTGGTATTTGTATCTGAGATGTCTTCTGTCCTTTTTTCTCATCCTTACTCTTCTCATCTTGCTTCTTCTTCTTTCTCTTCTTAACGGATTGCTCCTTCTTAACGTTCCCGTCTTCGCTATCAGAACTATCTTCGTGGTTTTCTATATCTACATCTATTAGTAGATCTTTTCTCGAGTTCGTGATAACCCCATTGCTACTCTGCTCCGACAACGTTTTGATCCAATCTTTCGGTGTTTCCGAATCGATATAGCACGGACCCTCGTCTTCGCTCGACATTATTTGTACTGGCAACTCGCGAGGGGCGCGTTCTCTGGAATATTTGACACATTTTTGGAATGAAAACTTCTCTAAGCCAAGTCGGGTAGTTTGTATTGGGACTTTATTCTAGGTGGCGCAACTGTTGCCGCCGTTATTACTCTCAAAAAAAAAAAAGTATTAAATTATAAAAATTTAAGATCTAGAATGTTTTATTTTAAGTCTGAAATTATCTTGTCAGTTCAATTTCAAATCTACAACATTTTTTATGCTTTAGATTCGAACTTTTCTTGGCATTTCTTTTGAACGCTCAACGCAAAAACAAGGTGTTGTTTTAGGTTTGACTTGAGTGTCTGTGTATCCGATCTGTGTGTGTCTGTCTATGGAATCTTAATTCCCAAATGGATTGACTGATCTTTTCATTTGAAAGCTGTCGTGATCAAGATGGTTCTTAGCTATAGTTTATGAAGATCTGTTCAAGCGTTTAAAGATCATCATCCCATTTACTAGATAATTAGGGATTTCACTAACTTCCACATGTTCGATTGAAGTGAAATTTGCTATACTGTTAATTCGGTGCTATTTCCACAACATGGTAACCCTAATCTTACGTTACAGCATGTAGTAGTCTGCTGGACATTCAACTCCTAAGCAACTTACAGCAGATATAGCATGCTTGGGCTCAATAGAACGTCGGGGTTTAGTTTATAATGATAGCTTCTTACTACATTTGAATAAAAACCATTGTATTATCTTCTTTTTTATTTATTTTTCAACATTTTCTCCATACCTGGACTTAGCTCTATCTATTGGCTTTCCAGGGCTGCACTTTTGAGTCTTTTTACTGCGATCAGAGTTAGCATCTGTCGCTTTATTTGCAGGCTTAGTGGACGCTATCAGTGCCTTTTGAAACTGCTCCATTGTTTCTAAAAAAAAAAAGTAAAATTTCGTATATAAATTGCTAAAATATGTTTCAACCTTTTATATAACATTTCTATTTTTTTTTTAAAGGTTCACTAACGCTAAACTACATTAATACGTTAATGGTAAATACATTTTTAAGTGAACAACACTTGCAATTTTAAAGACAAGATGCACGGGTGTTATGGCCATACATCAATCTACTACAACTATGGATTTCTTATGTCATACAAAACACTACGAACTTTATGAAACATTTAAAAATGACATATGCGTAGAGCATAAATTCTGTCATCTGTCATTTAAAACCAACCAAACATCTGTCATTTAAAGAAAATGTGACTTTACGTCAACATATTGGAGTTTAAAATCAATAGTAGAATTTGGTCGTTACTACCTTTTACCAATGACGCGCGAAGACAAGACTCCGCCATGATTCCGTTTTAGGCGTACCTTTTATATTCCGCTTTCGCATTTGTGACGCCAAATCCATAGTTGTAGTAGATTGATTTGGCCATATTACAATCACATTATGTATTATAGACAACAATTTACTTACCATACACTTCAACACCGGCCACAGTTTCGTGTATTCTCTTAACTTCCTTGTAAGTAGGTTTTCTGGTTGGAAAAGGCAGTGCCCTTACTCTCAAATCGTCACGGCTGATCGGCGAGTTTTTGCCAAACAAGGCAGATTGATTTGTGGGACCGACGGCTCGATATAAAATCAGATTCACAGTGGTCAAGGTTTGAGCCCAATTCGTCACTATTTCTTGTACATGCTGAAATGAATCAAATGTGTTTGTTTTGAGTACTGGCATGATGAGAGCAACATTATGAACGTCATGAAAAAAGTGGAGAAAAGAGCCCATTTCGGGCATTAACTAGCGAGAGCACCAGCTAATTTATCTACGTATATTATTTATATGAATAATTTTAGTTAAGATAGTATGGATAATTTATGAGCTTATAAGATATATTCAGATGTACACTGATTAGTTATGCAACAATTGGTAACAAATATTGATTTACAACACAATGTTCTATACCTGTTTATAATGTATAATGAGTAATGGCTAGTTTAGAATAAAAAAACACACTCACATCTATAAACTGAGCCTGATTATATCTCCTCAGACTAGCTCCGGCTGATCTTGGTGCGTGGGTGGCGTGCCTCTCGTCTCTGGTGGCCTGAGCGTGGCCCTGACCTCTTCTAGTCACGTAAGAGTGGAAGGTCTTGTGGCAAACGACCACGTCCCCAGCGAATACTGCACCAGCGAAATGACCACCGGACACCATCATTACCGCCCACCGGAGAAACAGTGGCACCGTTAGACGTTCGACCCGTTCGACCCATTTACATCCGTGGCCGTCGGTTGACAATTCTTCCTTTAAGTTATGATAAGTTTATTGCTTGTTATTATTAATCAAATAATAATTCCAGAAAACATCTATGTAACATTCAATAGTGACAGAGTATACTGACTTTTCTCAGTCATAGTTTTAGTCAGCCCGTCTGGTGGTAATAATAAATACCCCATTACAGAAGACACAGTGAAATAATGGGAATTTTTAAAGCATGGGAAATGCAATCGACCAATCCACACACTTCGCGGCTTTTTCCAGTACCGCTATTGGTCGCCAGCTGGCGCCATGTTATCGTGCGCCGCTTGCCATCTTACGCGAGTGCGCATTGTATTATCAACCTTATGCATATTGTATTTAAGGTTAATTGTAAGTTTTAAGCTTTCAATGCTTATTACCAATATTGCCATTACATAAACATTTCTATTATACTAGTCTACATTTTGATCTTTGCATTAATTATTAAATTAATTTGCCTAGTTATTTTTTTACCCTATTTCGCTATTTATGAGAAAATAATTTGAACATTTTGTAAAAAATACACACAATGATTTTTATACACAAGCAAGATAAGGAAAGTATATGTAACTTTATAATTAGCTGTAAGTACACAAATCTCCATATAAAGGATCATCTGAAGGTAGCTTTATCAGTAATAATTCTTATCCTGGAACATTATTTTGTCTAAAATCTTAACATACCTTTCTGTGGTGCAATATACATCTGTAAATACAGAACACTTGACCGGAGGCATTGGTGAAGAAAGCCTTGCAGTGACGTGTGCAGGCGGCAAACAAATCACTAACTGGCTTATTGGTGTCATCCTCTGTTTCTGAATCGCTTCCAGACACACTTGAATCATCTGATATATAATATTTAAAATTTTTTTAATCAATATTATTTACTACAACACATACAACTGTTACATAGTTTCTCAACTTGGGGGCTGTATTCAGTATTATGGGGGGGGTCACAATGTGGTCAATAAATAAGACCCTCATATGAGGGTTTGTTATGTGTTAACAAAATTATATAACGTTAGCGCGTGAATCATGTGATTAACGTGACTTTAAAAGAATTTTATAATAAAACACATTAATTCATTTATTCATCAATTATTTTAAAATATAGTTACTACTTATTATTACACAAAAACACAAAAGGTTATAAAATGTTGAAACAATTAAATACATATATTTGCATGCCCTTGTTGGGTGCCCTCATATTTTGAACCTGTGGTTCTGTGAGAATTTTAAGTTTTATTTAACAATTAATTTTATTTGTTACAGATCAAGTTTTAAATCACTACTTAAAATAAATGTTATGAAAGGCTCCTCACCTCATTTATTTAAATCATGGTTGTAAATATGTCTAATAGATTGTTAACCTCCTCAATATATACTCTTTTTTATATATGTATATTCTGAATGTATAATAGAATATCTTTTGAAGTGTTATCTGACGTGAATAAAAAATATGTACATGGCAATATACATTGTTTTCCTTTATTATATATACATAAGTTCTTCCAACAAATCTAAATCTTACTGATCTTTCTATTTAAATCTAGTTCTTACCATCCAATCTGGCATGAAACTGGCCAAGAGATAATGCTGGTTTTCCAAACAGTTTTCGTTTTAAATTATGAGTATGCCAATGATTCTTGTAATGTGCTATCTGATCCTCTCTAGTTTCAAACGGTCCAACTCCACAGCATGAACAGCAATTACCATCAGATGGTCCATTTATGGTTAAAGCACTAAGACGCTTGAGTACACTAGTCTCGTCAACTGTAAATTAAAAAGAAACATGAAAAATAAGTAGATTTGATGGATAGATAGAAGAGAAAAAAATTACAATATATTAAACTGCAAACAGTTTTCTTATTTTACTTCACTGCATATTTGTTTTAAAATAATGTTTATTAAATAAAACAAATTAATATAATGAAAACAACTGTTAAAATCGTTAGAATGCTATGCCTAAACTTATAAATAAGTACATAAAGAAAACATTAAAAGGACTACAATGCTATTACTAATTACATAAATTATACAATAATATGTATTATTTAATGGGTACAAAATTTGGGCAGCCCATCTGGTGGCAGTAACCACCCCCTTACAATAACAGCATGTGTGCTGTTGTGTTTCTGTGAATAAGGGATGCCAGAACTCATTTCCATGTTCCTTAATAATCCTTAATCCTACTATGGTCGGCAACACTATTGCAAAACTTGTAGCATTGCTTGTGTTAGAAGTGACGATAGTCACCTACATATACCATCAAGTGGATCATCAGTCTGTCTAGTGACCTTGATATGTAAAAAAAACATGTTATGAAATATTATAGGTACCTATTTTATTATGTACTGTTAGCCTATCAACTTTAACATAAAAAATTAAATTAAAATATTATGAAATATTATAGGTGTATTGTATTTTATTGTGTAAGACAATATGATGAAACATATGTTTAGGTTAAGTTTTCATAACACTATTTATAGATAGTTTGTTAATTTATGAAATAGAAATTTAAAAAATGAATTTATTGATCTGAATTACACAGGTTTAATTTATAAATGGGCATTTTAATATCGGACTTTGACTAAGTTAGATTCACACAATAAAATGATATTTATCATACCTAATCAAACTTACCAATCTGATGAGATTCATTAATCATGCACGCTGCCGTTTTAACGCCTTTTAATAAAGTTTCAAAAGCCTCCGCTTGGTAAACCTTAATAGTTTTAGTTTTAATTGTTTCCGTTTTGGCGGTCATTTTTTCTACAGGGGAATCCTCGAAATAAACACAATAGATATCAAATTCACAGCCAACTGGTAAAAATATATGTATAAAAGTAAGTAGGTACACCTATAATTATTTATAAATAATGCTTATTTCTGCAGTAATCACTAGTCAGTGTATATCTTGCCTGCTGGCACTTTCGTAATTCTTAATATTCTAATATTGTGCAACTTTATAAGTAATTAATTCCTTCCTTTTCTTTTTCATATTTCCCTTCAATGTCAGGCAGGTAAGTTGACAGTAGCATACTGTCAATTTCTGTCTGTCAGCTGTCACAGTCTTTTAGATAAATATTTGACAAATGTATTCCATAATTCCATAATTTGAAGGATTAATTTGACAGGTCCTAATGTCAAATTTTAAAATAATGTTACCAGCGTTTTCTCCGTAGTGCTGTACTAATATCGGTTTTGTTTGAATATTCATGATATATTACGGTAAAAACATTTTATACTTTGTTTTATTGATTTATCATTCGTATTATTGTTATTTTAAGGTTTGAATTTCGTTTAAATGACTAGATCGATTTGGAATAAATAAAAATGACAATTCAAAATTTATACGTGAAGTTAAATAAATAAAATATAGTATAACGCAATGCATACTACTGATATTGATAAAAGTTATAATAATGAAAAAGAATTGTAACTTATAAAACAGACTATGCAAAAAATATAATTAATACAACTAAATACATTAATAATATTTAAACAAATAGATTGAAACTAATTAATGTTCTCTAGAGCATTAATTACGTTTTTATAAAACCGAAAGTTTTTTCATAAGTCCGATTTTAATAAGTACATCACTATTTTTGTATGGTCAAAAACTTGCAACCCCGGAAATGTCATTAATCCTTCGGATTACGGAACACACTTTAGATTGTCAGAATTTGAGTTTGACAGCAGTATTTTTTAGGCGGTAAAATTCATTTTCTATACTATATAATGTTACTTTATCTATACTTATACTAATATTATTAATTATAAAGAGGAAAGATTTGTTTTTTTGTTTGCATTGAATAGGTTCCGAAACTACTGGACCAGTTAGAAAAATTCTTTCACTGTTAGGAAGCTATACTATCAGCGAGTAATATAGGCTATTTTTTATTTATAATTATAAAGAGGAAAGATTTGTTTTTTTTTTGTTTGCATTGAATAGGTTCCGAAACTACTGGACCAGTTTGAAAAATTCTTTCACTGTTAGGAAGCTATACTATCAGCGAGTAATATAGGCTATTTTTTATAAAGTTACGCGGACGAAGTCGCGTGCAACAGCTACTTATTCAAAAGGCCGATTCAAAAGGTGGGCAGTAAAATTATGGCCAGGCAATGCATAATTATAGCTCTGGCAGGTTTCCTGGAACTGGTATGATCAAATCTTGTCCGGATCCAATTATGCTTGAAAAGAAGGTTGGTGAACGAGTGCTGAAACATAGCCACGTAATAATATAGTGACCATCTACTAATCGAAAGTTTGTGAGGACAGCTGATGTAATGATGTATGGATGATTGGATTTGGATGAAGTTTGGCACACAGATAGTTTATTACCTGGATTAATATATAGGATACTTTTTATCCCGGAAAAATGTTAGGATCCCGAGGGATCGTCTAAAATGTGTAATATTTTTTTTCTCATAATAATTGTTATTTTTTTACACCTAGGCAACAAAAATTGGTAATTAACAGACTGCAGCCTTAACACAAGCGATGCCATAGGGAATGGATATTGTTACAGGCCCTGGCATCAATTACTCACTCGCCGAAACACAGAGGCACGCGTGTTATACTTTTACGGTGGTATTCTAAGTATAAGGGGGTGGTCAGACTGCCGTCAGACAGTTTATGACTGCAATATGCAGTGTGCCCTGCCACTGTTAAATTAATATTAATAAACTTGGTATCTATTTCATTTTTAATCGCCAATAAGAGTAGGTAGTAATTGAAATCAACTTTGCTGTTATTGTTATAGAACTAATTTTCAATTTAATTAAGTTCAATTTAAGTACCGATTTTCTTGGTTGATTGCCTACATAAGCGGCTATTATTTTAAGTGTTTTACTTATCGGAAATTTCTTACTTGAATTTTGTCGACGGTCGTAAACAATGAAAGTATTCTTTTGTACTTTAATTTGCATAAGTGAAGTGTTTTGTTATGAAGCGAGCTTCTTCAACAAAGATGAATTTTGCGCTAATCTTATATGTGACGAAGTTGTTAATAACAGCGTATGTGGTATAAGGGAAAGAGGCCAGGGATTTAATTTGAGATTGTTCAAAAATGAATGCGAATTAATGAAGCATGGTTGTCTTGTTGATGAAAACGAAGGTAAGTTAAATGTTTACACTAGAATAATTTCAGAATATTCGAGCAAATATTGGTGTGCTGCATTTTGTTGTCACAGTCCCAGAAAAGACATCAATTAACAATTTATTTATCTATTTCTACACAAGATGATAACAATGTCTGTAAACCTTTATTAGGTTTGTCTAGACATTTTTTCACACATTACAGTAATAAGTATGATAAAATTATGACAACATTACAATTATTAACATGCCTGGCCACCTGCATACAAGATGCAACTCAGTTATCAGCATAAATACCGGCAGAGCGAGGTATCAGGCACGTCACGCTTTGTGCGTCTCTCACACACACAGGGCTACACAGGGCGTCCCATATTATGCAAGACTTTTTAACACAATGTAAACATTACTAATTAATATAACTGACCCGGTGAACTTCGTACCGCGTCAAAAGGCCGGTCCCATACAAAATGTATGAGAAAATGAATTTTCTTCATAATTTTTTTTTGTGAATCTTATTCTGGAAGGCGACAAATTCAACAAATCGAATATCATAAAAATCTGTCCAGCCATTCTTCAGTCCAGCCATAAATGCTGTAACTCTAACGACTTTGTTTTATATACATAGATTACCACAAGTAGAGAAACCTTCAGTTCAAAGAAATATCTTAAAGGTTCGCAATTTCGCTACAATTTACAACTTCAATTTAATTTCACTATTCAAAGGCTGAAATATTAATAGCATATTTATGGGATTCTAATCAATTTATTTTGTAGTTAAATAATATATGCAAACATCTACATAAGGTCGTGAAATAACTATTGTAAAATGTGTAAGACTGTAAATTGCTCCGAATTCTAGGGTTAGCTATAACAATACAATTCTTTATTTTACAAACATATTGTCCATTACAGCGTATGGATTAATAAATAAAAATTACTGCACGAAATCATTTTCAAATGACAACCAGAAAAACTGTGGGGATTGTACTATATATGAAAAACAAGAAAAAATATGCACCATCAGGGAAGATGGCGAAGGCTTCCGTGTTAAAATATTTTCAAACCCATGCGAACTAACTAAATATAACTGTGAACATAATTCGAATTTTATGGTCGCTAGAGATTATGTTTGTCAAGGCCTTTCTGAAAACTCTGAAGATAAACCTAAAATGATTGTTGATAACGCAGATAACAACAAGATTGTTGATATGGGAAAAGAAACAAAACAAATAATTGTTGTTGACGGCTCAATGTTGGGATCTAATAAAAATATAAATGAATCCATTGATAATTTCTTCGCAGCCACTCACGTCTTAGATCTGCCAATGAAAGAGTTCAATGAAAGTGCAAGACGTAGACTAATAAAAATATTTGGCCCAGCTGTTGTATTCAAACCTTGGACAAAAAGGCCAAAAAATATCAGTGAAGACTTCTACCATAGGCCTACCTTGTCTTCTTGTTACCACAAATGCCCTAAAGTAAGAACGCTCTACGACTTTTCAGCTATACCGCAATCGATATGTAAAAGAGATATGTCCAAAAAGATGGTAGGTGGCTACCGTTGCTTGAAACACAAGCAATGACACTGGTGCAAGTGCGTTACCGACCATAGTAAGTAAGGATAGGGATTAGCAAGGGATAGGGAAATGGCTCTGGCATCCCTTACTCTTTGACCAAAACACAACAGCACACATGCATGATTTCACGGTGGCTACACAGCCATTTTAAATGGTACCTATTTACCTACTCTCTTTTGAATTCTTACATACCTCACCATTAATTGTATGTCTATAACGATATTTTTGATCAATTAATTAGTATGTATATTCCTTGAACATATCTTCATCACATTTTTGAAGACATCAAGGTGGTATGGTTTAGTATATTATACCGATATTTAAGTGCGTGAGGTTAAGCATCCAGGTTTTATTATCTAATATTTCTGCTTAAAGTATTTATTTGGAGGCACATTCATGGCCGGAGTTATAGCAGCTCCCATAAAGAGAAACCCATTGGCCAACCGAACTATGACTGGTAGGTGCCTCGGAACAAGTAGGTACTATTAAACACAAGGTAAATACGACTCTTTGAAAGCTGAACAGTAAATAAAACCACCCCATTACAATTTGCTTTACGCTTCGAATGATATCGCCTGAGGCCAAATTGTTTATGAAACTCCGGACGTATGTTGCAAATTGATTGACGTCCTTACTGAATGTAAATTCAGAAACTGCAGTCCAGATTTAAACAGAGACATGTAATGATATTTTAGCGCAGTGTAATATTGAATTCAATATCATATAAGCTCAAATTCAAAGGGGATTCTTGTTTACCTACTTAGGTTTTGATTTCTCTCGCGGCCCTAGGTTTGAAATTAGCTTTTTCAAACCTACACTGGTTCTATATTGAAAGGGGTTGGCAGGCTTACGGACCACTTGAAGGCATGTGATTAACGCCGGGGAAGATGAAAATGCGTAACGATTGGATAAATTATATATAAGTATTATTATATAATATATTATATAAAGCTGAATAGTTTGTTTGTTTGGTTGTACGCGCTAATCTCAGGAACTACTGGTTTGAATTGAAAAATTCTTTTTGTGTTGTGTTTCATTGCCATTTATCGAGGAAGGTTATAGGCTATAGAGAATGCGGACGAAGACGCTGGCACCAGCTAGTAAGCGATAAAGTGAGAATTGAGAATAATGAACATATAAAACGAGCGCTGGCATCTCTCTCTAAACTGACATATCGAAACTCAATTGCATACATGCCTTCAATTAAAGGTTAATTTTAAAGATTTTCGGACATTTAATTGACTAATAGGGGTTACAGATCAGATTATCTTGGACACAATTGTTTACAATAAAATTGTCCTGTAGTAGTAACAGTTTTGTCACTCTCACACTAAACGTAATCTACGTTTAAAATAATATCAATATGCTCACAAAGGGGGTTAGTATCATAATGATTAGATCTGTAAAATGACCTTATCAGCATAAAGCACATATATAAACGAGAGATATAAAGAAAAGATCGCAGCAATAACAGCGCATTGGGACTCACATATAGTTACTGTATCGAGGATGTCGAGGTTAAGCAACCCAGCCAGTTTTTTTTTTTTTTTTTTTTTCATTGTGAAGATCGTCAGACAAGCTGACATTCCACAAGATGGTATATGGCCACTGTTATTGGGGATAGAAATAAGGGATTACTCTCTCACCTAAACCCTGAAGCGCATAATACTGTTATTTCACAGTGGAAAGGAAAGCTAAATAATTTATGCCCCTACTAGAATTAGAACATCTAAACTTTTAAATTTCATTTGTCAATAACAATATTAAATAACTATCTGTTGCACACGACTTCGTCCACGTAACTTTATAAAATAATATCCCATGTTACTCGCTGATAATGTAGCTTTCTAGAGGTGAAAGAATTTTTTAAATCGGTCTAGTAGTTTTCAGTTTATTCATTACAAACAAAATACAAATCTTTTCTCTTTATAATTATTAGTATAACCATGTAAAATTTAATGTGTCCGAGAAGAGTAGAAAATTCCAAGGGAGTTTAATGTTGTACTAACTAACAATCGGGTGAAATGCACAATTAGTTATAAAACTAATTGTATTTGATGTCCTAGGAAGGAAGAAGAAGCCGATACGATGGCCTATAGGCATAAAATAATTAGCGAGCGCTGTACCGTCGGCGCCCGATACAATGACCAATAGATAGTACTTTAAACGCGCAGTGAACCGAATAGTTAATAGGTATTAATTAATATCTCCCTAAACTATGTTAAAAATCAAGCAGATTCGTACAGAGTTTAAACCCCATTAGAACAATAAATGTTGTTATTTACATAGTTTGAATAGTCAGAAACTTTGGAACAAATGCCCTGTTGAAATAAATACTAACTCACTATAACATAGACCTCTTCAAGAGCATACCTGCATCTCTTGTTGCTTGTGTTAGGTAATCTTAACTAATATTATAATTGCGAAAGTAAGTTTATTGTGATTTTACGCTTCAACTGGGTACTAAATCATTGACATACGCGTTGTCAGGAATACTAAAAAATACCTTTTATCCAGAAAAATAAGGCTATTCCTGTGGGATCATTTAAAAATAAAATAAATAATTTTCGAATTGGGAAAATTAAAAAAAAATTTATTACTATGTTTAGTAGTAAATGTTGATTTGTCCTCTCAGATACATTCTGTTGTCTCATCTGAGCAGCGTGGATTTTTCGCGGTACATACAATCGTAAATACAAACCAACGTAAGCTAATATATACATAATTATATAAGCAATAAAGATTGAATTTAAATTCTAAAGAGGCGCCTAAGAAGAAGGGACACGGGCGAAGTCGCGAGAAAAAGCGAGTCACCTATAAAAGGTAAACAGCCACATATGAAAACGGGTCAAGCATAAAGTCGCTGTCCGCTGCTGTCTGTTTCTCCCCTAACTTCTTCTAAACTACTTAACGGATTTTGGTACGGTTTTGACTAATGCAAAAAACGATAAATGTTTGTGTCATAGAGTATACATAAACAAGCTAGTTTGGTTAATAACCTGTAAAAAAAATACATCCGTTCTAAGCCGGAGGTGGGTCGCTTCGTCGCTTGTCTATCACAGATTAGACAATAGTTATTCTATGCTAATATTATAAAGAGAAAAGATTTGTATTTTTGTTTGTAATGAATAAACTGAAAACTAATTTTTTATTTTTTATTTATTTAATAAGGTACATTTACCTATATAAAAAATTCTTTTATCTATAGAAAGCTACATTATCAGCGAGTAACATAAGCTATATTTTATAAAGTTACGCGGACGAAGTCGCGTGAATAAAGAAATACATTTCCGCTTAAAATATAAAAAAGTCAAACTTCTAGGTAATTATTTAAAAGGAGACTCCATTAATTTAATGCCGCAAGCTACTAAGATGTTTTCGTAAATGATGTCTAATTGCTATTAGAGAGTTCGACAAAAAATATTGTATTCTTAATTAATTTGGTAGATAATTAAGATCCGTTAATTAAGTAACTGTTTACGTATTCAATTTCCAAAATAAAAAAGTAAAAAAACAACTGTTTACATAATCACGAATGAGAAGAAAAACGCGCCGTGAGGGTTCCAAAAATTCTAATGCGGGATTAAAATCTCGGGTTTAGTAGGGTTAGCACAATTTTGTTTCGTACGAATGTGCGAAGAAGCAACTTTAAAATTAAATATATTTTTAGTCCTTTTTTCGCACAAATATTATTTTCACACGATACTCGTAATTGACATTGCCTACATCTTTAATAGCTACAGCAATTCTGAAAATATTTTTATCCAGCATGATTATTATTTATAAATATTAAGCACAAGCTGTGCCTGCGACTTCGTTGGCGTTTCTAGGCGCGTGACTTCTTTGTCAACCGACTTCAAAAAAGGAAGAGGTTTCGACAGTATGATGTTTTTTGTCAGTTTGTTACGCTATTATTCCGCCAATTATGAATTGATTTTGATGATTTTTTTTTTGGTAGGTCATACTTCAGAGGTCATCCTATATACATTTTTTCGAAATTTATTCATCGAAAATAATATTTTATTGCACCTACTATAAATTACAATAAAATAGCAAATATTCAAAGCAAATAGCATTGGAGGACAATCAATGTAATTATTAATACTAATACATATTTACAATTTATATTCAATCAATTTTGGAGTTGGAGAAGCCGCATAATTAAACTGTCCTTAGCTGGCACCGGCTCCAAAATTAACTAATTATAATTGTAAATATCAATAATTTGTCCTTTAATGCTCTTTGCTTTAAAGTAATTAAAATATTATTTTCGACTTTTTAGTTTAAGTTTGTACCTGTAGTAGGCTTGAAGTTGGTTGTTATTTTTTTATTAAAATACGTTTATTATTATTAAATGACTTTTATGTTTTATATAAATAAATGTACGTCATGACTGTAAAGATAATTAGTGCATAATGCGTGTATTTGCGATGAAATTCATTACTGCACGTTTAAATTCAACGTTTGTTGCGGTTAAGTACAAGCCAATAGAGCTTAATAGTACGCATCGTTGAACGCATTGCATTAATATTACAGTATGCAATGCATTGAAACGTATTTGACAGTCCACCAGCATCATGTTGAATTATAAATAAGATATAAATATGATGATTCATTATAAATAACATGTAGGTATAGTACAACATGTATAGCAGAAACACTATTTTTATTAAAAAAAAAAACAAAGACCGACTTGTATACCTAGATGTACAAACTTAAACTAAAACGTCGAAAATAATATTTTAATTATGTACCTACTTCAAATCAAAGAGAAGGACGATCAACGAAATTATTGATACTTACTCGTATATACATACCTACATATATTTACAATTTATAATCGGTTAATTTTAGAGTCGATGCCAGCCAAAGAAAGTTTAATTCTGCGGCATCTCCGACTTAAAAATTAATTACATTGTAAATATGAATGGTTTATAATATGTTTTGGAAGAAGTAGAAGGAGAACCAAACAAAGGCGGACGACAAATTTATTTTGTACTAACGACCCGTCCCCGGCTTTACACGGATGCAATTACTTTTTTTTTTTCAAAATTATATTCACAAATTTTGCTAGGTTTGTGAAGGTATAACTTGCAGAAAAAAATCCGTGCGAAGCTGGGGACGGGTCGCTAGTGTGGTACAAAGCTTAATTCTTTTTCTATAATTGTATGTATCATCGAAGTATATTTTTATTTATTATTTTCAAATCAAATCATGTGTTAACACGAAATCTTATATACGTCTGAAGGCTAAAAGCCAGTCAGACTGACGGACGAACAACAATAGGAATCATCCTTTTGACAACAAAAGCTTAGTATTTTTTTCTTTTATGTTACCCTAAAACATCGAAATAATAAAACCTAAAAATCTATGTCAACGTTAGCTCTTTGTTTAATGTGATTAGAATGACTCTACTTCAATAAAAAATGTTCATTTTGCAATTATTTTTTTCAATACTCCATTAATTTTTTTAAATGAGAAATGAATCAAATTATTTTTTATAACTGGGCGGTAATGAAAAAAATGTATGAAAGTACTTTTTTGGAGACTTGACGCTTCTAGTACTATAACCTCAGTTGGTCCCATAGGGTAAATGTATCTTTATAAGTATGGATTGGCGTCATAAAAACAAAATTGAGTTTTTTCCAAACTTTTTCGACCAAATGACCAAATAACCTTTTGGTAACACATATTGGTCGAAAACTTTTTTTCTGAGACACTGTGGAATTTTGTTAGGCGTTATATTTATAAATAACTTTTAATAATAAGTTCCTAGTACATACAAGACTCTTGATAATTAAGTAATTTGCACACAACTTCAAATAAAAAAGAAATATTTCGTAAATTATATGTAACAAACTCACTAGATTCATACAAATGTTGCAAATTTCTGATTTTTTATATCAAATAGGGCTCGGCACAGGGGGGAACAGGTGCGCCCTCACCCAGCAAAATTTGTTTACAACAAGCTTGACAAAGCCCTTGTCACTAAACGGAAACAGCTCAAAAGCGAGTTTGTCGCAAAGTTAAAAAAATTCAAAGTTGAGCACTGCTCGGAAAAGGAATTAATAAAGTTACATTTTTGTTTCAGAAATGTCCGGATACATATGCACCTGTTTGTGGAGTCCCGGGTGTGGTGGCAAGGGAGCCCTCACTTATGTTCCAAAACCACTGCTTTATGGATTTGGCACAGTGCAAAATGTTCTGGGAGGATAAGAGCTCTACATCTCAAAGTTCTTGTTGGTAACTTGTTAATAATCTATTCTATATCTTCTATCTATCTATCTATCTATGCAATATTTATCTTTCTATCTATCTATAATAATTATTTATCTATCTATCTATATATATAAAAAACCACGGATTTGATAAACGTGTGTATTATGTGCATAATATTAAACACAGCCAAAATTTTTAAAAATAAAAATAAATAACTAGTTGATGAAGCAAAATTATATTTTTATTTTATTTTATTTTATTTATTAGGAAGCCAACACAGTATACAACAATCCATACACTTAATCACGTTTAAACAATCTTTTATAATATTGTATACTCCACTTATAGGCTAACTCAGCATGCATTAAAAACCAACACAAAATACATTTTCCGTTTTTTTTTTTTTTACAATATAAAACTAATAAAGAAAAATCAAAAAACCAAACTATACAAAGCAAAACAAAAGAATAATAGCATATGAGTATACATATATATAATAGTACCATATAATTAACAAAATACAAACTATAAAACGACCATCAAGCAGTACCCGATGACAGAAACTTTCTGACTTCTCTTTTAAAAGATGCTGCGGAGCATCGAAAAATATCTATACCAGTACCCCTTATCAATCTGTTATAGGCGACAACTATTCTGCGCAATGGAGCGGCATTGCATTTATTAATCAATAATTTAATAATAATTGATCATTTTATCAATAATTTAATTAATAATTGATTATTTTATTAATCAATAATTATAACTTTTAGAAACTAAATATTTGCGTGTTGTTGATGGTTATGTCTTAATTTACAGCGTACATAGAATATTCGTTCGTTTTTTGTCTTGGTGACGAGCTTAATGGACTATATCGCTTCCTGCCCTTGGTGAGAACTCTGCAGAAGATGGGCCGGCTGAGGAAGAAAGGTCAATTCAGATACAAACTTAGAAACATGAGATTCTTCAACAACTATTTGACAAGGCAACCCAAAATCATGGGTTGAAAACAATTCGTCAATGTAATAGTAATTGTAAATTAATAATAATAATAACTGATAAATACACGAAAAGTCAACTTTCATATAATAATTTCCTCAATTTGCTTATAATTTCTAATGACGTGTATTTTCCCTATTCCGTTTTCCCTACCCCTTCCCAATCCTTTATCCTTAATCCTACTGTGGTCAACAGTATATTAATAAAAATTTTATAATCAATTACAATTGACGAGCCCAATGGTCGAGGGGTTAAGATGCTTGCTTTTAGCGCTCTGTCTAAACATGGGTATAAAACATTACCCTAGTATAATTATGTTAAATTAATATGTCTGAAAAATTTCAGTCCAGGATATGATTCATTATTTTTTAAACATTGCACTTGTTTGATTAATAGACAAATTAAATACAAATAGAAAAGTATAAAGCCTATAGAATAAGCAATCATTCTTTTGCCAGGCGTTAGTTTTTTTTTATTTTGGATGATCCTGAAGTACTGAAGTACTTTTTTCTGTATGAAAGGTACGCTATGTCCTTTCCAGTGTCCCTGACAACTTGTATGCAAAATTTCATCATGGTCGGCTGAGTAGTTATGGCGCGAAAAGGTAACAGACCGACTTCACATAAGTCACTTTCACATTTATAATATTATATAATATTATTAAGCAATTAATTATGGATATGAAAGTATGGATTAGGATTGTCGGTGCCGTAGCGACTTCGTAGCAAAAAATCGTAGCACTGTATTCGTAGCGACTATTGTAGAACTCAACGTGTAGCACATATTACAATAACGTAGCAACGTAGCAACTACTAATAACTATTGATTTTTTTTAAAAATATAATCGTATTTTATTATTTAACCTTATCATTTTGATAGTTTAAACTATTACCAGAATGAAAATAGCTTCTTTTTCTTATCGTTTATATAATATATATCAAATATCGGATATTTTGAATAAATATCACATTTTTGCGAAGCCTGAATATGATATTTTTTTGTTAATTATTGTAAATGTTATTGATTTTTAATACAGTAATTTATACTAACATTTTATTTAAAATCAATATCTAGTTTTAACTTTAATATTTTATGTTCAACTGTGCCGAATCACCGTTGCGGGCGAGTTGTCTATAAAAATAATAGGTAAAAAAAACATGAGATAAATTCGGGAGAATTGTCTATTAACTCATAAATACGAATTATCGAAAAATGCAAACGTAAAAAGATATTCTTGAAGTGAAATTTCTTGTTCTGTGTTCCAATACCAAGCTTGAGACAATATCGAGACAAATTTATTGGTGTCGTAAATATTGTTGCTTCTATATTGAACAAAAAAAGAACTAGTTATCTAGTCAAGTGTTCATAAGCTAAAAAAGTATATCATTATGGCACAGGAAAACTCTCTGATAATGAGCAAATATTTTCTTCGAAACGTTTATTTGCCACGTGAACTGTGACCGTTATAATGATTTCCCGGAAATCGTACACAGACTAGATTCTGTGATATAACAGAATTTCTCGTCAAAGCGCAAACATTTTATTTGCAATATTTTCAGCATTTTTTACTGCATCGTACAAAGGGACCGTCGCACGGATTGTAAAACGAAAATTTAAACAGATTTATTAGCTTCCTGCCGTTTGTATGTTTTCCGTAACTCACATGTATGTGTTTGTTCTATAAAGCTTTGACTAAATACAACTGGCTGTTTAACGCGGCTTCAATCGCGCCATGTTTACTTTCATTTACTTTACTTTCAAAAGAACAGACTTTCAGATGGTCAGTTTTGTATGTGGCCTATAAATTAGTATCGTATTTTGAAATCAGAACATATTTTACATCTTTACACAGTATAATTTGAAGTCGCTTTCCGCGTCTGAATTAAACCACTTAACTCCTCCTTAACCACACAACGGATTTTGATTCGGTTTTCACCATCACCAACAAATTTTCACGGAAGATTTATAAATGTATAATAAAAGTAAATCATCTACTAAAATCTTTAAAAAAAAACACGATCTCTATCGAGTACTGTTGACTCACATTAAAACTTTCATTAAAACTTTAATCTCCTACATATTATAAATACCTTTTTACTCCGAGACTAAATAGAGATTAGCGTAGTCCTTCCCTGGTCCTTGTTTATTAATAGCGATTTTCGCTAGTACCCCATTAGACCTTGGACTAAAGTTAATCCTAAGTTAGTCCATGTTTATTAATAACACTGTTAATCTCTACATACGAGTATAAATCCGTTATGTCTGTTTCTCCGGTAAATTCTACTAAGCCGGATTCAAAGGCTTCAACGGATTTTAATTATAGAAAGAGGGATAAGCGGGGAAGGTTTGTGTGTATAAAAAAATTAATCCCGGACAAAGCCGGTAGCGGGTTGCTAGTATATGATATAATAATTCTATCTGCACTTTATTAAGAGGTAAATTTTTCTACGATTGCACTTGCAGCACCTACCATGAAGTGGACCGTCACCCTGTCTATCGACCTTAACATGAAGTAGGTAAACATTATCTTTGTCTGATCGTACATAAGTATATCTATATATATAAAAGTCGATGTGTGTATGTATTTTCCCTATGGACTCCAAAACCGCTGAACCGATTTTGATGAAATTTTCAGTCAACCTTCAGATTAGTCCAGCGGGTACTCCTGTGAAGTTTGGTAGCGATCGAACGCGGACGAAGTCGCGGGCACCTACTAGTAATGTATAAATATCCATATATTATAAATATTATATTATATTATATTATATTATATTATATTATATTATATTATATTATATTATATTATATTATATTATATTATATTATATTATATTATATTATATTATATTATATTATATTATATTATATTATATTATATTATATTATATTATATTATAAAATCTGTGTATAAACTAAATACAGAGATAAGAAATAGATATTATGACATATTTTTTTCAGTGTGAAATATCTGAATGCATGAAAAAGTTATATATAAAAAAAAAGTTGTGCTTAAACTTTTCTGTTTAAACTAAGTAAACTTTATTAGGGCACACTGCGTTTTACATTCAATTGAGCAGCCTCGTCTGGGGCCATTAAGTACACGTCTGGGGCATTCCTTACAGAAAACATAAGATCTCACCCGTATTCCTAATGGATTAATATAGTCTGTGCCTATGCCGAATTGATTCAAGTTGGATTTATTTATAGGTACTAACTGGTGGCCGCGACTTATATATCGCGTGTTATAACGCCTGACATCTTTACCGCTATGACGAAGGTGGCACCGCCACGGCGACAATGGCGCCCAATTTTAAACGATCCCTTGGGAACCTAACATTTTTCCAGAATAAAAAGTATCTTTCATATTAATACAGATGGTGAACTATCTGTGTGCCAAATTGCATCCAAATCCGTTGAGCCGTTTTTAGGATTATTTTATAAAAATTAATAATAAAAATAAATTAATCCAATGCCACGTAACAGTCTGAACACCACCTTAGGATGGCGTTGGCGAATAACTATTGGTTGAATTTTATTCGTAATTCCTGTAAAAACGCATCCCACTTCACATCACCTCCTATGTGGAGTAGCCACATATATATATCTGTCTTGTTTTGTTTCATAAGCTCCCTGAAAACTTTTATCGGACACGCCTACTTTACAAAATCGCACCGCCCATCAACACAGCTTCCTCATGAGCCTAGATCACAACTGTTCCCACAACCCGTCAGGACGTCGGAGTGTTCAGAAGTCCAAATAGTTGCAAAGCTTAGTCTGGTGCCAAAGTTACCCAGTTTTATTAAAATTCAATCAGAATGTCTACAGGTGATTTCAGACGTGGTGGAACGATGTGTGCTTATAAAACATTTACCAAAATTGAACCTCAAAAGCGTTATAAAATTAAATATTTTATGATGTTGAACGTTTTTCGGTGTAAAGAGAATAAGTTAAATGTTTCTTGTATCATAACAACGCGCAAAATATTTATCAATGGAGGGGTAAGTGGCTACCTACTATTTATATTTTATTTTACAATTAATTACCACTTTTCCATTTATATTGAAAGAAAAAAATTAAAAAGTTCCACATTTTATCGTATAATTTATTTGTCATCATCAAAATAATATATCCTTAGGCTATAGGCGCTTTACTGCTTGTGTGAATAAGTGACGCAAAATATGTACGAACGAACATAGTTTTTGTTAGCTACTTCGTCAGTCTCACTCGTTAAAAGCGCGATTTCTAGATGAAATGTACCCTATGTCCTTTACTGCACCCTTGATAACGTGTATACAAAATTTCATGAATACCAATTGAGTAGTTAAGGCGTGATAGTGTAACAAACAAACAAGATCACTTTCGCATTTACTATTTTTAATACTAGTAATTTTACTTTTAATTACTTAAAATATTTTAATTTTGCATTTAACACTTTTAATTGTATGTAAGTACTTTTTTTTAGTACATACTTTTGATATGATAATATGTATAAGTAATACTTTTTCACAAAAAAAAATCTTTGTTTTTTTTTAAATATTAAAAGTTAAAATTGTAATAATTTTAAACAATATATTGTAAAATTGTAAAATATACGATTGAATAACTAGCTACTCGCACTCGGCTTCGCACGGATGCATATTTTTCCAAATTACATAAATATTTGAATAAATATTTCAACAAGTCATTCAAAAATTAAATTTGACTCTTGTTTGCTGCGCGTCTACCTTTGTTTGGATCTGGATTTAAGTTCAGCGATGTCGTCTATGAGCAACAAGTGTGATCAGATTTCATAAATACAACCTTTAGTTAAACGCGATAGGGTTGAAATTGTTTTCGTGATAATATATTTATACAATATTTCTTTGTTGCAGGTTGGAAACATTCTTTTGAACGAGGAAAATTGTATTTAGCAAAAACCTACTTGGTAGCAGTTCCTGATGGGCGTTCTTCAAATGTACCTTACTATGTCAATTAATGCTTTAATTAATTTATCGTAGTTATTAAGTCTAGTGTTATATTTTAGCGCACTTAACTATGTAAGGTTTTAGTCTGTACAGAATTATTGTCTTGTATATATTATGTAATTTGTGTTTGTCTGTATAAAAATTTTTAATGTAATGTAATAGTAAAAAAAAAAAATTATTTTAAATTAGGAGAAAAGTATGAAAAAATGTAAAAATAAATAAATAAATAAAAACAAAAAAAAATTAAAAATATCTTAGAAAATAACAAAAAAGAATAACAGTTAAGAAAAATATTTGTGGCCTATATAAAATTGTAAAATTTTGTAAAATATAAAATTGTGTAATTGTAAATAGTGTAATTGTAGGTAAAAAATAATGAAAAACCACGAAAAAAAGTTGAAAAAATTGTGAGAAAATATAAAAAAATTTAATAAATACCTAAATAAAAAAACAAAAAAATTAAAAATATCTTAGAAAACAACAAAAAAAGTATAAAAACTAAAAAAAATAAGAAAAATATTTGTGGTCTATAATTATAAAAATTCGGTGAATAAGTACATAAAATTAAATATAAAATTGTGTAATTGTAAAAAGTGTAATAGTAGGTAAAAAACAATGAAAAACCACGAAAAAAATTTGAAAAAATTGGGAGAAAATATAAAAAAAAATTAATAAATAAATAAAAAACAAAAAAATTAAAAATGTCTTAGAAAACAACAAAAAAAGTATAAAATTAAGAAAAAAAAAATTTGTGCTGTATACTTAGTCGTGTATTATATTGTAGCACCTAGAAGTGTTCCTAGTTCGTTTTACAGACATAAACTGAGCAGTCCGCCCGGCGGCAGTAACCACCTTTTTATAAAAGAAAAACATAAAATACAAGCAGCATACCAAAGCCTGTTCCTCTATCTCTCGTCTCTAAGTTCTAAGTATTAAGTATAAGTATAAGTCTTTAAGTATTAACCGTCAGAGGATTCAGTAAGCACAAAAATACATCGAATGTATGCATGTAAATGATTAAATGTCTTGTTAGTTATATTAAATGTATAATACAATTAAAACGCTATAAGGACCAATAAGTAGATATTGCGATAAGAGTGTACATTATGAATACATTAACATATCTAATTATTTAATAGTATTAGTTATAATATTACTGTCCGTTTTTCTATATTTCTATTAATTTGTAAGTTTTAATTTATCGTGACATTTTAAATGAAATTAGTAAAAATAATCTCGAATAATGCTTAATTATTTAATAGAAACGATATTAATTTGAACAAAAAGACGACCTGGAATTTTTTTAACATATTGCGACAAGAAAAATAGGCCAAGATTGTTCACAGAATTAGCGTACATGCGCACTTAGCGGCCAGATCAGCGCGGCCAAGCGTTATTGCAATACTGGCCTCATTGGCCGACTAACTAGTCTGTCATTGGCCGACTATGCTAATCTCATTTGCCACCACGGCTTGGCCGCCGCGACCAGGCCGCTAAATGTGCATGTATACTTAGACGTCAGTTCACAACGAAATTCGATACGACCTGTACCTGTACCATGAGTGATAATGACCGCACTCGCTAGCGAGAGCGTCAAATATTTATATGGAAAATTGACAATTTGACATTGACAGTTGACAGTTTTTCATATAAATGTTTTATGTTCTCGCTAGCGAGTGCGGTTATTGTAAACTCATGGTAAAGGCACTGATGCGGCGCCGCCATCCCGAGACGTAGCGCGTACGACACATAGCTTCACAATGCGTCGCGGTACACATCGCAACGCAGCATGAATTATCTTACCTCTTCAAGCATCTTCGCGTTTCGGTGTGAAATGACTCTTAGGGAAATATGTAAAAACGGACTGAACTTTAGTATAGTATGGACAAAGCTTTACTCATTTAGTCGTCAACTAAGTTAAAGTTATTATTAGGTTATAAAGATCCGGTGACAACGCTTAACAATCATTTTAAAAGAGTCACTTCCTATTCTCAAAAGGCGTCCTCAAAGAAATCCTCTAATATTAAAATAAAAATTCGCGCCCTATTATTCCCATTTGGCAATAGTTTCAATTATATTTAATTTCATTTATATTTGGGATACAAACGGGAACATACTGTAAGTTATGTTACAGTATAAGTAAAAGTATTAAAAATTAACACGTATCCCACAGATAGAGCATAGGTACAATAAAAGAATAAAGTTTACAAACCAAAATAAAATAAAAATAAATTAAACTAAACTAATGTACTTTATTATATATTTATAATTATTAATATGTAATTAAAATTTCAGCATTTCAAAACTTTAACGTGATAGATATTGAGCCATACGTACAAAAAAGTCATTGATCATTCAATCAGCGAGTAGACGAGTAGACTTATTGATGATCAGTCAATTAATTGGTTTAAACCGGGATTACACTGAGCACACGGACTGGCTTGGTAGCCTTGCGTTTTGATTCAGCACGCGGCAGCGTTACCCAAATACAAAAAGCAATGAGACGCGAGAAAATGTATGACTCTAAAACGTGACAATTCATAAAGGATAAATATGAAGTTGCCTTAAACTTAACGGTTTTATTTAAACATAATAAATCTCATCAATGGATGCTAAAAAAAAAACCGTTCAAAATCAAATTAGGAAAAGAATCCTAAGTTTGCGCTTCATGTATTATTAATAGTGTTTGACCACTGGTGGGAAAACTAACTTATTCCATTTTTTTATTGATATCATTAAAGCTTGTCAATAACTAATAAAAAAAAGCTAAACAAATCACAAACATATTAGGAAAAGGGATTCTTAAAGTCTTTAAGATTATCAAGAACCAGAGACAGTCTGTCTTAATATTTTACTTCGCATCCAAAACTTCTGTTCACAGTCTCGAACTGAAACACAATTAACCACTATGTCCATTCACCGTAGGCATCGGGGCATGCTCGGTCTAGGCATATAATAGTTTATACTAACAACACCACATTCACAGACCGAGCATTTGCCTCGCGAACAAGCCCGTGCGCCCGGTGTGCATCCCGCTGTACAAATGAAAAGCACAGTCTCTATTATCTACTGTGACAGTTGCTGGACTGATCACACAATAAGTCGAACCATTGCATTGTGTGAGCAACTAAATCCATATTCACGGATGTCACAATAATATGATTCAATGACTACATGTAGCCTGTTTGTTGTTTTGTTGTAATTTTTTTTATCACTTAGGTATAAAATAATCACCTAAAAATTTCATATAAAAATAAATTTCATAATAATAAAGTTACTGTCAGAATTATTATCAACATAAACACTAAGTGTGAGGAAACCACATAAATGCGAAAATAGACTGCTTCAGGATACGAGTTAACCATAAAAATCGATATTTTAGGCAATTTTTGTCGTGTAATAATTTTTAGTTTTACTACAAATATTACCAAAAAAAAAATACTTATTACTTCATACATATTAAAGAATGCTATATAAAAGTTTTGAAAGTGACTGCGAATATCTCAATCTGTATTTATTCCCCTAAAATATTAAGAGGGCTAGACTTAATTTTAGTTTAGACATATCTATTTATACTCTCTACCTGCATACAGGATTCTTAACATGTAACTACTTAATAGATAAATATATATATATATACGTGTACTAATAATTAATATGCTTCTCATCACTCTGCGCTGTGACGTCGATGAATAATTACCATTATTATATAGTATATATTAATGAATTTAATCTAATCAATATCACTACTTTAGATTTAACTTTAGATAAAATTTAGATTATTTTTTTAATTTTATAGGTCAGGGGTGGCGAATCTTTATACATCAACCTGCTATTTTCTTCTAAAGAAATGTTCAGTGATGCCATGGTCGTGCAATTTTAACTTAATGATTATTGGGAAAATCATAAAACTAAATACTAGGTACCGACTCTAAATTCTTTATTTACTAAAATGTTTGTATTTTGGCGGTGTTTCGGCGGTGCCCCCAAAATATTTATGTTGTGTGCCATCAATGGCACGCGTGCCATTGATTCGCCATCCCGGTTTAAGGTATTTATTGTATATAATATTTCTGCCGAAGTAGAAAAAGAGCTTGCTGGGTTATACAGGGTAGGTTTAATTTTTAGGAATAAGGGGAATGAAACGTTTAATTTTAAATTAGAATGTATTCAATTGTTGTAAATAGGTTGTAGTTCTGTTGTGAGTATAATTTGGAAAAGAGAATAGTCATAAAATGCCTCAAATAGACAGGAAATGACCAAAAATATTTAGTTCTATTTAAAATAAAATAAGAATTATCAAAAATAGCTTATTTATGTCTGTAAACTCATGGTAGAGAGAGATATACTAAATATTTTTATGATTTTATTAAATGGTCTCTTAATTAGCTCCAGAATTATCGAATTTTTCCATTCCACTCATTCGTTCCATTGAGTGTTCGCAAAACTAGTATCAACCTATTTCATAATTAGAAGAAATAAACAAATACTAAGCTGTCCACCGCAGTTATATGATTTGTTTAAGATAAAAAATAACAATTGTATGACTAAACATGGCTGTATGGCTTAAATTGCCTTTGCCTTCCTTATTATTCGATAATACATAATTGAAAATCATTAGCCCTCTGAACACTACTTTTGTGCACATCAAAATAAATTTGATCTATATATATTTGAAAAGAAGCCATCTATACTATTCTAACATAACTTATACAGAATAGGCAAAAATGTCAAAATATAGCTTGTACTTAGTTTTACATGAACGTGCTCCCTCATCGGGAGCATTCATCTGTAATGTAACATTTCAGATTAGATTTTGAGCATTTAGTTTAGTTGATAGACAAGTCGTATCAAAATATTACAGATGTATAATTACAAGTTGCGAACTGTAACGCTCAGTTCTCCTCCCTCAGTGAGCATTCGCCTGTAATGTAACATCACAGATGCTCGAATCTGTGATGTCACATTACAGGCAATTGCTCCCGATGAAGGACCACCTTAATGTTTTAATTTTTATGTTTATTGATGTTGAGAAGATTATTTATTTATACATTTATTCAAAATCTACAGCTCTCAACATACAATTTATAGACAAAAACAAAACATAACAGCCAATTAAGGATTTTTTTCTACATTTTTATAAAATATAATTAGATGACTCATTTTTGTTCATCTCAGGCATTTTTTTGAGTGACTAATTCAACTACTTATACAAGTTCCTATTCGTGTTCGATAAGTTTTTTTATAACTCTTCATACTCTCGTAGCAACCAGTGATTGACATTGAATATTGCTCAAGATCAAACATCAAAGGTTCTCTATTGTATCTTCTTTTGATTGGCTGATGTTACTCTGATTGATATTCTTAATTTTTATAATACCCTTGTACCCACTGGTTTCTGACGAACAAAATTAGGACTTACAAATTAATTTTGGGTTTATTTAAATCAAATTGAATTCGTACAATTTTTAACAGGAAAAATATTATAATAGCTTATATCATATACTTACTGGACAGTTGACTTTTTATGCTTGCCTTATTTTGTAATCAATCTTTTAATGTCTTTTTAACTACATTAGTTACAAACTAGACTAACTAAACAATAGCAATCACTCGACAGACATGACTAAGTTGTAACGTAGTAAAAGCTATTGAAGATGTAAGACAAGATAATATTTTTTACAAAATAAGACAAGTGCATAAAAATAGACAGTATCTTTAAATAACAAACTGGAAATATTGTTGATAAGCAAGTCTTATGAGACTTCGTAGGGATCACCCTACAAGAACGGATTTCTTTGTGGATCATTATCGGTTCATTCAAAATAGTATGATAATTATCCACAAACTAAGCCTGAGACTATATGAATACATGACACACTTTGAAGTCTTATAAGAATCGTTTTGTAATTCATTTCAAACTCAAAGCGTGAAAATTAATTAGGGCTATATTTCACCGGAAGTCCATGTTGAGCAACTGTCAGATTTTTGTTTTAGCAAAAAGAATCATTAAAAGAACTTCTTTTTCAATAGTAATGCTAATATCCCCATTAGATATTGCTGCATCAAACTTACTCGTATATTCATTTTCGATAAAGAGTAGAAGAGCACTAAACAAGACATCCGACTGGTTGCACGACTAGTCGACACGACATCTGATACTATAGTTTAGTAAAAGCGGTCACTAGCCAGACGAAGACTTCCATAGATTCCATCCTGAACTATCTGTAGAATATTTAAGAAAAAAATATTTTGTTGTAGTCATTTCATAATTTCGTATCATTTAAATATAGTCTTTAATGGTGATACATCACATTAGATACTAGTTATAAAATAGTACATAGATTAGTACCTACATAATATACATTATATTTAATATTGCGGAATATAAGGCTTTTGTATAGATACTCGTATTTAGTACGGGTAGTGCTGAATCGGTTAGTGCTATGACATTAAAATATATTATGGCATGAATGTTCAGTAAGGTGTTATAAAGTATTCATAATGAGAAGTCCACAATGAAAAGGAAATTTTTCTTTGTTTTCACTTAAGTAGCCAGATATTAGTCTTTTGTCTAATTTTACACACCAATCAGTCGACCATAAATTCATATGTAAATACTTATTTCTTGTTTTGTTTATCTGAAAACATCATGTAGCTTTTTACTTTAAAACTAATTTAACTTAATCAACAATTACTTATTTTTGTATTCATCAAATATTACAGTTTGTTTAACAGTGTCCATAGTTATAACAATACGAACGAATTAACGAACGAATCAATTTTATTATATTGTTTTAAATACTTGTTAACTTGAGTTAAAGTCCTACATTCACTGTAATGAATCTCATTTATTGTCAATTATTGCAGTTAAATAGTTGTTAACTTAAGTTAAGGTCCTACATTCACTGTAATGAATCTCATTTATAGTCAATTATTGCAGTTAAATAATTGTTAAATGAATCCCAAATAGAATCAATTATTGTATCAATTATTGTATTATCAATTACTGTAGTACAATCGAAAATTTAGTTTTGAAAACGAATTATTCGTATTATGAATTTCATTGTTTTTTATTTGCTGAATATTTTTTTACATTATTATATTACTATATTTTATACATACTTATATGAATACATTAAAATAATTAAAACACGTGCATGTTGGGAAGGTAGGGGCGTGGAGGAAAGTAATTGGCCAAAAAGAATAACTCGTCTAACTTCGCCGAATCCTGCGTAGTACCCAGGACGCTTGCAGTGTTCCCTCTTTAAATTTCTAACGCTATACGTTGCGTGAAGAAAGAGCTAGCGCGTCGGTCGTCCGATTTCTTGATTAGGAGTTTTCTTATCTCTTTCCCGAAGGATTGAGCATCGGGCGACCACACTCCAAGCGTTTCCACCGCGAACGCTAGAAATTCAAAGTGGTCCGCGAGGCCTAAGTATTTGCCTTTTTTAAGTTCCTCAGTGCTGAGGGCGGCTGATCCAGATTGTTTAAACAAAATTCCATCTGTATCTGAATTATATCTGATAAGTAGATATATGCTGATAATATAACAGTAGACGGTATTTTAGATCTTAGGTAGTTTCTAGTAGTGTAAAACTTGTGGAAAGTAAATAGTTAAATATAATTATGTGGCATATATTTTAATCCAATTCGTGGCTAGAAAATAGGAATTTACTAGTAAATTTTATATAAATATTTTTTATTAATAAGTAAAAAAATATTAATTTATTTAATAAAATTAGTTATTATTTAGATATTACAGTTATTGTAAGAGTTCAACTGGTTTCCTCTGCATCCGGAAAGTTATACTTCATCTATTCTCGTCAGCACTGCCACAATGTCTGAGGTGTATAACGAAACGTGACCTCTCAAGGCAGAACTGGTCCAAAAGTTCATAGTCGCTCAGAGAGATATGGAGCGGTTATGCTTGGAATTTTTTTCGTGAATAGGATCAGAAATTATAAAATTCGCCAAGGAACCAAATTTGTCCACATAGCCGAAAGAATCATCAGCCAGTTGAAGTGCCAATAGGCCGTTCAGATCTGTCGCCAAGTTGTGGATGAATTCTCGAAAGGAAGACACGAACTGGAAAAGGTGGCGTGAGACGCCCTGCCGCCAGAACAGACGACCTAAAATACACTGGACGTGACTGGATGCGAAGCGCAGAAGACCGTGCGTTGTGGCGAGCCTTGGGAGAGCCCTACATCCAACAGTAAACGCAGGCTGATGATGATGATGACGGTGATAATTAGTTATTAATATATTCTTAATGAGTAGAAATTAAATTAATATTAATTACATTAATGTAACAATTAATTTACTAATTATTTATTATTTAATTAAATAAGTGCTTCAACTCGTAATTGTGATATTATACCTAATTAATGTATGCAATGAATTCAGTATTGCTCGTAGTAAAAATGTGATGGAAATAAGTAGATTATTAATATTAAAAGCATCATGGTCATATTGATAGTACAGTTTTGCTATGTAATACCTTTTTACTTTAAAACTAATTGTTTCTTAATCAACATCAAATTTTAGTGTTTTTTCGGTGACATTACACGCTCCATTTAAAGCTCGATAGTCATAACGAAACGAACGAATCGTTATTATAACATTCTTATAACCACTTGTTAATTTGAGTTAAGGTCCTACATTCACCAAAGTAAATCTCACTACAATAATTGACTATAAGTCAATTATTGTAGTTAAATAGTTGTTAACTTGAGTTTAGGTCCTACATTTACTGTAATCAATCTCATTTATAGTCAATTATTGCAGTTAAATAGTTGTTAAATTGAGTTAAGTAAGGTCCTACATTCAATGTAATGAATCTCATTTATAGTCAATTTTTGCAGTTAAATAGTTTGTAACTTGAGTTAAGGTCCTACATTCACCATAATGAATCTTAGTAAAAGTCAAAATTAGCCGAAATTAAAGCTAAAATTATTCCAACCCAGAGAAAATTCTCTTAAATACTTAATACTTATTGTTATTATACTAAATATTATTGTAAATAATTGTTAACTTAAGTTCAGGGCTTAATCATAATTAAATTAAAAAATGTTGCATTGCAACAGAGTCAAAAATACCCTAATATTATTTAATAGTTATTGTTATTATATTTAATATAATTGCTAATAATTGTTAATTTCTGTTCCGGTCTTACATTGACAATAATGAGTCGTAAGTTTAGTCAATTATAATTCAAAGGGATTCAAAATATTCAAAATATTTTAGATTATTGTAAATACTTGTTTTTAGATCCAACATTCACTAAAATGAATCTCGAATTATAGTCAAAATTAACCAAAATAAACCTAAATATTATTGTAATAATATCAATAATACTTATTGTTATTATAGTAAATATTATTTTAAATACTTGTTAATTTATGATCAGTTCCTACATCCACTAAAATGAATTTTGTGTCCAAAAAATATTCCAACAGAGTCAAAATTCTCCTAAATATTACTATAATATTGTAATACTTATTGTAATACTTAATACTTATTATAATACTTAATACTTATTATAATACTTAATACTAATTATTTGTTATTTTTACTATAATACTTATCGTTATTATAGTAAAATCTTATTGTAAATACTTGTTAACTTATGTTCAGTTCCCACGTCCACTAAAACGAATCTTAATTATAGTCAAAAATATTCCAACACATAAGTCCATGTACCCTTGATCGAATTACTACCCGAATAAATAAAAACCACCTACATTTGGGTCTCAATTTTGAATTGAAAGCATATGAAGTCCGCCATCTAAAAGTTATGTCTGGAGATGACAACGTCTATTCAGGTGGACTGACGTCCCATACCTAAGCCGATTCAGAGTGAAAATCTTCCTTGAACTCCAGATTAACTATACTTACCTATTTTTATAATTTTATTGTATAAATCGCACGAATAGGCATAGGCATTGTAAATATTATTGTATATTTGTACATATACGCAATGTAAATAAATTTTTCGCTTTCGATGTTCGGTGTGGACTACTTTGTTTCATTGATTGCCTTATTTTGTTTTTTAAATTTTATTTTATTAAATGTTTATTTGGTAGTGGCAGGACATACTACGATTCGCACTCATATGAGCAGCCCGTTTGGCAGCAGTGGCCACCCTTTACACAAGACCACCATGAAATAGCAGCATGTGTTCTTTTTGAATTCTTATTAGAATTCTGTTGTGTTTTTGGTGAGTACGTAAAGGATACCAGAGCCCATTTCCCTATCCCCTCTAAATCCCTTATCCTCTCATTTTTCAACGCGAACGAAGTCGCGGGCACCGTCTAGTTAATAATAATTCTAAGAATGTCATTTTTTTTATTATTTTTATACTTTTGTCTATGGTAGGTGTCTCAAGCAACACCACAGGTGCTGCAAGTGCGCTGCCGACTACAATAGGATTAAATATAAGGAATTGGGAAGGGATAAGGATCCCTTACTCACTCACCGAAACACAAGAGCACATATGCTCGGCGGTCTTCTGTAAGGGGGTGGTTACTGCCGCCAGACGGGCTTAATAGATGTTCTACATGAATTCTGTGATCAATGGAAAATTGATTGATTTTACTAAAGGCATTAATGTACGTATTATACAAGTATACATGTATAGTTTGAACATTAATTCCTTGATTGTCACTAGTTAGAAAATATATATAACTTATTATTATACGTATTAACGAAGTTTAATGCGTATTTAATAAATCAAACCTGTAGTGAGTTACTTGCAATACGCGTGACCTAATTACCTAGATCTTCAGATTTAAACCAACGATTTTCTACAACTAGAAAATCGTTGGGTTTATCCAAAACAATATTTCCTTATAGTAGTTGAATATATAGGAGATTTTGTAGTGGAAAAGTTTAGGCAATGAGTATACCAAAAAAGTTAAAAATATTGTCAGTCAGTCATAAACTGGCTTTCGTCCGCGACTTCGTTAACATGTATTCAAAATTTATTGCTCAAATATTTTTGTCAGGCGTTGAGTTTTTTTTTTTTATTTATTTTTACGTGATCCCTCGGCAACAGTATTGTTTTCTATATGAAAGGTACCCTTTTTGTATCCCTGACAATGTGTATGCAAAATATGCAATGCAAATTTCACGACGATCGGTTGAATAATTAAGGCGTGAACAGACAGACAGATTATACTCGTACATTTATAATATTAGTAATGTATGGATATTAGTTAGGATATGTGGACAAAAAATAAGTGCGCACAATAAAACCGTTCCAGATTCATTTAGCCTCTTATCCTGCAATTATTTACATATATCTATAAGTTAGTCCTATAATATTGTTTTCTTATTTTCAGCGATATATGTATATCGAATCGTAATATCCATCACACCTTGATACAAATAAGATCAAATTCTAATTAGATATGACTCATCATCTCATTACTTAGTCGCAGGATGAAATTGTGGTAAAAATATGACTTATTCTTTTAAATAGGTTCATTGACATTTGATCTATCGAACGAGCAGTATCACCGTGTCAATTCAAACCGCCATGTTCACTCAATTAGGAACTCAAAAGGGCCGTGATTAAATTCCTTATATAGATACGAAATTTGGGTTACGAATTGAAATAGGTACAACAAAAGTTATTTTTAAGAAGGTTTTGATGATTAACTTTCGAAATTTTATATACTTATCATTACTAGTTTTCTCAGTGTACAAGCCAAAAAATAACTTTTACAAGTAAATTTTAATTTTCCTGTATAATCGAAATTTTCGTAGCGATTTCGAATTTTTCTGAAAATAAAACACATTCTATGTTGCTCGCTGTAAATGTAGATTTTCCATAATATGTGAAAGAATTTTTTAAATCAGTTAAGTAGGTTTTGAGTATATCCATTACAAACAAACATACAAAAAATTTAATCTTAGCATCCTTTATAATGCGCACTGCCAAGGTTTGGAACTCTCTGTAACCCGAGCTCATTTATAATATAACCCAAATCTTTTTAAAATTCGAGTGAATAAGCTTCTTCTGGGTGAGCTCGCTCCATCATAGGATTCATCTTCGCTATACAGCTGGATGTTGGCCAGGCAAGCAAACCCATCTTTAATAAAAAAAAATAAAAAAAAATTATTTTTATTTTTTATTAATAAATGGCTTAATTCGCGAACCTATCAGCCCCTGTAACTTGAGTTATGTTGTTTTTATACTAAAACTAATTTAAGTCTTAACTAATATTCATCTATAGTACACATCGTACGATACAATATCGAGATTTTAAAGATCAGTATTTATATATAGTACTTCTGATTACAAAACAAGAGACATAAGCACTTATAGGATCGATGATAGGCTATGTGTATAAAATGTGTCTGCATTCGGTGTTTCGGGCGAAAAACAGAAATGGTAGCTCTAATTGTGTCAGCCATAAAGTCGAATATCGAATGGGAATAACAATTCAATAGTTACAATGTTTGGTGTACCCCACAGACGCAACAAGCGACCCCTCGTCTCGTGTCATGGTAACCGGGATCTCACAGGTACTTATTGCTCTTAATAACCTTTTCATAATATTGCCCTTTCAAAGTTTTTATCTGTACTTTCATTATGAGTATTATAATTTCATTATCATAATTTATTCATTAACAACGATTTTGCATCTGAAGGAGTTCAACAATTAGATAAAAATTTAATAATTAGATCTAATTAATAATTAATTTAATAATTTAATAATCTATTCCCATGTTAGAAACATTATTATTATTTTAATGTTAGAAAATCTATAATAATCTGTTGGAATGTGATCCCTGTATGTTTAGAGAATTTCATATCACAATTTTAAAGTTTTTGTATAGAAAAACAACATTTTGAAATATGTTATTTTACAAAATTAAGTGATTAACAGCTTTGCTACAAATTATGCATGCGATTAAGTAATTAATTAAATTAATAATAAACTAAATGTCCAAAGCGTAAGAGAGGATTTTCAATAATTGGTATACAAGGTCGGTATTATCTGGCTTCAGTTATGATTTGGAGGGTTTGGGTGATTAGCTATGAAGGAGTGATAACCTTGAATCGGTTTAATTGTCATCTGGCACATTTTGTAAGAAATATGCGAAAAGCCAACTTTTAGTTTACTAAACCATATATTCGTATATTTGTGACTAGCTGTTGCACGCGACTTCGCTCGCGTCATTTATTATTTATTTGCCTGTATATGGATGTAAAACTTACAAATAATATTATATAATAGCGTCCCAACGTCTATACTACACAAGTATATATTACAAGCCAGTCAATTAACAATTATTATAAAACAAAAAAGTCACTAAAATGAAACCAGAAAAAACATTAATCATTAAAATCCAATAATCTAGTAAAACATAATTATCAACAAAACACACTATCGACACAAAATCAAAGTTAAAAGTTAAATCAAAGTTATTTTAGCTTATGTTACTCACTCATAATGTAGCTTTCTATAGGTGAAAGAATTTTAAAAAACGGTCCAGTAGTTTTTGAGTTTGTTCATTACAAACATACCAATTTTCTATCTTTATAATATTATATATAGTATAGACTAGTTTAGATAACTAGCAAAATTTGAAGGACTGTACCATAGAGTGTAGTAATCATCTGCTTTTTAAATTATAAAAGGTGGTTTGGTATTAACCCAATGTTACCCCATTCGTGACTCTAACGCCTATCTCTCTTCCCTGTCATTATGTTAAGCCTACAGTCAAACTGCAGTATATTATATTTAATTACTCTCGGAACTGTCAATATTGTTAAACGAAAATGGATTCGCTCAATCCAAACCATTAACAAGTAATACAGCGGCCGGTATATATATTTATAAGCATATACCATTGCATGGTAATTTAATTTGAGCGTGTTATCGGCAATACTTTCGAGGGTAGACTCCCCGTTATTGGCTTTAATGCACTGCGTACCTACTAAATATATTAAAAGCTTACAAATATCTCTACAAAGTCTGTACACCTGTAACCTGTTTTGTCACTCCGATTAATGACATTAAGAGCGAATCAACTTTTGATTACATCGGGGAATTGCATCAGATAGTCTAGAATATACTTATTCATAAATAATTTTAGCATATGTTCATATATTCATAGATAGATAGGATAGTCATAGATGTCTCGATCTAGATGTATGTTTATTATATTAATAGTTAACACACCAATCACACAAAACACAGCATCGATTTTCTCCAATCCAACGAGAAAGCAATTTGGTCTGTTCAATAGCAAACGTAAATTGAAAGCGATCCCTTTGCCACAACATGTCATACGTTGATTTCAAAGCCTTGCACCGACGTACAGTTAACAAAACAGAACCAAAAAAGATCAGTGTGGAGATCTGGCCATAATTGCTATTTTCGTTTTAACGGTTTAAACTTGTACCGTTAGTCAAGAAGAAATTAAAGATTTTAATAGGAAAATATGGTGTAATTTGGTAATGGGTTTTCATAGATAACTATGTTTGAAAGTTTAAAAAAATCGATCGTCGAACAATTTTCTAATTTTATCCCCATTTACAAAATAAAGGTATATTTTATATGCCTACGTGCAAACCCCTCCCCCCCCCCCCCTTTACCTAGGTGGTCTGACGACATAGTAAGTCACGGAAAGTCACGGGAAAACAGCAAAATTTCAACAGCAAGTTCAGGCTAGTCGTACGCTATGGCGAATTGAGGCCTATTTATCTGTCCGTTTACGTCCGTCGGCTGTGATTAACAGTAAACGTAACGGATGATAAACTTAATTACAATTGTAAATAAATAAATTTAATTGTTATTTACATATAAATTTTGTTTGTTTATTAATAATAAATAACATTGTCGAAACTAATCATTTTAATTTCTTTTGACACGGTAAACCGAGGTACACTGCTAACATATTGTCGATGAAACATTCAAATGGAATATTAAAAGAAATACAAGTGTTCTTAGAAAAATTCTGAAATTCGCCGAAGGGCGAAGGTTGTACCCCATCGGTACATCCCCAGATGTCTACCCGGTAGACCAACGGATAACCGATGGGGTAGAAAAGTTCTCGAATGGAGGCCACGAATTGGAATTGGAATTGGAAAGTGCAGCGTGAGACGTCCTGCGGCCAGATGGACAGACGACCTAAAGATCCGAAGAGGCTGGATGTACGAAAAACAGAAGACGAGCCTTGGGAGAGACCTAACTCCGGCAGTGGAGAGACACAGGTTGATGATGATGATGATGATGAATTAATATTATTTAATTATATTGTCTTTAATTATATTTAAACATCTTAATTAAAGATTTATTAATATTTATTTTTTTGCCTATAAAAATCATCCGTTCATCCAATGAAGCTAATTCGTAGTAAGGTCTCTCTTTAGAAATAGACACAATGTAGGCTGCTACTTAGGTATAACCGCAGACGACGTTGTAAAGCGAAGCCTTTTTGAAACTCAATCGATTCTTTTATAATTTCGTCGCAAGCAATAATTGAAAGGATTATGTCTTGTAACTGATCCCCCTTATATAACGTCTTTGATCAGCCTCCTACTTGTATTGAACTCAATATGTACATAACAATGGCTTTGTTACTGACTACTTCTATAAATTAAATATCGATTTACTAAGATAACTTTTATTTCATATCAGTTATGTGCATACATAGGTCAATACTGCGCAATATCAAATTGGACTGGGCATAGTTACTATCTGTTTCTCGCGACTTCGTTCACCAGTCAGCAGCGTACCTACTTGAAAAACAGCAACGCCACAGGCGTTGCTTAATGTGGAAATAGACGAAAAAATGACTTTTAAATTTATAAACATTAATAATCTTATAATGTCGTATAAATTAAAATTTAATAAGAAGGTACCCAGGGCGCAGACACTAGAGGGCCGCAGAAATTATCAGGACCACAAGCAATACCCATTATTAAAGTAATTAAGTACCTACCTTTTTAAAATAAATATGGTACCAGCTATTATGGTTATATACAATGGCTACAAAGTACTCATAATTATGTACACAAAACGTACTTTTTGGATGATAGATTTATTTTTATATTTATATATAATATAATACCTACTTAATCGGAACCGGATGAGATTAGAAAATTTTTCAAGTACGCAGTTACAAATACCAGGCGCATAAAACCTAGTTACGGCACTGCTAGTAAATGATAAAGGTTCTTTAGTTTCTTCTTACGCTTCGGTAATAATTTATGAACCTTTCAAGATAAATTTAAAATAAGCTTGACTATAGTTAAAAAGACTACTTACTACCTTATTACCCATAAATGCTTCTTCATAAATGAGATGCGCTTTCAAAAGCACATTGAGAGCTTTCAGTGAAGCACGGATTATGTAATATTCCATCAAGTATGCACAAATACACTTTCGTCTACCTCTTACGTTCACATTATAAAAGTTTTAAATTTATTATGATAAATTATGAATATTACAAATAATTATGAATATTACTAACAATATAAATTCTATTGTTTGCATGTTTAGATGTACTCAATCACGCAAATACGGCTGAACGAATTTTGATGAAATTTGGCACACAGATAGTTTATTACCTGAATTAACATATATAATACTTTTTATCCTGGTAAAATGTTAGGTTCCTGTGGTATATTTAAAAAACGATTTTATACTAAATACTATTGTAATTAAAATTGCAACTAAAGAACTTATAATTACTAACCAAATGTAAATAACTAATCAGATGAGACTGGATGGAGTAGCCTTTTGTACATACATAATTTATGTATACTAGATAATATAATAAAGATGATGAGTTTGTTTGTTTATTTTAATGCGAAAACTTTGAAAACACAAATAAAAAAAATGGATTTAATAGTCCAATTTTTGAGTATTTATCATTGTGCTACTCGTATGACAAAGATACAAATAGTTCCATGATACAAATAGTATCAAAGAAAAAGTAGTATCTCACGCTTTAGTTTAGGGATCGAATAAGCCGAATAAGAAGGCGGAGAGAAATTGTGTCTCAGGACACAACTAGTGTATTAATCTATTGTATCAGCTATGTTTATAAATATTATTATTACATATAAAGTCCTACTTTCGGACACACTTGTTGATTCGTCATTTATTCATCCTTTATTTTTGTCAGGAGTTGATTTTTTATTATCTAGATTAAATGTAAGGTACCCCTGTGTCCTTTCCACTATGCCTGACAATGTATATGGAAAATTTCATGATTATCGATTGAGTAGTAAAGGCGTGAAAGCTTACAAAACAAACAAACTTAATATTAGGATTCCACAAATAAAACACAAACAAGGCCGATTCGCGATTCAAACCCGCTTCCGTCACGTAACCCGTCAAGTGTTTGGCTTACTGAACTATCCCAGTTTTAAATTACTTACATGATGATAATACATAACTTATTAAATTAAATTTAAAATAAGTTACATTAATACTTAGTAGCAATATTACATGCAAAACGACATATTACATTAGATGTAAACCTATTATGAACGGATGCATTGTGTCATGGACAGACGGGAAGTTACGACACAAAGAGATCGAGCTTCAATATATGTACTAGAGCGGCCCGGGCGTCGGGATGCACCGGGCGGTTGCCATGGCAATACCCGGGCCTTGCATTGCAGCTCGCAGCCCCGGGAATACAGTTCCAATAAACACCTGTATATAGAACAGATTCGGAGAATCATTTCATTAAGCCCTCTGTGCGCAAAAGCTTTGCCATTTTATTTGTAAAACTCAATGCATACGGTACCGTTACGAGTACAACCAAATATTATTTCATATAATACAACCTACACTGTTCAATAACAATACGTGTGATATGGTATTGTTTTAAAAAGGGATTCTCGTGACAAAGGACATCGATCATAGACTAGGACGCAAGCAGGACAAGTCGATACTGATTTTCTTACAGGTATATCAGTATCGGCTTGTAAAGAGACAAAATTAGGACAAAGAAGTGATTATGGATTCGCCCATCGAGCTTGTCTTTGTTCTATCAAGGTCACCAGTTTTTTTTTTTTCATAACTAATATTATAAATGCGTTTGTATAGTAATAATGAAATTTTGTATACCTAGCCTACACGTTGTGAGGGATACAAAAAAGGATATTAGGTTCCTTTTAATCAGAAAATAAAAAACAATGTTCCCAGGGATCATTTAAATATAAAATCAACGCCTGGCAAAAATATATGAACAATAAAAATTTAAGTCCATCGCCCTTCTTCAGGTTGTTGAAGTTCATTATCATCAGCTCATGTTCTTGTGTACTGTTACTTCGGTGGTAATTCCATGACATGGTAACCTTGATCTGATGCGCAGCATCAAGTAGTCTTCGCGTTATCCAACTCCTGAGCAACTTGCAGCAGATATAATATAACCTGTTTGAGCTCAATAGAATGTCGGGTGTAAGTTTATAATTTTCGATTATAGCTTACAATTAATACAGTATTCTCCAAAACAGAGATTTATCAGATAAAACATTGGCGCTTAAGAAAGTGAACTCTATATCCTAGGCCACATGTTTGTTAATTGTAATATCATTTGAGATGTGACCGATTTGTATACATTTACAATGTAACACGAATCACACAAATTGTACAAGCTTTCAAGTTCATCGGCGTGTTTCCAAACAACCAGGGATTGCATTGCATACAAATTTAATTTATATCTTGTTTATTACGTTAACGCTACTTTGATGTTACTATACTATATACTTTGTTTAATTGCAATTTTTTTTAATTGTAATTTCTTAATTCTTAATTTCTAATTTTACATAAAATATTTGCATTTTCCTTTATTTTAATTTTATCCACTTAAAAAAATTCTTATGTGAGCCTTAGTAAGGCTCTTCAAGTAATTAATTTCAGTTAAATGATTTGAAGTGACTTGTGGTATTAAATCAGAAATCTAAATAAAAGGTAAAAGAATTTTCATAAAAGTCTGTCTGTTACTATTTCACGTCTTAACTATGTTTTCACGCCTCACACATGTTGTCAGGGATACATGAAAGGACATAGGGTACCTTTCATCCAGAAAAAAGTACTGTTCCCGAGGGATCGTCTATAATAAAATAAAAAATTAACTATACCTACTGTATGTCCAGCTTGTACGTTACAAAATTATTGATTAATATTACCAATGCGAAGCAGAGATTTGAATACTATTTGAATAGGTTGGCATCACGAGAGCCCAATAAGAATTCTCGATATTCTTTAACAAAAATTTAATTCTGATAATGTATAGTATACGTTGTGCTCATTAGGAAGGATTATGTATCATTACGAGTAATATTGCTCGTTAAATTCGTATGTACCTAATACCCTCTCAATTTGTATACACAAACATACATGAAAATGTACGAAGCAATTTGTTGATAATGATATAAAGTAATGTATTATATAAATATCAATATCGATTTAACAATTGATATGCTATTTATATATCTTAGTTACTGCCGCCAGACGGGCTGCTCAAATGACTGCTTAAAATGATTATATATTTATTTATTTTCTTAAATTTAAATACTTTTAAAGCTCCTAAAGCTGATTATGATATTGTAATATATACATATTACATTTCATACATTGTAATATATACATATTCATTTTAACGTATATAATTATGAAAAAAATAATGATCCCACATTAAAAAATTGAGTGCAATATACCCTATAGTGGGAATCGAAATCTAATCTAACTATATATATTTCGACAAGTCTTTAAACTTAATTTTAAACTATTAAAAGTACTTTAAAACTTTTACTTTTACTTTCAGCTGTTTACTTTATGAAATTCACAACAATCGTATCACTGTGTAATTTTAAAATCGATTATGTCGATTATGCCAAAAAATCTGGCACTCGGTATCACTAATTCGCGAATTGTGAAATGTGTGTTCCCCTCTGCTTTAACCCCACTTCGTGAGGGTAGGCTTCAAAAAGATCTGCATATATATACCTTTGTGAGTGTCCGACGGCGCCACTGGACAAAGCTAGGGGCGTCAAACTCCCCTAGTGTTGCACAGGTAACGGATAATTAAATGCTTTTTCCTTGCAGTATGATTAACAATAAAATTAAAATTAAATTCAATCATAATTTTATTTATTTATTTATTTTCCAAAAGGTACACCAACAGCACAAACAAAAAATCACAATATGTATAGGTAATGTATAAAAGTCGGAACTCTAAAAAATCACCCCAATAAAGTGATCGATCATTATCTTCATCAATCAATTTTCGCGCAGCTAGAGGGCGCCAGTTTGTCTGTGGTCATTACGCCTTCTATTATAACTTTTGAATTTTTTTTTATGTTAAGGTAAGCCGACTACTATAGTAGTATGTATTAAAGATAAGGAATTGGGAAGGGATAGGGAAATAGGCTCTGGCGTGTCTTACTTTCTCATCGTAACACAACAGCACACATGCTTATTTCACGGTGGTCACCTGTAAGGGGGTGGTTATTGCCGCCAGACGGGCTGCCAAAATGACAACGAAACGCAGTGCGCCCTGCCACTACTTCTAACTATACTCAGTCAACTTTCATCCTCGGGTTCACTTATTAAAATTTATTAAAGGTCCTTCTTCTACTTATTAAAATTTAATACAAAAAGTTTCCTTTTATTTTTAAAGTTCGGCAAGCAAATCATTGGTTTACTTGATGACAGATAGCAACTATCGCCTAACACAAGCAACGCCATAGATGCTGTAAGTGCGAAGCCGACCACAGTAGAACAAAAGATTAGGTAATAGGACAAGATTTAAATTAAATTAGTTTCTGGCATCAATTATTCACTCATCGAAACAATTCTCGAACTAAGTAGTGCTCGCTCTCAGTGCCTCTTATTACTTTCACCACGATCGCAATCGCATTATTATCTAAAGTCATCTATTTGTACATCGCTTATAACTTGTACATTTCTACTACTTAATTATATAATCCTTATACATATTTGCTGTTCACTGTACTGTACCTATTCGTGAGTGGCTCCGCATCTCAATTGAAGTGGATTGCTGTCGACCATCATTTATGTATGTACTTATTTATTTACAGTTCATAGAAGCCAGAATTCCACAAGGCGCCGGAAGAGTCTAAGAACGCTCGTCATTGGTGAAGCCATACCAAGCGAAATCATCCTAAAGTCATTAAATCCTATAAATATAGTCCACATTTTAATACGCCCGCACTAACAAATCTCAGCAGTAGGATCTCCGCTGCTGGACATAGGCCTCCCCCAGGATTTGTCAGTAGGAGCAGTCATAATCAGATACAGCGTAAACTCGTACGCTTGGCGTGATGGCGTAACCTCTGAGGGAAACATTAAAAAAAAATTAAAAAAAATACAAAATACTCGCACTCTTAATTAGGTCGTCAGTCCATTTTGTTTGTGGATTTGCTACACTGGCTTACCGGTCCATATTGTCCTGCCCATTGCCACTTACTAAGTTACATAGGTGACTTTTCTTTGTCTACGAATCGCGTAATTCATTATCCAATCTCGCAGGGTGACCCCGAGCATGTTGTTACGTTGGGCGACCTCGAGCTCTTACGAGATCACGTTAGGCTCATAGTTAGAGATCACGTTTCAGCGCCATATGTCATTATTGGCAACACACATTCATTGTTCAACGTTCATAATTCAATGTTCGTTTAATGTCCGACGGTTTTAGCGCACGGAGAAATTTAAAAATATGTCTGGAAGCTTCCCGAACCCAACCGAAGTAATCGATTGATGTTAAAAATAAACTCAAACTTAAGGTGCGCCTGGGACAATAAACTTTGAGAATCATTTTTACCTAAGTGTGGGACTCGCCCGGTGAAGTGACTTATCACCGAGAATATCTATAGCCACCGAGAATGATGCTATCTACTGGCATTAAATAAAATTATTACGTGTTTATGTAAGATCATGGTGTGGTTAAATATTAAATATTATTAGCCTGCATTGAACTATATGTTAACTAAATGGCGCATTTAACTAACGCACCTTAATGCATACGTAATATGGCGGTACATTACAAGTTGATCGATTTCACTTTAAGACTTTTTTACACATTCGAGCGCTCATTAGTGAAATTAAATAGAGCGCGTTTCCGCGGCTTCCTGTAACTCACTTCCGTTCCTTTGCAAGAAATTACTCCAACAAAAGGAAAGATGTTACACAAAAAAATGCATCCGTGCGAAGGCTGGGGCCGGTCGCTGCCGGCGTACCTACCTCCAATCCGGTGTACATGCACATTCGGGTACGCCGAGTTTCTGACAAGCAGCATAGCCCTCCCCGCGCTGAATAGCCATGGCGTTGTGTCATAATGGCCGCGCTCGAAAGTCGTTGAGTTTTAGCCGGTACGAATCCGGTATAACCCCGCAGTGTCCCCTACACTGCCGGGTATCCAAGAGGACGTATCAACGTTAAAAAAAGGGGGGGGGGGGGGGGGTCGCTAGTTGGTAATAATAGAATACTTCACTAGGTAATTTTGTGTTTAAAACGGGAATATTGTGTTCCTGAAAGATGCTATTAATTTGATTAATTTGAAGTATAAAGCTATTAATTTGATTTTGCTCAACAAAAGATATTCAATTTTCGATGCACCTATACAAAGCAAAGCGATTTCACTGCGAAAGCGCTGTAATTTTGTAGCGGCAAATTGAAATTAGGTCACTTCAAAGGGATTCATTTGTTCAAGTTAGTTTCAGGTAAACAATATGAGTTTATAGTTAATTAATTATAAATTTCTCGCAACTAAATACTTTCTTAGTTATTCCTATGCTGGAAATAAATGCACAATCGAGAACTTTTGCCTTCGTCTGAGATCGTTATAAACAACTGAAGACTTATTCGTGTTCAACGCAATACTTGAATTAGTTAGGTATCTGGATTTGTTGATATCTTTACTTTGAGATTTATATGCGAGATTATTATGTTCTACAAGCGATGCTTATCTATCATCGATGTTATCTATGCGTATATATCTAATTCAGAATTTTGATTTGAATAAATGGTAAATGGTATTATGTGCGATACCCCATAATGTATTCTATTTTATTGGATAGGAAACAGAGCCTTAGTTAAAATTTTAAGAGTATCAAGACATATTGTGATGGATGTATGGATGGATATTTGTTACTAGCTCTGTCAAGCAAAAGCGGCTCAACGAATTTGGATGAAATTTGGCACGCAGATTATTAACTGGATTAACATATAGGATAGTTATTATCCTGGAAAAATGTCAGGTTAGGTTCCCGAAAAATCATCTAAAAATATAAAATAAGGGCGCCACTGTCGTTGTGCACATTCATATAAATTTTCTCAGGTGTTATATTTTTCATTTTAGAAATGCGGGCGTGGGTACCAGCTAGTGTGAAATATTTCAGTTTATAAAACCAGCTGTGAAAGAGCTATTGAAAGAATTTCTTGGTTAAAACGTTTCTAGCTTCAACAATGGAACTCTGGAAAAGGTCAATATCTGTTTCATCCAATATTTTTGATATTTCATTCGTCTACATAAGTATTGACGGACATAAAGATGATATATTATCATCTTCCTGTCCGTCACAAATTAACACAAAAATATTTTTCGTAGAATGGCATATTTTTTACACGTGTAACAAGTATAAACGTCTCCAAAAAATATTGTTATCCTGTCGCCCATGAAATCAGAACACCTTTAGCAACCCACGCCGTGTCCTCGAGTCGTGAAAGTTATAATGTCTCCTTTGTATGTTTGTAATGAATAAACTCAAAAACTACTTTACCGATTTTGAAAATTCTTTAACCTATAGAAAGCTACATTATCAGCGAGTAACATAGGCTATATTTTATTAAATTACGAGGGCGAAGTCGCGTGCAACAGTTAGTATTATATATAGACAGATAGGTACGTACATTTAATCATACTAGCTGTGCCCGCAACGTCGTATGTGTAGATCGCTTTTTTAAAAATACCACAGGAACCTAACATTTTTCCAGGATAAAAAGTATCCTACAAGACCTTTACAAAAAAAATATTTCATTTAATAATCTTGTCATGTCTGACATGTATGCAAAATTTCACGATGATCGGTGGAGTAGTTAAGAAGCGTAACAAATACACAAGCAGATATATTTTCGCATTATTTATGTAAATAGTCAAAATAGCTCGACAAAAAGTTGCCTAATGCCCTTTATATAAAAGAAGAAAAACAAATCAAACTTTCACAGTTGCAATTCTATAATGAACTGTCACTAACGGCCTATCCTCCATAATCGTTATTAAAATTTAACGAGAATATGCCTCACGGATCAAGATAATAGGCACAGAGCGAGTTGCAAACATGCAGACAGTTTAATCTTTCAATAGATTTCATCCTAATACGATTTCAATCCTTGAACCAATGGGTTCATTAAATTACTCTGCATTTACGAATTCAAATAAAATAATATTGATGGGTAGTTCTTTGAAATTTAATTCTTCGACTGATTCATATGGCCAAAATTTAATTTCACTTTCAGCTCTGTAACATATGTTCGTTATGAAAATAGGTATACCAAAAACATATATTTGAATGAGGGACTCGTTTTTATAAAGCAGTTTTCAAGATATCGACGTTCAAATATTTTGTGCCCATATGAATCAGAATTTGTTACAGATGAATTAGAAACAGAAATAAAAATGAAAAACTTTATGTAGATAGGCTCTGTATTAAGAAAATAATCATATTTTAACAACAACAATAATCTAAATTATTATACTTATTGACTTAGCTATAACCTTTCATAATTAAAAAATAACAAAATTACAAACTTATTCTAATAATAGCACTTTTGACATCAGTCTTAGTCTTAATTAGCAGTCTTAATTATTAATTAGAATAAAAAATCACGTTAGTGTATTTATTACTAGCAATAAAGTAACAAAAATGAGATCAACTTTAAATTAATGGCAATTTAGACATTAATGTCTTATTAACTTTCAAAGAAACATTTATTAGTATGGTTAACTAATAAGTTATGAAGTCAAAGTTAAGAAGGTACTAAAAGAAATATTTCCTTGGCTTTTTGCAAGGGACTTCAGCTGAGCTGAGCTGCTTTCAGCATCATCCTTAAAGTCTTTTTCTAGTTGACGAGATCTTGAATTTTTGGAGGAAGATAGAACAATCATATCTTCACCAATGGCGTGAGACTCTTTTGTCCGTTTATCATATTGAGACTTTTTAAACACAAAAATGTCCTCATCGTCAGAATCTGAGCGATCATCCACGCTTTTCTGATGAAGCGTCGTTAGGACATCTCTGGTGAATTTTAGAGTTATTAGTTTTTCATCGATTGACGAAGTCTCCACCCAAAAGCTGTCGTCATCGGGAAAGTCGAGGTCTTGTTGTATCCGAATCTTTTCCGGTCTGAATTTTGGTAGCAGATATTTCGTTACGTTTGATTAAAGAGCTGCATATAGCTCTTTCTTCGATGTCACCTTTCTGCTGAATCATCGATAATCGGTTTCGTGCCGGAGAGGGGAAAAACAAATTTATTTTATGATTCATATGGGGTTTTGACCATATGAATCAGGCACAGTTGAATCAGGATTTTGCCTACAATCATGCATAACTCATCATACATACAGACTTCAGTATTGTAATTTTTCTACACGAATCTATAACCCAAAAGCATCACACGAAAATTAGATTAAAGTTTTAAAACAATAAAATAAATTTTATACAGTAGGCATTGTAATCAGACTGCCACCTGAACCAAGCACAGATAAATCAGATAGTTACCTTCGTAACAGCAGGATTTAAGCCAAACAGCCGTACGTTCGTCTTCTAGTTCGTCAGTTGCACGACTGGCTTCCCCCCGAGCGGGAAACCAGACTCTCACATTATTAACCCGACCAAGTACGGCTAAGTGCAGCTTACGCCACATTAATCAGTATTATACGCCGGACACATCTTATTTACTAATTTGTAAATAAACTAATGTAATTATAACTAATACACATTTTTTTTGTAACAGGACAATTCATTTCCTTTCCATTAAATTATAATTAATATTGATGTATCAAAGGGAAAATGCGACATCAACTATTTTGTTCCGGAAAATGGCAAACGGACGCGCTATATGAATCAGAAGAACAAACTTCAAATATTTTTATTTTGTACTTAGACAGCAATTATTTAAAAAATATCATTTGTCCCAGTTAGGAATAAAGCTAAACTGTACAAAAAAAAAATTAAAGTGCCGTTTTGTTAGTTGGTTACAGAAATATATCCACAGAAATCGAAAATTTTGTCTCTGAAGAACTACCCTGATACTAACAGTTCAAATAAATATATTATACAAAAACCTTGTGAGTCGAACGTTTAGCTGAAGCTCAGGTAGGCCTGCGGATTCAGGTTTGAATCCTAGTCAAGCCGTTCTGAATGTTTTTCGTTTTCATTTTTGGATAGAGATAATAGTCACTTGATCTTATGTTGCAAGAAACTTTTTAACGTAAAAAAAAACTAAGATGCCCTAGAAGACTAAAAATCTAATCCTCATATGAAATGAATAACTGCATTTACTCGTAGTAGTAGCAGGACATAAATAGGAAATCCGTCTGGCGACAATAACCATGTCAAAACAGCATGTGAACTGTTGTGTTTTGCTGAGTGGTATCTATTGAACTACTTACGAGATGTGCTGAGATTATTCATTACTAGCTTTTGCCAGCGACTTCGTCAGCGCCTCTTTTTCTTAGGTGTTAAAACATTTTATTTTATTTTAAAGATTGCTTTATTGTTCATATATTTTTGTAAGTCGTTGATTTCTTTATATTTTTAGATGATCCCTCGAGAACATAACGTTTCTGTATTCCTAACAACCTGTATGTAAATTTCATGATTTTCGGCGAAGAAGTTAAGGCGTCAGAAGGTAACAAACAAACTCACTTTCGCAATCATAATATTAGGTTAGGACAAATTAATATGCAATAATGGTTTATGAATCGCTCCTCTATTTTTTAAACTCTGTCCCTTACATAGGTTGTTAGAAATATACTACAACACACTCGCACAGGATTTCAAAGGAATGAAAAGGTGTATTCGCACAAAGATGAGGAAAAGTTCGCACAGGAAATTTCCAATGAGTCTCGATGTGTCGAGTTACATCCGCGTCCATTCTATTTAATCCTGTGCAGTCAACGAATAGTTTGGTAACAAAAGTTTTGTGCTTTTGAATTCCATAGCGTATTATTAAATTCGATGTATTTTTGCTTACTCATATTAATTTTATTTTAAGTGTAGGCATGTAGAATAGAAATAAATGATTCTGTGACTTACCTTTTGAAGAGCTCCTTGCCTTAGCGCTCTGAGTAAGTGGTCCCGGGTTCAATTCCCAGCAGGGCCAACTTTAGAAATAAACGCCACGCTTCACAGCGGCGTGCGCATGAGGCGCGCACGGTACCTACTGGAGTCTGCTTAGGTATATATGTAATTTTTATTTGATTTAAATAATTGGTTGATTGATTGATGATGAAAGCGTACGAGTAACAAATAAACAAACGTAAGTTTCGCATTTATAATAAAATTAATTATTTAATTATACTTATTAACAAGGACTAAGTGCGTTGACAACCTGTCTACGTAGTGACCACCAACTTACAGAGGAATTCTATGAAATAACAGCACATGTATTGTCTATGTGCCCGATTGATATTCCCTCAACCACCAACTAACCCAATAAAAGTTGGCAAAGAGACATTTCAGCATTGTTTGTGTTACAGGCAAAGAAGTGTTATATTATACCTAAGAATAGGATATACGAGAATATCTTCTTGCTTATGAAGACTATGAATATCAGCACCCACTCATACAAACTCATAGTCATAGACAGTCATAGCATGAACAAGTTATTAGCGTACGGTCCGCTTAGACTGGTGGAAAAATCTCAAAAAGCGCCTGCTTTCAACAGTTAACGGCATTTAGTGAAACTGTTTGCCACCGGGACTTTTTAGACTAATTAAACTCTGCTGAACACGATTCTGCTCGGTGTCAACTCCTCCCTTGCTCTCTTCTCCCCCTTTCCCCCAAAACCTGTCTGGATCTGCGATTTTTTTCATTTTCTTCCGAATTTATTAGAGATAAAAGAAAACTGTCCATGACAAAAATAATCTGCATTAAATTCTCTATAATATTCGTATATAAATCATTTGACAGGCATATAATAACTTAAGAAATAATGTCTGTCCAAACAATATAAATATTAATTGAAGTGAAAATTTCTTTTCAAAAATGCGCGTTGGGCATTTTTGAGATGGGAAAAACCATTGACTTTGCGACCTGTAACCGTAATGTAACCTTTTAATACTATCGCTATGTTTCGCACAGTTTTAAACAAAAGAACTTAATAATAAATTAGTTAAAATAAAACACATTTAAATTTTTTAACACATATAATGTTTACACTGAAATCACAATTACAATAATTAAAACTAATCTTTATTTACAGTAAATCCGTAGTCATAAGTAGTCATAAAAACAGTGTATATAGAATAAATTATTTACTTGTTTTTAGATATTTTTTTTCATAGATAAATAAATCTGTATATAGGTTTTGTACCCAATAAAAAAATAAAACAAATCTCATTTACTTATCCGTTGTACAAATTTCATAAAACGAGATCGCGAGTGCGAGAAACGAGTTATTAGTCAACTCGCTAGTAACTAAGTTTACTTTTCTATATTTTTATGGTAGTTTGTCGATTTAAAAAAAAATGCGTAAAACACTTTGTGTTGAACAAATAATTGATTAATTACGTAAACCAGATTATTTATGCTATAGGTACTGATGTTATTGATTAAGTATAAATATTTCAATTTCTAAACTCCAGTTATAATATTTTTCCAGTTACAATTATTGTAAAAGTTCTTGATAGTAACTTATACTGATAATATTTTGGTTTTTTTTTTAAAAAGCAATATCTAGTTTCTACTTTAATATTTACTTAATTTTTATATTCAAAAATTAATGCGAGTTGACAAACGAAATAATAGGTAAAATATAAACAGGATAACTCCTGTGCGCGCGCGAGTTAAATACACGCGAGTTGACTAATAACTCCGAGAAACAACCACAAAGACACTTAAGTTATAATAATACTTAATTTATAGTTCATTTAATTTCTAACATTGACACCTTCGGATCGGGTTACTTTGTTTAAAAATTAAGTTAGATTTTACTTGCTCTTTGATAAGTTTGAAGTCTCCGTCCGTACCTACTATTGATTTAGATTTTCAGTTATGAATGTACCAACTTCTAAAACAGACTTTTTTTGGCCCAAAGTTGTTAATTCATAAAAACCCATCTGTTTTTTGTTTTTTTTTTTTATATTAATTTTACTTAAAACAAACCTAAAAATAAAAGCCTTTTGGAAGTTATTTTCAAATTTATCGTACAATTTCTATAAAATTTACATTAAAACTGTAATGTATATTAATCATACTTTGTGATCTTTGAAACTATTTTATTGATAGAACATTATTAGCTATTTATTGATAATAATGCGAACTATATTGTTTCGATAACTTCAGTTATACCTAATATTGGAAAGTTCAAAGTTTTTAATGGTTTAGTCCAATGTTGAACTCTAGAGTTAATGTAACCCGAACTTACCGGCACTTTAAAACAATAACAAATACCTTACCCTACACACATAGGTACATTACAGAGAAAAGTAGCTGAAAGTCTGACATTTTGAAACTGACTTATGGGACTAAATCGGATTCATAGTCTATATATACTTAACTGATTATACATAAAACAAAATTGATAGAGCCTGAACCCCAGTACAGACGTGGCCATAATAAGCTATAAACTAACAGTATTAAGACGGATTAAAACAATATCTTTATAAGGGACCAGAGAACCGCTGCCGGCTTCGCTCGGGATGCAATTTTTATATATACAAAACTGTTATCCCTCTTTCCATAATTGAGAATAAATATTTTATATGTTAACAAATGACACCTTTCTCCCTTATAGATCTTTCCATTAGTGTAAGACCATGTCAAAATCCATTGGGTTATTTAAAAAGAAGTTAACTTTGATTTACCTAGTATAATTAACTGTTTTAATATTATAGTCACGTCTTTTCTGGGCTTAATATGTCCGACCGCCTTCCTTTTTCATTAATAATAATTCGATTATATCAGCTATTTGTGATACGAACTGACGAGGAAAAAATATACAGACGCTATTACGATACGCCTGAATTTTCTTAAATAAAAAGTTCTTAACATAAAATTCTAACATTTTTTCCTTGTAAAATATATTTGCGTAGTAATTAATTATTTCGAGATCTGAAGGATTTATAAGGTTACATTTCTTAGAAAAATTATAATTATATTAACTAAGTCCATCAAAAATATTCAATTTCTAAACATACGTATAAATAGATTAATTACAATTATTAGGCAACACTCACCTTATCTCACATACAAATATCTTACATATACTGTACATTTTACCACATACCTAGTCTAGAAATTGACTTATGAGTAGAGGGTCTGAATTTTTCTGTAAACTAACTACACTATAAATAAAAATAAATTTGTGAATAAATAAATAACATATTTAGAATGAAACAGGTTTATTTAATAACATTAAAGTGATAACTTATTCTTAGAGAAATCTTTTAAAAGAAATATCACCCATTTTGGGCGGCCGGCGATATTTTACACCTTATCCAAACATCCAAACATTTTGGATGTTTGGACATAAACATTTTTTACTATGGCACCAAGGCTCTTTCTAAGCGTTTTCTCCGAGATGATATTCTGCCTTAAATAATTAATAATATAATAAAGATGTATTTATTATAATTCTCCAAATGTTACAAAAATGTCTTCTAAAAATGTCACAAAAATGTTAACTTTTTACATATAAATATAATCTTTAGAACTTTGTTGTGATTTTAAAATATTGTGTTCTATTATAATAATAAGTTTAATATTGTTAGCCGGCACTTTTAATATTAGCCCAAAAATGTATGGAGGCTGGGTGATGTTCTTTTAATCTCGACTAACATACAAACAAATAAACAAACGAACATAAAAACTTTATCTATTCATAATATTAGTATAGATGTAAGTTTTACCTAGGATATTAAAATTGAGATGATTTGTAAATTTCTTTTTTATTAAATCATCCATAATGGAATATTATTTTTGGCTTTTGGCCCTTTACAGTTAAAATATTAATCATGGCCCTTCATGGAACTATGTTGGACAAACCTGAAGTAGTTGAACTGTACCTATAATACACATTATAATGTAGTAATTAGAAAAGTCTACAGAAAACACGACAAGAAACTCATTTATAAAGTTCTACGAATAAAGTCGCTAACATTTATTTTATAAATAACATTAACACAGTACTTCGAAATACATTTTACATTTAATAAAATATTTTCACATTTAATATTATTAGTGCTTGTTCACATACGGTTCACCTAGCGAGTGCGGACGCGACGGAGTCAGCGATTTCGATAATTATTGTGTCGCTTGTTATCAAACTCGATTATTATGGGAAATTAAAGGAGCTTTTCGGCCAATATGACGTCATTTATTATTTAGTTTGTCACTTCAAATGTGTTTATATCAAATTTTAGAATTTTCTAAAATCGGTTACTGGTAACAATCTAGATTTACGGATCTTACCAGTAACCGGTTTTTCAAATATCTTGGATTATTTTAAAACTGAATATAATCACATCGAAAATGTCAAAATCTATGCATATTTAGAACAGGATCGTTTTTTTTTTTTCAGGTAAGTCCATATTCAAATCCGTATCTTTATTTCCAAAAATTAAAGACGTAAAAATTTATTACAAATAAAATATCTAAAGATCGCAAGAGCAAGTACCTTGTTTTATCATTGATACTCGTAGTATATGTACACTTTCGACAGTTTTGCCAAGTAGGTGAAAGTCCTTATTATTTTCTTTTGTAAACACACTTAATCGATAGACTACAAGTTGTATTAATTGTAAATTAAAATAAAATAAATTAAGTTATTTAAGAGAATTGGTTTAATAAAAAATTTAAAAAAATATTTTCACTTCACTATTTCCATTACTGGCTCAAGCAAATAATTTGCCAAAAACCTTAAAATGTAATTTTTTTTTAGGAATAAATGAATCGGACAATACGCGATTAATATTTATGTGGGGTACTTACCCTACATACTCTATCTTCTTTTCAACCAGTACCTACCTAACATTTCGTAAACGCGTTCGCCTCCGCTCCCGCTAGTCAATGTGAACAAGAGCTTGAGTAATCTACTTAAACATTTATTTCACGTTCTTACAAAAATTTAATTGGCCACCAACTAAGATTAAAAAGTCAATAAAAGCTATGGCGTGCACAGCAGGGGGTCCAGACGTTACCTTTGAGGGACGTCAAAAAAAGGTGTGAAAAGACAACTTACTTACAAACGATTGACGTTTTCAAACGGCAGAAAGAGGTGAAGTCTGGGCTCCCAAATTACTCTTAATTGTGAAAACAGAGTTAATAGACAGACATGTAGTATACGTGGTAACATTTAAGTATATGATTGAGTATCCAACGGGAAGGTAACTAATCAATGTTTTCATGTGAATGGTTTTTTTGGGACTTAAATGGAGTATCCTTTTCCTCTTCGTGATCTAAACAAACCGCTAGCGGTCGCCGCGACGTTTTTATTGACTTTATTCGATATGAAATTTCGCTTTGCATTGAAAATTTTGATCTACCTCTTTCTAAGTTGTTCAAGGTGCAGAACTTGAGTGAATCTTCCTTCCCCTAGGGTCAGTTACAAAATATATAAGAAAACATATAACTATATATATATACTAGCTTTTGCACGCAACTCCGCCTATGTATTTTTTTCATTAAATATAACCTATGTTACTCGCTGGTAATGTAACTTTCAATAGGTAATACAATTTTTAAAATCGGTCCAGTAATTTTTGAGATTATTCATTACAAACATACAAATCTTCTCTCTTTATATATAAATTGTGCATCTTGTCTTAGACCATCAATGTAAACATCGTGCTTACTAACTTAAAAGATCAACAAAGACAGTTGTATCTTAAATTATATTTAAAAAACTAGCAACTCGCGCCCAGCTTCGCACGGAGTTGAAATTTAAAAAAATATTTTCTTAGCGGATGCTTGCTCACATTGCATAAAATAAAACAAACTATTTTGTAAAATATGTATAGATAAGTAAATATGAATACTCAATACTACACGAACGAAATTTCCCGGATACACGGACCGACTACCGATTAGTTGGTTGTCAGGGAAAACTTTTACAGTTTTTCCGCAGCTCTGACGATTGCTCGGTGGAGTGTTAAGATTGAGCTCGCTCTAGTTTATTTCAAATTTTTCATTAAAGAAAAATAATATTTAATGAATAAAATAGCTTCAACTGTAAGTTTTATTTGTAGTATATGCAAATAAAAAAAGAAGATATGACGTTTTTAAATTCGAAAATATTTTTCGCTAATGCAAACTCTAGTTGCCGAAAAATTACCAACTTATTTTTTAATGAGCCCATATTAATAAAAATCTAATACTTTTTCCTAAAAATCTAATAAATTTAGATATTTTAAATACAATTCGTTGTTAGTCCATTATTTCAGTTGATGTTCCTTTGCTTTATGTTTCCTTTGAATTTCTTTTTCTCTAGTTTAATTTCCAGATTTTCACTGCCACAAAATTAGTGGTCATGTTTATTATCACAATACAATAGTTATTAAAATAAAATAATATTGTACAGTTAGGAAAACTTTATATACCCACCGAGCAAACTGAATAGCGAATGGGTCCGGAGACTATGTAAAAAAATCAGTGAACACTTATATTTTATAGGTACACGACCGCTTAGTTAGAGAAACGTCGCTAAGCAAATCGCAAAGCTGGAAGTTTATTTACGAACCACATAAGCAACATTAATTCTAATTCTAAGAGGACAAGTGCTACGAGTGCCCATAGAAGTATTTATTATATTATGGACTTCGCAACATCAGTAGTAGCAAAGCATTCCCCATCAGTCACTAGGTAGCCCGTCTGGCGATAATTCCCGCCCACTCACAGAAGACAGCCGCGAAATGATGGCATTATTTTATTACTAGCTAGTGCCTGCGTCTTTGTCCGCGTTAAAAAACCAAAAACCTCTTGTTGCTATTACACTTTGGCCAGACGTTAGTTTTTCAATGATTCCTTGGGGAACAGTACTTTTTTTTCGAGATGAAAGGTACCCTGTGTCCTTTCTTGTATCCCTGACAATGTGTATGCAAAATTTCATGACGATCAGTTGAGTAGTTAAGGCGTGAAAAGGTATTAGACAGACAGACAGTCCGAGTTACTTTCACATTAATAATATAGTAAGTAAGTATGAATATTTTATCCTATCAAAATCGACAGCGTAGCGTAATTACGTAGCGTAATACCGTCTAGCATTGTTTGTGTTAGTTGGCAAAGGTAGCCACCTACCATAAATTGAATCATCAGACTGCAAAAAATGTCATAAATTACACAGCAACATAATATATCATAAAATAATCTTAAGTGTTACTAAAAGATATTATCTACCTATGTGCCCTATCCATTCAACGTTTGGTCTAATCTAATCGGCTACTTAGAATTTATTGCTGAAATTTGAAACTTTCGTTTCCATTGTTAATCTTGCCTGAAATATTTTGAAGTAGTCCCTAGTAGACCATTATGTTGGAAGATTAACATCAACCAACAGTCTCACAACAAGAGATTGAAAGAAAGTACAAAAATGAAATACAATAAAGTACCGTCAAAGGCCACCTTTTCCCGCATTTTTGCGTAATATTAAGATTTTAGGGACAATATATAGGAAAAATTCGATGTTTTTTAGCAACCTGTACCCCACCAGTTGGCGAAGTATTCCAAATTATGCATCTTTTTCTAAAAGTTACTTAATTAAGAAATGTTATTCATGTTGATGTAATAATTGTCGAAATAATCGAAATTTTTAGATTTGGCAAAAGCCTTTGACACTGTGTCTACCCAGGTTCTATTAACAAAGCTAGAAAAATTCGGCATCAGGGGATAAGCTTTAAATTGGTTTTCAACCTACCTACAAAACACAAAACAATGTGTATAAATAGGTCAATTCACTAGTAATGTACAAAAAACATCCTTCGGTGTTCCCCAAGGTAGTATTTTAGGTCCTACATTGTTCATATTATATATAAATAAATGACATTCATACAATCAATCTGAAAAACACTGATGTAATATGTTATGCAGATGATACAGTTTTACTTTTTAATGACCAATCATGGGAAGGTGTATTTTCACTCGCAGAGAGAGGCCTAACACAAATTACTGAATGGCTAAATTAGAATTTATTAACTTTAAATATAAAAAAGACCAACTATATTTGTTTTCATAAAACACAAGCATCAAGTCCACCTTCATTTCAACAAATAAAATTACATGATCGTGTACGTCTAACGCAGATTAATGCAACTGCGATAGTATAGACAAAGTTCAAGTCACCAAATACCTTTGATCAATTGCAGATAACTTAACAGGTAATTAAACAATTCTTGCTCTGAATAATATTTCCCTTAAAAATAAAATTTCTGTACGTAGATAGGTATGTAAGTAAATGACAAGTCGACAACCCTAACACTGTTTTTGTAGTGGGCAATGTTCACACTTATGTTAATACACATTCGGCAAATATTGCCCACTGCATTATCTCAAAGAATTGTGAATTATAGATCTAAAAAAATTAAGAATAATATTAAGAATATATTAAGAATCAATCATGATAGTGACCTGTTATAACTCTCATATTAAAATTACGCATCTTCGAAATGTAATCAGGTCACAATAAGTGAAAAAGTAATCACTGATTTTGGCCCACTTCACATACACCCAACTTTGAACGCTTGTTACTGATAAATGAATGAAGTCAGCCAAACATCGATCGGTCAGTGTGAACAGATATATATTTAAATTTGACCAGAAATTAAGAAAATGTCGCAATTTCTTTAAAGAGAGTTGGAGTTTTTTTTTTCTTGAGCAAAGTTACCCGCCATGGGCAAAGTTAACGGGTTTGACGGTAATATTAATATAAAAAAATCATGTAATACCTTTTTAAAGTTGACGATTTCATCGAGTATAATAATTAGCGTTGTTTGGAAATGTGGAGCGTTCCCTGAGCCTTTGTAAATTTTGGTGCTCATGTTGCTGCATCTCGTATAGCGATCTTTCTGTTGCATAACGACACTGTTGAGATCTTGAAATCGGCTGCCCTGAAGACGCGCCGTGATGATTTGAGTGATGAAAAATTTTTGGCATTGAGTAGGGGGGAGCATTTGAAGGTGAACGGTCCCAGTGTTATTGCACATTTCGAATTGGCTGTGATACTTGTTGTTGTTGCAAATAAGGTTGCAGAAATCGTTGTCGGGGTTGTTGGGATTGTTTGAGTTGTTGGGGTTGTTGGGATTGTTGGGGTTGTTGCAATGATGCCAAATACTGCTGATAAAGAAATTGCTGTTGCATTTATTGAGCGTGAAAACGTTTTTGATTCTCAAGTTCTAATACTCGTGAATTTTTCATGAGTTTTTCATTATGCTCCGTAGTCCACGAACCGATGCCAAATACTACTGATAAAGAAATTGCTGTTGCATTTGTTGAGCGTGAAAACGTTTTTGATTCTCAAGTTCTAATACTCGTGAATTTTCCATGAGTCTTTCAGTATGCTTCGTAGTCCACGAACCTCTGTCGATTTGTTGTAAATTACTACTATTTTGATCAACATATTCTTGTTGTTTCTATCGCGGTTGTTGTAATTCTTTCTCTTGCTCTTGCTTGCTTTTCCCTTCCCAAAATTGCTTGCCTCGCTGCAATAAATATAATTAGTTGTATACAATGGATATAATAAAACCTATACCGTCAAACCGGCCAACTTTGCCCGTATTTTTGCGTAATATTAAGATATTAGGGACAATATACCCTATAACACAAAGTAATCATTACCACTATATTTATTAATATAAAATACGCCAAAATCACAAAATTTAGCGTCTTTGCATCCAACAAAATTTTGAAAAATCGCAGTTAAAGAGTTGGGCAAAGTTACCTGCAGAAGTGTAAAACATTGCTCAACCTTGATTTCTGCACGTATATCAGGCTTGAAGCTTTAGAAACAAGATACAGTGGCGTCCATATGAATAGCCTCACTCATTAAAACGTGTACTTAGCATACTTCTAAATAATTTAATAATAAATTAACTATCTCATTTTGAATAACATAAACAATCTTGTAATGATAAACAAATTATTTATTATTAGGTTATCAAATATAAAAGAAATTACACGAAACAAATAATAACCCCTTCCACTTGAATAGCCTCATGGATTAAGCAGTCATTGAAAAATTAAATACTCTTTGTTTTAATATTTTGTGGTCTTTCCATTAGACCTTATTACTTCAAAAAAAAAAAAAGATTAGATACCGATTTATACAAGGAATGTATGTAATTAATATCAATAGAGTTCCAAACAGTGTAAATTGCTTGAATTAATTCTTCTCTGTTGGTAAACTGTCGATAGTTGGAATAAACTTGCCGAAACATCCAGCCCCAGACATTTTCGATGATATTTAGATCTGGGGAGAGTGATGGCCAATCTAAAACTAGAATTTGACTTTTTTCAAACCACTTTTTTACGTGACCTGATGTATGTACAGGTGCATTATCATGTTGAAAAATTATTTTTCTTCTTCTCATGACTTTATAAACTTTATTTTTCATTTCTTTCTATTTTCAATACTTCTAAATATTTTTCAGCATTTTGTTTTCCGTTTAATACGACTAGATCAATGGGGCCATAATAAAGAATCGCTCCCCAAACCATCACTGAACCAAATGTTGAGTGTCGGGATAGCACTCTAGTTTCTTTTTTTAGATCGTGAAAATAATATTTAAATCCATCGGGACCATCTAGATTAAACTTTTTCTCGTCGCTAAAAACCACATTCTGCCACTGCGTTGTCCAGCACATGTACTTTTTAGCAAAAGACAGTCGAGCTGCCACATGGTGATTGCGCAAAGGAGGTTTACTCATTATTTTCTTCCGTTTAAGGTAAGGTGTTGTTCTTATTGTTCGCCGAACTGTAGAAAGAGATGCTCTAGTATTTATTTCTGTTGCTATTTGCTTGACACTCTTTGTAGAATTTGAAGCAGCGCATAAAATTGTTCGACGTTCACGGTCCGTTGTGACACATTTTGTGCGTCCTTTATATTTTTGACCATAATTTTCCTTATTTTTTACGTAATTATTTATTACTTTAGGGCTGCGACCGATTTTCTTAGCTATCTCACGATTAGATAACTTTTGGGATAAATAAAAATTTATTTTCTTAATTTCTAAACGCGTAAGTCTTTTACCACGTCCCATGTTCACAAAAACTCTTATTTATTACACTGAATCACTGAAATACTAATAACAGACACAAACCGATATATAAATACCAAATTATTTAAAAACAATTGCAATCCAGAATTATTGGCGAATTATTTGAGTGACGAGACTAGACTGAGGCTATTCATGTGGACGACATGTAGTGACAGAATTGCGTATTTGTCGCGTGCTGCTTAGATAATTTCGAACTTGTTTATATGGCGTTTTAATAAAGATCAATCGTACATTAAAAAAATAATATTTAATGGTTTAAATTAATATTAATATTTATAAAACATATAATATACTGGGTGAGGCTATTCAAATGGACGCCACTGTATGTCTTAGCGAATGCTGAAAAGCTGCTATTCTTAATGATAAACACTGGGTTAGGGTAGCCTATTACCTTCTTTTTATGTAAATAGTAATACAGTTTTTTTTTTTTTTTTAATTTAAAAATGGTTCAAGAACATTTATATATTATACAAATAACTTAACAGGTAATTAAACAATTTTGCTCTGAATAATATTTCCCTTAAAAATAAAATTTCTGTACGTAGATAGATATGTAAGTAAATGACAAGTTGACAACTCTAACACTGTTTTTGTAGTGGGCAATGTTCTCACTTATGTCAATGCACATTCGGCAAACATTGCCCACTGCATTATCTGAAAGAATTATGAATTATAGATCTAAAAAAATGAAGAATCATAAGCGTAGCTCATATAACTCTCATATTAAAATTACGCATTTTCGAAATGTAATCAGGTCACAATAAGTGAAAAAGTAATCACTGATTTTGGCCCACTTTACAACTTTGAACGCGTGTTACTGATAAATGAATGAAGTCAGCAAAACGTCGATCGGTCAGTGTGAACAGACATATATTTAAATTTGGCCAGAAATTAAAAAAATGTCGCTATTTCTTTAGAGAGAGTTGTAGTTATTTTTTGTTCTTGAGCAAAGTTACCCGCCATGGGCAAAGTTGACGAGTTTGACGGTAATATTAATATAAAAAAATCATGTAATACCTTTTTTAAAGTTGATGATTTTATCGAGTATAATAATTAGCGTTGTTTGGAAATGTGGAGGGTTCCCTCAGCCTTTGTAAATTTTGATGCTCATGTTGCTGCATCTCGTATAGCGATTTTTCTGTTGCATATCGACACTGTTGAGATCTTGAAATCGGCTGCCCTGAAGACGCGCCGGGATGATTTGAGTGATGAAAATTTTTTGGCATTGAGTAGGGGGAAGCATTTGAAGGTGAACGGTCCCAGTGTTGTTGCATATTTCGAATTGGCTGTGATATTTGTTGTTGTTGCAAATAAGGTTGCAGAAATCGTTGTCGGGGTTGTTGGGATTGTTTGAGTTGTTGGGGTTGTTGGGATTGTTGGGGTTGTTGCAATGATGCCAAATACTGCTGATAAAGAAATTGCTGTTGCATTTGTTGAGCGTGAAAACGTTTTTGATTCTCAAGTTCTAATACTCGTGAATTTTTCATGAGTCTTTCATTATGCTCCGTAGTCCACGAACCTCTGTCGATTTTTTTTAAATTACTACTATTTTGATGAACATTTTCTTGTTGTTTCTCTCGCGGTTGTTGTAATTCTTTCTCTTGCTCTTGCTTGTCCTTTCCTAAAATAGCTTGCCTCGCTGCAATAAATATAATTAGTTGTATATAATGGATATAATAAAACCTATACCGTCAAACCGGCCAACTTTGCCCGTATTTTTGCGTAATATTAAGATATTAGGAACAATATACCCTATAACACAAAGTAAACATGACCACTATGTTTATTACTATAAAATACGCCAAATCACAAAATATATCGTCTTTGCATACAACAAAATTTTGAAAAATCGCAGTTAAAGAGTTGGGCAAAGTTACCTGCAGAAGTGTACAACATTGCTCAACCTTGATTTCTACACGAATATCAGGCCTGCAGCTTTAGTAACAAGAAGATATGTATTAGCAAATGCTGAAAAGCTGCCATTCTTAATGATAAACACTGAGTTAGGGTTGCCTATCACCTTCTTTCTGTGTAAATATTAATACAGTTTTTTTTTTATTTAAAATGGTTCAAAAATATTTATATATTACGCAGATAACCTAAAAGGTAATTAGACAATTTTTGCTCTGAATAATATTTCCCTTAAAAATAAAATTTCTGTACGTAGATAGGTATGTAAGTAAATGACAAGTTGACAACCCTAACACTGTTTTTGTAGTGGGCAATAACACTTATGTCAATGCACATTCGGCAAACATTGCCCACTGCATTATCTCAAAGAATTATGAATTATAGATCTAAAAAAATAAAGAATCATAAGCGTAGCTCATATAACTCTCATATTAAAATTACGCATTTTCGAAATGTAATCAGGTCACAATAAGTGAAAAAGTAATCACTGATTTTGGCCCACTTCACATACACCCAACTTTGAACGCTTGTTACTGATAAATGAATGAAGTCAGCAAAACATCGATCGGTCAGTGTGAGCAGATATATATTTAAATTTGACCAAAAAATAAGAAAATGTTGCTATTTCTTAAGAGAGAGTTTCAATCCATAGTCGAAGTTATTTTTTGTTCTTGAACAAAGTTACCCGCCATGGGCAAAGTTGACCGGTTTGACGGTATGTTAGAATATTTGAAGATAAGTATGCTTTAGAAATGGTATGGTCGTAATGTAATTTTGATGAATATATTTGTGAGTTTTATATAGCTATGTAAAACGAAGAGTGAATGAATTTATGATGTGGACATTATACAAAGTTTACTTATTTAATCAACTAAATGGGTCCTAGAGAAATGTTCAAGAAGATAGTATTAAATACGAAGTTATATTCAAGAGAGAAGACATTTTCTAAATGATTTAGACTATATAGTGCAAGCGATGCAAGCTATGTTTACATAAATATAACATAAAAATAAAATTATTATTTAATTACTGTTTGCTTTTTAGATTTGAAAACCGCTTTTCGGTTGAATATGTGGACATTATCTATTAAAATTTACAACAACTTATGTGTAGCAGCGATTAGGTGGTCAGCCCTTTTCTCAACTCCAAGACTGGTATCCCCTGGCGCCAAACTGCTGCACGACATATATGTCTTGCCCATTTTCATTTCAGTTGACATATACATATATACTCATATATATATTACGTCTCACTGTTGCGCATAAGCCTATCCTCAATGTGAAGAGGTATGGGCATTAGTGTACCACGCTAGCCATTGCAAATTAAAGACTTACATTACTTACTTATTATAAATTACCTACCGGGCGGTCGGTACAAGACTGGTGCACCCCAGAGCCAAACTGCTGCACTACATACCCGCCCATTCTCATTTTAGCTAGTATACCGTCGATATATATAATATACGTATACATACAGCGCATAGGCCTCTCCTCAATGTGAAGAGGTATATATGGGCTTTAGTTTACCACGCTACCCATTGCAAATTAAAGGTTTACATTACTTACTTTTAAATTACCAACCTTGTTCGTAATATCCAAGGAGCGTCCTTTTGTTATACTGGCTTATTTTGAAAAGCTCAGCGTAACTTTGTGATTTCAAAAACGATGGCTGATTAGTTAGGTCCCGTTCTTCATTGCCTGAGTTTTCTTTTTCCTGATTTTGTTGATCATCTGTTTGTATTTCTTTATCTTTGTAGTTCTTTTTATCTTTATAATTCTTCAATGCTTTTACTAAATCCAATAAATTCAATTTATTGTCTTTAACATATAATAACAAATCGTTCTCTTCTTTATTAACCACAAGATCAGTTTGAAGTTGAGTATTTGACACGTTTTTGTCCGTCTGACTTTCGGAATCAATTTTTCCGGGTACAACTTCTGAGTCAATTAGTTCAGAGCCAATTATTTCCGAGTCAACATTTTCTGAGTCAACAATTCCTGAGTCTGCTTGTTCACTGCTTTTTTCGTCATTACTCTGTTTTGCAATACTAGCCTCGATTGCAGTATTTTCATTGATAATCTCACTCAATATTTCGTCAACATCACAACAACACAGACCCTTTAGATCTGCCTCGCTATGACCAGTAGGTATGGAAATTACCGATTCTGGTGACTTTGGTGCAGCGGCAGTAAGTAATCTGAAAACAGTTAATAGCTCTCCTAATGTATTTACAAGACTATTTAATCTAAAATTAATTTAAAAGACAACCTTAACTGAAAATCTAAAAATATCCCCGCTATTATTGGATAAATTAAATCTAATTCCGCTTTTTTTATATCTGCCTTACTTTATAGAAAATCATACTTCATACTTCATGTCAGCTTGACTGCGGTATTTTATTAAAGACATGTTTTTTTAAACAAATATTTCATATGTCGTCGGCTTGAGTGTTAACCTGCTAAATCCATTTTTTACCATTTTACGTTTTTCATGTCATTCGAAAGATAAAAAAATAATACACAATCTAAAATAAACATATACTGTCAATTCTGATTCTAAATTGACAAAAATATGTGAAACGGTCAAATGCATGACTGCAAAAGTTCACGGCTAACTCCGTCTTATCGCCCATTTTGTACGTACCGAGTCTTCGATTCCGGCACGTATGCTTTTGCAAATAATTAAATTGTTAAGTGTTACTGACATCATTAAAGGATTTAAGAATTGTAATATTGTAGATATATATATATATATCACTACAATAAGATTCTGAATGATATTGACATTTTATATTCTTATAAAAAGAAAATTGGCGAATTACTTTTGAAAAATAAATTTTATCACTTATAGAATATTCTCTTCTTTTTCTTATTCTTATTATTATTATTTTTTAATTAATAAATAAATGTAAAAATATCATTTTTATGATTCTTTAGGCCTATTTGTATATAATCTAATAATATATATTTTTTTAAATTTATGGCTGTATGTAATCTAAATAAATAAAATAAAATAAAAAATAAAAATATTGTTAACTAATTATTATTTTGTATAAATTATATTGAAAAAAGAGTAATATTTTGCTATTAATAATTTAGTAATTTAGTTACTATACCTAATTTAGTTACCACATGGGATTTAGCAGTTTTTCTTGAAAGTAAATCATAGAATTATCGTACTTAGCGGGTATTAGGTATTGCAATTAATTACTTTACTTTTATAAATGTACTAATGTACTAATGTTTTAATTAAAATCTACCTTTCTAATCTTTCTTTTTATATAGCAGATAAGGTAGGTTTTTTATATTTTTATTCAAGTTAAAAAAATTGGTTTATAAAATATATTTTTATATGTATTTAAGTAGATATACAAAAATAATGATGGTATTAAGATTACTGTTAACATAATCTTGAAATTTTATCTTGGATCTTTAAAATTCCCAACGTTTAAAGAAATAGGTATTCAGAATTGGTGTAGTAGCATGACCTTATTACCTGTTAAGACCTTATTACATCTTTGTTACTTGTTAAGACCAAGTAACTGAAAAACTGATAAGGATCTGGTTTAATCAAAGTATGCAGAACTATATTTTTGAATACTCTTGGAATCGGAAGATGGACTGTTCTCAATTTAAAAAACAAATAAATCGATTTTTCAATTTTTTTTTGAGATTTTTTTTTCTAAATTAGATTTAGACTATTTGGTCTAAAATTTTGTTACAATAAGTTGTTAATAATATTTTTCGTTTTAACAAAACACTGCTAACTCCGTTATTAAAAACTTACTCGATCACAAAAACCTGCTAAGTCACAAAAGTGTTAATAAATAAATAAATACTGATTTTATTTTATATTATATTAAAAAAATATTAAAAATACATCACCCTACAATAAAGTTCTTTCTTAAAATGAATTAGTTTATTTTTAAGAATGTTTTTTGTCTCTCCTGTAAAATTAACTAATAGTGCGTTAGCAGGTTTACACTCTAAAGCCGACGATGTGATGTTTATTGGGAAAACTTTTCAGTTCCTTAAAAATTTTCTTACAATTTAAGAGTTAAACTGAAATTAGACTGATTAAATTTAAAAAAAGTGTTCGAGGGAATCCCCTCTACAATCGATGGAGTCAAAGACCAAAAAGAGTTAGCACCTGTAGTTTGCTTTTCACATTTCCCAATTTTCCCCAATTGGGATACTTTGATTTTACCTAAAATTACCCTAAATTGCTGTTGTAATAAAAAGTTCGATCATCGGACTGAGTAATCGGACTACTGATACTAGGCCAAAAAAGACACCTAATCCAACAAGATCTAAAAGTATAACCAGTAAGCAAAATTAGGCGAAAAATATTAAAAGCAACATATAAACGCACACCCGAAATTACTAAGTTTAGAAGAGGAATTCAATATTATTAGAAAATAAATTATTAAATTTTGTGCACAACATAGTAAAAAAAAAAAAACATTATAAATACTTAATTTTTGTACCAACTATACCGACATGTGCGAGTATAGATGGCAATTTTTTGTGAGCGAGAGACAAATAGTTATGCCACCATTTCGAAGGCCTTTCTTTAACTAACTGAGTTGAGTAGTATATGCTGCGGTTGCAATGTGGATTTCCGCGGCGGGGAGACCCGTTCGTTTACAGAAAACTTGTCGCTTACAGAAGACCACCGTAAAATAATGTGAGCTGATGAATTTAGGAGTGGTCTGATCCCTGCAAAACATTACGAAAGAATTATTAAAATGACAAGACAAATTAATACATACGGCCCGCCTTCTGGCCTTGATGCTGCTTTTCTTTTTTTTGCAGGCAGTCTCCGTGGTCGGTAAAGGAAAATACGTTCCGGACCTTTTTTAGATTTTTTTCCATCGGTGGGTGACGGTGATGCAACTCTATACACGATACAATTGTTGCCGTAATCATATTTGAACGGCCTTATCCGAGTTATCGTCTCTCGCAACGATGGTGCGAGTTTTCTGTAAACACGTGACGTTGAATCGGAACCAGACTGCGTAGGATATTCCGGTGCATTTGGTGATTCGTCTTCAGTGATCGACGAATACAGAGGCGACTCTACAATTCTGTTACGATTTTCGTCAGCTGCCATATCCTCGTCCACATCTTCTTCCATCGTGAAACTTTTATTTTGTTCAAAGACAAAGCGCTTTAAGTCGCTGTTATATCGACTGTTAACTTTCGTCGCGACACTTGGGACTAGCGTGACGCGTATTGTTTCGTGGTTACGCTGCGACTGATAGCCAGCTTTGGAAGGCGCCACTTGTTGGCCGTGGCTTTAGGGCGGCGTTATAGACAGGTACCGCCCAAAATTTATAAATGCGCGCGCTTCCCGCCCTTAGGCTTCGTTCACAATAGTTTTACTTTATTCTGCGAAATTTAACTGCTCTTTATAAATTTAATCTCCTCATGCACACACTTTAGTCAAAGGCAGTTTGACGTGTGACTTAATGTTGTGAACTTACCAAAAAGTGAATTTTCCAAACTAAAAACGTCAACCACACAAGCTATCCGTCGGCAAATACAACTTCAATGAGATATTTTCTTAAAAATAATCTAAATACAAACCTTTATACTGATACTGGAGCTGATCATAAATAAGGTATTAATATGCATGTCTTTACAATGCTGATGTATGATCTATATTCCTGAAAAGTTTTATTAAAATCTGTTCAGAAGTTTTTACTTGAAAGAGTAAAATATCCATACTATCCATAGGTACCCATCTATCCTCACAAACGTTCTTTTTAAAATTATAGCCTGTGTTATTATAATGTACAAACTATATGATTGTAAAGTTTCATCAAAATCATTCAGTAGATTTGGTTTTTGTTATAATATTAATAATTCAGCATGTTGCAACAACCTAAAATGTACTGTGTAAAAGTCAATGAATGAACAATTTGTAATATACTCAAACAATGACTATAAAACACTAGGTATGCCTCGTGCCTTCGCACGCCATTAAAGTTGACAGCTTTTAAAATCTTCCATGAAAAATACATAGAGCATCATGGTAATCAGTAAATAGGTTTTAGAGTTCAGCGATTACATATACGTATACATTATTTTTAAATAAATTAATAAAGAAAATAAAGAAAAAAAGAGGGTATTGTTGAACATTTTATTTAGGGCCATAAAAATATGTGTAGCTAAATATAAAAATGCAAAAGCAACAATTAAATATAAAAACAATAATTAATAGAAAAATAACTAGGTATAATGTGAACAATTTATACTTTGTATAGAATAAAAGAATATAAAATATATTGCACTCGAAAAATTTCCTTAATTAATAAAAAATAAGGTTAATTTTACAACTTTGAGAAGACACTTTCGTATTTGTTTACGACTTTGTTCAATGTGATGTGCGCCTCGTCGTAGAAAGGATTGAAGTAATTTTGTACCTTCGCCATCCACACTGATATGTTAGGATATTTCTCACGAGGATCATAACCGGCCATACCTAAAGGGGGATAAATAAACAATTCAATAAGACACATAAAAGGAGAATCACGTTATTACAAAATACATTTGGTATGTTGTTATGTTTTAAGCGAATAAGTTTTCCTCGGTTGTTGTTTTTTGTTGTCGCCGATGAACTCCTAAACTATTGAACCGATTTTAATAAAACTTACACACTGTGTGCAGTTTGATCCTAATTAAAAGATAGGATCGTTTTTATTTTGAACCCGGGCGAAGCCGGGAGCTTGTAGCTAGTTATATATAAATATAAATTTTCGATTTGACAAAATATTATGTTAGTTATAATTTTTTTTATTTAAGGGTATTCTACCCCTTTTTTACAGTAATCATTACATTTTATTAACAAATTCAATAGGATTAAGAATTATCTTTATTTCGAAACATCAAATAGCTTGTCGTTTTGTGATGTCACGAAAACAGAACTCGACTTAAGAAAATATATTGAAAGGTAAACATGGCTACAAGGTTAAATATTAAAGAAAAGCAAAACATAAATATATATTCTCTATATATCAAAAGTATTTATTCATTTAATTTTTATTTATTACTAGTATATGCCCGCGACTTCGTCCGCGTCCGATCGCTACCAAATTTCACAGGAACACCCGCTGCACTAATCTGAAGATTGTCTGAAAGTTTCATCAAAATCGGTTCAGCGGTTTTGGAGTCTATATGAGACATACGGAGACATACATACACATATCGCCTTTTATATATTAAGAAGATTATTATAATAATTATAATACTAGCGAACCGCCCTCAGATTCGCACGGATCAATTTTTCTCTTCATAAAAAGCTTTCTCAGATTGCAAGGTTTTTTTTTTAAAATAGCCGAATGGTACCAACCGTTTTTGAGATTTTCGCTTCGCGACACATTTAGGGATTCATTTTTATTTGTTTATATAAATAGATAATATAGTTTTAAAAAGGCTAAAAATTAATAAATTATTGAACTAAGAAACAGATTTAGTTTGACTCACAAACTTTTGACTCACAAAAGATCGCCCCCCATCCGATATTCAATTAAGACTAGCTGGTGCCCGCAACGTCGTCGTCAGGGTTGATAAGTAGGTAAGGGATGTAGGGTCTGACGAAATGTGTAAAACAATATAACGCCTAACATCTGACATTTGCCAGGCCATGGATCTTTATTTTTAGAAATAAAGATGTCATGTCAGTGTCCAGTGCCGCGCGCGCCCCACGCGCAATTAACATCTAACTAACACATCTAATTTACTTAGCTATCTATTTTTTAAGCTTAATTAAGCTATCTATCTATTTAGTTATCTATCTATTTAGTCGCGAAAATGCAACAGACGAGCAGTTGGTTCTGTACAATAGCACTTATTGAAAGAAATTATAATATTTTTGATATAAAACAATAAACACATCAAAAATGTAAATAGTGGGACATGTCCAAATCAACGCTCGAACAACGTTTGTTATGGTAATCGGTTGTTTCCCCTCACAAAGTAAATGCTATATTGTGTTTGTTTATGTGCACAGTATCGCAATAGCGCTTTAGTACTGCAATAGTATTTTAAAAGCATTTCGTCTTGTTTCCAAAGGTCTAACTAAACTAAACTTTAACATATTCATAGTATACACTATTGGTTTTGTAAATGGGATGATTTATATTTAAGTTAGTTACAGTTTTGTATGAAAATTAAAAAATAAACAATTAGGTTCTTTAAATTGAAAACAAAAAAGGGACAATAATTACAAAATGTCTAAATAAATTTTAAATTCGTTTTACTTATGAGCTAAATCTCAGCCTTTTTACCTTTTACTGTTGCACAGATATTCATATACTTATACTGCTAATACAACATGCAAATGTCACAAACACATTTACTAACTACAGCTATTACATTTTGTCTCAATTACGAATATTTAATAGATACCTAATACATTACTTAACAATCAAATAATTATTGCAAAAATTAAAATAATAAATTAACTATATTATATTGATGGGTTCCATTCCCTCTATGGATCCGTAACTGATGTTTGGAAATAGATTAAGAACCCACGAAAAGGCATATATCATTATAAGGGTATAATTTTAAATATCATTGGATATATTCAATAAATATGAATTTTTGGTAGGTTCTATATCTATTTCAAAACATCAATCACCGGTTAAGTTAATTAGGGAATTAAATAATAAGTTGGTATGAGTACATACAGTAAAGATGTGTCTTAACCATTACAATTTCTTATATATATTCCATTGATATTACTTAAAAGTTTAACCTATCAGAGTCGGCGGACTTGTATATCCCTCTAAGTTGCACCTCTTCCTTGGCGACGGTAGCCACCTACCACCAAGTGATCCGTTAGTCTATATGCCGCTATTTATGGGAAAAGATATACTTACGGGGTTGCTCTACTTCACACGCCGCAAGCAGATCAGCTGCAGTAGGCCTATCGGATACTATGAAGTCGGTGCCACGGCCCAGCCATTTAGTGTCCAAAATTTCTAAGGCAGACTCCATACGGCTTACTTGCGCAGAAAGTTGTTGCTCCTTTGGTTGTACACCAGTTATTGCAGGCTCCAAATACTGGACACAAATAAGATAAGATACATTGACAGCTACACGATAATCATGTTTACTTAATAGTACTGAGTATCAACAGTTTGCCTAATCTGGACGTACAAAATAAAAACTATCCTATCTTTCAAGTTGGACCAAATTACATATATAATAGTTACGAAGTTTGATCAAAATCGGTTCAGTAGTTTAGGAGTTCATCGCGGAGGAACATGTGACACGTATTTTTTATATATTAAGATTATAGCATACTAGCGCTTCGCCCTCGATTTTGCACGGATAAAATATTTTTTCTGCCATTTATATACACAAAGTTTCATCGTTTATCGCTCTTTCCATTAGTAAAAACCGCGTTGAAATTAGTTGTGAAGTTTAAAGAATTAGTGGAAGAGCTACAAAGGCGACAGCGACTTTATTTTAAGATACCTACCTAAATGTATATATACATAGATAAATAAAGATTATATTATAATATTATTTATTATCACCAGCGCACTCACACTCCCCTATAACGTCTTAATAGACTAATAGGCGATTTAACTTACAATGTCTATTAAGGTTTGTTTCAGATAAAGCAGCATTTCAAACTCCAAACTCTAACAAAGGAAATATTAGACCTTTTACTTTATTTATTTTACAGTAAATGCTTTTCACAATAAGTATAACCTCACATTGCTTAATACCTACTTTTAAAATTATTACATAATATTATTGAAATAGAGTGTAGCGAAATTTCTATCTACAAAACAAATAATCAGGTAGGTACTTAATGTAAATTATTGCTTTTTTAGCACATTGTATACTTCATGCGCTGGCCCGCCCTCGGTAGTATATTTACGCAAATGACGTAACATCAAATAAAGGCTTCATTTATAGAGGGGACAGTGCGTTACGCATCGGAAGCCCGGCAAAGGCGTATTACCGATATGTCCCCCACTTGTTTTTTCCGGAACTAAAAAAAAAATTCTGTCACAAAGGTCTGGGTATACAGAATTTTCTCCCCCTGTCCTTTGTATGATTATCCCATAACACAAGCCTATTAGGTGCTTACTTCAGGGCCTGAACAATGGGGATGTTACTTTTAATTGATTGCTCAGTCCAGTTTCGTTCGTTGGAATCCAGCTCGGATGAGCAGCTTACCGGAAGCTCAAAGATATCTTCTCGTCCAAAATTCCTCAGTGTCTCAAAACAAGTTTTCGACCAATCTGTGTTACCAGTGATGACATATAGCACTGAAACGTTGTCTCTTACTATGGACCTCGTAAGAAAGCTCAACGCCGCTCAACGAGCTATGGAGAGGGCTATAGAGAGGGTTACAACAAGAGATCGAATCATAAATAAAAGTTACCGAATTAAGCCGGCGGATCAGTAAGTTGAAGTGGCAGTGGGCAGGGCACATAGTATGGAGAGCAGACAGTTCTCATGCAAATAATCCGACGCTCGGCAAAACTATAATGTCAGGCGTTATACCTTTTATTTTTCAACGCGGACGGAAACGCGGGCACCAGCTAGTTAAATATAAGTACCTAACAATTAACCAAAACTTTGGTGCAGGTGCAAAAATTGCTGTTTTTTTTAAATACATCCTAAAACCACTAACAGCTTACTTAAATTACAAAATATGTTTTTTTAATTAATTAAATTACTGTCACGCTCTTAAAACAAATTTAAAATACTTAATATGTTTTTTTCTGCACTACTGAAAAGTAGTCAAAAAAACATGTGATTCTTGCACACACACAAAGTATTCTTTAAATTTAAATAGTCACCTTCATTCTAAAGAACATAGAGCAGTGAAGTCTAAGTCCAATATGCTGCCATTCCAAAAACTCATCAACTCTTGCTTGAGCTTTACTCTCTTTCGGGTAAAGATATTCAGAAATCAAGTTCTCTCTTGCCAAGTATTTTATAATAGCAACACTAAAATCAAAAAATAAAAATTTTAATCACATTTCCAATTTATGTATATAAATTTTTATGATCCTTTTTTATGAATGGCTGCAAGACTAGATTAAATACATGCTACTAGTAAAAATACTTGTTAACTATTTGTTTTATTTATTTAAAAATATATAGGTATAGATGATTGTTACAATCACTTTTTACACACATTAGTATCACCTTATAAACTCTCAGTACTGTCTAACCGCTCAACTTTGCCCGCATTTTTGCGTAATATTAAGATATTAAGAACAATATACCCTATAACACAAAGTAAACATGACCATTATGTTTATTACTATAAAATACACCAAATCATAAAATATAAAGTCTCTAAACTCAAGAGAATTTTTGAAAAATTGCAGTTAAAGAGCTGGGCAAAGTTACCTGCAGAAGTGTACAATATTGCTCAACCTTGATTTCTGCACGAATATTAGCCTTGAAGCTTTGGTAATAAGATATGTCTTAGTGAATGGTGAAAAGTCGACAATCTTAATATTACTATGTCGATATCATAATTATTTTTTATGTTATTGAGGTGGGAAATGTTACACTCCAAGCCAACTGTATTCTCATACACACTGAAATACTGGGTTAGGGTTACCTATCACCTTCTTTCTATATAAATAATTATAATATAGTCGAGAAAGGTTTTTTTTTATTTAAAAATGATTCAAAAATATTGATATATTACGCAGATAACTTAACTTACAAGGTAATTAAATAATTTTTGCTCTTAATAATATGTCTTTTAAACATAAAATTTCTGTAGATAGATAGGTATGTAAGTAAATGACAAGTTGACACACATTAACACAAATTTTTAGTGGGCAATGTTGTCACACTTATGTAAATGCAAATTCGGCAAACATGCATTATCTCAAAGAATTATGAATTATAGATCTAAAAAAATGAAGAATCATAAGCGTAGCATTGTGTTATAACTCATATTAAAATTACGCATCTTCGAAATTTAATCAGGTCACAATAAGTGAAAAAGTAATCACTAATTTTGGCCCATTTCACATACACCCAACTTTGAATGTGTGTTACTGATAAATGAATGGGGTCAGCAAAACATTGATAGACAGTGTAAATAGACATATATTTAAATTTGACCAGAAATTAAGAAAATGTTGCTATTTCTTTAGAGACAGTTTCAATCCATAGTTAAAGTTATTTTTTGTTCTTGAGCAAAGTTACCCGCCATGGACAAAGTTGACCGGTTTGATGGTACCAATGTTATATCACTACTGTAACACTAAGTTTGTATAAAGTGGACCCTTTTCGGTTGTATGGAAACTATTGGGAAAATGTCTCAAGTAGCACTACTTATGATGGCTAAGCCTTTAAAAATACCTGTTGTAGCACATCTTATACTGCTTGTGTGCTTGTTGGGTGAGACCTTTATGTAAGTTATCACCTATAATTGGAGATCAGACCCAGAAAAATTTACTTAGTGATAAGGGTTATTTTTCTTATTAGATTCTTATAGATGTAGTCTCATGGTAATCAATCATTATAACAATCCTAATAAATAAAAAAATTCGAGCCTCAATAAAATGATCAATTTAAACTTGGATATTGATGGCTTCTCCAGATTTTTTAATGTTATCCCAATAATACATGAACCTTGTTTTTTCTAGTTTTAATTACAATTTTTACCAAATTAACTGTGTTTCAATAAAATTTACAGAGATGAAACCTGCATTCCTGCATACACAGGTAGTCAATTTTTTTTTAAATACGAAAATCACTTCTATTTAATTTAAAATTGACAATTACTTTTTAGTTATTTAATTTGTCATTTTCTGTAAATTGTTATAGTTTAGAAATTAATAAACTGCAAATATAATTGCATTAATTACCTAAATTTTTTTAATTACAAAAATTAAAATTAGAATTTACCTTTCAGTCAAGATGAAACCATTGTGGTCAATAACGGGCACTTTTTGCAATCTGTTCACTGTAGTATAATCACTCGAAAAATGCTCCAACTTCCTTAAATTAACGTACATTGGCACAAAATCACACTTTGAGACTTTTAACAAAATGTAAAGAGCTCTGGAAGGCTGCGACATTAAATCGAAATATAATTTTAACACCATTTTTCTTCTTCTCAAGCTTATTATTAAATATATATTACACTTATGTAAAGCACTTTATCTTACTGACGTAATAGTAGTATTTGACTTATCATCAACTTGTTATTCAATTCACAACACACTATACACATACACAGAGATTCTAAAACAAACCGTGAACAAACCAACCACAAACCAACAAAACAAACAAATAAATTAAAACAAGAAAACAAAACTCCCCACCGCCACCCACTGCCGAAGTCTAAAGTCTAAAGTCCGAACCCACCTTATAGAGTAAAATAATAATATATTATAGGGAATAAAAGAGCCTGTGCAAAAACTCCAACCACAGCTCTAATAAAGGCTCCAATCAAAAACTAATTAGTAGATACTGGCTCCAACCCCAAAAGTTGACCTCCGTAACCCTGGCCGGATGAAATTACAAATAATGCAAAAGCAAAAGCACAAATGTAAAATTTTAGGCTCCATCCAATTATGAATTTGCAAAATTTGCTCCAGCTTATAAATAATGATATTCGCAAAAAACAAACTGGACCATTGCAACGCACATATCTTAAAAAATACGTATTATTTCCTTGTTTAGGTTGCGCGAAAAAATTGCTCCAGAGCTGGAGAAAATGGCTCCATCATTATCATTTAAAAACAATCAATGATTCATTAATTAAATGAAATTAATAGATTTGCATTAGTTAGCATCTGCCAGTGTTGCCAACCTTATACGAAGTAATACTACCTGGGTCCTAATAAATCCGTATAAATTCAGTATGTGTATTGTAAGAAAAGTAGCAATTGCAAATATTGCAATTATATATTTTCTTGCTCTATCAAATTAAAAAAATGAATGTATCAAATTAGGAAAATGAAGTGCCATTATGAACAACACTATTTCAACTTAGTTGATTGCTGCTATAATGTATGACTAACATTTCCCAATATTATTTAGTGTCGTATTTATTTATGTAAAATACTATTTATTAAATTTCTTAAATACTTATAAAAATATCATTATTATGAATTATTTTATATTTCCGAACATACAATTCCGTATAAAAATCTGTATGTGAATGTTATCTGTATGTGAAATTGAAAATCCGTACATATATGGATAAATCTGTATAAATGGCAACACTGGCCGCGGCAGTCGGACGCGTCCATAGAATAATAATGGACTCGTCCAATAGTTTGGATCTGTATCTACTACTTAGTTTGTGGGTAGAATAAACTAATAAAACTTTATTCTACACTTGTGGAATAGGTTATTCATAAAAATGAGATTGAATGACTGACAAAACATGGATAAGCTAAATAAATAATAAGTTAATTTTTTAATAACACATCTTTCTGTCGCCTCTCGATTAATATAAAAATCCAACAGTCTATGTTTATTCTTTCATGATTCTTTCATAAGTTTCTGGCCTGTGTCTAAAAAATTTTTGACGCTGCCGGCATTTGAGTTTATTGTTGGTTTATTGTACTGTATTTTCTGTCAAGTGTCAACCATATTATCAGTTTTCTAAAGTTTTCTTTACTGTAGAGTAAGAAAAATTAATTACAGTACATAATCTTAAACTATGGCGTCTTTAGATTTGTTAAATCCTCATCTCTCTAAGATAAAAATTCCCGGCCCGAATCAGTTGGTGTACAAAGATGAATGTGTTTACTCATTTGACAATCCAGTGAGTTGCCTTTTTCTATAACCTTATCAATTATACTATTTACTTCGATTTGCCAATTCAATTCATACATTATAGTACATAACCTACCCTTAGATATATTAAGAAATAATAAATTTTCGTATCAACATGTTTGTGTCCCCCACACTATGCTTTTTCTTTCCTATGGGGAAAGTAAATAATTTTATTAAAGTTACTATACATAAATAATATGCATTCTGTTAGAAAAATTATTAAATAAAATATTGTGTGTGAGAAAGTAATGTATGTGCGGTGAATGTGAATCTGTGTGACATCTAAAAATATTAATACCTACTCTAAATTCTTATAAGATAATATAAGGTAAGGTGCTCGCATGTAATATTTACCCTATGTTCATTTTTATTTGTCTAAAATAAAAGTAGCCTAAGCCTAACTGATGTTATACTCGTTATAACATCAGCTATCTGTTAGTGAAATTCCCGTAAAATCGGTCCTGCCGTTTCAGAGATTAACTAGAACAAACATACAGAAAAAAAAAAAAAAAAATTGTTTTTTTGTTAAATGTAAAAAGCTGTTTATTTGATATTACAAATATACCTTACAATTTTATTTATTAGTATAGATATAGATAAGTGAAGTAAAGTACAGACATATGTGATAGAACATGCAATATGTATTGGGTTATGGGAAGCAATGAAAGATTTGATTTGTAGTAAATAATATTATTTAATTAGGCATTAATTAGTTTAGTGGAAAGGTGTGGGTCGAGATATACCCTTAGGGGCACTATGGTGGATTTCAATTATATTAAGTATATGAGTTCAGGAGACTATGAGACGCAAAGAAAAAGCAAAAAAAAAAAATTTTTCCTTTCCTCCTTTTCCTAAGCGCCAAAGTCTGAACAGAACTAATTCTAAATCACTAAGTCAAATAGTCTAGTATGCAACAAAGAGCTACAGTATTAAATTTATATAATGTTTATTCATGTGAAGGAGAAAGACTCAATCTGCCTGTTAAAGTGATAATTATTGCATATTTATTTAGATATATTCTTACAATGATGTTCTTACCTGGAAACAAAAAGACTGATGCAAACACAATAATAAAAAAAAAGAATTTTACACAAAAATACTTTAATTTCTATTAATTTATGTTTTTCCCTCACATCATGGATAATAATAATAATAGTAATTAAGCTTTTGTAATAACTATATTTCTACAACTATAATTAAGTAATATAATTATATTAATAAATGAATTCATTTCTTTTTTATTCAATCATTCATTCAATTGATAATTTAATTTTTAAACATCAACATTATGACAATTAATTTTTGCACTACATAATTATAATTATATAAAGTAACTAATTTAAAGTAAATATTTAAATGCCACTTATAATACAATGAAAGTCAATACTATAAAGCTTCTCAATTTATGCTAAAAAATTAATAACATTAATATCAGACTTGGAAACTTGCATTTCACTACTCAGGACCTACTGCGTTATCTGTAAAATAATTTGTGTTTATAAAATTTTTAACTGCTTGATAAATGTTAGCAACTACATGAAATATAGAAGTTCTTGTACCGTTCATTTCATAAGCACAGAGTATTAGAGAGACAAATGTGTCAAACATGACAGGAGTCCAAAATAATATATTATATACTAGTTCCCTAGTAACATACACTTTAGTATTGGTTGTTTTCACATCCATTGTATGAATTTTTGTTATCAAAACTATTGATATGGTAATCGGAATGAAAAAACTTATTATAGCAACTATAAACATGTACAGAAGTAACTTTTTTGTATCAACATAACATATTTTCATGCATACATCTATAACTTTGACTTTGACTTTCCTAGTGAGTATAGGGCTCGTGATATTGTAACTTGTGACACTCTGGTTCCTTAAATTTGAAAGAATGTTATATACATTGTTCAAAACTGTGTCCGTTAAATTTGTATTACTTCTAAAATAATCATTCTCATACACATCAATGTATTTTATTGGAAGTTGAGTTGGTTTATGTATTTCAGTGACATTTTTATTTTCTATAATATTGTCACACTGTAATTTATTACTCATATGAATTGTTGGGCAAAAATCACGATTTCTAATCAGATGTGGAGATGCATGAAGTGTCATTTCATTCACTTCCATTGGGTACATTGATAGAGCTAAAATTAAAGGAACTGTCCATTGTAGCATGATAGCAATGTGTGAAGAGTATGGTTTTAAGAAAGAAACAATCTTTTTTGCATCAATATTTCTTTGTGATATTGAACTGTGATCAATTTCTTGTACAATATTTTCATCTGTTTTCTCTTTGAAATCTTGTAACATTCTATAATGGTCTATAATTAAGGACAGAAAGCTGTTTGCTAATGATACAACCAGGGGACCATAGCTCATCAGTAGTGAATAGAAGTTGCATGTTATAGAACTATGTTCTGTTAATGTTTCTTCTGAAATTCTTCCTTCTATTTCATCCATGTTCTTGGTCAGCGGATTCAATCCATGAACGGTTCTAAGAATGAAAGCCAATCCCACACACATGAGCACAATATTTTCAGATAGCAACACTGAAGAGTATGTTCTATTTTTCACTATCCTTCTCAAGTTGAGTAGACTGAGGATGAAACCACAAATAATTAAAAATGTACCTAAATATAAATCAACCCGGTTAAACATCTTTGTCTCTATTTAAAGAAAGCCAACTGACAAATGGCCAAATGCCCCTATATTTTGCAGTGTTTAGGGTGATTGCCCTCCTCTATCTTTATCATGCAAATTTAAATAGGGGCCCTTTGAACATGTATTTTTATGTACAAACACAACAATAATTATTGATAAAAAAGCTACAACTCTTAACTGTTTATTTTAATTACCTTTTTTTTTCAGGAATCTGAAACTGGACTGTACGTATCATTAACGTCGTTTCTGGGTTTCGGGCGTAATTATGTGGAGCAGTACTTCCAAAAACTTGGAAATGCTGTATTCCTACACATACACAGGGAGAAGAAACCTGTAAGTGGTTTATAATGAAAAATTATTAAATTTAATAATTATTGAACATTTTTATGTTATGTAATATTTCTTTGTATGCATTATAGTGCATCTCTTTTATTATTTAAAAACCAAACTGATTTGTTTATGCAGAGATATTATGTCTTTAATTTATTCATTGAAATAGATAACAATAAAAAAATATTATAAAATGGCGAAAACCATGTGTCCCTTGCTTGCTAAATGGGAAAATATCTAACTAAAGAATTATTTTTTTGGGTCTTGATTGAAAATATTGTCTTTAAATACCATATGAAAACCATTTTCTTATTGATAGTTAAAATTGTATCACAATTTGCTTTTTTATTACAAAACAGACATCTGGTTCTTTAAAAATCTGTTTACCTGCCTGTTTTAAAAATAATAAAAATATAAACATTTTAATTTCTTCATAAGTGGGATTGTTTTTTTATTAAAAAAGTAACTTATCTACAGATACCGGAGCCCGAGAAAACTGGCGATGGTCCAGAGAAGAAAATTACTCGCCTCGCTATTGGCGTCGAGGGTGGTTTTGATCCAGACTTTGGCAAACCTAAATACATATACACCGACCATTACAGTGTCGTTGTCTTGCCTGGATTCCACACTTATCCCTACCCGGATCCTGCATTACCGGACTTGGTAAGATTATTGTTTTTTATTTTTACATTATATATGTATAAACATAACTTTATATCAAAGTATCGTTAAAACTTTAAAATTAAATTTGAAAAATGTTAACAAAGTTTTATAATTACTGAAGATAATATAATATTATTTATAAATTGACCATTTTAAACTGACTAAATATTTTATTTTTGAACTACTCCATTTTGTTTTGACGAAGTGGCCTTAGGTGGGTTATGGAGTTAATGGAATTCACTGTGTTATTTCAGGTAAAAAAGTCAGCAGAGGCCGTAATAAACGCGGAGTCACCATTCAAATTAGCCGAAATGACAGCATTACAGGGTACTTGGGACGGCGAGGCGAGAGAAATATCTACGTATGTACAATAAGGCTTATTTTGACTTCCTTGTCTTCATACCACTCATAGTATTTTTTAATTTTTATTTCTTGTCCTTTTGCAACCAGTTTCTCACTATCAGCCATTATCCTTGTATCCTTCGTCAAAAACCACTCATTCGTTATATTATAATACTTTACAGCCTCTCGAGAATCCTGGTAATGAATATTGTGCCTCTTCAAATATAAGGGTTAACATAGTTCTAAGATTGCAAAAATTCATAGTTTTTGAATTTATTCATTACAAACAAAAATACAAATCTTCTCTCTTTATAATATTAATATAGATAAGACGTTGGAATCATAGACATTATAATCATGCTCATCCCACTTTGAATTTATTTCTAGGGAAAGACACAATTTTATGTTATTGGTGTTACCATTTATTGGTATACTTTACCAATTCGTGGAAAATGTTGTTGATTGCACTGTTACCTTTATTTATGTATGTTTATCTTTTTTCAAATTTACTATATATGGCGTAATTGTTTGTTTTCCCAAATAAAATAAAAATAAATACTTAGACAGGCTTGAGTTTTTAGTCTTATTGGACTTTACAGAGATTTCTTATTAAATTTTTCAGGCATGCAGTGTCCCTGCTGCAACTGGACAATGGTGTAAAAATACCACCATCGGGATGGAAGTGCGCAAAGTGCGACCTCACAGCCAATCTGTGGCTCAACCTCACAGATGGTTCCATACTCTGCGGAAGGCGATACTTTGACGGAACGGGAGGGAACGATCATGCAGTTAGTACTAATTATTAGTATTGTCAAACAAATTGGTTAAATATCGAATTATCCTTCGAATAAATATAAACATTGAAGATAACATCAATTATGGAAACTTGCTTGTCATAAAATGTAACAATTTTTAAAGGCTTCAAAGCCTGGTTACATGTATTGGACTGTTCGTCCAAATTTTCTTGTTTAAGACTTAATCACACAGGTACGCAGGTTTAGTAGTGGCAGGGTACATTTGGGCAGCCCGTCTGGCGGCAGTAACCACCCCCTTAGATAAGACCACCGTGAAATAACAGTGAGTAAGGGATGCCAGAGCCCATTACCTCATCCCTTCATTTCTTATCCTTAATTTCGGCAGCGCCTATGGCAGTACCTATGGCGTTGTTTGTGTTATAGGCGGCAGTCGCCACCTACCATCAAGTTGACCGTCAGCCTGTCGACATTAAAAATAAAGGTATCGATCCAATCTAACTGTTCCCTGTTAGATTATGTAACCACATGCGTTTAGCCAATTGCAGTCCCAATCAATCGCGTTCTATCATCGCAGGCAGAGATCGCAATGATCTCGTTTGTTTAAGATCTCTTTTCACGTTGTAACTTACTCGCATTTCAAAGGGATTTTAATGTATTTTTCAGGTAGAACATTATCGGGAAACTGGTTACCCGTTAGCGGTGAAGCTCGGCACGATCACGGCCGACGGCAAAGGGGACGTGTACTCGTATGTGGAAGATGATATGGTCTTGGACCCGCATCTCGCCGATCACCTCAAACATTTTGGCATCAATGTGCAACAATTGCAGAAGGTATGTTCATTTTGCTCCAAATTCTCTTTCAGCGGATTTAATTTCTTGACAACGCATTTTCCATCAATCAGGAGTCTTTTTTTCTATTTTATAAATAAAAAGTTGCGATTACATAAACATTTAATTTTCTATTTTTGAATTTTTATCATGGATCATCTTCTCTTTTTGGTCGTTGTTAATTATTTTGTTATTTTTTTTTTTACCCCTTTAATAGAAACTTATCACCCCTAACTCGTAGATCCTTGAGATTGGGATCCGCCTGCTTGCTGTGTTACTGACTGGCGTTCCCGGTGCATGTGAATATCTTGTCCCCTGACGCGCACCGATTTGTGTACCGGGTCGCTCGCCAGGCTGCGTGGCGTGCGTTTGAATGCATTTTCAGTGCTCACTATGCATGAGCCGTTATTTTAGTGTCCATTTCGCCAGAGCCTTATATATACGACACATTCCTCTACTTGTATTAATGTTTTTTTTTTTAAAACATTGCGTCGCTTTCTCTTAAAAAAATAAAATACGAATCAAGGGCACGACAACTCCTACAAAAAACCAAGTGGTTAAAGGGTTAAATTTTCAAACTAAAATTGATTTCAGACGGATAAATCGATGCTGGAGTTAGAGTTGGAACTTAACCAGAAGTCCGGCGAGTGGCTGACGCTGCAGGAGTCGGGCAGCGAGTTGCGACCTCTGCACGGGCCTTCTCTCACGGGTCTCAACAACCTCGGAAACACGTGTTACATTAACAGTGTCATGCAGGTATACACACGCCAGTATTCAATGTATGATTTTAATGTAGCCATTAGAATCCAACTTAACTTTCTTCGATCAATATCCAATCAGTGCAATGCACATTCTTAAGCGTCGACTACACTACACGCGAAGTTGATCGAAGTTGGGCGAGGACGAGAGTGCAGAGAAGAACTTCGAACAACTTCGTGCATCTTCCCCTCGCCTCCCACGATTTCCAAAGACTCGCAAAGAGACGGAAGTTGCTCCAAGAAGGGCGAACACGAAGTGACAACAATACTCGGCCAACTTCAGTTAATATAAATCGAAGTTTTTTAGTATTTCTATTGAAGTTTTGCTATATGTATGTTTAATTGATTTTATTAGAGAAATTTTAATTTGTTCATCATCAGGTAATATTTCGCATGCCAGACTTTGTGCGTCGTTTCGTGGAAGGTGCTCCGGAAATATTCGCTACATTCCCAGAGGACCCCGTCAACGACTTCAATGTTCAAACGTGAGGTTTTTTTTTTGTTTATTAAAGATGGGCTTGTTCTTGGTTAGCTAGCATCTAGACTAATATTTAAGTAGAAATTAAGAAAATATTATAAATTATGAATTAATTAAGTATTTAAGACCATTAGTAGCTATGTTAAATTAAACATGTTAAGTACACTGTTTAGGAGTGCAATTTAGATAATTTATCCATACACATGTATTTTATGGTTTTCATGTATTTAATTGCAATCTGTTTGTGTACTGTATCAAATATAAAAAAAAAAAAAAAAAAAAAAAAAAAGTCGTGCAGCAAAGACGAGGCCGACGATGGAGCGAGCTCGCCCAGATTATTTCGATTTACTCGAACTTTAAAAAGATTTGGGTTATATGAGCACATAAACACACTCGCCGGTTGATAGTTCCAATCCTTGGCATTGGGTATTATGAATGATTTTTTAAAGAGTTTGGTCCGAAATAGAGGGATTTTGACAAGATGAGGATGTTAACCGGCTGTAAGTCTGAATGTCCAAACTACATCTTCTTAAAGAAGACACACAGACAAGTGATTTTGCGTCTATGTGCAGGCTAATCTAGAGCAGAGCTTACTTCATTTCCAAAGCTGACCGTACCGGGAATCGAACCTGGATCTCCTAAGATAAGACAAGCACCCTAACTCATATTGTTTACAAATATGTTTAAAGTTAAATATTTATTTATCAAATGTCTGTTGTCTAAATTTCTCTATTATATTACTAGTATTGCAAAGCTGGTAAAAACCTTAATGTAGAATAACGAGAAATAATTTGTGAATAATTATAGTAAAATGTTAACATTTGTTAATATTAAGGTACGTCAATTAATTTATCGTGTAAATAAACTCTCACATAAAATGAAAGTGTCGTGTGTGTGTGTGTGTGTGCTCAGCGCGAAACTGGGCGTCGGATTGGTTTCGGGGCGTTACTCTTTCCCCGCCGAGGGAGGCGAGCAACGAGGCGTCTCGCCGCACATGTTTCGGCAGCTGGTCGGACGGGGCCACGTCGAGTTTGCTACGAAGCGGCAGCAGGACGCTCACGAGTTCTACCTGCACTTCCTGACTCTCCTGGAGCGCCACAGTCGCCACGCGGCCGACGCGGCGCTAGGTCTGCGCGCGTGCGTAGAGGAGCGCACGCAATGTTGCGCATCGTCCGCCGTCCGCTACGTGCGTCGCAGGGAGCATCATCTGCCCCTGCCCGTGCCTCTCGCAGCGGCGATAAATCTCCCGCAGGTGCAAGAGTACGAGCAGCGCGTGCGCCGCAACAGGGAGGCTAATCAACCGTAAGACATCATCACTCTATTTTATCTTACAGACACTGTTTTGGACTGCGCTGTCTAGTTCACTATAATATAATTTAAACGACACCATTTTTTTCAATGAGAGTAATACTGTTTGTGTGCCTTACTTAAATAAATAAATAAATTTTAGTGAAATAGGGGACTTCACACGGGACTTCATTTTATTTTCTTGTGATTCCCCTAAACTCAATATGTATTCGAAAATTGAAGTAGTAAATCACTAAAACTATAAAAAAAAACCACAAAAACAAGTGTGTTGGTGAAGTCTCAAGTGACTTCTATTTGAAAACTATAAATATCGGTACGCTACGATGATCGTTTTGACACATTACAACAGAGACGTAAAATGTCGTCATTATCAAACCAAAATCTGCAATGTACAAAAAGTATAACTCTTGAGATATTGACAAAAAAAATCTTAAAAAATTTAAATAATTTTTTTTTATTTGAAAAAAAAAAGTATTTTATTTGAAAGTTTGGGTTGTTATATATATACTTATTTTTGTCTTTCAATAGTTTATTTATTACTAGCTTAGTTTTCGAGATCATCACGAACATACATACAAACAGACAGACGCGGCGGGGGACTAATATGTAAGGATTTAATAGATAATAGAGTAAATTTTGCACATAACATGTGATTTAAACTATACCTTAAAATGTTATAAACTATTTTTTTTTTTTTTTTTTTTCAGTGAGGTCATAGAGATAGTCCGACCACAGATCCCCTTTCAAGCGTGTCTCGATAGCTTCATGAAGGAGGAAACAATAGAACACTTCTACAGCAGTGCCGTCAATGAGAAAGTCAACGCTAAAAAGTATGTAATTAGCTTCCCGTAATTCATTCCACTTCCAAGTGGTGTAGTTTTTTTTTTCTATTTTTTTTAGGTTAAAGTCGGTAGACAGGCTTACGGTCAACTTGACGTCGCCTATAACGCTGCTGACTACATTAGGATTAAGGATAAGGGATTGGCAAGGGTATAGGGAAACTTTTCAAAATTAAGACTTTGAAACTTTCAACTTGAACCTTGAGAAGTTCAAACTTCAAACTTTAACCTTTTCAAATTCAAACCAACTTTGAAAAATTCATTTTCAAAGTTGGCCCAGTCGGGAATCGAAACCGGGAATCCAGGAACAGAGCATTAAGGCTCGTCTATTCAAACTTCAAACTTTTCAAATTCAAACCAACTTTGAAAAATTCATTTTCAAAATTGGCCCAGTCGGGAATCGAAACCGGGAATCCAGGAACAGAGCATTAAGGCTCGTCTATTCAAACTTCAAACTTTTCAAATTCAAACCAACTTTGAAAAATTCATTTTCAAAATTGGCCCAGTCGGGAATCGAAACCGGGAATCCAGGAACAGAGCATTAAGGCTCGTCTATTCAAACTTCAAACTTTTCAAATTCAAACCAACTAAAAAATTCATTTTCAAAGTTGGCCCAGTCGGGAATCGAAACCAGGAATCCTTGAACAGAGCATTAAGGCTCGTCTAATAATAAAGTTATACCGAATACCCAAAATACCAAGCGTACGAAAACCGCTCTTACGAAGTTACGGGCACAGCTAGTGTTAAATTAAAATTGAATTTTTGGTTTATTTTTTTTTTTAATTTTTTTTTCTAGAACAACTCGTCTCGCTACGTTCCCAGATTATCTGATGATACAATTGAAGAAGTTTACAGTGAAGGAGGATTGGACTCCGGCTAAACTGGACGTTGCGGTCGACATGCCTTGGGAGGTATTTTTCTCCTTTCCTTTTCAATTCTTCAAATCTTTCCCAAGGCTCTCTAAGTGCAGACTTTATTGGTCAGCGTCGTCGCTATTATTGCACGGTGGTCTTCTATAAGGGGGTGGTTTATAGACTTGCACAAGAAATTACGGTATACTTGCGCAAGTATGTCGTTGAGTGTGTATAGCCACACATTAGAACGTAAAATTTAATTTTTATTTGATATTGATAATTATTATTGTGTTTTTCAGATGGATTTGAGTTGCCTACGCGGGCGTGGGCTGCAGCCCAATGAGATTCTTTTGCCGGAGACTGCGCCCGACGCGCCACCGCCGGTCTTCGATCAGGAGCTGCTAGCTAAACTGGTGAGGTTTTTTTTTTTTTTTAAATGAAAACGACAAGTATTTGTTATTATTAGAAATCAAGTTGTGTCTCATTCGAGTTCGAGAACTTTACAAGCGTTTTAATGGATATCGCCAATAGATGGCGATAAACAAATTGTTTTGGTATTTTAAGTTTTCATAGGTATAATTCATAATAAAGCTTATCAAAGTTGGCTCTGGTCTGGATTTGATAAGTAGAGGCAGGGCACGTCATTTGGGAAATTGAATGAGTTAATGGAGAACGTGTTTTGCATACTTCAGCTGGACATGGGATTCCCCGTGGAGTCGTGCAAGAAGGCTTTGTACTACACGAATAATGGCAGCATGGAGGCGGCCTCCAATTGGCTCATGGAGCACATGACCGATTGGGACTTCGAGAACAAGTTTGAACCGCCCGGCGCTCAACCGACCGGTACATACTTCCACATATCATATCGTTGTCAAATCAAAATCTGCTATTTTATAGATTCCAACATTTTGATCTTGGCGAATAGTTGACTTTATCTATTGTATAAAAAAAAACAGCTAAGTGGTTATGACCACCATTCGTCGAACTACGAACTATAATATGCGCAGCAGCTAGAATCAGTTATGTGCAAAATTTTCAATAAACTATTTACATTTCATGTTGAAAAGACAAATAAGTCGCTACTATTTTATAAAGAGTAACATATGCATATATTTTATAAAGTTACGTGGACGAAGTCGCGTGCAACAGCTAGTAGATTATGCGTTTGCAGAGAATTTCTCAAACTGTTGTAGGTGTGAGCGCAAAGGTCCAATTGGACGAGTCGAGCATAGAGCAGATAATGGGGATGGGCTTCACGCGGGCGCAGGCCGAGCGAGCGCTCGGCGCCACCGCGGGCGACGTGGGCCGCGCGGTCGACTGGATCTTCAGCCACGCGGACGAGCTCGACCAGCCGCCCGCGGCCGAGATGGCACATTCCGTCCCAGCAACAGACGACGACCGAACGCTCGGATGCCGCGACGGACCGGAGAGTAAGGCCCTTTGTTTTCCCATTATTGATGACACTGCCATAGAAGAAATATGCACGCGCCAAACGCCACTTACCGAGAATCCTTCTCTTTCGAATGCAGTGCCTCTAGCTTCTGAAAACAAATCCGTATAGTCTTTGTTTGCATTAGTTTTTTTTTTTTTTTTTTTGTTTCGCCAGAAAAATATTAAATGTTTGCAAAAATATAGTGCAACGAATTGTTTGAAATAAATAAATAAATATCTTCACACATTCCAAACAGCACCATCTAGTTCCATAGTAAGCAACTAATGCTTGTATTATGGATACCAGACAGTTAATATACTACACTTTTTTTTTTGTAAATACATACATATTATAAATACAAAACATCCATGACTCAGGTACAAAGGTAAAATGTTATAAACACATAAACATTTCCCCCTGGCGGGATTCGAACCCGCTACCGTTTGGTTAACAGCTAGGGTTACTAGCCACTAGACCAAACGTGTCGTCATAATTCACATAAAATTTAGAAAAACCGTTACTGGAACCTATCAATTAGGTCCTAGCACACCTGACCTACCACTGCTGTAATAACAAAGGGATTTGATATTGTTTTAGAGTACAAGTTGGTCGCTTTCATATCTCACATGGGAACTTCGTCGATGGTCGGCCATTACGTGTGCCACGTACTGCACGAGGGACGATGGGTCATATTCAATGATAATAAGGTATGTGGTATGACCATTTACAATTAATACATTGATTCTCTTACAAGAGTTTCTCTCCAGAACGTACCCAATTACACTTTTTTATGTAATATTCTGCAGCTAGGTGACCAACACTTACTCTTCGATTTATACTCTTCAGCCCTTTCGCTGAAATAAGATGTAATCAGTAGTAGTCTTTTTCTAGAATTTTGATTGGTCCTCAAAGTTACTACAGACTAGACATAAAAAAAGGAAAGAGATAAATATTGATCTTTTTCATGTGAGTAATGCTCAGTCCATTCTCTATGTCTATGGTAGTTACTAACGCCAGACGAGTTGCCCTGTTTAGTAAGTCATTCAGCACTTTATTTGTATTTTTTTTTATCATTTCCAGGTGGCTCTATCAGAAAACCCTCCAAAAGACCTCGGTTACTTGTATCTGTATGAAAGGCTGTGATAAATCTCGAGCGGTGTTTCGTAACCAAATATATTACGCTCAATGGAGCGCATTTTTTTTTAAATAACATATGCAAGAAGATATACTGTCTTTTTTTATTATTACCGAAAAAAAAATTCTAAAATAATTCTACTCGATTTTTTAACCATTACTTCTTCTTCTCTTTTAATGTCTTGGCTCCATCAGATCTTCTCCGATGATTTTGTCAGTGTCATTAGTAAAAATAGCAATTTGTTATAAATAGCCTTTTAAAAAAAAGGCAAAATTGAAATTAAAATCAAAAGTAGCAGATCCCGAGACTAGTTAATCAAGTCAAGTCTATAATTTTTCTTAGTTTTCCAAAACAGGTCCGTAAAGTCCAAAGCAGTCGGGTCATGTCCTTTTAAACATTAAATGTTTTCGCATCATCTAGTGATGAATAAAAACATGTCAAAAGTTTCTATATAAGATGCCCATTTTGACAGTGACATTTATTTGTGCTTACTATATTTTGTTTAAGTTAATATTCATACTGTTAAATTATATATGGTTACTTAAACATTTATTTTATTTCTCATCACGTCATTGCAATTTTTATATTATAAAAGATATAGGTAGGGACGCAAAATGATTGTGTTTGAATCTTACCACACTATTAAATAGTGTTTTAAATGACTGTAATATTAATTTTAAAAGAAATAGTAACTGTTCGGAACATTTATTTAACCAAAGCATTCAATTCCAAGTTCCATTCTACTACCGTCCATAGAAAGCTGTCAAAACAGGCTTCTTGACAACTATTGACCGAAATATTCAAATTCAAGCACGAAAACACCTTTTAAATACAATGATTGTTTAAATTCACAAATGAAAGGCTTTTTCGAGGCTCTTTTGTACGCTCATATTGAACTGAATGTTTAATTTTTCAATAATTTTTATAAAGAGATTAAAAAATTTTACTTAGCGAATATTTTAAATAGGTATATATAATATAATATGGACAGATGTTTAAAATTTATATAAATCTATTACGCTTCCCACAAACTCCTTGTATAAAAATTTGATGTGTCCATACGTTAATGTGAAATGTTAAAATTGACTACTTTCTAGACAATATTTTATAATTTATTTTATAGGTGAAAATTTTTGAATACAAAATACGATAAGATTTAAACTAAATTTGTATTTTTTTTGTCCACTTTGTATAACGATGCATTTTATTGTTAAATAATATTATGGTAATGCTCAAGTCCTTAACTCCTTGGCTGTTTCCTATCATTTCTCTGAGATTCTACCAAATTTGGTTTGGTTGGTATTTTGAAGTTTAGACATAGCATTGAAGAAGTAGATTTAAAAAAATATTTAAGAATACATATTCCACAAAAGTTTGACCAAATGTTGGCGTCACCTTGCCGACAGCATAATAATAATAACACGCGTGGATGAAATCAAATGTCATCGTACAAAGGCTGTACGAAAAATACTACAATTTTGAACATTTTGAGTTGTAAGCTACTACTGCTAATTATGCATTTACTATAAATAAATTTACTCTTCCAAAAAATATATTTATATAAATTAAAAAAGGCCTCCTACGAGAAGTTATCTGAAAATTCTTTATTGCAAGATGATTTTGCATTGTGTTGATTGAAAGACTGTTAAGTTATGTACTTCAGGAGGTGAGGGACGTTATGGTAGTGTTACTGTAAGCTTTTAATATACCCATTTAAGACGAATTTTACCAGAATTATGGGCTAAAAAACTGGTTTTATTTCCATTTCATGATTGTATTGTAAATTTGTTGCATTTGTCTTTTTTTTTACTAACTGATAGTAAATTTTTTGCATTAATAACGATAAACAACGAAATTTTGAATAAATAATTGGAACTGCTCTCTAAAATTGTTTTTATTTCACCCCTAGTGCACATATTTAGACGAAACACTGCTTATATTAATTTCTATTTTTCTAAAATAAAAGTAGCCTAATTTAATAATAAGGCAATCGCAGCATAGGATGTCCACAAGACTTCTCAATCGCATAAAACCAGATTCGCAAAATAATACGCATATACATCATAAAATATGATCTAAGACCGCGATTCAAACCTAGAACCAGGCTGCTTCTTTGCTGATGGTTTGAATATACCAAAAAATTCTTTGTTCCTTTAGCTATCAAGCAGTGTAAGTAAATTATGGCGGAGGACTATGTTCAGAATAAGAATGACTATTAATCACTATAGAAAAAAAAATTGAGTTGACAGTGTTAAATGAATTTAAAAATTATTTAATAAAAATATCATAAATGCATAGAAATTGTTTATTAACCAAAATCAGTATTATAATCAGCAATATCTACTTGTTACTAGGTAATGAAGTCGTTCCCATAATTAAAAACCGGTGATTCTTAAGATTAACCAATTTTGGACATCCACACTATGGATAGTTGTTAGTGTATGGGACAAAAAGTCTCATGAAAAACTAAATAATTAACAACAGTTTTTAAAGAAAAAAATTTGTTTATAAACTATACTTTAATTCCTTATAATATGATGTATATAATATACAACAAATTGCCTAATATTTATAATTGTCCCATATATTTGACTGTTTCTTCTTCATAAATATTGTCTTCTCATCGAAATATGTGTTGAATTTTTTATAATCACGTCTCTTTCTAGGATCTTTTTTACATTCACTAGGAGTAAGATTTATCATTAGACCTGAAACAAAAACATTTCTTCAATACTTACCAAAAACATTAGTGCATTAATTTAAAATAAATCTAAATTTTATTTTTTGTCCCAAGGCTATTAATTGCTATAGAAGAGGAAAATTAAGTAAAAAAAGACCATAAATGGGTCTATGAATATCATACTCTTATAAACTTTGAAAAAAATCAATTTCAGTTTATCATTCAAATTCATGCAACAATCTATTCCAAAATTCTATTCTAATTATTGATGAATTTTTAAATCGGAGGAGTAGTTCCAGAGGCTACTGATCTACATACAAAATCTTCAGCTCTATAATATTAGTATAGATAAATATATAAGGATATTAGCAAGATTTAATAAAGCACAATGAAAATAAATAGTTAACATTTATGGACATCATTCTGTATGTTTTACCTGCTTTCTGCGCCATTGACACCATAGTTCCAATTTTCTTTTGTTGATATCTGCACAAGCCCGTGATTCGTTTCGGCAACATACACCCATCAGACCTCACAAATTGACTCAATATGAGAACATCTGTATGTTTCACGTCGAGACCCAATTTGCACATGTAACATTTTTCCGTTTCACTTTCCTCGACAAGTGCTGGAGATAATTTCTCTGTTCGAACCAATAAATCTTTTCGTGGGGAAGGCGTCATCACTCCTTCGATTATTAAAGTAGATCCATCCTTTTTTTCATGTACTGCAATGTTTCATAAATATGTAGATATTTAGAAAACCAATGAGTATATAAATATTCATCTATTTGGATTTTAAATATTGAAATAGGTACCCAGACCTAGTAGCCTATTCACTTCGGTGAATGGGTTAGGTTAGTAAATGTAAATTCTAGGAGTGAGGCGTATTTATCGTCACAGGTAAAAAGAACAGATATTTTAAAAGAACAGGTTGGAACTGTGACGTCTTAGCCAAATGAACTGTTCCTGTTCATTTTATCTGTGGTTCTATCATGTATGATTGTAGTCTAACTGTTCACCTGTTCCGGAACAAGCTGCCTTTCATTCCATTTACCTTAGTTAAAAAGAGATAGACCTATTACAGCCGATTGCGTTCGGAAACTTGAACAGTAAATATTTTAGTGTAACAAACAAAATAGTTGCTAGTATGCAATACATACCTACATTTACTTAAATTAAATTTATAATAAAGCTGAACCTGAACATTATAACGTAGTTTAGGTTCACGTTCATATTTATTTTATTTTATGAACGATATATTGCTTAATAGTTAGTGCAAAAAGATACAGTAATGTATCCGAACGTGAATTTTATTTATTATTCTATGATGTCAATATTATGACTGCCATTTCAAAATCAAATATTTCAATTCAATTTTAAGTTTTTCATTCGTTTATTAAATTTTATTTTGTTTTTCTTGAGTTCTTAAATTTATTTTTCATGCATTAATTTTTTGTCCTTAAATGTTAAAACTAAATAAAAATAACTGTAAATATCTAGTTAGTTAGTTTAGTGGTTTTGTTTAAGTCCCTAGTGTAAAAAACCTTTTTTATAATATACTTTTGTGAAAAGTGTTGTGTTGTAAATAATGGCTTCAAATAAAAAGTCTAGTGTTGTTTGGGACCATTTTTCGGACGTTGGTGGTTTCCAAGCAACATGTAACATTTATAAAGTAAAACTTTCTTTCAAGTCCTCAGTGACAAATTATGTTAAATGTAAGGACACGCCTTGGTATTAGGAAATTACAACAGTTTTATTTTTAAACCAGAATATGTAATGTAAATATATTGTAAGTACTGCATATATAGATATATGTATATACACGCATGTATATAATGTATATACAAAAAAATGTGTACAAAAAATGAACTGAAGACTTAAATGCGCCAGATTTAATTCTTCAAAAAGTTATTTAGTTACCTAACTACGTCATTTAATTAATAGGTACCTACCTATTAATTAAATGATTTATATATTTAAATAGGTACCTACCTACATCATATTTGTACCTAACCTAATGACTAGTTTTAGTAATCAGTATTAGTTTAATTAAATTATAAATCTGACAGTCCTAAGCCTGTAAAAGCATGAAGGAGATTTTTCAGTCCATTGTTCACATTTGGCATGCAATGCAAATGTTCCATGTAACATGTGTTCCATGTAAAGTGAACAAGAACAGGTCAAGTAAATACTATCTTGTGCAAAATAACAGGGTGTTATTTAGTAACAGGTAAATGGAACTGTTATTTTGATGTAACAGGAACAGTTGGAACAGGTTCCCAATTTTACCTAGTACAACCCACTCCTAGTAAATTCACTAAGTTGCGATACATAGGTTAAGTTAAAAAAAACTTACTCTCTTTAATGTTTAATTTACTCGTGGTGCTGATATAACGTGGTATGGTTGAAATAAATCCATTTGAGAAAAACTTAAACCTGGCCCCAACTAGAACTGCCATCATTTCCTCAATTTCCCGGAGTCCCAACCTTGAACTGCAGAGAGAACATACAATACAATAAAATAAAAACAGACCCGAAGCCCGCAGCTCGGAGGGAGCCCGCAGCAGTCAACGTCAACAGTCAACTCTGACAACTTGACAAGTGACAACCCAACCACAGAATAGTCCGAACGATCTGTATTGTATAGGTATATAGTCTGTGATACTACTTACTCTCTTTTTAGTTTATACCGATGTTGAAAGTTAGTTTGAAAACTGGCTATAGCTTGAAAATAATGTATAGAACATATTTTGTTTAGAATTTAATGTGTTTTCAAGTTATAGCTTGACATTGACGGTTTTCAAGCTATAGCTAGTTTTCAAAGTAGGTATAGAAAGTTTTCAAAGTATAGGTTTTCAAGCTAATCAAAATAATGTATAGAACAAATTTTGTTTAGAATTTAATGGGGATAGTATCTATTCGCAAAATACTTAAAAAACCGTTAACGGGGACAAATTTCACGACGTGGGGGAGGGGGGGGGGGGTTGAAATCAAAAGGGGGAGAGTTGTGGGTTTTGATCAGCAGACCCAAAGGTATAACCCACGCAAGTTTCAAAACTTTATTAATTTGTTTGTCTGAAAACGTAGAATGACCGGACTATCAGTTTACATACTCAGTATCAAGGAACATAATAACATAAAACATAACATAACATAAATCTCTAGCGAGAGCTCAGTATCATTATATATTATAGTACTTTATGAATATCATGCAGTTGCTCAAAGGACGCACACATGTTTATAAAACCTATGTTGTCCAGAAAATTCTAGTCTATCTAGTTCTTATTTGGTCTGAGGAGATAGAATAAAATACATTGATTTTAATTTTATTTTAATTAACACAAATGTACAACATTGAATCATAGGTTTAAAATAATTCAATAAATCGGTTTTAAAAGAACTACAGTCTAAGCACGTATAGTCTGTCTGAAAAAAGTTGAAATTAAAAAGTTGCAATACTGTAATGTTGTCCCGTTCTAACCATTGGTTAGAACCTATTCTATTGGTTCATACTATTGGTTCAACCTATTCTATTGCCACTTTTTAATTTCAACTCTTTTCTGACAGACTGTAACTATTAATATGAATTGTGCTGAATTTTGTTAAGGCATGAAAAACAAATATTATTATATTTTATATCAGTATTAAGCTTTAAACAGGTAAGTAGGTATATCCACAAAAAGATACGTAGGTACCTTACCTACCTACAAATATTGTGTTTGAACTTTGCAGAAGTAAGTATACATTTAAAAATTCAAAAATATCTACTGCTAAGCAGTTTTAACATGTTATAATATATACATATAATAGGTATATATATTTATATATGTATAATTAGGTATGTATATTTAAATATATATAAATATTTCTTTTACCTTTAACTTTTCCTTTCTTTACTAAGTATCACACGGTAATAATGGTTTTTTCATTAGGTAGGTATGTGTTTTATATTTTTTATACCTTATTATGTAAACTCGTTAAGTGTGTATTTGTAAAAAATGCTTACCCGCGTTTATAAATAAAAAAAATGACAAAAAAGATACTATATTAATGATTTAGTTGCTATTATTAAATATTTGTTGAATATTTACAAAAAAAAATACAGCTAATAAATAAATTAGCTTGTAATTATATACAAAATTCTATTTATAATAATCTGTGTAAATATAGGAACCTCATACATATATATATTAATTATATATTTAATATTTCGTTTGCAATTGGACGGCATAGATGAGGCCAAGCACATTTTAAGAGTCGTTAAAATTTGGTTTCAAATGCATTAAAATGCACGTTTTCAAGGACAATGTTAAAACTTATGACTTAAGTGTACATATTTTAAACTTATATTTACAACTGAAATTATATTTAAATGAGATTATAATTTTTGTGATCAATTATTGTGATTGACAAGAGTACACATTTGTGACATACTCGTACTATGTGAGAATTAAATGTAATCAATTTTTTTTTTTTTTTAATATTTGATACAGTACACAAATTATTAATTATTTAACAAATTACAATAATAATAAAAGATGATTGATGTAAATTAAAAAATAAATGATAAAACATTTTCACAATAGATATATGAATTAAAAACAATCTTAGCTAACACTTATTCTAGGTATGATGATATAATTAAAAAAAAAAGAGGACATACGAAAAAAAAAACAGAATTAATATACTTATATTGTTTTCATTGTTACAAATGCAAATGTCAAATTAAATGTGATTGAAAGTTTTAAAAGTTGAGATTTGCGGTACAATTTTGAGAAGATCTTTTTAAAGATTTATTTGGGGAAAGTAGCGAGTCCTTTGTTCAGAAGTCCGGCAGCGCCTTCTGCGCCATCGTGTACACCTTGGTTTAAATTCGACACCAACTGAAATAAATCCATTAAAAAAAAACATTAAAAAAAGAAATCGAGCTTAAAAATCGTAAATAATATATACTTATTTGCTACTCTTTCATACAATAACTATACCTAGTTTACAGTTACAGTAAGTAAATACCTAATTTATACAACAGAATAAAAAGAGGCTATCTTTTTTATATACAAAATGTTCAGATGATTTGTTTATGCTTTAAAAACTCGAAAATGCGTGGACCGATTTTGATTCGGTTTTCACGTATGGAAAGAGAGATAAACGGGGAAGAATTTTAATACAAAAATCGCACCCCGGGCGAAGCTGGGAGCGGGTCACTAGTAAATTCATAAAAACACTACGCAGATTAAGTCACAGTCAAAATAACAGTGTTATAAATGTGAACTACCTATTGAACAGATTTTGAGAGATTAGAAAAACACATATATACTATCTATCTATACTAATATAATAAAGCTGAGAAGTTTGTTTATTTCTTTGAAAGAGTACAAAAATCTTTTTTGTATTTGATATGAGGAGGTTTTTTTATAGATTTTTATCTTGTATTGTTTAAACGTGTCGAAGACTCTAGAAATATCTAGAAATGTATAAATATAACTAGGATGTGACTAGGATTACATTTTATATTTAATTTTTTATCTATCCAGTCTATTTATCCATATAATTAGTTTTTTTTTCACAAAATCTATTTTACATATTTTAAGTATCTAGTTTAAATAATGTTATAATATGTAAAGAGCTAGTTTTACATATTTTAAGAACAAAAAACATTTTCTTTACCGCATCTCGTTTGTCGCTCATGTATTTGTTGGCATTTTTTATTTTGGAGTCAACAATGTTGCTAGCATTCTTGATGCCTTGGTCGGCACCATCTTCCACGCGTTTCAGGGTGTTGTCGACAGCGGCTGCAGCGTCAGCCGCTGCCTTCTCGGCTGCTTTCTTTGACTCCTCAACTGCTACATCTGTAATTCATGTATGAATTTCTGTAGAAAATATCATCAGTCTAAGTTTCTAGTTACTTTAGTGAGTTCTAGTGTATTTTTATACATATTTTATATATTATGTTATAATACTCTAAAGACAGTAATTTTAACCCTCTCGGTTCACTGTCTGTCTGACGACCTATACATGAAAGGGCTGTGGTTCAAAAAAGGCAGAACAATTACAGGCGAATATTACTCAAACTATAAGGTCAGCTGGACCAGCGATGTGAAAACTGCGGTTGCTACGATTTGCTCGCCCATATTCTCCTAATTTGGCATCCTCAATCTGTTTATCTATCTATCTTTAGACTCTATCTGTTCCACACTGGAAGAATTATTTTTTTCTGGAAAGCGCTTTACATCCAATAAAGAAGTTGAGACCGTAGATGACCAGACCGTAGATGACCAGACCGTAGATGACTATTCTAATAAAGGATTTCTTCTAAATTTTAAAACTACTTACTAGCAACCCTCTTGGCTTCATCTTTTGCGGCTTCTGCAGCTTTTCTGGTTTCTTCTTTGGCAGCTTCTGCTGCAAGTCTCGCTTTCTCTTTAGCTTCTTCAGCAGTCTTAAGAGCTTGCGCCTTCGCGTCTTCTGCTGCCTTCTTCGTCGTGACTACAGTGGTGTTGATCGTATCTGTAATTAAAGCATTATTCATTTATTTATTTAATTTATCAACCAGAACTATTCACGCTTTCACAACGCATTCTACACACACAAATTTGTTATAATTATTTAGAATTAGCGTTGCGGTCGAGTAGGTCTGAATAGGTACTGATCTACGCAATGATCTACATTATGATATTCAGATCTACCAGATTGGGAGGATAATTAGGCCAAGTTATTGAAAAAACTTCACGACACACTTTATCATTCTAAAAGTTATTAAGATTAAATATTATTATTATTAGGATATCTAACAGCTAATTTTTTACTCAATAGTTTTAAAAATATTTTAACACAAAAAGCTTTCCACACGTGTACCGTTCGATGCTTCATTAAGTTTCTTGACATCTTCAAGAGTGGATTCAGTTGCGTTTTTTGTTGTATCAAAAGTGTTGTGTAATTTATCTACAAATAGAATGAATAAAATATTTTATAAAAAATACGTTCTCACATAGTTGGCAACACCAAACAAATAAGTCAATAAATTGCCATTACCAAAAATGCTGTCTCCTTTGATGGAAATTGCACTGTCACCGAGATTCTCAAAAGCATTAATACTTCCACCATTTAGATTTGTTTCTGTGTTAGTGATCAAGAAATATTAGATAAGAAAAAAGATAAAAGACGGAAAAGTGGAAAAGCGACTGTACCTTGTGTATCTTTGGCAACATCTTGGGTTTTCTCGGCGGCTGTCTCGGTAACATTATAAAATGAGGTTGTTAGTTGATCTAAGAAAAGAAATAAAGAAAGTAGAAAGAAATAATAACCACATGCAACCAGTCGATGTGTGAAGTGATCAAACTTTTAAATTTAAATTTACAATCTTATTGCTTAACTTAACGAAAAATTGTACGCACCTTTAGCACTTCCAACTAGTGACGCACCTTTATCAATAACAGAACTAGTAACATTTTTTGTTGTATCTACAGTGCTTTGTACAGTGTTTGCTACAGAATCTACAATAAAAACGATAAATAAAGAAAATGTAATAATTATAAAAGAAAGTGTTAAATTAATAAAAATCAACATACCTTTAGCAGTTCCGACTAATGAGACTCCTTTATATAAAGCGGCTGATGCTGCGTTCTTAGTTGTATCATATGAATGTGCAACAGTATCTACGAATTTATAGTGTGTTCAAACAAGGAAAAATTGCATTTTAAAAGAAACATTCGCTGATAAATGTAATGAAAGACAAGTACCTTTAGCAGAACCTACAAATGCAGTGCCTTTGTCTACAGCGGCAGCGGCTACATTCTTAGTGGTATCTACTGTGGTGTAAATAGTGTTTCCAACAGTATCTACAAGTTTTATAGTAAAAGTTAAGAAATACAAAGATAACTCGTGCATAAAATCAATTAATTCAATGAAGTATGAATTCCTCTTTATGAGGAAAGCAGCTACACTTAATGCCAAGTCAAATAAGAAGCCGTGTATAGCCATTGAATTTAAAGAGAAAGCTCCTACAAGTGTCTTTGCAAAAGCCATTCATAAACATGAAAACAATATTATAGCATCGTGAAATAGCTACAAAATACCTCTAGCTGTTCCTACTAGTGCTGCACCTTTATCTGCAGTAGCTGCTGCTACATTTTTAGTTGCATCAACGGTAGTGTGTACAGTGTTAGCTACAGTATCTAAAAACAACAATATCTAAAGTCAATTTGCGAATTTTGAGTTTTACTACGTTGTTTTTCTAATTAAAATATGCAAACTGTCTATACCTCTAGCAGACCCTACAAATGCAGTTCCTTTATCAACTGCAGCAGTTCCAACGTTTTTTGTTGTATCGACTGTTGCGTGTACAGTGTTAGCAACAGTATCTACAAGTTAAAAAAAAACCAAACGGAGTAAAAGAAATTAACAAAAAATAATTTAAAAAATTAATCATAAATAAACTACCTCTGGCAGATCCTACAAATGCAGTTCCTTTATCAACTGCAGCTGCAGTAACGTTTTTCGTTGTATCAACTGTAGCATGTACAGTGTTAGCAACAGTATCTATAATTGAAAGAAAAAAAAAACAGGGAGTAAATGAAAGAAATTAAAAAGAAAATAATAACAAAAATAAATAATCATATAAATAAACTACCTCTAGCAGATCCTACAAATGCAGTTCCTTTATCAACTGCAGCTGCAGTAACGTTTTTCGTTGTATCGACTGTTGCATGTACAGTGTTAGCAACAGTATCTACAAGTTAAAAAAAAAACAAAACGGAGTAAAAGAAATTAACAAGAAAATAATTAAAAAAAATTAATCATAAATAAACTACCTCTGGCAGATCCTACAAATGCAGTTCCTTTATCAACTGCAGCTGCAGTAACGTTTTTCGTTGTATCGACTGTTGCATGTACAGTGTTAGAAACAGTATCTACAAGTTTAAAAAAAAAAACAGAACGTAAATAAAAGAAATTAAAAAGAAAATAATAACAAAAATAAATATTCATATAATTAAACTACCTCTAGCAGCTCCTACAAATGCAGTTCCTTTATCAACTGCAGCTGCAGTAAAGTTTTTCGTTGTATCGACTGTTGCATGTACAGTGTTAGCAACAGTATCTATAATTAAAAAAAAATAAACAAGAGTGAGGTTCAATGACAAAATAACTAATAAAATTAAAATTAAAAAAACCAACAAAAAAGAAACTAAACTACCTCTAGCAGTTCCTACAAGAGCAGTTCCTATATCAACTGCCGTTGCTGCAACATTTTTTGTTATATCGACTGTTGCGTGCACAGTGCTAGCGACAGTATCTACAGTTTGTAAAATAAAAAGAAATATGAAATTATAATAATTGCATAATAAAAGAAAAAAAAAGTATGTAAATATACAAAAAAAAATACTAAACTACCTCTAGCAGTTCCTACAAGCGAAGTTCCTATATCATCTGCAGCTGCTGCTACATTTTTAGTTGTATCAACAGTAGCGTGTACAGTGTTTGCTACAGTGTCTAAAATATATTTGTTTTTAATATACAGTCATTTTTTACTAGTAATGTTTTCATTGACTATGTGTATATTACCTTTAGCTGTTTCTTCGAATGCAGTGCCTTTATCAACTGCTGCTGATGCAACCTTTTTTGTTGTGTCGACTGTTGCATTTACAGTGTTGGCTACTGTATCTACAATAGCAAGGTTTGTGATTGTTATGTAAGTACACAAAATAGAAATAAAAATAATATAAAATAGAAAATTATACCATTCTTATTCCTGTGCACAAATTGATTAAAAAAAATAATATCTAATGATCTAAAGGGGCATTTACATGAGCCGATTTTCATTAATCGCAAACTAAATCGCATCATAAAGCCGCTCAGATGAATAATTTTCAAGGTTGACAATCACATGTCATTAGATAATTTTGTTTCAAAATGTCGAACGGAACAGATGTTCCACATGCTGGTGCTGTAATTATAAACGCCATGCTGATTGTATAAGTATTAATAAAATACTAGGTTTCAGTCACATACTGATTTTCAACTTGGTCTTAACTACTTAAACTTATCTTAAACTTGGTCAATTTTGAAGGATTACGATTTTAGTTATTAACGAAAAATCGCACACGATCTCTATTCTTTTTATTATTAACAATATTTTGGCTCCATCAGATCTTCTCCAATGATTTTGCCAGAGTCAGTTAGTTAAAGGTAAAAAAATCAATGTATAAAACGCAAAAGTCCCGTGAAAAATATCTTCTTTCATACGAATTACTTATTTCATTCGTACAAACATAGAGACAGTACCACCTAACACGCAAATACGACCATCACCATTTTTATTTATTGAAATTTAAATTTGTAAATTGTATTTTTTAATCGTAATGTTTAAAATAAATACTAATAAACATTATATCAATTACTTACTTATTATAAATCAAAATCAAAAGTACTTAGTAGAATTTTTTAACTTTTTTTTACCAAGTAATTAATTAAAAATATAAATTACATTAAGTTAATTAAATTAATTAAGCGCGGGGCACTGTCGATTGTAGTAGTGCGACTAAACAGAGTCGACTTGTGTAAATCCCACTTAACTTTATTCAGATGAATGTGTGATTATTCAAAATAAAATAAAATAAAATAATACCTCTAGCACCACCAACAAATGACGTGCCTTTGTCGACGGCGGCGGCAGTAACATTCTTAGTCGTATCAACAGTAGCGTGTGCAGTATTTGCAATTGTGTCTACAAGAACAACATAAATTCAAGATGATTGCGAAAAGTGATTTCAGAGCGTGATTTGTTTGATCCAAAGTGCCTGATCTCTATTGAAACTTCTCCTGACCAGAACTCATCAAATGTGCGTTCTGTTAATAATATAATATTTAGAATTTTTAAAGAAGTAATAAAATAAAAATCAACAACTCGTGACGTATGTGTATTTGATTTGTGCACGGAAAACCGACATTCGTAGGGTTGTCGGCGAGTGTTACTGTTAAACGGCACACATTGGCCAGTTAAGTTAACCTACACAAAAACGGAGTTTATCTTAAATTGGGGTTACTCGGAAATAGACTTTCAAAAATTATCGAACCGATAGCGCTAACAAAAATACCTCAGAAACCGGGCATTTAGTGCTTTCAAATTGAGCCATGAATTATGTCTATAAAACGTAACATATACTTATTTGTTTATGTATAAAATTTACATGAATATCACAAACGTTGACGAGCCCATTGGTGGTTAATATGCTTACATTAATTCTCTAACTCAGGACTTCCGGTTCGATCGCCGGCATACGCTTGCGTTTCCTAGTCAAAAATGGAGCAGCGCATCTGGCAGCAATAGCCTTAGCCATCCCTTATAGAATAACAGAAGACATCCGAAAAATAACTCATTATTTGTGCTGTTGTGTTTTGATAAGTAATAAGACAATGAAATATGTGTGATTATCTAACAAACGTGCCAAGGAGTCGAAGTCGCAGGCAAAAATTAGTTTTTCAATATATTCAGATACAATTTGGAATTTATTCAAGTATCGCGTTACCGTAAGATAAGACAAGAGGTATAGATAGAATGTTGTGGAAATTATAGCAATAAATTGGATCTTGTACAGGATGCAATGAAAGTTAAATGGTGTTCAGTGAAATCATATCGCCTACGCAACGCGTTCTGTGGGTAGAGTCTAACTGTGCCGAACAAAGAAACATGGTTCTACTGATTAATCTTGATCAAAAAATAGAAGCACGCTCACTTGTATCACAAAGTATTTTTTAATATTTTAAAAATATATTTGTGTTGCTCAAGTCCTTGTAAATTTGGTGTTCGCGTTTACTGCGTCGAGTTGCATTTATTCGGCGTCGAGTTACGAGTACACTTACATTGCGTCGAGTTGCATTAATTTGCATTACGTCGAGTGATCACGCACAATTACTTACATCGCCACTAATCGCATCTTTATTTACAGAAACAAAAAAATCATAATAAATCCTTTTTTATAATATTAGAAAACAAAAATCCAGCTTATTTGTAAAATAGCAAGAACACCGTTGATATAGATAAGTTATACACCAATTGTATTGCCAACCGAAGTAAGCACTTATAGGCTTGTATTATCGTTTTTATGGCATAAAAAACAACAACTTGTCCCTTGATAAGTTGATAGCATAAAACTTATCCCTTGTATGGCATACCGATACAAGGGACAGAGGCCGAAACTCTGCACATTAAGAACAGAATCAACTTTAAACAGTTAATTTCCAAAGTTAGCCAAAGCCGGAAATCGTACCTGTGACCCTCAATCATACCCGCATCTTAACCGCTTGAACAATGGGGTCGTCATTACAATAAAATATGTAATTTACCGACTCTTAATAAATTTTAAATAAAATAATAAAAATTAATTAATTAACATATTAATAATTAGTTAATATTATTGTTTACCTTTGGCACTGTCGACGTAAGTTTTGCTGGTGTCGTACGCGGACTGGGCGGCAGATTTTGTACCCTCAACCGTGCTACTTAGAGTATCTATAAGATGTGCATATTTTTGTAACTACACCTATTATACATGCAAACATTAGAGTCGTGCGAAATGCAATCGTCGTCGCTCACCTTTAGCCGTATTGTATGCAGATTCAGCCGCTCTCTTTGTGTTGTCGACTGTGGTCGCCAAAGTGTCTATAAGTTTGTGTAAAAAAGAAAGAAAAAGAAAAATCGAATAAGTGAAAATATAAATTTGAAATTAAAATAATTGTAAACAAATGAAAGAAGAAATAATGAAACGGATGAGCAAACGGAAAATTTAAAAATAAACAAAAATTACGTAAATAAACACAAAAGGTATTAAAAATTTAAAAAATTTTGAAATTTAATTGGAAATTCTCGAATTAATTTCTTTGTAAATTTTTGTGTGTTCTATTATAGAATAACAAATTTAAAAATAAAATTATTTTTGACTAGAGAGCAATAAACCTTCGGCTTCTCACTCTCTTTGTTTATCGCTCTTTCCATTAGCGAAAACCGTATCAAAATTCTTTAGGTGTTTTAGAAGTTCGCGAAGAATCAGATAAAGCGGACATCGACTTATTTTTATTTTATAATATGTATTAGATAGATAAATATATTGTATAGAAGAAGATTTAAAACAAGTTAATAATTGACACAGAACTCACGATGTTTATCTTTAATGACTTGATTATTTATTTATAGCGATGCAACAAAAATATTCATTCATAAAATTAAGCAAAAATAGCAAAAAAAAATAATATTAAAAAACGGGATATCTTCGTGTTCCGCTTCAAGTCGCTTCTCGATCGAGTCTGAAAATAATATATATAAATATTTCCTCTAACCTTTAGAAGTATCGACAACTTTCTTCCCATCAGCAATGGCTCTGTCAGCGGCGTCCTTAGCTTCACCAGCAACGATGGAAACCTTGCCCAGCTCCTTGTTGAGAGTGTCAATGGCAGCGTTCTTCGTATCAGCAGCTGTTGATTACAAAAAATATCGTCACCGACTATTTAATAACGGTGTCCGTCGATAGAAAAAGCCTACATAATTCCTTACTTACTTTTAGTTAGTTACTTACTTACTTACTTGTTAGCCTAGCCTACTTTAACACAACGATTTGGATCATTGTCGTTTGCACCAACAGTGATAAAGACTTTATAATTTTACCGAACATGAAGCGCCAGGCTTTATAAAGGACGACCCACTCCCGACTTTAGCAAGGATGTAATTTTTTTTATATACACAAACTTTCCTCGTTTATCCTTTTTCCATAAGTGAAAACCGTTTCAAAATCCGTTGGGTCGTTTAAAAGTAGTTAGCGGAGAAACAGACGTGACGGATTTATAATACGTAGAGTTAAATATTTAATGAAAGAAGTAGTTATTGTCAGTCAACCGTAACAGATAGAGATATGCCATCGGGGAGTTTTATTTAGGATTTTTAAAGAACTAAAATTCTCTAGTTAACTTACGTATGCCATGTAAATTTATTTTCGGCGACTTGGATGTAAAATATAAACTTAATTAGGTTTTATTATATAAACGTTGTTTCGCCATAATTTTTTTGGGACATAAAAAATAGTTTACAACCTATTCTCAGACCTACCGAATAAACACAAAAAAATTCATTAAAATCGGTCAAGCCGTTTCGGAGGAGTTTTGTTACAAACACTGTGACGCGAGAATTTTATATATTATATATAGATACCAGCTAAGCTCCCGGCTTCGCACGGGTGCAAAATAAAAACTATCCTGTCTTTTAAGTTGGACCAAAATACATATATTCACGAAATTTTATCAAAATCGGTTCAGTAGTTTAGGAGTTCATTGCGCACAAATATGTGACACGTAATTTATATACATATAAAGCTTTTTTATTTCCATAGCCTATAACAAATTACAATCACAATTGTAATACAATTGTTGTACAATTCTATATACAAGATTTCCTTTTTTTTTTAAACCATGGACCCCTTCTGGGTAAAAGGCCAGAAAGCCAGCAAATTAATAACATCTTTTCTACTATTTGTTTTGGCTTTATTTATATATATTAACTTTCGCTCAAAAAATGTCTAACTGACGGTGAAAACTGCATCAAATTTATACCATTTTAAATATTTTATAGAAACTCTATTTGAGTTTAGAAATAGATAATTTCCTGTGCAAAAGTACTTTTAAAATACGCTTTAAAGTACGCTTATAGAAAAATACCATGGCCTTCTTAGTCAACCCATTTCTTTGGTATTCTTCACCAGCGTATAGACATAACTAAATGGAAACTCAAATAGAAATATATATAATATACAAATACATTATTTATCCCAGGCTACTAGAATTCGAAAACTGACATTAATCAAAAGAAAAAAATCGAGCACTTTTAATATCTATAAAAAAACAATTATGCATATTATATCACTTACACATTATAAATTGATTTTTAACTAATCACTTTATTCAACAGTGCTCAGCGACGACTATCTTTCTACTGAGTCATATCCATATTTTTACTATTGATATACAATAATTTATCTTACCTGCTTATAATCAAGTTCACAAGTTCAAATTGGTGTTGATAAAGGTCCCAAAAATATTTATGTGCGATAGCTCATTGGACCCGGAATGATGTCTAGGAAAATGTATAAACATATTTTACTCGTACGTAAACAATTCCAAAAATTATAAAAAAAATAAAGATGAGAAGAAAAAATATTTAGTTTTTCTTTAATAACTCGAAAACTATAAGCGATAACGAAACAAGAAATTCTTAAAGAGGAGGAAATTTTCCATAATTTATAATTTTTGTCTTTTAAAGGCCGCTAAACAGAGCACATTAAATATATTTTTTATAGTCATAAATATCAATTTCAAAATTTGGATAAATTATATTGTATTCTTAACACTTCAAAGAATCCAGTCTCGTTGGAAAAAAAATCAAGTTTAAATTTTTTAAGCTTAAGCTTTTTAAGTTAGGCATTTGTGAACTATTATTTTCCGAAGTTCGCTATACTTCGCTAAATAATATAACTATATTTTTTTGCTTCATGGAGCTCTTCTTAGTTACATCATAAAAGTTTTTAAAACTTGTTATTTTGTTTATTATAATTTATTCAAGTTAACCAAAAATCTGTATAAAAATTACGTGTCACGTTGTGTGTCCTCGATGAACTCATAAACTACTGAACCGATTTTGATAAAACTTCGTAACTATGTGTAATTTGGTCCAACTTAAAAGATAGGATAGTTTTTATCTCAATTTATAGTATTTTTTATTGCAAATTATTTGTTTATTATATGAGCGAGTTATAAATTACCTTACACCGCCATCTGTGAGAATTTTATGGAACTCACAGTTGTTGTTATGGAGCTTATTTTAATAGTTACCTGTTAACTCCATAAGATTCTCACAGATGGCGGTGTAACGTAATTTATCGGCTGGACTGAGTAAATATTTATTATAAAAATTGCACCCCGGGCGAAGCCGGGAGCTGGTCAGCTAGTTAATTATGTTTTAAGAAAATGATGTTAAATTTTTTTTTCAATTTTTTTTGTGCTATTGCTGTTTCCGCATATAAAATATATATGAAATATCTATCTAAAATAAATATAGCTCCTCAGTTCTTATCTGATATTCAAACATGCGGATTACTTCTGTGACCACGCGGATGACTGACTGATAAAAGTTTAAGTACTTATACCTATTTATAAATTGGACTTTGATTATAAGTCACTTGCATTAATGACTGTTATTAAACAAGGAATAGGAAAAATAAGATATTTTTTACCAAGCGCCTACTAGCTTTTTCCCGCGACATTGCCCTTCTTAAGAGTTGAAAAATAAAAAAATCAACACCCGACAAAATTATATGAGTAAAATTTATAGCGAAGCAATTTTATTAATTCGATGTGGCCACGTGGTTCGACTGCGTAGTTCGATCGATCGGACCATGTGAACTTTTATGTGACTTCGTTAAATCAGAATATTTATTTCTACATATTGCACGCGACTTCATCCGCGTAACTTTATAAAATATAGCCTATGTTACTCCCTGATATAGCTTTCTATAGGTGTAAGAGTTTTTGAAATTGGCCCAATAGTTTTTGACTTTATTCATTACAAACATACAAATCTTGTCTCTTTATAATATTAGTATATATATAGACTAATATAGATTTACACTATTTACATTGGTTACATTAAAAAAAAACTAAAATGAAACTTATTAAAAAAATATACTTAATATTGTGCAGAGAAAATATCTATGTTTTTACATTTTATGAAATTTCACGCAGTTTTTATTTTATTCTATAAACAGTACTTTTTTTCTAGATAAAAGGTATCCTATGTTCTTTTCTGTATCCCTAACAACGTGTGAGAAGATTTGTATTTTTGAATTTTTGTTTGTAATGAAATGAATAAACTCAAAAACTACTCGAACGATTTTAAAAATTCTTTCACCTATAGAAAGCTACATTATCAGCGAGTAACAGCCAACAGCTAGTCAAATATAATAATGATTTTACGAACCTGAACTGGCGGCGTCGTTTGCAGACTTTTGAGCACCGCTCACCAATTCACCAGTTTTCTGAATTTGATCTTGAACCACTGCAGCCGCTTCCTGGGCCTTCTCTGTGGCTACTTGTTCGGCATCCTTCTTCTTTCTTTCGAATAGCGAAGCCGTCTTCTCTCCAATGCTTCGGAACGCCCCTAAAAATCAAACGCAGGTTACACTTAGAAGTTCTGAAGTCCGAGATTCCTTAAAACAATGGGTGTAAGATTCGTGTAAACCCTAAAAATTATAATCTTTGGGTTGTGTTCCATGTTGGGATATGGGCAACTCCCAATACTCGCCACCAAGCACGGTCTTCTGTCCTACGAAACTTTTTCAAAGCTTAAGAATTAATTTTATATAAACTGATGATAATAGGATTCGACACAAGAGCGATCCTTTGACACTCGTATTATACAATAGCTATCTTAAATTAAAGTATCTAAGTTTAAGTATAATATCATCATGAGTTTCTTTTTTTTTTTAAATCAAATTATAATATTACTTATATGTAAATTCGATTAGCTATAAGAAAATAATTATAACAAAATAACTATGTCTACATATATGTACCTAATCGTAGTATAATTCATGATTGAATCGTGACTGTTTATTTGAGAAGGAAGTTGATTAACATTAGTCATACAAAATTAATCGCCCATACACTTCAGTCAGTAAGTATAATGTCTCAATGTCCATAAAGTAGGGCAGTATGGACAACAACAACAAAACATAACAATAGCGAACCGAGGAAAATTTCCGGCTTGTTTTATTGATTTTCCTATAGACATGTACATGGCACGGTACTGAATGTTGACTGATAATACAAAAGTAGGCTAATTTTAAAACATATTTTTTTTAGATTGTGTTAATTAGTCTACGGTCACATAAGAAATAACAAGTTTATCTTCTTTGGTGTAAACAACGAGAATAATAAAGTTAAATTTAGAATACATTTACACGAATTAGTTGAGTGATATTTAATCTATACTATACTAATATTATAAAGAGGTAATTTGTATGTTTGTATGTAGAAGGTAATTTTCTAAACTACTCATCTGATTTTTAAAAATCTTTCACCAATAGTTAGAATAGTATTTCATGATGTACATAGGCTAAATATTACACGCGGGCGAAGCCGCGAGCAAAAATAAAGATCCAACGCTTGGCTAAAGTATAATGCCAGGCGTTAATATGTAATGTTCTTTTTTAAAATGGATAAACTTAAGTTTATATGTAATGATTACTATATTATATAGACTCACCGATATTCTTGTCTGTCGGCAAGCGTGAAAATACAGACATTTATAAAGATTATTCATTTATTATTTCATTTAAATCAAAGTTTTATATTAAAGTCAAAAACAATGTCAATGTGTAACGGTGAGCTTATAGATACACAAAAAAAACTACTCTACATTCTACAACTAAATAAGTACATATTATGAGAGAATTTGAAATTAAAATGGTGAAATTAAAAACAAATTTGATTAATTAGTTATAATTATATTGAGTGAATATGTGCAAGTTGGAAGCCTAAATTGTATTGTTTTGTTTATATTTGTGAGTAGATAGACGTCCGACAAAGGTATTGTGTTATTTGTGTTAGTTAGTAGGTAAACTACAATAGTCAATAGAAAAGAAAGTGATGTGCTACAAACTAAATATTTTTTTACCTAAATTGGAGAAATAATTCAACAGACAAACTCATCGTTTGCAATCAACAGTATCAAAGAGCAAAAGGCAAATTTTTGATGTGAAAACTCTCTCTCTCCCTCTCTCTCTCTCTCTCTTCATCTCTCTCTCTCTCTCTCTCTCTCTCTCTCTCTCTCTCTCTTCATCTCTCTCTCTCTCTCTCTTTCTCTCTCTAACCGCTAACTCGTCCTAAACCACGCAACAGATTTGGTGCGATTTTCACGGAAGGTATATAAAAAACCTATTTAAGTTTTTATTTAAATAATATAGAAAAAACAATATCTTGCAACCGAGTGCCGAAACTGTTCGCGTTCGTACGTTTCTCTTCTAACTACTTCTAAACCATCCAACGGATTTTAATTCGGTTTTCACTTATGAAAAGAGAGATAAACGAGGAAGGTTTGTGTATATAAAAAAAAAATTGCATCCCGGACGAAGCCGGGAGCGGTTTGCTAGTACATATAGGGTAAAATACGTGTGTGCGATTAAACGCTACTTCTGAATTGTGTCATTATTTTGAACAACAACGTATGACTTGGCTCCAGTGATGTTTGTGAAAAGGACAGTGTGAAATAGTTGAAGTGTGAAATGGACGCACGGCGTATCGAGCCATGAGTTTACAATGACCGCACTCGCTAGCGAGAACATAAAATTTTTATATGTCAAATTGTCAATTTTCCATATAAATATTTGACGCTCTCGCTAGCGAGTGCGGTAATTATAACTCATGGTAGAGGTTCTGGTGTCATGTTAATGTGCCGAGTTATACTCGTAACTACAATGATTTCAGCCAGTGTTAATTGGGTGTGTGCTGCCAGTATCACGGACGGCATGGGGTGGCGACAGCTTTGACATTTTATTTACGTGTTTACACCTAATATTATTTAATCTGTGCTCTGGAAATAAGTTGTATACAATTATTAATTTATTTTAATTTTAAGTCTTGTCATCAAAAGTGTAGTGAATTCAATTCAAGGTGAATTTTTTGAGTATATATATATATATATATTTTAATTTTCTTTATAATCCACATAGTATAAAACAAAGTCGCTTCCCGCCGTCTGTCCCCTCTGTATCGCTGACCTGTAATATATACCACTGGACAGGCTGTTCCATACAAATGACAGCTAATTTTTTTGTACCATTTTGAAACGCCGCCCTCGATTGTCCCGAGAACTAATTTTGACGTTTGCGTATTTTTATTCCTTAGATATGTATATGTAAAGATATGTATAATCACTAATTTTAGTTCTATGGACAATCGTTCTATAGCCTACAGCGCCAAAATAGTATTTTTCAAATAGGCATAAAAATAATTTGACAGCAGCCTGTCCAGTGGTATATATTACAGGTCAGTGCCTCTGTATAGTATGCTTAGATATTTTAAACTACGCATTTATTAATTAATTTTAATGCGGTTTTCACTAATGGAAAGAGCGTTAAACGAGGAATTTTTTGTAATAAACGAGGAGTGGTATATATATATATAATTCAACGCGGGCACAAGCTAATTTTTTTATAATTAAGATCGTCACCACCCCAATACATACGATTATCGTATAATAAGAGCACAAGTGCTGTTGTGTTTGTGTACGTGAGCTGGAAGAGGACTTGCATTCCAAATTGCTTGTATTTAAAGTCAATCGACGGTAGTCTTTCACAGTCAAGTGGACTATCAACCTGCCTGCCAACCTTTATCATAAAAAATAACAATGAATAAATTTGCAATCGTCGATTTGATTGTGACAATTGGTGATTGTCGCGCGTGGATGGGGCGTTATTTAAACGAACGAAAATAGAGTCGAGTCGGTCAAATGATCCGGGATCATTGCTCGGCTGTTGTTCTGACCGATTTCGCAACCCGCACTGACTGATTGATGACCTAAATTACTTTCCAGTGAGAATTCCAATAAGTCTAAAAATGAGTACTTTAAAAAGAAATTATTATTATTTTTATTATTTAGTACCTGTAAAACGATAATTGATGTTTGCATAGAAACACAAAATCAAAATTGTAATAATACGTGAAACGTAAACTTAGGATACCCTTTCTAATTTGTTTTTGACCCGATTTACTTTTTTTTGTTTAGTACCTAACTAATAAGGAGCTGAATTTCAATAAATATTTTTATTCGATAATAAAACAAAAGTTTTCAACCAATGTGTGTTGCCAGTGATGATGGCCAGATATGGCGCTGAAATGTTGTCTCTAGGTAATTCATTATTAGGACTCGTAAGAAAGCTCAAGGTCGCTCAACGAGCTATTATCGGGTTTACGAGTATTCTTCGAGATGGTTTTAGGAATTAAGAGATCCGTAGATAATGGAATGTTGCCGACCTAAGCCGGCGGATGAGTTAGTTAAAGTGGCAGTGGGAAGTGATAAATATTAGGGGAAAGCCGACTGTCGCTGGGGCCTGAAGGTTCTCGAGTGGAGGCCAGCGAACAAACGAGCTGATAAGGGCCGCAGGTCGACGCTGGATCCATGCTGCTTCGGTACCGATGATCGGTCCTATTGCAAAATTATAAGGGAGGCCTATGTCCATCAATGCTTGTCCTACGGCGGAGATGAAAAAAAATAATTTAAAAAAAAGGAAGAACGAGGGAAAGTAGGCTTTGAATTCCATTACTGACTCACCGAATCATAATAGCACACGTGCTGTCAAGGAAATAACGCTTTTGTCCTATGGCAAATTTGACTGAAATAAATAAATAAATATCTTCACACATTCCACACAACACCATCTAGTTCCACATTAAGCAACTAATGCTTGTATTGTGGATACCAGACAGTTGATATACTACATAGATTACTTTTTATTGTAAATACATCCATATTATAAATACAAAATATCCATGACTCAGGTACAAAGGTAAACACATAAACATTTGCCCCTAGCGGGATTCGAACCCGCGACCGTTTAGTTAATATACTAGCCACTAGATCAAACGTGTCGTCTAATCCAATCATACACTTTAGTTGTTGAGGTTGGATTGATTGGATGATAGCGGCTTGTGTAGCACCGCTAAATTTATACGAATTAAAAATATCCGATGAGGTAACAATAAGACTTGTACATAAGACTGACGAAGAGCAAATTTTTTTTTCGGAACTGTATTGTTCTAAATATAATACGTAATAGTTGTTCACATGCATGAAAGGAAAAAAATCAACCCTCCTACAATAGACCACTGTGAATTAACATCACGTGTGCTGCTCTATTCCCAAAATAAATGTTTTTATTGACCCACTCGAATTATCTTTGTGGACATTTTGGTGAGAAGGGATTGCGGAGCCCCCTATTTTCTTCCTATCTCTTCTCCTTTATCCTATCAAGATCAGCAGCTCAACCGTTAATAGGCGACGGTAGCCACCTACCATCAAGAGACCGTCGGCATATCTCCCGACTTTTACATATACAATAAATCCGTCCTTTTTTTAATTCTACTCAGCAATCGATGCATATGAGAGAATATGTCTCACATTATTATTATTGGTTATTGGTACACTCGCGCCCAATTAAAGTCGTGACTGGACGCGATTCGCCTTATTGAAGAAACAGATATAGCGCTTTATCTATAGGTACATTAACATTATATACATATAACGAGCCATGTCTGTAGATACGTTTATAATTTAAAAAAAAAACAATTTGTACACGTTTTACTAATGTTAAATAAATAGTTTTAGAGAGTTTTTGTGTGTTTGTCTGCGCGTTTGTGTAAGTTAATCTCAGAAACAGTTTAACCGATTTGAATGCAGTTTCCACTAATGTATTGTAGCAACCTTCCCGTCTCATTTAGTATTGAATTCGGTATACCAAAGTTATACCGATTATCGAAATACCAAGGTACGAAAATCGCGCGTACGGAGTTGCAAGCATTAGCTATTTTAGATATAGTATAGATAAAATCTGTGGTACCTATTATTCATTGCAAGAAAGTTGCATGATAAATGGATCGTGTTGTATGACGCCAGCCGCCCACGAGTCTAGCCTTCACAAGCTTTCAAGTCTAGGTTTAATAAAAAGTGGTATTGATCGAACTGCGCTTGGTCTCTTTACGAGCATTGCGGACCAACTTTGTGACCTAGACTAGAAGACTAGGACACGCAACGACCATTTAATACAAATAGGTCAGAGTTACTAGCATAAAATATTTGATATTTCTACATGTTTTACGAGTTTTTAGCAATAGTTTTATTTTGCGGATGCATTTACCATAGTAATATATAAAAATTCGATTATAGTCATAGAGTGTATTATTTCCATATATACATATTATAAAAAAGTCGCTATTCCTGTTTCTCTGCCTGCCCTCTACTCTGTCTGTTTGTTCGCTAACTTGTAAACCACCCAACAGATTTTTATACTGGTTTTCATTAAAAGAAAGAACGATAAGCGAGGTTTGTTTGTGTATATAATTTGTATGAAAAAATTAAATCCGTCTAAAGCAGAGGGCAGGATATTTTTAAAGACTTTTTGTACGGTTAAATATGTATATTAAATAATTAGTTCAAATTATGTCACTAATTATTTAATTATTGTTTCTCATAAGTACACTTATTAATATTTTTTTCAAAATATAATTATTTTGTTTTATTTATTTTTTGTGTAAAAGGTACGTGTTTGTAATAATATGTTTGTTTTTTTTTTTCGATGCACTTCCCTTATTTTCTATATTTGTATGTAAACATTTTAGTCTCTTTTTGTTAAATTTGTAACATTGTTAACTTTGTATGCTGTGCTTACTTTTTAGTTCTAAATTAACATAAATAAAAAAGATTTTGTTATACTCAACAAAACAAAACGAACAAAATATTAAAGGAGTTAAAATTTTAAAAAAATATTGTACCTTTTTGGTTTGCGCGACAATCTGTATTTAGTTGTCAATATTCGGAAATTCCGGTTCTTTATTTGTATCTAACACTTGTCATTACTATTTTCGTAATAGATTCCGCCAAAACCAGCATGTAGCCAATTGAGACAAATATCCGGTCCAAACAACATGAGATTGTGATGACATCACATTCCACTGAAGTCATAACATGTTTTAAGACTTCTGAGAAAATCGTTCTTATTCCTTATAATAAAAGTGGAATAATTATTCATTGTTCATGCGCTTCTGTCCTGCAATGAAATTGTCTTTGATGTGCAAACAAAGTCGTACGACATGAAACTTTAAGTACCTACTTATAATACCATGAAACCTCATGGGTTTAAAATGTCAAGGAAGTAACGTTATAACTATATATCCATATCTATACTAATATTATAAAGAGAGAAGATTTCTATGTTTGTAATGAATAAACTCGAAAACTACTGAGCCGATTTAAAAAAAAAAATTACCTATAGAAAGCTATATTATCAGCGAGTAACATACATAGGCTATATTTTTTTAATATGTTTTTTAATCATGTGTGTTAAATCATATATGTGTTAAATCATGTTTTAAAGGTTGGCGACGACGGTAGCTTGTTACCATCAAGTGGGTACAATTAATTGACTGCTAAGACTACGATTGTCATGGTTACATACATGTATGGGTTATTTTCTCAGTAGTAATTTAGGCAGCCCATCAGGCGGCAGTAACCACTCCCTTATAGAAGATTCCAGCAGGTACTCTTGTATGTGAGTAAGGGAGACTTACTCATTATACCCTTCTTGAAGAAAATTAGTTAAGCGCTTGTACACTTATGCTTATTCTATAATTAGGATCCAAACTTTATATAAACAAGACTTACTATTAGTTATACAATTCAATTATTACTTTTATCAAAAATTTTTTACTATTTTATGACATTTTTTGTCGGGATTCCTGGGTATCCATCTTCTAATTGTAAGTACAAAAAATTTTAAAGGTTAATGTTTAAAATTTTTATTATTAAACTAGCGACCCGCTCCAGACATTTTCCGAACAGAAGCATTTTTCCTAAGATTTATACAAACCTTCCTCGTTTTTCGCTCTATCCATTAGTGAAAAATCTTAACAAGAAGAAGGTTGTTGAGAGGTTAAGAAGAAGTTAGAGAAGAAACAGACAACCAATTTTATTCTATAATATTTTAATTTTTTTATAACGTTCCAGATACGTAATGTAATAAAAAATAGACGAGATTAACAATGCTTGAGCTAGAGTTGAAATAACTTTCAACGAAATTGACATATTTTTTCAGCACTTACAAGTGCTTTTTCAATTATGTAGGAATGACATATAATAGTTATATATACGAAACATCGATGATACTATTACATTACATCAGAAAATAGTGTACATTAGATATTTTGTATGTTTTGTAAGTAAAATGTGGTTAAAGATTTATATTTCCACGAGACCAATCGATGTTGTGGTTATTCTAAAGCCGCGTCTATCGTTATACCTTACGTAATGCACTCGCATACCTAAAGAACCCAAATATAAATATATTAACTGCGCCTACGTTCGTACCGAAACAAATGTATTTCTTTGCGTTGGAATATGTTTAAAATATTCCACTCAATTTACGGTGTACGTACCGCCCTTCGTTGAGCCAAACCACATTGCTGCGATCAATATACGAGTATATTTTACAGTACTTGTCTACTTAACATTTTATTCTTGCACAAGTACTTGCCAAGCACTCTTGAATTATTTATAAAACAATATTTGATTATTTTTGAATATTTATAACATATATTTAAGTCATTTTGTATAGTAAAATTCTAATGTACCTACCTAATTTGATAACAGGTTAAAACTACAGATAAAAAAATATGATTGGCGAACCTTGAGTATACAATCATCTTTTAAATAGCTTAGAATATGAATCATACATTCATGCATTGAACGAATCCCTTTGTTTTAATTGCTCGTAATACGCGTTGTCTGAACAATTGGCGTTGTACAGTAAGCAGAAAATTTGACCTTTGAACCCGCAGAAGTTTGAATATCTTTATAATATAAAATAAAGTCGCGTGTCCCGCCGTCTGTTCCTTTTTAAACTACGCAACAGATTTTAATGCGGTTTTCACTAATCTAAAGAGCGGTACAAAGGTAAACTAGCGCCACACATTTAAAAAAATATTATCTCGTGTCTGAGAAGCAATTATTAATAACGGCTCAATCAGGACCCTTAGTAAGTATGTCTACAATTTTTTAATACCTTTTATAAAGTTTCATATTTAGACACGAATCCATATTTTAACGACGAACAAAATTCGATCTAAAGAAAAGCGGCCACATTCCTTTAGATCTAGATCGTATTTTGTTGCTTCGTGTCTCAATATGAAACTTTATAAAAGATATTAAAAAATTGTAGACATACTTACCGAGGGTCCTGATTGAGCCGTTATTAATAATTCCTTCTCAGTCACGATATAATATTTTTTTAAATGAGTGGCGCTAGAGTACCTTTGTACGCGCTGTTAAACGAGATCGGCAGGGAACTTGCAGCACATATGGCGTTGCTTATGTTATAGGCGACGGTAGCCACCTATCATCGAATGGACCATGAACCTGTCTGTCGACATCAACATAAAAAGAAGTTATTCTCTTTTTTTGCCGCTTTCTTACTGAACTCTTCCTAAAAAGTTTAAATTGTGTTATGAGTTGTTTAACCACAGATGTTTTATATATTATGATTCTCACTAGGTACAATACTATACTAATTTGTTTGTGAATAAAGTATAATATTATTATTATTAAATAGCTGATGTGACATTGAAATTGATGATACATTTTTACGTTGAGTGTACCTACATAGCCCGACCCGACACCGGCTGACCTTGATGATGTCATCGTTGGCTCCGCAGGATTTGTAAACTGTGATTGCGTTTTATTGTTGACTCCATGAACAAACAATTCCTCGCCTCAAACAAAACAATGTGTTTACTCTTGTCTTGCACGCGCTAATTGAACGGTGTCTTTTGTGTGGTCTGTTCTTTTTATTCAACTCTTCAATTTATTGTCATCGAATTTTATTGGAAAGTACCTAGTGGCAAGGTACACGGCGTTTCGCAGTCATTTAGATCATAGATCATTGGAATCATACTTCTAAGAGCAGAAATTTGCCTCCTAAACCACCTTAACAACAGATAACTTTAGTAGGCCTAGTAGGCAAACAGCACACATATTATTTATTTCACGGAAGTTAAGGAAGTAACTAGTAGGTCGGCAGCGCACTTGCAGAACCTATGGCGATATTGGCTTGTAGGTGATAGACACTTACCATCAAGTGGACAAATATCCTGTCTGACAACCTTTATATAGCAATATTAATTTTATTTCTGTTTATTGAAGTATACTATTGTCTAAATAATTTAAGTTGTTATTTAGTTTATTTTTATTATACGAGTAAAAGTAGTTGTTAATTTGTATTTCGTTTGTCGTAACAAGCAGTTACTAGGTATTTATTAAGTTATTTGTTTAGTAGCTTCAATTTAAGTATTGACTTAATTTTAAGTAATTTAAAATTTTGTCCTAATAAGCAGGATCAATGCTCATTGCGTATGTTACGTAGAAAAGTAATTATACAGAGACTGCGATCTTAAAAATGGAATAAAATAAAAGAGGATTTGTTATCGTTTAAATTAGACCACATTGATACTTTGTAGGAAGAATTCATTTGGAAAAACGGGAAAAACATTCAATAATACGAGCCAAATAGGTATCTCAGAGAAAATAATATTAAATATCTTACAACGATAAATTGGAGACAGTCGAGAAATGTTATAAATAGCTCTGTTGTCTTTTTGTCCTGAAAAATATTTATGTTTGTGTGTAGGTAACAGATGTGAGGGTTCGAAAGATAAAAATATTGCATCAGAAAGAAATAACATCTAGTAGGTATATGCATAAAATAATGTATTAAAATTATTTTATCTGTACTATCATATATATATCATATATATATATATATATATATATATATATATATATATATATATATACCTATATATATATAACTATCTTACAGTAAGGTACCTTACTGGTTAAGTACTTATTTATCTATGGTATCTTTCATATTATATTTAATTTAATTTATGATATAATTAATTAAAATTATGATATAAACATAAACACTTTATATAAAATAATATATATATATATATTATATTTATTATATTCGCAAATTATTATATTCTCAAAATATTACATTCGCAAAACATTACATTCGTAAAATTTGGACAACCATGGTTAAAAATGTTTAATTAAATGGCTTATTATGTTCTCAAAATATTATCATTCAGTTTCTACATGGTTTCTACATACTCGTAGTTATTTGCTTTTAATAAAATCGATAACCCCCTATATACCTATATAAGCGATATATCTAACTAACGTTTAGATAGCGAAGTAAATTATGTATGCTTTGGAAAAAGTTGAAGTACACGTATTTATAAGCTGCGTTGTTGTTGTGAAAATCGTTCTTCATCGACCTTGACCGTAGGCTAGCCGCTGCCATAGCTATTATCGGTGCACGTGCACTAAAGTCTAAACACGCCATATCAGAATCTACTGTAAGTTGGTAAGGAGTTAGTTATTCTGCAGACTGCTTGATGCTGCAGCACCAGGTCAAGGTTACCATGTCATGTAAATACCACCGATGTAACAGTGCCAAATTTCAAATGAATCGAACCTGTGAAAGCTAGTGAATCCCCTTCGTCAACTAGGAAATGGGCTGATGGTCTTAAAACCATTCCGATAACGTCAGCTTTCAACGTCGATAGATAATATGCTTTCAAAAAAAATCTGGATCGAAATCGCTCTATCCGTTTGGGAGTTACGATTCCACAGATAGACACACAGATCAAACACACACACCAAACTTATCACACCCCGTGTTTGCGTCGGACGTCGGAGGTTAAAAAGGGAATATTCTTAAAAATTATGTGGAACGAAAGTGTGGTTTTGCTAAATTGCTCTTTTGCTAAATTTTCTTTTAACAATTACTAACAATCTCTTTTAACTAATTTAAATTCAGTAAAAAAAACCATATTATTTGGTAACTAGCCTGATTATTATTAATTTTATGACCTAAAATGACAATTGTTCTAGTAGTCTATATTAAGGATTGGGTATTACTGAATGTGCTAAGTGCAGAACCAAACGTGACTTGGCTATAAAATGTGTTAACACCTTATAATAACATTGTTGTAAAGTAGTATGACTATGTTATGAATGACTAAAGTTCTATAATAATGTATAATAAAATAATATTGCGTAGTTTGTTAGGTATGCAGTCTTGTCTAACTTGAACAATGTCTTGTGGAATATATAAACAAAGGCTTACAAAATGAACGATGGACTTTATGGTAGACAGGGTAGATTAAGCTATAATTAGTAAAATTATAAACTAACTCCGACTTTCTATTGAGCCCAAACAAGCTTAATCTGCTGTACATAATTTGCTGAGCCGTATATCCCGAAGACAACTGATGCTGCAGCATCAGGTCAAGGTTACCATGTCATGGAATAGTAAATACTACCGAAGCAACAGTAAGTATACAAAATTTCAAATCAATCGAACCTATTGAAGTTAGTGAAATCCCTTCGTCAACTAGAAAATGGGCTGATGATCTTCAAACACCCGAACAGACCTTTATAAACTATGATCATGCCATCATTCAAACAAAAATGACTAATCAAAATAGGTCCATGCGTTTGGGAGCTACGAGGCCATAGACAGACACACAGATATTATGCAGTCAGACACGTCAAACTTATAACACCCCGTTTTTGCATCAGGTGTTAATTGCGACGTTAGCATTATGTATTTTTCACTTTGCAATAAAATTATTTGTGTTTGTGATTCATCTCGTGGGTACAGTTTGACCTCGCTATGACACCGTGACACCACTCATTAATAGTTTATCTCGGTGTACACAAGATAAATTTAGTTAGTTATGGTTGAACCGACCACTGCAATATGACGCTAAAAAAATATTTACGTAGATAAATACTTTTTCCTATATATTATAATATTAATATAGAAATAAATATATTATTAATTACGAGTATAAAGTACTTATTTAGACAAACGCAGATAAATTAATTTGAGTGTTATGTATCATAAGTGATTATAAAGTTAATTTGAATTGGGTTATTATACCTACATTGCGTAATAATGTTATATGAAAATGTTTAAATTAGTTGCATCTACTTTAATGATAAATGCTATATCAAATTTAAAAAATAATATAAACGATGCATTATAATACTGGTGTTTTTTTGAGTAGTGCTTTTGATTGTGTGAAACTTTGAGAATCGCAGCATAATAAATTTTCTTTTCAAACAACAGTAGTACTTAAACTTTTATATCTATTTCTATAACCGGAATAATACAACCGATAATTTATTTTATAAAAATACTTCTATATATTTAAATAATTTATTTACATCAACAAATGGTTTCGCAAATAAAAGCCAATATACCTAATGTCGTTTCAAACTTAGGGAAATTGTTTTAAAAAAATCTAAAAAAAAACTGTTTTAAGTAGTTTATTTTACTAAAAATCGATGCCAATGAGAATATACCTCAAAAAGACACCTGTGCGATCAAGTGTAAAAATCTCAATATTTAAAAATAGTAAATTAACATACTAACTAAATAATTGATTGGGTGCTGAGTAAAAAAATTTAGCTTACCGGCGATGCTGCTAAACATTTTTTTTATATATATAAATCACACAATATCACAATTTCAGTTATATCATGCACGACCGTATGGAATTTTGAACTGTAGGAAAAGCTTTATCTGCGTACTGCGTAGTCATACACCACCGCGGTAGAAGCGCGCGCACCGACTGACTCACTCACTCATGCAAGAAGAACGTGACTAAATCGTGACTTATTCACTCACACACATTTGCTCTCTTCCCTATTCGTTGTCGAGTTCGAATCGAAATACTTTCAAGGTCCTACCGAGTCCCCGGTCCTACTGAATACGAGTTATATACCAACATAGTACCGTACGCTGCAATGCAATTTCATGTGGCCGATGATACCAAGACCATGGGCTGTTTGTATTTTTACCGGTTACGTCATGCCAATTTGCGTTTTGCTCGCAGTTTCGATTTCGTTTTTTAAAATGAAGATTTTTAAGTACATATTATGTATATGGATAATAAGGTTTTCTTTAAAGTATTCAGGATCTAGTAATAAATAATTAAATATTAATTAAATCACCGAGACTTAAAAAATGCACATGTGTATGAAATAATCAAACAACGGACAGGTGGCGAAACCCTACACAACACATGCAGACCAGAATCAACCTTGCCGGAAATAGAACCCGGGACCCCTGGGTCAGACCGCTAGGCAAACCCATGGATCCCAATGCCAATAACCAACCAATGAACCTTGCCTTTGTGGCTTTCCGCCTACTATAGAGTGCTCAAACAGCGAGCCCTCTTAAAAGATGCTCTAGTTAGACATTCCACGAGTCGAATACTGCTAGAGATAAAATATAGGTACAGCAACGCGCGCTCAGAAAGGCGAAACTGACTTCTCCACTGGGTAGGTAGGTTAAGTTTTTTTCAGGAAAGTAGGAGTCTTAGTAAGTATTTTAGATGTCATCAATTTTTTGTAGTATAAAAAAATTTTTTTTCTTCAGAAACCTATCGAGTCAATTGAAAGGGCTCTATGAGCTGATTACAAAAAATATATACCACACGATTACATTTCAGCCAGTTGTTTCGTAATAAATAAAAAAACAAATGTTGCCAGTTTCCAAAAATATACAAAAACTATTTTACTGGCAACTGGAATTTATGAAAAATGTATAGGAATACAATTAGATTACAGAGATTTTGTTAACGTTTATATTACAAGCACTAATTTTTTTATTGTTTCTGTAATATTTCTGCACTAATTTTTATTTTTTTATGGTGACTGAAATTGATTATGCATCACAAAAATTTTACATTATTAAATAATTTATTTGTTAGTATTTAAACATAATAATTTCGTATTTATAAGATTAAGTTCAGGTTCAATTCTGTAGGAGTTATCTATATCATAACTGTCAATATCGACGTCTAGGTTAGTCTTTTCTAATCTGTGGCTTTAGTTGCTTAGCAACCATTCTTTCTGTAAACACAACATACAAATACAAGAATATTACCATTGCCAATACCAATACATAATATTAACTAACCGTTACTAAAATATTTCAATTTTATTGCGATAAAACTAGCCGAGTATTTTCATCTGTTATTTGTGTGAAATGTCGAAGGAAAATACAAATTTGCGTCTGCTCGGATCACCAGTGAACTTTTCACATCGAAGTAAAAAAAATAACGACAAGAAAAACATACGAAACAGGCCGCGTTCAGCTCTTCAGAATTCTTGTTTTACACCTGTAAGTTTCGATTTTACCTAAATTTATTAAGATAAAAGCATTATTGATCAAAATAAAACAAGGTATCTTTATTGATCATCATCGGCCCGTGTCTCTCCCCTGCTGAATGTAGGCCTCTCTCAAGGCTCTTGATTTGACTTCTTTTTTGCAAATTAAAGACTGGCAACGCAACGTGGTTAAATATATTTATTTTAAATCTGAATATATGTAGTTATATCTGTGGCATATTTTGTATTACTAGCTGGTACCCTCGACTTCTTCCGCGTTGAACGATGAAAGTTACCCTATGTCCTTTCTGGTGTCCCAGACAACGTGTATGCAAAATTTCATGGTGATCGGTTCAGTAGTTTTTGCGTGAAAGAGTTACTTACATCCATACATCCAAAAATTCTTTCGCATTTATAATATTAGTACGGACTAGTATGGACTTACTTAAGAGATCGTTTTAATTTCTTAGTGCAGCTACATGAAATAGAGTCTGAATACTAGAGGTCCTATCTTAAACCTTAAACAAATCATGACTCAACAAAGTAGTGTCTCAGTTATTGTTAAGAATTTCAGTGTAGTAAGTTTAGTGAGTTTACTTCGATCTTGAAGGCTAGTAAGTTTTAAATATTGCAAATATCACTGTACTCTTTTAAAGGTTTTATTTTAAACCCTACAAATGATCTTCAAATTTAAAATATTTGTTTCAGGAGAATCCAGATAGTTTTAAAAGACCGTTTTCAGCTGACACTAATAGAAAAGAACAAGTACCATCAGCGAGGAGTTTTTTCAAAACATTTAGTGCTGAGTTGCTACAAACTTACAGTGAGTACTTATTGCATTAATAATTAAGTTTGATTTGCTTTTTTCATTAAGTTTTTTTTAATTCAGTATAAAAACCTACAGTGATCAATATATTATAATGTTAATCACTGACTAAAAAGCAAGCATTGCACGCAATGAAGTGAATCCTACCAATATTATAAATACGAAAGTTTTTGAGGATGGGTGGATGTTTGTTACTCTTTCACAACAAAACGGCCTAATGGATTTGGATGAAATTTGGTACATAGATAGTTTATTACCTGGATTATGTTTGGATTGAGATGAAAAATTTTAGGTTTCCTAAAAATATTAAAATTTGATCTCCATTATCGTCAACCGACAATCTTGAAATTATGGTACCTATTTTAATTTTGTACAATCTATTCTGTTTATATTTCACAGGAACACCAACTATTGTTAAAGTTTTACCACCGACAACTGATATTCTAAATAACTCGAAGTTAAGTGAGGGACATCCTGTCAAAAATAAAGAAATTTGTAGTAATGCCTCTGACTATGGTTCTGAGGACACCCACATCAGCTTAGGGACTAAAATTAAAGCTAGGGCGCAATCTGGACCCAAAACAAAAACTAATTTGAATAAAAACTTTTTGAAATACAAGAACTTACCAAAGAAAGGACGCAAAGTAATGGATTTAAATAATGAAGATAAAAGTAATGAGTTTGGATTACAAGTGAAAATTTCAGAGAGACCGAGGTCTCAATCTCCACCAAGAAAGAGCGTTTTCGAGCGGAGCTATTCACCTTCATACAAAAATCATTCCTACGAGTCATACTTTCTCCCACTGGAGACAGACCCTAGAAACGATATTTCTTTAATAGGACGTGTTTCATTTGGCACTGATGATATTGACTGTGAAGTAAATAATGCCATAGAAACATATTCACGACGGTTGGCGTTGACAAAGCAACAACTGTCTTTGGTTGAAGAGGAATCAACTCAAGATTTAGAGAGTATACCATCACAAAATTTGTCCAGTTTGTCTCCAGAAAATTCCCTTGAAGTACCAAAAGATATCAAAAATGATAATACTGGTGATTTTACTGGACGTGACACCTATGTTATGAACACTAATGAGACTTATCCAGAAGTTTCTGAAAGATTCTTTAATCAGACAAAGACTTATAATAACTTCTATGATGATTTACGTTCAAGTAATGGACAGTTTAAAAATAAAATGTCCAGTACAGCAGTACATACTGACTCATCTTCCAAAGACTCTGGATACCACGACAGTGGAGGTAATGATGAGAAATCATACGTACACGATTACTCACTTCCTACTACGACATCAATAAAAGATTTTGATACTCGAAAGAAATTAAATAGTGAAATGGAAAGTGAACCTAAAAGCTTAGATAGTGCATCAAATAGCAATGACAAAGCTAAAAATTATCAGTTGGATAAAAAATGTAATTGGATGGAACCATTAAACCATAGCCGGTTATTATACAAAGATTTCTTTTTAAAAAAAGAAGGGCACATACCTATAGCTCCGCAAAACTCTCCTATTAGAAGTGATATACATACTTTAAACATTAGTGAACCCAAAAAACATAGTGATGGAAATGAAAACCCAGAGTATCCATCTTATTTACGTAATTGTACCACAAAAGCATACACTTCTAGAGTAATTGAGGATTATAAAAAGGAATTGGAAGCAATCAATTGTTTACACGAGCTGACGTTAAAAGATATTAAAACTGATGTTATATCACCAACTCCACTTAACATTGATAAGATGTTTGAAGAAAATTCAAATAGCAATAAAAGTGAGTCTCATGAAGTTATTGGAGATGCTGCTAAAAATAATAACATATTAGATAGCAATAAGAGAGCAGATATATCTAAAGTCTCTACTAAAGAGCTGATACAGAAATATTTAAAAGTTAAAGGTGGTGATTATTGTCATGATGAATTTTGTAAGAGTTTGAAGAAACTGGATAAGAAAACCAGTAATGCAGATTCTCAAGGCTTAAACAAGTGTATGATTAATGCTAACAAATTCGCACCTACGAAGAGTAATTTACCAGTGAATGTAAAGAATCAAACACGCAGAAACATTTTCACTGCAACTACACCGTTAAGCGCTAGAATAGAAAGTGTACAAAATGATAAAGATGTTGATTCTTGGATGTCTCTATCATCACCGTCACCTCGAAACGTTGAAATTGAAACAAGTCCATATCCAGTTGAAGAAGCCATTGAAACTAAATCTTCAGAAGAGAGAGATAAAGTTGAAATTCCAGTGGAACCCTCATTGAGAGATAGCAAAGTGGAAGCATATCCGAAGGCGAATGATGTCAAAGAAACTCCAAAGGAACTAAATTCTAAATCGACTGTTTTAGACATATACTCAATGCTGAAAGAAATCGAAAGTTATGCTGATAATCCTGTCACAGAAGTGAGCTCTAATCAAGTTGAAACTTTGCAACCTAAGAGTGAACAGGAAGAAATGTCGATTACACCTAAAGATAACTTTATGTAAGTATTTTGCTCTTTGGAACTTATATTTTTCGATTTTATAATAAGATTAACATTTTCAACATAATTCACAATTTCAAGTAGGGTCATATAATACATATAATACATATTATATGAGTATTTTTTAAAATTAAATAACATTAAATTCTTCCAGGGAAATATTTGAGTTTCTTGAAAAGGTTGAACAGAGCGCCAACGATGCTTTGTCCGTAGTTACAAATACGACGCCACATACTACTCCCAAGTAAGTAAAATCTCAACTAGTTTTGCGACGTACAATACTTTCAGTCCTTGTGGACTGAAACCTCAGTCAAGAGGTACAGTCAAGAAGAATATTGTTAATGTCGTAAAAATTTACTTGTACAGTCACGTATAGTTACTAAGTTTGTTCGGTAACTGAATAGATTATCATTTTATTAAACTAAAATTATAATACACTTTTGATTTAATATAATATCTATATATATATATATATAAAAATTACGTGTCACATGTTTGTTCTCGATGAACTCGGAAACTACTGAACCGATTTTGATAAAACTTCGTAACTATCTGTAATTTTGTCCAACTTAAAAGATAGGATAGTTTTTATCTCAATTTATAGTATTTTTTTATTGCAAATTATTTGATTATTATATGAGAGAGTTATAAATTACCTTACACTGCCATCTGTGAGAAATTTATGGAACTCACAGATAACTTTAAAAATAAGTTTTAAAACAACTGTGAGTTCCATAAGTTTCTCACAGATGGCGATGTAAGGTAATTTATCGGCTGGATTAGGTAAATATTTATTATGAAAATTCCACCCCGGGCGAAGCCGGGAGCGGGACAGCTAGTAACATATAAAAATTACTCCATAGCTATATTTATACGTACATATTATAAAATAAAGTCCCTGTCCGCATCTGCCTGTTTCTCCGCTAACTTCTTCTGAACCACCCAATTGATTTTGATACGGTTTGACGGTAGCCACCTACCAACAAGTGGATCATCAGCCTGTATGTCGACCTTAACATAAAATAAATATGCAAAAAATGGCCTTTGGATTCATTTACCAACTGAGTCCACAATTTTCCCAAGGAATAAAGTTTCATGGAAATATTTTGTTAATTTAGAATTCATTTTTATTTATAAATATTAAATTGTATTTTAATATTTTAAAACAGATTGGAAACTCTTTTGAAATTGCCCCAAATTGAATTGGCTCAAAGGTTGGTGACCGCTTCTTTACAATTGGAGGAAAGGTCCTGTTGCATCGCCTTACTACAGGAGAGTTTGACCAATAACAAGGAGCAGGTGATAATTATTGTATTTTTCATACACCGATACTATATATTTATTTGGCATCCTACTATTAGGATATTGTAGAATATTGTATGTTTGTAATGAATAAACTCAAAAACTACTGGACCGATTTTAGAAATTCTTTCATCTATAGAAAGCTACATTATCAGCGAGTAACAAGGCTATTATAAAAAAAATTACACGGGCGAAGTCGCGTCCAACAGTTTGTATATTATAAAGTTTGTGGGGATGTATGGATGTTTGACACTCTTTCACTCAAAAACGGCTTACCGGATATAGATGTAAATTTGCCACACAGATCTGTATCTGGATCTGGATGAAGATAAATCCACAGCGATAAAGATGTTAGATATTTTGTCAGGTGTAATATTTTTAATTTTACAAAGCGGACGAAGTCGCGGGCACCAGCTAAGTAGTAATATAAACATACATCCTGTCATTTCAAGTATTCTTTGACACGATGTTAATGCAGGAAGGAGAATTACAAGACTTTAACATCATTTACATCCAGTAATTTCACGGTTTTCTTTAAGTGTTTATTTAATAAGGGTCTCTAGTCAGATAATATCATTTAAAACTATTTTTCACAATTGTAATTGTACACTTAGACTTTCAATTACAGATGATAAATAAAGTGAGTAATTTGGAGAAGCAATCGCATCGCAACGTGGCCAAAGTGAAACTTGAATGCGAGGAAGCGATCAAGAGACATCAAAGTTTTATAGATCAGGTTAGTGCTAAGGTTCGGTTCACATAAAGCAACCTCAAGTAGAAATGAGTGTGATTAGAGATTTTTTTTTTAATGTTAAACTCGACAGGGTGACGGCCCACTCGATGGTAAGTGGCTATCGTCGTTTATAACACAAACAACCGTCAGCCTGTCTGTTGATCTTAATTTTAAAAAGTAAAGGTCAATTTGACGACACGTTTGGTTTAGTGGCTAGTAACCCTAGCTGTTAACCAAACGGTCGCGGGTTCGAATCCCGCTAGGGCAAATGTTTATATGTTAACATTTTACCTTTGTACCTGAGTGTATGTATGTATTTACAAAAAAAAAGTAATCTATGTAGTATATCAACTGTCTGGTATCCATAATACAAGCATTAGTTGCTTACTGTGGAACTAGATGGCGCTGTGTGGAATGTGTGAAGATATTTATTATTATTATTATTATTTATTAATATATCATAAAATCATTTTACAGTTAATAAATGACAAAAAGACGTTGAACCATCGTATCGAGCAATTGGTGAGCGAACGGAGGTCTTTAGAGGAGAAGTGGGAGAGATCTGCGCAAGCGCTCGAAGAGAGGTACAAGTTGGAACTACGAAACCAAAGGGACAAAATGGCCGCTGCACAACAGGTGATACGAACACAAAAATGAAACATATAAAAATTGAACTATATGAACACAAATTTGAAACTAACCAACCGCAACCACCTTTGTCCAATTTTTCCAATTTCTCTCTCTTCATAAGACAGATTAATTTTCTACAGTTCTAAACTGCGTTTAAAATAGAATTAAAAAACGCAGTTTAAGAGAGTACAATCTAACTAAAGAGATGAAGGTTACATTATATAAAATAAATTTTATTTTGTTATGTTTTATAGGTTGCCAGGCAACGATGGGTTCGGCAGAAAGCTGAGAAAATTAAGGTGGGTTAAACAAGTTAATTTCAGTTAGTTTTAGTTAATTCAGATGAACACATTTTCACTAGAATTTATTGGTATTAAATTGGGCTAACATTTAATGTTATTTTCTTTCAATAATGATCAATTAATCCATATTATTAACAACGAATTCATAGATAATTTTGTTTTATTAAAATAAAACTAGTTTAAAATTGAATTTTAAATCGATTTAAAATTTTAAAAGATGCAACTTAGTAACAAAATCTGTTTTCTGTTTTTATAATACACTAGTGAAACACCCCAACTGCACACGGAGTTAAAATTTCCAGAAATCCTTTCTTAGCATATAAAGCTCACGTTATAAAATAAACCTATGTTCGAAATTTCAGTTTTCTAGATTTAGTAGCTTGCTGTATCTGCATATCTTTCATCTACATCCCAAAAAATATACTGCTCGATAGTTACAGGATTGGATATCTCTATATATATATATATATATATATATCGCGATGAACTCTGAACCGATTTTGAAAATTCTTTCACCTATAGAAAACTATATTATCAGTTAGCAACATAGGCAATATTTTATAAAGTTACGCGGACGAAGTCGCGCGCAACGGCTAGTATACATATTATAATAAGCTCAAAGAAAATATTGCTCATAACTCCGGCTGATTATTTTCTATGTGATTTTTGTTGTAAATTTGACAGGAGTTGACAGTGAAAGGACTGGAAGGTGAGTTGAGAGAGATGGCGGAAAGACAGCAGAAAGAGGTGGCGGACCTGAAGATGTCACATGCGGAGCAATGCGGGAGGACTCAAACGAAGCATGCGGCCGAATTGGAGGATCTAAGGAGGAAAATGGAGGAAGAGAAGGAGGCTGCACTGGTCAAAGAGAGACAGATGGCCAGCGCTAGGTGAGAAGAAGTTTTAGCTCGTGGTTTTCTTAATCAAAATTTTTGATCAAGTTGTTGTCTCTATAAAAAGTTTCAGTGTCCGAGTACAGTACAGTAACTTGGTGTTGTAGACTGGAGAAGCAGATCTTGGAGCTGGAGTCGAGCTACCAGGAGCAAAGGAGTCGACTGGTGGCAGAAATGAGGGCAGAAAATGAAAGGGCGGCAGCTGCGCTTGCGCACCGCGAGACAGCCACTAGGGGAGATATAGGTATGGCCTTCACACTTTACTACTTATAAAACTAGTGAGAAAATGCCCACTTTGTTCACTCACTGAACAATGGTTTTGTTTGACATTTGATTTGATTGCCATTCAGTTTGTTGTCAGTCATTTAATTTTGTGGCAGCTCTCTCCAAAACAATACTTTTCGGAAGGTTAAATCTCTTTTTTAAAGGTTAATAAATTGCTGCACTGTCAGTCCTACCTGTAAAAGCGATTGTGAGTTTCTTGATTTGTTTGTTACGCTTTCACGCCTTAAATTATCAAATTTTGTCAGGTATACAGAAAAGGACATCCAGAAAAAGTATTGTTCTTTAAAAAACGTTCTTAGACATTTTTCTTCAAAGACGATCCCTCGGAAATCTAATTTTATTTTTCAGGATAAAAGTGTCTTACGAGTATATATGTTAATCCGGATAATAAACTATGTGTGTGCCAAATATCATCCAAATATGTTTAGCTGTTTTTGCGTGAAAGAGTAACAAAAATCCATCCATACAAACTTTGGCATTTATAATATTAGTAGAATTATATATAGATATATAAGGACATAACTAATTTTATTATCATGCTTCTTTCTTTACAACTTTTTACATTTCTATAGCGTGAACAATTGAAAATGTCTACAGCTTGAAAACTAGTAATATAAATTTTTATTTTTATTTACAGAAAAATGGAGAGAAGCCCAAGAGAAGATTTTACAAGAGAAGAAGCTTCAAATGGAACAAGATATGTTAAAGGAGAGAGAAAAAATGGAAGTGAGTGCCTAATAATACTTGTATTAATTATTGTGAAAACCTCTTGGCATAATGGAAGAGGAAACACAGGTATCTATGAGCGTGTCGAAATTGTCTATGGCCATCCATTTAATCTTGAATAATTTACACTTGAATACGGTTTCATAGAGAAGTAATAAGTAATGGGACAAATCGAGCTTAATTTTTTGTGTTGTACTTTTGTATGAATTGATGAATTTTTGAAATTTCAATGAAACAGTTCTGTTTTTAGCTAACCCTATGCACCTACGAGTATTTTGACCAAAATATTTTTTATTTTAGTCATTGGTGAAATTTCAGGAAGAAATGAATCAAAAGAATTTAGATATAGAGAAGAAATTGGAACAGTACAAGAAAGATTTTGAGATGGAACAAGCGGTGACGTTCAAGAAGAAAGTGACGGAGATATCGGCGCAACACAAGCAAGAGAGAGACAAGGAGATAGAGAAAGCCATAGACACGCTCGAGGCTGAAGCCCAAGCCGGCCGTCGGGAATTGCAGGAAGCTATGAAGTAAATATATCTATAACCCATGTTACTCGTTGGTAAAGTAGCATTCTATAGGTGAAAGAAATTTGAAAAATAACTGAGATATTTTTAATAAAAACGTTCAGGCGTAACAAAGAGCAGTACGAAGTGGAGTTGAAGGAGTTGGGTGAGACAAGGCAGGCGACGCTTCGTCGGTATCAAGAGGCCCAAGCGAGAGTGAGACAGACTGAAGACAAATGTATGTCTTATTTTTTTATTTTTAATGGTAAGGTCGACAGACAGGCTGACGGCCCACTTGATGGTATGTGACTATCGTCACCTATGACACAAGCAACGCCACAGTATGAGGAATTGGGAAGAGATAGGAAATTGGGCTCTGGCACTGACCTGTAATATATAATGTACCGCTGGACAGGTTGCAGTCAAATTATTTTAATGCCAATTTGAAAAACGCCATTTTTGCGCTGTAGGGGCCTATGGAGCGAAATTACCCGGAACTAAAATTTGTAATGTAATAATTGAAATTGTCCACGGAACATTTGGAGAATACACATTTTCTCGTGTTTTAAAACTCAAACGGGCACAAATAAACTTAAACACTCCCTAAGACATCAACAAATAGAATAAAATAGACACTATTATACATATCTATGGAATAAATATACGCAAACGTCAAAATTAGTTCTGATTACTGTCGAGGGCGTCGTTTCAAAATGGTACACGAAATTATCTGTCATTTGTATGGGACAGCCTGTCCATTAGTATATATTATTACAGTTCAGTGGGCTCTGCAATCTCTTAACTCACTCACCGAACAAAACAACAAGCACACTTGCTGTTATTTCACAGTGGTCCCAAATGTCCCCTGCCACTACTTTCCAGATCCAGACCAGAGTCAACTTTGAAAAGTTAATTTACAATGTTATGAACAAACGTAGAATGATTATTACTCCGCTGTTTTATGTTTAATTTACAAAAGTGAGCATGATATCGATTTATCTTGTCGTTAATTAGGTTCGTTGCTTACAAACTAGTAAAAAAAAAAAGTATTAATTTGAAAGATATGATCCTTGAAAAATCCATATTTTAACACAAATTTTAATGCAACTTTGAGGGTGAATAGGTCACTCTAGTGTACAAAAACTCCAAAATACTTTAGCGATAGATATTTATTAGTTATTCAAGAGTTCAAATAACTTTACACGAAATAGATACGTGCAGTAGTTTTGTTAAAAAAAAAGCATTTTTTCAAGGGTCTGTTTATGTTTTTTTCTGTGCTCATTTTTGGTATGAATCATTGTGCATTTCACTCGACTACTCTTCTCGCGTTGTGCTGTGTGAGACAGGACGCACTTTAGCCACACCCATCGATGAGTTCGAGCCGCCGACTAGTATAACCTTAATAAACCAACACACACAATCGCTATTTATAAGAGATATCTATTGTTTATAGAAAACATTTACTGTGAGGGCGTGACGCCAGTTATGGTCACATAATGGAAATATTAAAAAATTAATCCTTTTCGTTTTCAGGCGCCGAGTTAGAAGTTGTGATAGGTCAAATTGAAACGAGGAATAAAGTTTTAATCGAAGTAAGTATTGAACATACGTTCCTAAAGTTACTTCTTTACTATTTATTATTTTGTGACGTTTATAACAACTTTACAATTTTACTAGCTCAGAAGGTATAAAGCGGTGTTGTATTTGTATGAAAACTGGTAACAGAATATTTTATTCGGAAAGGCAGGATAAAGACAATACTATATGCACAGTGTGATAATAGTTTATTTGATTTTATCAGTTTATTCTAAAAATCCCTAATATTGTTTGTACATAAGATCATTGGGTTTATTTGTTATTAAACAAACAAAAAATATTACTTAAAAAACATTGATATCCATTCAAAATTAAGTAAGCAAAATAATTCATAAAAAGAAAATCTAAAATTTAATTGAAATATATTATAGTAATGTTTGAATTATGGAAGTTTGACTTCCATAATAAGCTAATAAGTGAACTAGACACTGCTTATACATATAAGCAGTGTCTAGTTTACTTTGTCCTTTCTGGTGAAAGGTACCCTATGTCCTTTCTGGTGTCCCAGACAACGTGTATGCAAAATTTCATGGTGATCGGTTCACTAGTTTTTGCGTGAAAGAGTTACAAACATCCATACTTTCGCATTTATAATATTAGTACGGATTACTACGGTTTTTTTATTCAGCATTATTTAACATCAGTGAAAGTCGATTTGAAACGAGTTATTAAAAAAACTTTTTTTTATCCATTTTTTTTTTGTTTATATATTTTTTGTTCTATTGGTCTTATTTTTATTTGTTTTTTGATAGAAAAACACACAGCTGGAGAGTCAATTGGAAGAGGTGAGGAAGAGTTGCGAGTCGTCGTGGCAAGAGAAGTTGGACAACGCGAAGAAAGAAATTGAAGAGTCGAGAAGGACTCACGAGGAACAAATGCATCAATTGTACGCCAAGTAAGTTTCACTTTATATTCATTATATAGTTTTGAATTCGTTGGATATATTATACGGTATGTCCAACTAATTTTAATATACCAAAAATTTAAAAAAAAAATTGTATCCTATTTTATTATCATCAGTTCTCTGAATTGCCTCACACTATAGAAACAAATTTAAAGACGGAATTACCAACTTTGTTTCGAAAGTTGAAAATGTTGAATTTGATTTAAATATTGTTTCAGGGTGAAAGTGGCGGTCGCTCGTAAAGATTCAGCAATACAAGCGTTGACGCGCGAAACGACCAAATATCAAGAGAAAATAACAATGCTCGAGCAGAAATTGCAACAGCAGAGAAAGGATTTCTTGAAACATAAATAGTTTCTGTCTCGGTACTGTCTTACTCGTAAATATTGAAAAATATTAACGAATATTTTTATGTACACTGAAATGCAACTTTTCTGTGCACTAGAATGCATTTTTCTGTGCACTAGAATGCATTTTTCTGTGCACTAGAATGCATTTTTCTGTGCACTAGAATGCATTTTTCTGTGCACTAGAATGCATTTTTCTGTGCACAAGAATGCATTTTTCTGTGCACTAGAATGCATTTTCTGTGCACTAGAATGCATTTTTCTGTGCACTAGAATGCATTTTTCTGTGCACTAGAATGCATTTTTCTGTGCACTAGAATGAATTTTTCTGTGCACTAGAATGCATTTTTCTGTGCACTAGAATGCATTTTCTGTGCACTAGAATGCATTTTTCTGTGCACTAGAATGCATTTTTATGTACACTAGAATGCATTTTTATGTACACTGAAATGGAACTTTTCTGTGCACTGAAATTCCTTTTTCTGTACACTGAAATACATTCTTCTGTGCACCGAATATCTAATTTGCTTTTGTTTCTTTAGTAACACTCATGTTACAAATGTTACAATAAAAGAGTTATACCTTCTCGACACAATCGCTGTAAAATTTCAATTAAAAGGGCCTCTCACCAACTACAAGTAAACTGTTGATTAGTTACTTTTAGAAATAATTTTATGTTTTATTAAATTATGCACTCGGTTTACTGCATCCTTCGATATGCGATTTTTTTTTATTATTTTCTTTTTAATGTTTGAGACTTTTACCGTACAAACAAAGGTGTATTATCTCCTTCATTCCCGGTTACCGGTGACTTTAAATGGCGGTTAGCCTACTTGACACATGGTGAAAGAGGCCATATGGCATAGCGGGTAAAAATCGTCAGACAGGCTGACGGTACACTTGATGGTAAGTGACCACCGTCGCCTATAAGACGAGCAATGCCATAGGTTTTGCAGATGTACCTACTGCTAATCTTGATGGGATAAAGATACCAATCAAGACGTTCTTTAAAGAGGATCGTCAGCCTGTCTGACGACCATTGCAATAAAAAAGCATCATCATCTTCTCTAAATTTAGTTAATAGTTTACAATCCGTCCGAACTAATTAAATTAAGTATTTATTTTAATTTAGTAACGTTACAATAATTTTACCATAAAATGAACCCGTTCTTATACTTAGGTATGGGTTAATTTTATCGCTTTATGTGTGTGTATTGTGTTCATGTTATTAATTATAATTGCTTTTTAATAAATAGTTTTTTATTATATTTATATCTTTTGTTTTATTTTGATAACTATGAAAAATTTGACGAGACCTGTCTTTTTTTATCTTACGGTTAAGTTTTTTCCTCTTAGGAGTTTTGTCTTCTTTTATTATATTGTAAATGATGGGCTAACTAACGGTATAGTTAATTTTCTTTTATTTAGAACTTAACTCTTAATAGTTTTGGACGTACGACCTCAGAAACAATAGCATATACTCGATTTCTACAGAAATAACCCCTAACGCGGTCTTTATCGCCTTTTTAAAGCTATAATACCACTAAAAGAGATGCCTAAGTGGTATAGCTCCAAAGTTCACTCGTCTTTAGATAAAGTTTCTACTCATTCGGTCTATGCGCAACGGAACCTTTTTAATTATAATATGTAAATAATATCCTGAAGTCATTTTTATTTAACCATTTATAATATTCCCAATATTTCAATTAATTGAACTCCTAATTGAATTAGTGGGAATAGATCATCAGTCACTCACCATTGTACAGCAAATAACAAAGAGGCTACATCCTTTCTTAAAGTAAGGATTTCTAACCGTTCTTGTGTTTGATTACGTGTTATGAGGAACTTTACTTTAGTCTGCCCTAAGATTATGATTCTTGGCTAGCCGAATAATAAGGTGGTAAAAGAAAAACAAGAAAAATTTCAAAATATGCTTATTGTATAAAAATAGTCATACCAACAGGTAAATTTAAAGCTTAGATTTAGTACAAAATGTACATTAATACTTCGTCAACTTATATAAGATAAATTTGTAATCACTATTTCTTATGAATGTAAGATAAATATGTTTTATTGATATAGTTAGTCTCGAAGAAAATTATTTTGATAATTTTTGGAAAGTTGCTTACTATTTGGGTTACTGGAGCCAAATTAGTCCATACAAATAGAATGCAGAGCTGATAAAAAAACAAACATTACAGACGACACCGCTAGATGGCGCGTTTTTTGTTAAGGATTATTAGTATTATTTTGGGATGAAATTTAAGCTACCTTTGTTATTTTTTAATAATGATACTTAAGTGATCCTCTACGCTAAAAAAATTAATATTGGCTACAAGTTCATCCCAAATTTATACACAATCCATATAACATAACATTAGCTTCATTACTTATACCTACAATATAGATTTTAATGACATATAATACTTATTTCTTTTCTTCTTGAAGGCCACAATACGTCATATGAAAGTGAACACATATTAGACTAAATTTGTAATAACAATCAAAACTTTTTACATTTTTATATATACTTACATCTTCGATGTATATCTACTTATTAAAATATACTCGTACGTTTGTTTAAAAAGTAACAATTAAGGTATTTAATACAAAAAACTAATCTTTTATAACTTTTCGTATCGTTATTACACCGAAAACGAAACATACAAATTTGTTTATTATAAAAGTTTAATATACCTAGATAATTTTCTTTTGTAAATGATTAGGTATTGTACTTTAGGTGATATGTAGGTATAATACCTAAAAGACTTGATAATAACTACAAATTAACTCTGTGTAGTAACCACGTTAGATAACTATTTTATCACCTATATGTTTGAGATCACCAAGGACGCCACATCTCAGTACTGCCAGAGGCACGTTCCTTATCGCCTTCTGGTTCTTTCGTTTTAGGGTCATTGTCTTTACTACTAGACGACTGGGCCAAAGAATCTGCCGTGTGACTAATTACTGTTCTAGGTATTGACATATCTTGTGCTCTACCAACCTTACTTAGAGTAGATTTTTCAATGGGCGTAGTTATACTTTCTGGCAACGATAATTTTGAAAATTTCCGAACATCAATTTTCTTCTCTGCAACTGGCTCAAATGCGGACAACCTTTGGACGGATTCATATTTTCTTTCTGTTTTATCCGTATCCTTTTTAGCTACTTTTGCTGTAGGTCCGGACAACTCAGGAACAGATCTCTTTAATTTTTGTCGTATTGAGTAATCCACTGCACGTTTCGGTGACGCATCTATACCTATTTTATAATTCTCCACATCTATAACTATAGACAAAGGTTCCATGTATTTCTTGTTTCTTAACGCTTCTTGTCTCAACGACTCTGGCGATATTGTGGTCGAAGACACTGTAGGCTTTTGGGTTTCTGGACTAGAGTCTTGGTCGGACGCTGATCTGCTCGGAGGTGTTGGATAAGGGTAGGTTTGGACTGGGCGTGGCGGTGTTTCTAACTCGGTTGACGAATCGCAAGTCGATCCACACGACACAGGACTTAGTGGTGGACTTGTAGGCTTAGCCGATTTGACGAAGTGAAACGCACTGGGTCTCTCATCATCGAGTCTTAAAGGGTCAGGTATTAAGGTGGGATATTCCTTCGGATGCTCGATCCCTGATAGACAAGAGGTTAGATGGTTTCCCAATCGATGTCTGAGCCCTGTCGGTACGCTCGCAAGCCTTGAGAGGTACCTGCGCACTTCGACAGCACAATCGCCGAATCCAGACTTGAATCTGTGCAGTACAGCTGGGTCGGCCGCTATGGCAGCCGCTAACTGCTGTCTTTGGAGTTTCTGAAGGTGCTTCACGGTCATTTCCAGGATATCAGCCTTCTCTAGTTTTGAGTGACGCGCTGGCTGAAAAAATAACATGTGATTATTAGAAATAATGTTTTAATAGATTGAAGGACAGTAACCACCATCTTAGAAAAAAAGACCATCGTGAAGTAATAGCATGTGCTATTGTAATTTATGTTTACCTTCGTATTATTGAACCTTTTTATTTATTTAAACGAATTGCTAATGTATAAATATTTGTAAAAAATATATATAAAAATTAAGGAATTTTTTTTTTAAATAACTGAGCGCTGATAGGTAAAATTGAAATTATCTTAAAAGCGCTGTTTAGAAAGACTTATTTAATTATTAAGTACAAACTCAAATTTTCTTATTAGATTGGCGAGCTCGTTTTGTTGGTCAAGTTGCAGGTAATTGCGTTAACATACACAATATTTAATTCACATTATTTTGGACAAAAATATTTTAAAAAATACTTTATCTATCTGTCTGTCACTGTTTGTTTCTCTACTAATTTATTCTAAACCGTCCAACGGTTTTGATATGGTTTTTACTCATGGAAAAAGCGATAAACGAGAAAGATTTTGTATATAATTAGCAGAAAAAAATACATCCGCAATAATAGCAGAAATATTATTTAAAATGTAAGTATATAAAATAAATATAATATTTTTTTATATTTAAATTTGTGACGAACTTATTTAACTGTTTTGATTCCATTTTTATACGTTTTTTGTAAACCAGTTTTTGTATTTCAGCAATAGTCTCTTCGAGTTTTAAATTCAGAATTTATATTTTCTAATAAAAATATCTAATAATAACAAAAAAAAATGTGTGACATACGTCTTTGTCCATAGAATCCATCAGCAAATCTTTCAGCTCGTTGAGACAATTGTTGATGCGCGCACGCCGTTTTTTCTCCATAATAGGTTTATTTGTCTGAAAAATTTAAATTTTATTTTAACTTCACACTCTTAATTAGTATTATTTTCATTTTAAATTTACACATTTTTGCACAGTCTTGTTTTATTATGAACTTTCGCAGTTAGTACCTTTCGCAAATCCGCTTTAGACATTCCTTGGGCTTCAATATTGAAGCTGCTTTGGGAGTCGTCATCCTCACTACACGGCATTTTGGTGCACATTTCAAAAAAAAAATAACCACAAAATCCAGTCACTGGACCGACGTCCGCACCGGATGAGCCTTCAACATGTAATGTGCTGGAATCATACGCAACGTGAAGCGAAATTCAAATTGCCCTCCTTCCCGTTCCGTTTAATTTGAGGGAATCCTATTGCTGTCTCGCTCTAACCAACGGTTTTAAGCGCTGGGAACTGTATCGGAATGTTTTGTTTTCATTCCGTCTCGCTCTGACGGGGAACCTGTTGTGAATGGTGCCAACGGCTCAGCGGTAATGTTACCACGCTACTGCCAGGTTCTATTTCTGATCGATCGCTATTTTTAATTGGTTTTATTTTAAAATTCTACAAAGTTGTGTTTATTTTTTGTGTTGGAATGGTTTATATGAAACTTGGCACATAAATGGGTAACATTCTGAATTAATATATAATAGAATGTGTTTTATCCCAATATTGCGTAGCTCGTGGGATAAAAAAACTTCTCCGAAAATTATTTTATTTTATGTGTATAAAAAATATGAGTGTAACCACAAGACCGTAGACACTTACGAGATGTACTTTAATGATTTAATTTATGAGTAAAAGTACCAGTGCTCATTCTTCTTACATTGTTGTCTTGTTCCTAATTCTTATTTTAACCCTAAGTATCAGGAGAGATAAGTATCGCCCTTGCATTCCTGTCGGCATTGCTTGTGTTTGAAGACAACAGGAACTACTTTCCATCAAATTGGTCGTCAGCCTGTCTAACAATCTTTATTTTTAATAATACACTTACATGAAGACAAAATATCAAAAATACAAAAAACTATTTTTTTGATCCGGTATCGTAAGTACATCGTGTACAAATTGTTATTTTGAAAAAACCTTTAATGAACAGAAACAGCTCATTTACGATTTTATTATATGTATAGATATTTCTATAGAAATTAAAAATAAGTTTTACTTCATTTCAATAAATGGATAAAAATATATAATGAATATAAATAAAAAAATATTAAATATTAAATTATCAGCTAAACGAACAACCGCGACTAATAAAATTTAAATATTGAATAAATTTTTAAAGTGAAGCTATATCCGCCGCTCCCGTATGGGTATGCAGGGACCGTACACGCGTCCATCAAAAACCCTATTTAACGTGACTCGACGCTGCCATTCAAAAAGCAATACTTTATGAAACCACACCTTTCCATAAAGCACCGCGTTTATTAGTTCTAACAGCTGTGCAGTTTAACTCTGAACTTTATCGGCGCAGTGTAGCGTAAAGGGGAGGTGAGTGTATGAAGTGCTCGTTTTTTGCGAAGGGTCCGTTGACAGTTTAACTAGGTACTTTATGGGCGGGTGAGTCGTCGGGTTCTCACGGTGTGTGGGAATTTACAAAGGTGCAAGGGTTCGTGGGCAAAGGTAACTTCTATACAAACCTATTCTTTATGTTTGTAATGCACTTCAATATCGGACATTAACTACTTATTGGTTGAAATTTAATACTAATTTTAATTAAATGGGTATCTACTTAGCAACTATTAGTTTATTCATGGTTAATTCTGAATTTTAGTTGTGGCAGGTTATAAAATGAAAAGTCCATCTGGCGTCAGTAACCATACCCTCACATAGAAGACCACAGTAAAATAGCAGCATGTGTGCTGTTGTGTATAAAATGAGTAAGGGATGCCAGAGCCCCTTATCCTTGGTCCTACTGCTAAGGTGCTGATCCTGCTAAGGCTGGCAAGCATACAGGCAGCATATATTTTTAAACCCCTAACGCCCGACCCAAAATAGGGATGATATAAATTTACCTGTGTGTCTGTCTGTGGTATCGTATCTCCCAAACGCATGGACCGATTAAGGCGTGAAATCATAAAACTTTGCATTTATAATATAAGGATAACAGTTAAATCCTTACATATTATTAAACAAAGTCCTTCTGTCATCTGCCTGTCTGTCTGTTCGCGATAAACTCAAAAACTACCGCACCAATTTTCATGCTATTTTCACCAATGGATAGAGTGGTTCTCGAGGAAGGTTTTAGTATATAATTTTTAACGCGGGCTAAGTCGCGGGCACCAGCTAGTTAATTATAAAATTATACAGAAATGTTGCAAGGCAAACATACACACCTTGATACGTCAAACGAAAGGTCCTTAATGGGGTTCTTGGCCCTTCTTTTTCTATACAATAAATATCATCCGTTTAATCTCAGGAAGGAAGTCCCCCGTTACAAATTTGTATGAAGTTTTCGGTTCACACGGTTTTTACTCGTTTTTGGGATAAGTGTGAGATTATTATGCTCCTCGGAGTCCTCGGTGTGTTTATTATTTGCCTCTTTTATTGTTGTCGAGATGAGAAACATTTATTTTCGCATGTGAGGTTTATAATAGTGTACAGACTTACACATTTCAAATGTTATCTACATTTTGGAATTGAGTGATATGTGCAAAGTAGGACGCTTAACGCGACTTCGTTCGCGTATGTTTTTAAATTATACTTGATTATACCCTACTAGCGACCCGCTCCCGGCTTCGCACGTGTGCAATTTTTTTCTGCAAATTATATATTATATATAAAAACCTTCTTTGTTTAACACTCTTTACATTATGAATTATGAAAACCGCATTTAAATCCGTTGCGTACCTACCTAGTTTAAAAAATCTAAGCGTACATAGATACAGAAGGACAGACCGCGGACCCGCGGGAAGCGACTTTATTTTATACCATGTAAAAATTATATAATAAAAGAAATAGATTAAAGTCCTGATATAAAACGTATGATACTTTTTATCTTTATAATAAGTTAACATAAGTTAAAAGCTCGTCTTGTAATCTTGTAATTAAGTAGGTAAGTATAAGTACATACAAAACAAAACATTGTTTTCGTATTAATCATTTCATTAAATATTAATCGCGTTGCGTTACAGTAATTAAATGAAATTAATGAGAACAGCAGCAAAGTTCCCACTGCCCCCTTATTTTGTCGTGACATGGGACATCAAATTATTCACCTATCATTAGCATCATCACGCGATATGTCACAGTTCAGTGTGCATAGAACAAACCCAAATTGTCGTATGCAATCAATTTACATTTTGCCATTGAATTATGCACCTAACCAGTGAAGATATAGAAGCCTCTATAAAGTTATCCAATAGATCAATGAAATTTTTGATTTGAGAAATGACAAACTTAATTGTTACACTTTTTAAATTATTATGGAACTCTAAACCCTTACAATAAAGTTGGTTTTGGACTGATTTCTATAAACAAACGTGTATCAGTTGAGTGCAAGTTGTATCGTGGGAGAAAGTGTTGTCGTTAAATTATATTTAATTCGCAACATGTGGTTGGTGTTTAGGTATGCGATGTAGGGAAAGGTCAATGAGAAATAGTTGCATACTTATATTTTTTGTAGAAGAACCGGCCTTTCTGATAAACGTAAAAGCTGTAGGAATGTAGAGTGTCGGTAGAATTTTTCATAAGAAAGAGTGGCAGGCCGACAGTCAAATTGGAAGTAGCCAACAGGGATATGTGGGAACACAATAGTACTTACCTAGAGCCTACACGCCTCCGAGCTACCTTCTGACTTTAAGGCTCTTATGATATATACTTCTAACACAACGTTCATGTTAATTATGTATGTCTATACGTATATCATACGTATACATTTTTATTTCCATTTCAACGATTTAAATCTTTGTTTCATTTGTATTGACCTCCTAAGAAAGCTCAACGTCACTCAATGGGCTATAGAGAGGGATATATTCGGGGCTCAAATTACTAAACTGAGATTCGGGGTTACTCTGCGATATTCTTTCCCACCATGAATTTATCTTATAAAGCATACCCAACATGTAGGTAACATGTGTCATACCTATATCTAAATATGATTTTTTCTTAAATTATTAAAAAAAATTGCCTACATCGAATAGTTTTTACTTATTGGAAAAGAAAACGATTTGTAATCAGGCATCTAAAACTTTTTACATTCAAAAATCTGGACCACTTTTCACGTGTTCCCATCGTTCAGGTTCCCATAGGAACAGGTGCTTATAAAAACTACGGCCTTTTGACTGATCAACTCGTTTTTATTGAGAATTAGTTGATGAAAAAACAACGTATCCGGGGCTGGTTTCCGGATCGCAGCGGACGTTTATACGACAAAAAAATATATTAACATTACAATATTTGGTAAGTGTATACAAGTAAATATTACTTATTGTGTGTGTTTATTTTTATTTTATTATCCATAGTAGTAGGTATAATTATTTAGTATATATAAGCGCACAATGTAAATAAGATACTATGTATTAGCTTTCATACCTATACCTAAACTTTAAATGTGCCAAATTTTACTCTCCTCTGTCCGCGTAATTTTTTTTAAAAAGGGACCTATTATTACGATTACTTACTAGTATTTTTATTCACGACTACAATTTCTTTCAAGTTTTCTGTCCCATTTCTATTTTGTTCCCACGATGTGACGCGACAGGTGTGTTCCACGAAAGAAGCTTATTGATATTATAAACCTTATCTGCCTACGTTAAGGTTGATTGTAGGTAAGTAAGTTATTTCTACAAAGCGAACGCTCCATTTTTTTCATGTCCGAAGTTATTTTATTTGGGCCCATGACCACAAATCTGTTAATATGAACTTAGATTAAGATATTGTAGATATCTAAGTGTTTGTGTTATGTTGTTCATAACATTGATATAAAGGGAATTGCTTTTATTTTTGGGGTGCCTAATACCTGTTTCAGACATTTATAGTCTGCCTAAACATCAAAGATGGGTTCTGCGTTATCTGTGCACCAGAGTGATGAATTGAAGCCAATTTTTCTCTTTGTCATTTCTTTGTCAAAAATTGTTAACTAGAATATTGAGTTGCAATAGGCTTGTATTGTGAACTGAATTTGGAAAATTGTATGATACTTTATGTTAACACTTATTTTACTTCAAAAACGTATAATTTCTTAATAATAAATTATATAATTGTGTATTTTGCATTTTCAATAATCAATTTAAAATTTCACAGTACTTACCTCACAGTTTTTTATGAGCCAAGGAGCATTAGTTATTGTTATTTGTTTCAGAATGGCGTCTTCTGCTCTGTATTATTTTTATGTTAGGGTTGCTATATATCATATAGTCGGGCCGGCATAGCCGGGCGGTAGAATCGAATATATGTCAACGTGAACGTTCATCTAACTGCTATTATGATTTTGTCGATCGGGTAAGCCGAATGAAAGTCGAACATATGTAGAAGGTACTTCGGGGGCAGCTTTGTTGTTCAACGAAAATTGCCGAATGAATGAAGAACACCTGGAAATTATTTATTTTTGTGCCACAAAGATCAGAATCGAGAAAACAGTGGTTAGTCCTGGCAAGGAAAGACTGGAAAAAACTATCACCAAATACAACAATGTATTTCTGTGAAGATCATTTCGATGTAAGCATATAAATATTCATATACCTAACTAATAAAAATTTATTACCTACCTAATACGATTCACTCTTTAAGTTAGATAAATTTAATATTATGTACCTACTATACTAAGTTAAGATACCTACTATACTAAGTCAAAATCATAGAAATGTCCGAGGCAAGCGAGTCGGAAACAAAAAGAACAGGTAAATAACATTGACTATTTAAGTATAATGGTAAATAATAGTTAATATTTCTTATTTAAAATGCGCCATCTAGTCTAATATTTTGGTAAACTCTAGGTAAACAAGAACCATAGAGTAAATAGTACTCAACCAGTAGTAAAGTACTATTTACTCTATACTAGAACTAGAACTAACCACATCACAAACCATATTATCACGATCTTAGATAGTCATGTATTAATTTTTTTAAATGCTAATAGATAGAGTTACCTACTGTAACGTCATATATGCGACCACTGTAAGGTTCATTGCTTTTTTTTAATCCAACTAATACTTTCAAAATTGTGTATTTTAAATTCCGTTTCAAATTTCGCTCCAAAACGTCAATTGACACTTATTTCCAACACCGTTGTGAACTTGTGACGTGACGTCACTTGTTCTCAACACTTGTAAACAAACTGTCAAGGCGATAATTTTTGTACCTACTTAATAAAACATGAGTTCTAAGTTTTATAAGTGTTGTGCGGTGCCTCAGTGTACAAGTACTACAATTAAAATACCTGACAAGCTATTTATTCACGTTCCACGTTCGGAAAATAGTAGGAAAATGTGGCTTCAGCTAGCCGGCAGAGATCCGGCACTCGTGCCCACACAATCTAAAATGTATTTTTGTGAAGATCACTTTGACGTAAGTAAGTTTTGATAATATTTCTTTACATTTCTAATATTAAATGTATAGTTTTCAAAGATTTTGAGATTAGATTCAAAGTTCAGTAACAATGATTTGTGCCTACCTACTTATTTTTTTTTAGTTGCCGAATGATATGGAAAACTATACAGAATATCATTTGATGGGCTCGGTATCACAGGTCCGAATGAGAGCAGGCTGTTTGCCAACGAAGTTTGAATGTCAATCCGACAGAAAAAGGCAAACAGACAACGTAACAACTCAACCATTAGCAGTCAAAAGGCAAAGATTGGAACGAATATCTGAATGTGAAATAGTAATAGAAAACGCTTACACTACACAAACTATTTCCAAGGCTGAGGTTAAGCCAGGTCCAAGCTCAGGTAAACAATATCTCAGCCGCAGGACGTCAACTGCTGGACAGTGAACGTCCTGCTTCTGATTTGGCTTATTTGAAAATTAGGCCTCTCCATAACTTTCCAATAAGACTAGTCACAAGCAGCCTGGATCCACCATTGACCTGTGGCCCTTATCAGGTCATCTGTCCACCTTAGGTAAACAATATGCTTGGGTATAAAAATAAAAATAAAATAAAATAAAATAAGCCTTTATTACTGTTAGGTTAACAATATACTACGTTATTATGCCCATATACTATACTTTAAATACAATAAAAACATCTAAAAATATAAACATTACAAATTATCGGCAATCAGTCCTTCGAATCTAACAGCTTGTCCTGAGACAAAGGCCTCTAAAGATTTCCAGGTTCTTCGATCTTTGGCTAACCTGGTCCACAAAGGACCTGCTACTTATTTTATATCATCCTCCCAACGTTTAAATTGTCTCCCCTTATGTCTTGGGGTACCACTCTGTTATTATTTTTGTCCATCTTTCTTTTGGTTCTCGTAAGAAATGTCCTGTCCATTACCATTTTAGCTTAGGTATACCAATTAATTATAAATACAGTATTTTATTTATGTGCTGCAAAAGAATTATATATTATATACAAACCTTCCCCGTTAATCCCTCTAAGCAGAACTGACAAATGTTTGAAATGAAATTTTGGCACGAATGGTAACAAACCTTTTCTTACCCCCGACTGTACTTCATGTTTATTACATAGGCATACTATAGACACTGTATGATAAAGATTGGAATTATATGTAACTAGTGATCTGCTCCCGGCTATGTCGTGTATGGGTGTAATTTTTATATATAAAAATCTTCCCCATTTATCCCTCTTTCCATTATTGAAAAACGATTTAAAATCAGTATCAATTCTCGAGTTTTTGAAGCATACACAAACAAACTTAACATTTTTATAAATAAAATTTAATAATTTTGTTTGAAAGCTGACATGATCGAGAACGTTCTTAGCTATAATATCATTTATGAAGATCTGTTCGGGCGTTTGTAGACCACCAGCCCATTTTCTAATTAACAAAGGGATTTCACTAATTTCCACATGCTCGATTGATGTGAAATTTGGTATACTGTTACTTCAGTGTTATTTCCATGAAAGGGTAACCTTGATCTAATGCTGCAGCATCAAATAGTGTGCGTGACACCCAACTCCTCAGAAACTTACAGCAGTTATAGCATGTTTGGGTTCAATTGAAAGTCTGGGGTTAGTGTATGATTATTAACCGTAGCTTGTTAGGTATATGCATGGTATATATGTGTTTACTAATAGAAATTATATTGTTTTGATCATCATCACCGTTGACATCAATTTGAATGGATTGTGAAATCTGTATGTTGAAATTAAAAAATAATTACGATAAAATGTTAGGTAATTTATTTATCAAAATAATTAATTATTATCTATCTTATTCTTATTGTGTTTAATATTTCCACTAAGCCTCTGTCGAGTTGTAGAACTGCCAGTCTGGTCTCTATCATTGTGAAGTCACTCAATTCCATCTGTAAATTATGAAAATATAGGTAAATAATTTATAACTCATAAAAATAATTTCATAATCCAAGTTGAAAAATAAATTTACCTACCCCATCAGGCGGGTCCTTGTCTCTTGAGGGAAACCTTCCGAACATTCGCTCGCAAATCGCACACAACCCGCACCAAGTCCGATATTTTAATGTTTTCTCATCAGTCTGCAAAAGAAGTTGATTCATATACATACAAAATTGTCACATTATTAGCACTTTACAGACTTTTCATTTTATAACTATCTTTTGCCCGCGATTTCGTTCGCGACCTTAGGTTTTATTGCTTTCAATCTTTATTGTGCTCACAAATTTTTGTAGGCATTAAATTAATTAATTTTTGTTTTTAAATAAAAAAAAATATATCTAATTTTGTGTTAATTTATAAGGAATACATAACGCAAAATTGCCAAAAAAAAAAAAATTAAAAGGATCAACCGCTGGGCTAATCTGAAAATTGCCTGAAAATTACGTCAAAATCGGTTGATCTATTTTGGCGTCCGTAGGCTACTTATATACTTATATAATACTTATATATTCTTATACTTATATAGTCTTTGTCCTTAGTAATACGGAACATGCAACCTAATACACATCGATTTTTATATATTATATATAGACATTCTAAATACTAATTTTTACACTAGTGAAGCTTTTTTTTAAGTCACCTATAAAATTATTTCTTAAAAGTAAAAAAAAAAAAAAAAAAAAACATTAATACCTCCCCTGAATCGCCGCCTTCTTTAGGCCCTTGCCTCTTAAATCCCGTGTCCGATAATGTCAGTTTGATGTCGTCGGGGAATGACTCCACTTCCTCATGATTATCCCACTTCATTATGTTTCCAAACTGTTTCGCTTGCTCCGTTGAGAGTATACCGCCCATCATGAGGACGAGCCCTTCTTCTATATCCTAGGGGTGACAGGTTGAAATGAAATCGATACAGGAAAACTTAAATTTTTCAAATTAAATAATTAAAATTTAATTATTTTAAAAAAACTCATTAATTTTTTTTACAAAGCTTCCTTCTTTGTCTCGACTTTTTAAGATTAAAAAGCTTCCTTGTAATATTAAAAATTCTCAATCTTTACATAGTATAAAATCACAAATAAAATCGCTTCCCGCCGTCTGTCCCTTTGAATGTACGCTTAGATGTTTTAAAATACGCAACGGGTTTTAATGCGGTTTTCACTAATAGAAAGAGCGTTTTAAACGAGGAAGGTTTTTATATAGGAAAAAAAAAATTGCACTCGAGAGCGGGCCGCTACTCTGTATAAAGTATTCTATGATAAAGTATTATATGTCCCTTTCTGTACTCTTAAATAATGTGTATTAAACATTTCTTGATACTCAGTTAAGTGGTTAAAGTGTAACACGCAAACAAACTCTCTTTCGCATTTATAAATTAGTTAGGATGATAAATTTGTTTAATTTATGTATAGTACTTTATAGTATGTATGTGCTTTACAGTATAAAGTAAATGGTATTGCAAATATTGTATAAATTAGCTTACCTTGATTGGCATCCTATATCCACTTGGCTGAAATTTCCTTAATACTGTGAGGTACAGTAACTGTTTAGATTTCTTCAGAGTCACAAACCTTGCTGCGTACTTCATCGGAGTTAAATCTGGAAATATTAAGTGTTAGTTAACCATTAGGTTTACTTATAGTGGATACATTAGTTATTAAATATAAGTAAGTTGTCGTATGTGCTCTCCTCTGTCTGTTCTGTAACAAGATCGAGTTGATTGTAATATTTGTATTGAACTATTGACTGTTATTGTATTGTAATGTTATTTTTAATTTATTATCAGAAGAAGTAAAATAAAGAATCGCATTATTATTGTTAAAAAAAAAAAAAAGAAAACATTTTATAAAATCAAATATGAACACTGTGAGTTTTGGGGTAATCTATTATGTATATAAATAAAAATATTTTGTTTGTTTGTTTGTTGTTGTTTCATTTGTTTGCTAAATGTTTTGTTGAGTCCAAAACTTGAGAGAGAGCGGTTGGGTTAATTTGTCTATTTTTTTTTTTATAAGTCCTTGGAAGGTTCTTCTGTCGGGTTTGCTGACCCAACCTGGGTTTGATATAAATCTTCTTATTAATTTGAAGGAATCATTAGTTAGAGCAACTACCACATATGACTTTTATTAATAAAAGTCTGCAGGAAGTCCAGTTAACTCAATAGACAAAATAGGTTGTTTTTATTGCGATTTGAAAATTTGAATTTATAGGTTTCCATAGCGTTTTTATTTGTTTATGTTCTTTTATTTTCAGACAAAATTAAGCGAAAAAACTCGAATATTAAAACCCCTCACCCTGAAGCCATTATAACACAAGCCGACAAAGACTATGTGGCTTCGACAGAACATTGCAATGCTAATGATGACCGATGTGAGGAGAAAAATGATACTTTTGGTGTGTATAACTTTTTCTATAAATATCTTCTTATATATATCATCGAATCGAATATATATATATATATATTGTTCTCTATAGAGTCCAAAATCGGACAACCAATTTTGATAAGGCAAATTGCAGATCTTAGCTCAGTGGGTGATCCTGAGGAGTTTAGTAGAAATGTTTTTTAATTTTTTTTTTTATAAACAAATACAAAATTATAATATGACGGCGCATCTGTCACTACCACACGTCAGGTTGACTTTTAACTGTCAAAGTCGGCCTGGCGAAGCGTCATTGTCGATGGTAGCCAGGGCGGCCATCTTGACAGCACTCACTTACGATCGGGACGGCGCCCGCACACCACGCGAACTAGTGATTCACCTGTCCACGCCCACGTACAAAGATACATACGTATAAAAATGAGTTCTGATGAAGTCCCCGCCGGCTCTTCATCAGAAGTGGGATCGAATGGGAATCGGATTGAGCAAGAAAGAACAAAGTCGGACGCAGAAAAACTTCTTAATAACATGGAAATGCTGCTATCTCGTGTTCTTGCAGCCCAACAAACATCGAGTGTGAGTTCTAACCATCCAGCGCACTTTTTGCCTTTTAATCCAGACGAACCGGACTGTGACATTGATGGCTGGCGCAATATTACCGAAGCGATTGTTCGAAGTAAGCGCTTAGAAGGGATAGACTTACTCATGGCCCTTACTACCTCTCTAAAAGGGCGTGCTGCTGCTTGTATCACTAAGCTGAATCTAAATGAGATGTCTTGGAGCGTCGTCAAGCAGACACTGCTAGCAAAATTCTTAAAACCGAAGCTTCTTCAGGACTACTTTGACGATATACTCCGATTTCAAATTGGAGCTAAGGAAACAGCTTCGGAATCTGCTCTTCGATTATGGAATTTAATTGAACGCATACCTAAGACTGTGATGCCTGAAGAAGTGGTGACCGGATTTGTTATTTCGGTACTTTGTCAAAAGGATGGATTGATAAGACGCGAGCTGAATGCACACAATATAACCACTCGCAATCAATTGTTCCGAATTCTGGGAGGTGTGTCTCTTAAGCGGCGTCTGGATAACGTCGAAAGTAATGAACCCGAAACGAAGCGTTTTCGTACTACCGAAAGATTTACTGGCAGATGTAATTTCTGTGGAATTACGGGACATCGTTTCGCGGAATGCCGAAAACGTCGTGACGAATTTGGATCAGTCAAGTCTCAAGACAATGCGAGTTCTTCCCGTTCATTAGAGAACATGGCTTCCGTTACATGCTACTCGTGTGGTCAAAAGGGTCATGTGGCAACTAACTGTCCAGATAGAAAGAATGGAGGTAAGGCTACGGTCAAGGAAGTCCACAATTGTGAACATCGTCCTTCAAGGGGTATCCTAGCAACATCTTCCGGTGAGTCTGTACCTTTTTTATTTGACAGTGGGTCATCTTGCTCTCTCGTAAAAGAAAGTTATCGTGATAAACTCTTGGGTACTGTGTGTAAAAGTCTCGTTTATCTTAGCGGCATTGGGGGTAATGATATACAATGTACAATGCAAATTCAGGCTGAGGTTAAAATTGGTGATCGTTTGATTAGCTTACTCTTTCACGTAGTTTCCGACAGTAATATATCGGAGCCTATAATTATTGGTAGAGACATTTTTGATCAAGGATTAAGTGTAAAAATTAATAACGATAACCTCATCATATACTCTAAACAATGTTCTAATCTTTGTGACGCGACATCGAACCTTCTAGATTTGACAAAAATTGACACTGATTTGCAGGGACAGTTTAAAGAGACGTTAATTTCTATACTGGGCAAATACGCGAATAGTTTTGTTGAGGGTATACCTACCAAACGTGTGAAGACTGGAGTATGCGAAATTAAATTAGTAGATCCACATAGAGTTGTACAGCGATGCCCCCATAAAAGAGCACCCATAGAGAAACAAATAATTAGGGAAAGGGTTCAACAATTATTAGATGCAGGAGTGATCCGAGAGAGCACGTCCCCATTTGCTAGCCCGGTTGTTATTGTAAAGAAGAAGGATAATTCTGACCGACTTTGTGTTGATTTTAGGGAGTTAAATTCCAATACTGTACCGGAACATTATCCCTTACCGCGTATAGACGAACAAATCGATCAGCTTACGGGAGCTAACTTCTTCTCTTCTTTAGATATGGCTTCCGGTTTTCACCAGATCCTTATTCACCCTGATTCAGTGGAAAAAACGGCTTTCGTCACAAATGAAGGGCAATATGAGTATCTAGCGATGCCATTTGGTTTGCGAAATGCCCCTTCCGTATTTCAGAGATGTATCACAAAAGCATTTAGTCATTTAGAAAATAAACCATTGATATACATGGATGATGTTTTATGTCATTCAGTTAACATTTCTGAAGGGCTGAAGCGTCTTGATCTTGTTTTAAGTGCGTTATCGGAAGCCGGGTTTTCACTTAACCTTAAGAAATGTAAATTCATGAAACAACAAATTGACTACTTGGGATATTCTATACAATCCGGTGAGATTAGACCCAACTCCCGGAAAATTCGGGCACTATCAGATGCCCCTGAACCGAAATCAGCTACTAATGTCCGTCAATTTCTCGGTTTGGCCTCTTATTTCCGTAAATTCATCCCCGATTTTACACACATAGTCGGACCGCTATATCCTCTAACGAAACTTAAAGGACGAATAACTTGGACTACCGAACATGAGAAGATACGCAATAAAATTATAGGCATTCTCACGTCAGAACCGGTACTGACCATATTTGACCCGGAACTTCCCGTAGAACTACATACCGATGCTAGCTCGGAAGGTTACGGAGCAATTCTCCTGTAAAAGAAAAATAATCTCCCTCATGTCGTTGAGTATTTTAGCCGCCGAACATCTGATTCAGAATCTCGTTATCATTCTTACGAGTTAGAGACGCTAGCGGTCGTTAGAGCAGTAGAGCACTTCCGGCATTACCTTTACGGCCGGCGATTTGTAGTAGTTACCGACTGTAATTCACTTAAGGCGTCAAAATCGAAGAAAAACTTAACAGCCCGCGTCTATCGATGGTGGGCTTACTTACAAGCGTATGATTTCGACACCGTATACCGCGAAGGAAGTAAAATGGAGCATGCTGACTATCTGTCCCGAAATCCGCTGCCGAGTTCTGATTCTGCTGTCTCTACTACCCTTGAAAAGACTCGACCTAAAACTGTTAACTATGTCGAACTTCATCGGGGCTGGTTGTCAGTTGAACAGAAACGTGATGCAGAAATACAAGATCTTATCTCGAAGCATCACGATAATAGCTTCCCAGAAACTGTAGCTCGTACATACGATGTTAGAGATAGCATACTTTACAGGAAAATTAGTCGTAATAAGGCAGTTGCATGGTTACCTGTAGTTCCTCGGTCTCTTATTTGGACACTCATTAATCACGTTCACAATGAATTACAACATTTAGGCAGCGACAAAACACTAGACAAGCTTTACGAAATGTATTGGTTTCCGAATATGTCCAAATGTGTACGAAAATTTATAGATTCGTGCATCATCTGTAAAGCCTCGAAAGGTCCATCGGGAGCTCAGCCTGTTAAGCTTCACCCGATTCCAAAAGTGTCTGTGCCTTGGCACACAATTCATATAGACTTTACGGGGAAGCTGAGCGGGAAGAGCGACCGAAAGGAATATTGCTCTGTAATTATCGATGCCTTTACCAAGTATGTTTTGCTGGAACATGCGTTATCTGTCGATGCCAAGAGTGCCATAAATGCCCTACAAAAAGCGGTGTGTCTCTTTGGAGCTCCAAAGAGAATTGTCGCAGATCAGGGCCGCTGCTATATCAGTTCTGATTTCAAGAGCTTTTGTGAAGAGTATAAAATAGAACTCCATTTCATCGCGACCGGGTCGAGTAGGGCTAATGGTCAGGTCGAGCGAGTAATGCGGACCCTTAAGAGCCTCCTTACTATTGTTGAGAACGACCCTAACAAAGCGTGGCGAGACGAGCTAGGTAATATCCAACTTGCTCTAAATAGTTCTAAATCAAGTGTAACTAAATATTCACCATCAGAATTGATGCTTGGAATCCGCTCTAATTCTTTGGGACTGTCTAAATTGAACGCTGATAATAACGATCACGGGGTTTGCTTAGATTTGGACACGGTAAGAGCTGATGCATCAGCTAACATTCGGAAAGCTGCTGAATCTGAAGCTCTTCGATTTAATCGCGGTCGGGCTACAATAAGACCATTCTCAAAAGGAGACTTCGTATTCATTAAAAATTGCGAACGTAACCAAATGAAACTAGATAGGAAATTTAGAGGCCCGTACGTTATAGTAGAAGTTCTTGACAACGATCGGTATGAACTGAAGAGTTTAGGTGGCTCTCATAGAACTTATAAATACGCTCACGAGAATTTGCGCGCAGTACCCCAGGGGCATATTGGCTTAACCGAAATAGCAACTAGTCTTTTAAATGATGGAGAGGCCGAGACGGCGTCGGAAGATGAAGAAGACGTCATTAGTTCAAATCGTGACAATGATAAGTCAGACACCTTGACTGTATGCCCGCGCACTGTTTCTGCAGATTCATGTACGCTCACAGCAGGCTCAGACACCCTTAGCACATACTCAGACCCTGACACGTGGGAAATTTTACACGAGACTGAAGTTCACACAGAGCAAGACGATTCATAACCATAAGTAGGTATAACAACCTCTTAGCATATCATTTTAGTTGTAAGTAGTCAAGACGAAATATGTCGTCCGAGTCAGCTATCAGGTTGGCTTGTCTCTGTGGTTCGTTCTATGAGACGAGAGCGTCGTCCGAGTCAGAGCCCTTTGAGTTGGATGACTTGTTTTGAATGTTCTGGTGATTTTAATGAGACGAGAGCGTCGTCCGAGTCAGAGCCCTTTGAGTTGGATGACTTGTTTTGAATGTTTTGGTGATTTTACTAAGACGAATATTGTCGTCCGGGTCACATCCACGAAAGGATTGACTTGTCTAAAAGTAATATGTGGCTATTGTTGACTAGTGTGCTGCTTAATGGAGAGGCTGTGTCATCCGGCTTAATTGTAGCGATACACTCGCCTGGTCTAAGTCTTTGCTCATTACGCATTATTTAATGAAAATTCTTACTCGTCCGTCAGGATGAACGAACGGACTATGTATGATTGTAGCTCATTGTTTCAGAGAATCGCCCGAGGACGGTCGAATGTCAGTCCGGCCGTGACGGCGCATCTGTCACTACCACACGTCAGGTTGACTTTTAACTGTCAAAGTCGGCCTGGCGAAGCGTCATTGTCGATGGTAGCCAGGGCGGCCATCTTGACAGCACTCACTTACGATCGGGACGGCGCCCGCACACCACGCGAACTAGTGATTCACCTGTCCACGCCCACGTACAAAGATACATACGTATAAAAATGAGTTCTGATGAAGTCCCCGCCGGCTCTTCAAATAGATTTTTTTTTCTATTTAAAAATAAAAATTAAATATCTAAATGCCTTACAAAAATATAATAAGCAATGAAGACTGAATAAATGTTTTAACACTTAAGAAAAAGCTAGTCCCACTAATATATAGTAAACTAGGTTTTTGTCCGCGACTTCGTCCGCGTCCATTTTTCTTATCCGATCGCTACCAAACTTCACAGGATCACCTGCTGGACTAATCTGACGATTGTATGAAACTTTCATCAAAATCGGTTCAGCGGTTTTGGAGTCCACGGGGAACATATTGGTGGAACATACATACACACATTGCCTTTTATATATTAAGAAGATGCGAAAGTTTGTGAAGATGAAAGTATGGATATTTATTACCCTTTCACGCAAAAACTGTTTGGGTACACAGATAGTTATAGTGTATTACCTGGATAACCAATATACTTTTTAACCTGTAAAACGTTAGGTTCCCAAGCAATCGCCTAATAAAATAAGATATAGTCATCACAGGGATAAAGATGTCAGGCTTTGTATCAAGTGTTATATTTTTCATTTTATCAACACGGACAAATATGTGGGCAGCTACTAGTAAAGTTAAAATGAAAGTTTATTGTTAATCAATCAAGAGAACTATGCGTTTCCTTGACAATCTCTCTTCTGACGAAGCGGTCTGAATCTGACTAGTTGGTCTCGGGCTCCAACTTGTCAGATTCACGAGTCCAACTTCAACTTCAAAGATTCAGATTCAACTTGTCAAAATTTGTGAGGCTACTCGCCAATAGCCTACTCAAAAGCCTATTTGCCGTAAAGAAAAAGAATGACCAATCACACCAATATAAATTCACAACAAAAATTTATTATTTTATTTTCAGACAAAACAAATATTCTGTTCCCAGAAATTGATATCAAATGTGAGCCTTTGGATTCATGCTCCGAAGAAAATTACAACTACATTGATAATAATGAAATACAAAATCACTGCGAAAACATCAATGAAAAAGGTTTGTAGTGGTAGAGCATATTATTTTTTTAATGTAAATTTTGTCCAGCAGTCCACTTGCTCGTTGGTGGCTACCGTCGCCTATAATACAAGCAACGTCAAGGCTTACAATAAGCAGCACACATGCTGTTGATAATATTCGTCTGTAAGGGGATGGTTACTGTCTAAATGACTGCGAACAGCAGTGTGTCATCACCCCTTTAGAGAAGATCAAAGTGAAATAAAAGCACGCGTGCTAAACTCTCAAAAATACGTTCCATTTATGTCCGCATTTAATGTTGTTAAAAAAAATAAATAACCTATCCATTTTCTCACCACAAAAAAATCATGTTTTTAGAAAACTGACATCCCAAATACTACCCTCAAAAGCCTGTTCTCCAATTCAAAAGTTTTTCTCCAATTAAATACTTTTTTTTACAGAATCAAATTGGTCAAACAACACAATGGAGACGGACACACATAAGAAAGAAATGGTAAAAAGGTTTAGTAGTGTGATCGAAGCTCGGATGGAACTCCTCAGAGCACAGACATTGGCCGCTCGGGCAGAACTAAAACTAAGGAAGGCCACCATAGAGCAACAGGAACTAGAGCATAGGACAAGAATGCATTATCTACAAAGAGAAGGCGAATTGAAAATCCAATTGCTAGAAGAACAATTGCAAGTTAAAAATAAAACAAATACAACGAGAGGGAGGAGGAAATAGTGTTCGTTATTATTATTTTTTTTGAATATATCTGTAATAAATATAATGAATAATGTAAGTTTGGTTTAATTGTATTTTTTTTTAAATTATATTTTCATTAGCTGGTGCTCGCGACTTCGTCCGCGTTCAAAAAAAAAAAAAACTCGTATTAACCTCGTGTTGCTATAACACTTTGGCCAAATTTTTATTTTTTATTTATCCCTCGGGAATAGTCCTTTTTTCTGAATGAAAGGTACCCTATGTCTTTTCTGGTGTCCCAGACAACGTGTATACAAAATTTCATGGTGATCGGTTCACTAGTTTTTGCGTGAAAGAATTACAAACATCCATACATCCAAATATACTTTCGCATTTATAATATTAGTATAATAGATTAGTATAGATTTTACTCGCTGATAACATAGCTCTCTATAGGTGAAAGAATTTTCAAAATCGATTCAGTAGTTTTTGTGTTTATTCATTACAAACATAAAAACCATCTCTCTTTATAATAATACTAGCTGGTGCCTGCGACTTCGTCCGCTTTCAAAAGGGTCGGCAGCGCACTTACAGTCCTCGTGTCATGTGGACTTGATAGGCCCTAAAAAAATTTAAAGTGAAATTTCTTTGCGCACGTTAAGAGTAAAATTTCAAGGTCGAATTTTGTGTGACGCTTTGGCGTAACGCTTCTTGTAATGTTTTCGCATTACATCTACTGCTTACTACACACACATACACATTACACATATATATAAGCCAAGAAGTTTCACTTCTGTAAAGTTTGGTATATATATTTTTTAAGATTTATGTATGTGGACCGCGTGGTTGGTGTAGTTGTCGTGTCCCTAACGCGAGAAAGCAACGCAGTGATTTAAAAATAAACATTATACAAGTAGAGGAATTTGTCGTAAGTACATACGGCTCTGGTGAAATGGACACGATAATAATTGTGGGACAAATCCGACTCTGGCGTTATAAGGGTTAAAACAAAAGCCAAATACATGGAAGATTACCCTGCAGCATGTTGGAGTCAATTGGCAGCGTGAAATGTGCGTTTTGCCTGGAGAAGACCCGCGGCACGTGAAGCCAGTCGCCAAGCGCCGGAGCCGGTACTTGAAGTTCGCGCAATAGCGTTTGCATCTCCGCACCGTACGGACGCTCCGGTCTCGTGCGCAACGCCTCCTCCAACACGTAGCGCCGCTGAAACACGTTTTATATGCCGACTGTACAACAGTACTGTATTGATTGACTTACAATAAAACAAACAGGAGCCTGGCAAAATCGCCTGTATATGTGTCTTATAAGATGAGCTGCATGAGCTCATACAGCCTTCCCCTTACTTAGGTAAATCGGACATTCAGATGTACGGCCGGTTAAATCCTCATCTTGTCGAAATCACTCTTTTTTTTCGGACCAAGGTGCTTTAAAACATCCTATCCACCATACCTACTGCTTTTTGAACTTCCTGCCGGCGTCTATTGCTTCCGAGCTCATATAATCCAAATATTTTCAAGGTTCGAGTGAACAGGATGAGCTAGCTCTATCATAGGCCTCATTTTCGCTACACGGCTAGATGCTTGCTGGCCAAGAGTAAACTCAATTTTTAATGAAAAAAAAAAAAAGATGTTAAAAGCATATGGTAGTTAAATAAGTACCTTAGTATCGAATTCCGTTTCAATGGCTTCCTCGTCCACCTCCCTGTGAAGGTACTTCAGTATGTCGTCATCCAGAAACGAGTCTGTGTTTCTGGATACGACTCCCGATGCCCTGATGACGGGTAACGTGATCTCTACGTCTTGAGTTACGGAACCGCGAGAGCTTGGGTTTTGAGAGTCTGTCCCGATACCGGCGATCTAATAATTCATTTTTAACTTGACTATAGTTTCCTTTCAATTCTTAATTAACGGGGGTGGCAAATCAACATAAATATGGAATAGAATAGAAAACATTCTATTCTATGTATTCGTGTGTGTCATTTCACACACATGACACACACGAAATACATCTAAAGATAACAAAACAAATAAAATATATACAAATTTTTCACATTTAAATGAGAATACAATATTAAAATCTAATTGAGTGTGCGCCATGGCAGCAAAAAGGTATCTGAATATCACAACAGTAACGATAGAGCAGTTAATTCTTTTTTTACTCGAACCTCAAGCGCTAAATAAAATTTTTCTTATTTCTAGTATTTCTTAAATAGAAAACTTTGCTCCTTAGACAGTCGAATTGCCTACAGATATTTCTCATAAAAGAAATATGAAAGAGTAAATCATAGCGTAAATATTTTTGTGGTGCTTAATCCTGGCTTCTAAAGTATTAAAACTAAAACATATAGATTAGCAAGACAAGTGACCTGCGTCTCTGGATCCTGCTGAGGTTGAGCGGCGAGTCCGGCGGAGGTGAGTCTGTCGCTGCCGTGTTTCCCTTTGCGGCGACGCTTCCCTCGCCTTCGCACTTCACTACCGTCTGTACAAGATACTCTAATTTAATTCATATATTTTTCCCTTCAAAAATTTGGATTTAGTGTAAGCTTTAACAGTATTGCCATACAGTTAGAAGTCCAAATGCTAGTAGTTACACATTTGGTCGAATTAAAATGAAACTAAATCAGCAATAATATAAAACAACTCGCTGAGTTATTACGGTGAGTTTCTTTGAACAAAAAAATTGTAAAAAAAATAAATTCAAAAAAATCTCTTCATTCTTAGAAAGGCATTTTTTATTTTAATTTATACTGTGATAAATAGTACCTAGGTACCTACGCTTATTTAGAATTGTACAACAAAAATACTATATCCGAGTACACGAATAAAGCAATGTTGTATTAAAAAAAAGGTTTATATGAAATCCGCAAAAGTGCAAAAATCTCTAAATAGTTAATATTTAACTAAGTCCGATTAGGATAATCTGCCGAGTTATGAACTCGTCTAGTAGCCACGAACGGCTATGATTTTTTGACCCATTATAGCCGTATACTGTGTCCTTAAATATGAAGATTTAATGACTAAGTGTTATTTATTAGTCAATCTTACTATCATCCATGTTGGTGGTAGCTGTTTCGCTCCCGTCGTTGGTCTGCTTGTCGCCCTTAGAACGTTGTGAACCTGGAGTTTTGTTCTCTGCTTCAGATTTGTTCTTGCCTTTGAGCGATTTGCCCAAATTGAGGGCTTTCAATTGATTCTGAAAAGCAATTTGCCAAAAGGCCTTAAAATATGAATCCATACACTACTCGTCTCAAGTAAAATTCCAACCCGATCATTATAAAAAATTAAGAGACTACGAAAAAAGAAATTATGTAAAAAAGGTACAAAATATAATGATTAAGAGGTTCTGCTTGGAACTGATTTTATGTGCTTGTTATATGTTTATATGTTCTGTTATACTTGAAAAGATATTCTATGAGGTTTCCAGTTCGTCCTCATAGGATCTGCATTCCGAATTTATTGTAAATGCAAAACAACTTATTATTCCAAGATACTGGAATTTGGTACGATCTAATAAAGCATATTTTTTAAGTCTTGTAAAATACTGGCAGGTAGGGTGACGTTTTATTTGATGGGAAGTGGGATAAAGGACTCTCTCACCGAAACACACCGGCATGTCCGTTTCTTTCATCTGAATTTTGTAAGGTGGTTACTTTACTGCCTTAGTAGCCCAGTTATTGACTATATACTAATTTTCAAAGCATATCGCAGTATTTTGAATTATTTTGGACACTTTTGAATAAATATTCATGCACAATAGTATTTGTAGCTTCGATGAGCTTTGAGATGCCTGAATTGCCTGAAAATGCATGAACTTACTTAGGTATATGGGCCAAATGGGCTTTAAAAAAAAATTATTTTAGACTTCGTTATGTCGATTCACTAATTCTATACTAATATTATAAAGAGGAAAGATTTGTTTGTTTGAATTGAATAGGCTCCGAAACTACTGGACCGATTTGGAAAATTCTTTCACTGTTGGGAAGCTATTGAATGTAGATTTTTACCTCAAGTTTTTTAAAAAAATCGTCACTAATAAAATTTAACGGTTTCTCTTTTATTTTCTTTGGCATTTTGATGCTTGGTAGCTTCATCCTTTTCCTCTGACCAGTGCTGCCTACAGCCGTCATGGTCATGAATATATTCGATGATGCATTACGTTTTCTACTTTTTGGCGCATATTTTATAACAATTCTTGTCAAATGCAACATTGTGCAGTCGCACGGCGAAGGAGGCATCATCGGTGGCAATTTGAGAGGCCTGCGCTTGACTCGCTTAAGCTTAACGGTTGCCAAATTATCTCCAGTCACGAAGAAACTTTTGGGTTTCCCATCAATTTTGGCCTCTTTTTGCTTGTCTTTTTTCTTTGTTAACAATTTGGTTTTTGATATTAGAAAAGGCAACATTATTGTACAATTAATTATGCATGGTTATCATTCTTTCAAGCAAAATCTATTGATTTTTTTTGTAAATTATGTATAGTTTATACATAAGCATGAAACATATGTTATAATTTACACAAGTATACATAATATATTGTTTTAAAGAAAGAAAAAGCTTTTCTTGAATTGAAAAATCAAAGTACACACTAAAATTAGTACTATCTTGCACAAGTTGATGAAGTCGAATGAATAAATATGAAATGAGAATTCTTAAAACGGAGGGTAGATAACTTATCAGAGGCAACGCTATCAAACAGATTGTATGGTCTAGTAATTTTTAGAGCAGTAGGAAAATTACAATGACCTTTATTGCGTTGGTTTCGTTAAAGGCAATCCCAATTAATTTATTATTTGATTACAATACGAAAAATGGCAAACAAAAAAAAAAGTATTTTTTTTTTAAATATTTAATGTCCAAACTCGGCTCGTTTACGGTTTTATTATATGTATAGAAGAGGCTTTTTGATGTGTGACATCTTTCCTCTCGTTTTCCCGAAATATGTGGGAGTAATTTCGTGCAAATGGGACGGAAGTGTGTACAGTGTAACAGGAAGCGCGCGCTATTTGATTTGACCGCGAGGTGGTCTACGTTAACAGTGCCATCTGCCGTGATTCATTGAAACCACCTAACCAAGCCTTCGGTCGAATCGCAATCCGCGATCTAAAAAGTGCTCAAATTTTCTCACAAATGTCACTAGGAGGAGGATCACGGTACAGGAGTCTGGATGTTACACATCATATTATGCGACTATGTACTGTAAAATTCGCTCTCTTTTTTTTTTATTGTAATAAATCTTTACATAGTATAATATAAAATAAAGTCGCTTCCCGCCGTCTGTCCCTGTGTACTTTTTTAACACTTTTAACTTCATAGTTTTCACTAATGGAAAGAGCGTTAAACGAGGAAGATATAGTGGCCCGCACCCGGCTTCGCCCGGATTCAAAATAAAAACTAACCTATCTTTTAAGTTGGACCAAAATTACATATACATATACAAAGTTTGATCAAAATCGGTTCAGTAGTTTAGGGAGTTCATCGCGGAGGAACATGTGACACGTAATTTTTATACTTAATATTAATTTTTTATTAAGTATTATTTTCGTTTTATATGATTTTTATTTAAATAGAAAGATATATAAATTATAAATTTACACGCCAGACGGGGCAGTGCATGAGGTGGCATATTCTAACTAATGAGAACTGGTTTACATTGACCCATGTCACTTGTAAATAAATAATTTGAATTTGAATTTGAATATAAGATTTGCAGAAATAAATTGCACCTGCGCGAAGTAGGCAGGGCAGAAGTATTATATTATAGTATTTCATAATGTGATTTTTATTGTGATTTCGCTGGAAATACATAACTTACCTTCCTTGCAGCTCGCACACTAGACAGCTCCTTAAGGGGAACAGCTCGTTTGGCCAAAACGAGCGGTGAGGCCAAAGGCGGAAGCTGTTGGCACTGTCCCTTCAGCAGTCTATTGTGAGCGCCCTCGGACAGGTTCAAAGAGGGCAGAGTGGAGCGATCATTCGTCACGCTCGTGTTTAGTCCGACGGTCGTGTCCGAAGTTGTGTAGCCGTGATAATACAACGTCTCCTGGCCAATTACACATCATAATTATGTGTTATACGAATGCAATATTTTTTCGTTAATCAAGGAATTTCATTATAGGAATCAATAGAAATTTAAATTAGTTCAATTTTTGTCCAAAATAGTTGAGCTGTTTAAATTATGACCGCAGTGATGTAATGTGACGGTTCAATTGATGTGGGAAAATCATCGGCAGGCTGATGACGACCTTCACATAGAGAGTAAAGTGATTATTATAAAAATAACCTTTAATTTGATTGCAATAAATCTCCACAGAGATTTTAGAGAGGAATTTCAAGTTTTATAATGTGAAAGTAACTCTGTATGTCTGTTTGTCTGTTACCATTTCAGGCTTCAACTACTCAAACCGATCATCATGAAATTTTGTATACCTACACATTATCATTTATTCAGAAAAATTTTGTACTGTTCCAGAGGGATCACCTAAAATAATAAAAAACTAACGCCTGGCAAAACTGTGATATCAATAAAGATGTCAGGCGTTATATTGTTTTTTTTTTTTTTTCCAATGCGAACGAAATCACGGGCACCAACTAGTATGTAAGTATAAGATCACCTGACTGTGACTTCTTCTCAAATCGAGGACAATGGCCGTTTTCTGATGAGGTTGATCCGGAGTGAGACACCTTCGGGAGCCTCTTGATTTCCCACTGGCAAGCGTAGGCGCAGGTGTGTGCGGTCTGGAATCTGTTTCTGTGTATCTGAAATTGTCATATTATTCATTACTGGCTGTTGCACGCGACTTTGCCCGCGTAGCTTTATAAAATATAGCCTACTACTAACTGGTGCTCGCGACTTCGTCCGCGTTGAACGATGAAAGGTACCCTATGTCTTTTCTGGTGTACCAGACAACGTGTATGCAAAATTTCATGGCGATCGGTTTAGTAGTTTTTGCGTGAAAGAATTACAAACATCCATACATCAAAACATACTTTCGCATTTATAATATTAGTACGGATGTTACTCGCTGATAATGTAGCTTTCTATAGGTGAAAGAATTTTCAAAATCGGTAGAGTAGTTTTTGAGTTTATTCAAACATATAGATCTTCTGTCATAATATAATTAATAATAATATTTATTTCAGATAATTATCCATATCTTAAAAACTATCTTAATTTAATAATAAATAATAATGATTATTAATAAAATAACAAATTAATATTAATATTGAAAAGGAAATGGGCTATTTATTAATTATTGTATTTTGTTATTTTTTTTCGTATTTAGTCTCATCCAAAATGTTTGTATATGTCGACCATATCTATAATTATACTTATTTTATTATAATATTAATTATCTATAATATATACCTACTAACTAATATATATATATTAGTAGATATAGATTAGAATGCAATGAGCTTAGATGTTTTATTACGTAAAAAAATTTAGAAGGACTTTTATTAATTTTTATTTATTTATACAGATTCAATTTCACTTCATGCCAAAATACCTTCGAAACATATCCTCTGTGACAATATCATGCGGTGTTCTATTCTTTTCCTTGTCATGACCATTTTGTTCTTGAAATTTAGACAAATCCTCTTGGAAACAATGAGCTCTTCCTTCGGTTAGCTGAAAATGTTTAAATTATCTTTTACATACCTATTTATACAACTCTACGAAGTTATCTGCGCGCTTTTCGGTTACATTTGTTAAAATTACATTAGTTTTTATTTGAAGTTCGAGCTAATGAGATTTTTTTTTATTTTAAAGGTCGAAAGATCTCATTTAATCCATTATGGACCTAGTGAGAGTAACCGTACACATAGTAGGTACAGTAAGTAGGTACGTACCTACTGATAAGTTTAAAGATTTCTTTTTCTGTATAAATACGAATAGGAAATAAGATATACCTAATATAGGTAGGTACCTAATTCTTAAGCTGTGGAAGACTGTTATTTCCATATTACTTTTCATTTTATTGCCATTTTGCAATGAAAATACCTATATTTAATGTTTCTATAAGTTGTATGGTAGGTACCTAATGCGTCATTTAAATTAAAATAAACGTTCGCCGCGCTTTCTCGCAATTTGCTTCCACTCGTAAAACGTACCGTTTAATGTGGAGTAATAAAAATCTACACGATTAGAAACAAATCGACTTTGATTATTGTGTTGCCGCATTTAACTGTTTTTATTTAGTTTATTAACTACGCAGCTACTCGCTCCAGGCTTCGCACGAATTCGATTTTTTTCTGCAAATTACTCGTATATATCGCTCTAGCCATTAGTGAAAACTGTATCAAGATCCGATTGGTAGTTTAGAAGAAATTAGCGGAGAAACAGAAAGAAGCAGACAGCGAATTTATCTTATAATGTGTAAATCTTAATAATATAAAAGGCGATATATGTGTGTATGTATGTCCCCTGTAGACTCCAAAACCGCTGAACCGATTTCATACAATCTTCAGATTAATCCAGCGGGTGTTCCTGTGAAGTTTGGTAGCGATCGGACGCGGACAAAGTCGCGGGCATATTACTAGTAAAGTATAAAAGGCAGACATTAACGACTTAATGGTATACTAAACGAAAGCAGCTGGTTGATATTTATTTAGAGGCGCATATGTTCATTTGACGTTAGAAATATATTTCCCGATTCAGCATACCTACTAATATTATCTAAATATAACAATTATACCTATTCTTAAATTCGAATTGGGAGCATTAATTTATTCTTTACATAGTAAAAAAACTCACTTCCCGCCGTCTGTCCGCTTAGATCTTTTAAACTTTGCTAGTTCGCTACGGATTTTAATGGGGTTTTCACTATAAACGATGAACGTTTTTATATATAATTTGCAGAAAAATTGCAACCGTACGAAGCAGGGAGCGGGTCACTAGTTAAATAGGAAATAGGAGTTACCCATGCATCTTTAGCTCGTTTCATGTATTCTTTCGCTTCAGTGTCTGCAGGATGATTGCACAGCACGGAGCACGCGTGAGAGAATGGATTGTAGAGGCCGGCGTATGGCCGGAGCACGAATGGTGCTGGCGTCACATCGCATTTTAACTCCACAGCGTTCTGCGGAAAAATATTGGTCACTGTTCAAAACAATTTGCTACCTAGTATATCTACCTATAAGGTACTTACCTACTTATATTAAATTTATACCAACCGGTGAAAACTTTTAGCTTAAGGAATAAGTAGGTACCTATCTTTGTGCAAGGCTAAGTAAGTAAGTATTATATATGCCAATAAAAAGAGTTAGTTTTGTAAAAATAAAAAATAATTAGTTAAAAAATGATGGTATGGCCGCAAATACTAAACTTAACTATGTTATGTTTTTATGAAGTCATTATTTTTGACCATATCCTAATGCCACTCACATCACAACTAAAATCAAAGCCACTTTATAGAATCATGTTATAGTCATCACGTCTGAAGGTTAGTGAGGTAGTGTACAAAATTTTGTTTGGCTGTGGGTTTAATTCTAATAACAATAAAGATAATAGATGGCAGGGCTCACCCTGGTGCTAAGAGCTATGGAACTCTTTATTTGTTTATGTTATGGTAGCCCTTTAGCCCATCTATCTAAGTGGATCCCTTGTTATAAAAAAAGACAAAATATAATAAAATAAGCAGAAATTCTACAATGCGTTCTGCAGTCATACACTGAACAGCCAATCTGGCAGCTGTAACCACTTACAGGAGACCACCATGAAATAACTTCGTGTGCCCAGTGCTGCGTTTCCGCGAAAATAGAGACAATGGTCAGCCCTTCTATCCACTCCTTATTGAATAAAGAGAAGATATTAGAGTGAACCCTCGTATATCTAGGTCTGCAAGTTCTGCAACGCTCTTTCAAGCCCCTCCACTGTACTTTTCTGTGACGTCTTTGTAGACAATTTATAGGTGGATTCACCTACCACCCAGTGGATCGCCAGTCAGCCTGTTGACCTTTATATAAAAAATTGGGCATTCAAACTAATTTAATAACATGTTGAAAACTTTTGACACTCACCTTCTGCTTTACAAGTCCTTGTTTTTCAGTAACAATCGCCAGAAGTCCAGTGTTACTCAAGAGCCGCATCCTTCCGCCTCATTCGTTTGCCTTGTCTCAAAAGCTTGTTGTTAAACGGATATATCGACCAATCAATCTCTTAGAAACCTATCAGGTAAACAAGCGAATATTATGTAAATATTTATTAAAACTTTCTAAAAGTAGGTATATAAAAGACAGCTACAAAAACGAAATATTTTGCTCTTTTGACAGAACATGGTAGACTGAGAAAGAGGCGAAAAGGACTTTTGGCTGCAAAAAACATTTCAGCCAGTCAGGTGTAATAATAAGAAAAAGTATTGTGGATAATTTAAAAATACTCTTCCCAAATTTGACTCATGTTGATGATTATACATAAAAATTACCTACATTTAGTTTCATTGGAACATTATACAATTTATTGAGTATCTAGGTATTAAAATAATATTTTGCTGGACATCTTTATTGCTGTGGCGACGGTGGCGCCACCGCAATATGATTTTTGACGATCTGTGTGCGCAAACTTCATCCAAATCCGTTGTGCCGTTTTTGCGTGAACTCGCATTTAAGTATAATATTAGTAGTATAAATATATATTTTTAAATCATATGTAATATCTAGCTCGAGTCCTTTAGGGTTCCAAACATTCTAGCTACCTTACCTCGTTGTATGGCGAATCTAATTTGCTGACAGAAGAAATAGCCAGCTCTGGAGTCGCCGATGATGACGACCTTTGCTACTAAGCTGATGTCAAAAAGACAAGAATCCTCAGACAAAAGGGCGGACGTGATTTCGTCAAATAACTGTCAGCTCAAAACAGTTCGAAATGAAGTAGGCACTCAAGTGGACGGAGCGTTCCAGTACCTAAGTCTGCAAAACACCATTTGTTTTGTCAATAAAGATTCTGAAAATAAAATTGACTACCATATCTATGTATTTTAGAATTATTTTAGTAACTAAGCTAAGCAGCCCATTTACGAAGTTTCGATGAGACATCAAATGAAGAGGCCTGAAAATTTGCCAGGGTTCACATTCAATTTCAGATGAATTCAAAAACTAAATCGGATTTTTTTCACATATATTATTCAAAAAAATTTACACAAAAGCACTAAGACATCCATTTAACCTTATTGTCTAAATAAATGAAGTTTTTAAACCAACACGCAACTTCTTAATTAAGATATAATTTGTCTCTAAAAATAATACTCATTTTTCTCTTTTTTTTTTTTCAATATCAGAACGTAACTATGGTATTACAATAACACCTACCAAGCGACATTGTGAAAATCCATCTTCTAGATTTATTTTTTAATCTATATTCTTGATACTAACAGACTATTTATTACAAAGGGATTATATTACAAGTGTAGTGCAAGAGTTCACTGAATGTGTACATTGGGTAGAAATTACATATCTTAATTTACAAATTCAATTCTACTAAGTAGTAAAATTAGCGAAACAATCGCCAATTAACAATTTAATGTAGGTATTTTTATTTCTCGGAAAAAAATTAATATATACCTACGATGAATAATATTTGGAAATCACATCAAATATTGATTCATAGTTTAACCAATACTTTCATAGATTGTTTAAACGTTCTACTGAGATTTAATTTTAAAACAATGATAGCCATATTTTCAAGTCTTACTTAATACGCCATGAATATGTACGTTAAGTTTATGATCTACAAATAAAGACTCCGTAAAAATTATGGACCCTATACACACACGACTCTTCAATAGGTTTTCGATCTATCAATTTAGAAACTTACTTTGGACTGTAATATTAGAAAAAATATTACAAATTTAATCAGTTTTCACAGCGTTAATTAATTTTGTACTTTACTACTCTTCAAGAATAAATTTTTAAGAATTATAACTCGATGACGTTGGCCTTAAGAATCTAATTTACAACTGCTTCAAACACTACCATCAAATCTAGGAAAACAAGTTGTCAAATTATGCTCAGCACTTATCCAAAATGGATGCGATTTCAATAGTTGAAGTGGAAGATCAGTTTAAAAGTTGGTTTGAGACCGAAGCCAAAATTTTGTACTTGAGAGATCACATTTCAAATTAGCGCAAATTAGTGGTTAGAAATAATAATTATGCACCATATAATTATTTCCGTATTACAGCACTATTTTGGTTTTGAATTTTTGAAGGGTTGATATGGCTAAACTTTTTGGTTACAAAAGTTTAATAAATTTTAAAATACTTTTTTTACAATATTATTTGTTCAGATACTCTTAGATTGTGCAATTAAGTAGCAAGAAAACCGTAATTATTTAAAAGCAGGTATAAATTAGACAATTTCGACTTATGTCAACGAAGATTACTCGATAACTATATTACAATATTAAATAGGTATAACATGGTTAAAAATAATGTGTAATAACTAACCACCTTTTCCGCCTAGACATAAAATTATTAGATCTGACACCGATTTTCGTAGCGCGGTGAAAATTAAAAATATTATTGACAAACAAAAACCCTGACAAAGTTGAAATACTGCCCAAAATAAATTTTAAGTACTCTAGCCACAGTGCTAAAATACTTCATAAAGTACCGTTGACAGCTGTCAGCAAACTGGGAAAAAATCGGTACTGTTTTGGAGTTACCGGTGGTTCACAGCGTGGGAGTTTGTGTGGTGGAGTCCTTTAACTTATTTTTGACATTATTAAGAATATGTATAGCAAAACCATTAGGTATTTGTCAGGCAGTGAAACAATCTTATTACACAAAAGTTAAAGGTGATGAAGAATTTAAAAAATATAATAAACTATTTTAATAAGTATAGTTTATTACATTTTATCACATAAGTACTTTGTCAAATCCAGAATTTGTCTAATTAAGATTCTTAATTACGAATCTGTCAAATACATGTTTTCATACAAACTCTTTAGTTATGCAACTGTAATTTCAATTATATTTTGTCAAAAAATAATTAATATTTTATCAACTTATACATTGAAAATTATATGCAATGAAAATTGAAATGTGAATTTAATACATATTTAAAACAATATAATTTTACAAATGCTCTAATAATACCCCAAAAAAGATTTGTAGACTTCATTTTAATATACTTATTTATTTTTTACATGTTCCAAAAGTATTTTTTTGTATAGAAAACGCATCAACATGACAATACAAATTGTAATAAAAATGTTACAATGCGATAAATCCCGAAACAAAAATTTGTCATATGTGAAGTGCAGTAAAATTTCCAAGAAAAATATTTTTAGTTAATAGGCGTTTGATATGTAATCGATGCCTCACAAATAAGTTGCTCATACCAAACTTTTTCCGCAACTTATTTTCCTGATTAAGGCGATCGTATTGCTTACTGGTGATATTTTTTTAAATAAATTACACATGTAATTACTACAATAGCCATACAATAGTAATTGGTACAGTTGGACAAATTGACTGTGGCTCGATTACAGATAAAATTTAAATTCTTTCACAAACTTTTACAGTTCAAAATAAAACTTCATTCAAATAATTTTCCTAAAAAACAGTTGTACCTACTTAACAAATATTATTATGCTTTTATTTCATAAGAGGTTTTTGTATATAAAATAAATTAGATTGACATATAAGTAAATGCTGCTATAAACTATTTAAGTGAATTGTCTCTATTATTATTATAGAACAGTAAGTGCCACCACTATAGGATTATATTACATTTATGTATAATATAATAATAATAAAAGGCAAAGAGTTTAGAAAGGCAAGACTTTTAGTCTCTAAATAGTGACAATGTCAATAGTAAAATTCATAAAGGAAAAATGAGTACACGAATGTGCTCACTGTAGTTAAGTTCATTCATTCAGAGGAATGCTAACCAGCACCCTTAAATAATTAACAGCATTATCAATTATTTACTCTAAACAATAATTTAAACTAAAATAAGTTTTTTAAGTGACTATTTAGTAGAAATAATACAATATTTAATTATGACTAGTAGTTAGAAATGAATTTGAGCATGGGAAATAAGCGTACCATACGACCATGCAGCTATAAAAATATAAGAACTTAAACACATTAGTTTTATATAAATACAAATTACAAATATCTCGTCACACACTACATAATATATGTGCAACAGTCACTTCGCTCTTTATAGAGTCCTATATAGATAATCTAACGTGTGAACACTTTGATTTTTTCACATGATTCCACAATCACTGCAATAATTGCAGCCGTCCCTATATATTGCAACCTCATTTATCCGAAACGGGATACTAGGGCCTCGACGCTCGCGCAGCCTCCTCTAACGCACGCACTTTGAGTTCACGTTCGCGCTGTTGCCTAAGGAAGTCCTCGTGATGTGCCGGATGCAGGAAGCCTCTTTCGCGTTCCATCAGCAACTGTCTTTGCAATTGCTCATGTGCGGCCGCCTGATGTGCGAGCTGCTCGGCATACGGCCTACCGAGCAAATCGGGATGCGGTAAAGCCCTATATGGACCACCGGCTCCCAACCCTAAACCTAAGGCCTCCTGTTGGGCAGCCTGCGCCGCCTGCTGCCCGGGATGTAGGTGTAAATGCGTATGCGAATGGGCATGCGTGTGCGCATGTGTATGTGCATGGTATTCAGGATTGATACCTGCCATTTGGAGTCGTACCATCGGATCTGCGGCAAGCGCCAACCGTTCAGCCGCTTCCAACTGCGCGGCAGCGACGCTGGGGTGTGGATGGTGCGGATGATGAGGCGGTGCACCCGTGACAGGTACCGATTGCGGAGCGCCTGGAGCCGACGCGGGTGGAATACCAAGTCTTTCCAGACGTTCGCGTTCCAACTGCGATAAAGCTGCGGGCCCATGGCCCGGTGGGTAGAGACCGAATTGTACAGGTATCGCACCCTGTGGAGGCGGTGGTGCCATGCCGTACCTTCTATGCATTTCTAACCAATGTGGATCTAGTGCGCGCGGCCCAACATTGTTCTTTAGTAACTCTTCTTTTAATCTGTCGCTAAGTTCGCGTTCGCGCAACTCTCTTATCTCTCTATCTCGTTTCTCCCTCTCGAGATGTTCGAGTTCAAGGCGTTCTCTCGCCCCGGCTGCACCATACATCGAACTCAGTTGATACTGTAACATGGGGTCCATACAATGTCTTTGTAGATTACCCGGACTGAAACCAGCATGTGGGCGCGCGTACTCGGAGAGTTGCCTTAATGCTGGTGTGTCAGCGTATCCAGGTGGTCGAGGAAAACGATCATATGGGGAAGATATTGTTTCTATGGCTCCCCGAGATGGTGGCTTGGTTTCAGGTTTCTCTGGTGTTGCTATTTTTCTGTGTGCCTGTTGAGCTATCTTTTCTCTCTCTTCTCTGTCCTTTTCAGCTTGTTTTCTTAACCTTTCTTCGCGTTTCCTAGCGAGTTTAGATTCTGGTACTGGTTTGAAGATGAGATCTGTGCGAGTACATGAATTGTAGTCACCACGATTCCAATGTCTTAAGAAAATAGCAGATTGAGATCTATGACACTCTGTATCCTCTATTTTTGGTTCAGGGCTTGGACCATGAGGTATATGAGCAGGGCTCGGTATTTCCTCTTCTTCGGGCTGAGATTGTGTTTCTAATTTCAGTTCGGGATTATCATCCTGTAATGATCTTGGCGGTCCCCGTAAATGTGGATGACCATGAGGTATTTGATGGGGTGAACCCGGTCTAGGGTGTGACTGCTGTAGCCCAGCTGCTGCCTGAGCATGTAGTCGTAAACTTTCAATAGAGCTCGGTCCAGGACCTGGCGGTAATCCTAATCCCATTGGGTGACCCATTGAAGGAGGCTGAATCATTAGATGATTTGGATTCCCGGGCAACATTTTAGGATGATGACGTAGCAACATCGAATCGGCTGGAGATAACCTTTCCGGGTGATGGGCCAGATGGTGGGAATGGTGATGTGTGTGGTTATTCATATTCACGCTTGATGACGAACTAGTAGTTTGAGAAACACTGGCAGACAAGTGATGCGGCGAACTTGAATGCGAAGATGTTTTTTGCTGTGTGTTAATCTTATGTTGAATTGATTGAGAAGAACTACTCGACGTTGAATGTGATATAGACAGTGTGTGGTTAGTACCGCCCCCGGCGTGACTTGGTTGTTTCTCTGTACTTGTGTGCACAGCACTATGATGACTAGTTGAATGATGATGGGTCATTGTAGTTTCGTGCAATTGATGCCTCTCTGTAGTTGCATTTGGATTTCTAGGATCCTCCGTGGTTTCAGATATTTCTCTGAGAGACCTTGTAGTTACAGATGAACTAGTACTGTGGTGTGAACTAAGCATCGTTGTAGATTCAATTGTTGAAGGCTTTACTGGATCATGTCTTCCAGGTGTGCTCGTTGCCGGGTGCATTGGCGGTATTGGATGAGGCTGTGGCAGCGGACCGTAAGGATAAGGATAAGGCATAGAGTAACCCGGATGCGGGTGTGGATAATAAGGATGCATTGCATGAGCTGCAGCTGCAGCAGATAATTGAAAAATTGAAGGATGTAATAAATGATGTGGGTGATGTAGTGGCGAAGCAAATGGATGGGGTGGCGGAGGCCCAGGTTGCTGCCCAGAGTGCATTATAGGTCCAGACATAGTAGTTGGTAAAGAAAGTGGCGTTGGATTCATTAAATTTAGAGCAGAGTGTGATACAGGAGTGTGAGGTTGAACTGGCGATGCTGATATATGCCTGGGTTGTGAGGGGCTCGTCAAATGTCTTGCAAAAGGAGATGACCCAGCAGACGAATGTGGTCCATGTCCCGGTGTTCCATTATGACTTGGTTGACTTTTAATAGGTGTAGGAGTTTGTGGACTTTTCACGGGTAGAGCAGTGCTTGAGGAATCCGATCCACTTGGTTGGCTTGTAGATACAGGAATATGAGGTTGATGTAGAAAATCTGGTTCCTTCTTAATGCTTTCTATTCTCGGTCCAAGGAATGCACTTTGCATGGTCGTGTTTTCATTTGTTGGTTGACTTGGAGGCCGACTATTGTTTTCTACACTTGATATGGATTCTCGATCTCTCTCTATATTCAAATGTTGCGCAATCGCACTTCCTATTGGATAACCAGGTACCTTTACTTCTTTAAGAGATTGTAATGGATCTGATGAATTTTGAGTAGACAAATTAGCTGGCATATTATCTGGTATTTCTTGCTTTATTTTTAAGTCTTGTGGCATTGATGGATCATTTGAAGTTGTTGTGGGTATTAAATTGCTGGAGATACTATGTGTTGAGGGCACCTGCGATATTAGTGGGGGAATATTTCCAGACTTTTCAAGACCTTGGTGTGCAGGGTGTCCATACAATGAGGTTGGCATAAAACCATAAGGCCCAACATTTGCACCACTACCCACTGATATGATTGGACCTTGGCCTGGAAGCAAACCAGCTATTGAAGGTTGATTTAGAGTGGGAGGAAGCATGCTGTGTCCCGAGACAGGTATATTTTGAGCTTCTGTAGATCTAACTCCGAGATTTTCTGGTCGAATTGGAGGTGGAAAAATTGGTGGTCTCAAACTGGCATTTTGATTATCATGTTTTGGCACAGGCTGAGTCTTCAAATCTGTTGGTTGCTTATCATCATCATTTTCCTTTATGTCATGTGAGTTTGCAGGCGAGACAGGCTCAGTATTTGTTGTTGTTGGGTGTTCCATAGGTGGTGGAGAAGAACTACGAGCATTTGTTGGAGATGGACTAATTCTTTGTAATGATTCTAATCGTGGTGCATTTGGAGAATCCACCTTACTCGCTGAAGCTGTTGTTATTGTAGCTGTAAAGACCTCAGGTGTATTTTGGTTCTTTATTTCACTTGTTTCATCTCGTGGTTCCAACTTTATAACAGTTTTTAAAGGATTCATAAGAGGATTATGCTTACTTGGATCAGAAGTAAAACTGAGATTTGTAGGATATGGGTAGGGTGTCATTCCCGTTGAAAAATCTTTTGCACTTCTGATTATTGGATTTTCCTTAGAAATATTCATGGGATTAAAAATATTATTAGGGACACCTTCAATTTTTATATTGTGACTCAGTTTTGGGTTGTATATATGACTATCTTTCACAAAAAAGTTTGTATTTTCAAGATTTAATGGTTTATTAGGTTGATTTATAGGATGTCCAGGGAAGCTATGAGACAATGGATCTTTTGGGAAGTCTTCTTTTTGTAAATTAACAGATTGTTCATCTGCATCGATTTCTTCTTTTATCTTAATTCTTTCAACTGGTTCTGTAGACATAGGTGTAATTTTTGGAATAATCAATTCTGTTTTAGGGAATGTTGTACTTGGTATTGAAAGAGGTCTTTTCTCAGGTCTTATTTCCATTATTTCTGATTCTTTTGGCAAAGATGTATCTGCCTTAAGGTCTAAGATATTTCTATCGTCTTTATCAGTACTCATTTTGAAGGATGGTGGTAAAGGCTCCTTTTCAGTTTTAATTTTAATTTCACAAGTAGGTTCATTTTTAACTTGGATTTCCGAAACTTTAGGTAGTTGTTCAAGTTCAGTATCTTTATTTTGTTCTGCTGTAATGTTGACCTTTTCAACTCTATTTATACTGAAATCACAAACTTCAGGCTCTGCTGGTTCTGCACTTTCAGTTTCATCAATTGCAGGAAAACTATCATTTGTTAGACTTTCAGAAGGACTTTCAGGCTCATCTTCAGCTCTTTTCTTTTTCATTTGCACATCACCATCCATTATTCCATCTGGTTTTGAATCATCAGGAAGGCGCTTTTTAACTTTTGAAATATCAACTTTACCATTTACAACTTTTTTCTTTGTTTCTTTACTCACTGGTGAAGATGGAACTTTCTCATTCACATTATTATTTGTATTTGTATTTTGTACATTTGATTTGTTTGATTTTATTTTTGGCTTTGAATCGTTGTCACTTTCATCTTGTCCTTTCTTACTATTGGGTGTAGTTTGCTCTTTGGATTTATTTCTAGTCCTCATTCTACTTGGAGAATCCTCAGGATTTTCACTCGTTCTACCATTGTCAACTTTACTCAAATCTCCAGCATCTCTAGAGTCACTATCATCCTCAGAATTTTCATCTTCAGTTACTGAACTCATTTCACCACCTTCTTTAGGATTTGGTGAAGGTCGAGAACCATTTGTCTCTGGTATTGTTGGTGTTGCTTCTGGAGTTTGTTCTTTAGGTGTTCCAGCGCGAGAATTCCTAGTATTACGGACTCGTCTCAAAGATGCCTGACGACGTCTCCTATGAGGTCTATTACTACTAGCACCGGGTGTCTTTTTCCACAAATAATAAAATTCCACTAACTCTGCAGTGTCCTTATGTGGTAAGAGATCTTTTTTTATTTTAAAAAAGTTCTTACCAAATTGTCGAATTCCTTTCACAAAACGTTTAGTTTCCTCTTCTGACCATTTTTTCTCAATTCCTTTGGGTACAGGACATTTAACGAGAGCTTGTAAGGCACGACCGGGGTCATACCCGGAGTCGTGAAGCACGTCTAGTGCGTTTATTGTAGTGTCATCACGACTAGCAGCAACGCAACCGTCGTCGGGAGAACCGCCATCACACATTCCAGCAAATGCAGCCATTGAACGAGCAGCTCGTAAATACATTACAAGGTCACGATCTGTGGATTGTGCTGGAAGCCAACGTAATTCTTCTCCACCTGGACACGGCTCCTCGGGTCCAAGTGGTCCATTAGTTCGCATATCAGGCAGGCATGCATAGATATCTTTATCTTTAACAGGCTGATTTGGTGTGCCAACCTGAACCTCTCCTTGATTCTGGGCCATTGTATGCTCAATGGACTATTTACACTCAACACCGTTCCTCATACACATATCACAAGCACTATTTAGTTTTTCCGTTCGCATGTCGGGTTATTAATTTACATAATTTAAATGCACGTATCAAAATTTTACTTGATGTATATTTTTCATGGTGTGTAAAACCTTAAGTATGCCATTACACATAATAATTACTTTTAAATGGCCACCATTACACGAAGCGTAGAATTTCATTTATCATGCCATTGTAATACACAAACGTCTCTAGTGAAATGTTCACTCAATTGTTTATTTAAAATAACTCTTTTATGTCAATATTTATCAATATTTTACTAACAATTTAGTAAATGCTATCTACATGCTACTCTTTTGTTTAGCTTCACCTTTCTTTGGCTCCTAATCATAGACAATATGACTTCCTAAAATGGCTGCCACGATATTGTTTTTTTTTTATACATTTCATTTCGCACAAATAAAATAAAATATTTATGAACTAAAATTGGGTTTTCAGTATTTAGATGGCATTTTTTCATATTTCTTAGTTACATCTTCTCTTCAGATTTACAATTATATCGATCGAGGTATTTTTTTATTATTATTCTATTTCGGGACAGCATACAAAAATACGTAAAAGCATGAAAATTTTGTGTTAATCGGAACGTTGCTTAAGCAGACTTATGTGTCTATGGTTGTCAATAATTCAATATTTATTAAGAATTTATTAATAAAAAATATACATAGTATTATCAATTTTAAGGCTCTTTATCGCAAACTAAATAGTATATATTATTATTTATTTATATAGCGTTGTATCACAAAAAATTAAAACGATGTTCTTAATTTTTCATTTTATTTTTAAGGTCATGTATCAGAGCAAAAGCCTTTTAAACTCGCGTAATTTTATATTTTTCGAATAATTTATCATGTGTGCGTTTAAAATTGGACGCTTTGATGTAACGTATGTTTTTTAATGGATGCATGCTCAGACAAAGACATGCTCTGCTTTACACAGCCAACAATAGAGTAGAAAACGTTTTTTTAATGCTATGTCGACGGGGCAAATGTGGTAGACTTCGACGTCTTGCAACTATTACTAATAGAAGTTTATCTTTCATGGTATCTCAATAATCAACTTATAGTAAATATGAGCTAATATGCAAGTAAATATAATGTGATTACCAACTTATTTATTAAGAGCTTTTATATCTTATCAATATTCAATACCCTTCTTGCTATAGAGTAATTGGAATATAGAGCAAGGAGCATTGGGGCACAGACTAGACTATAAGCCAGGTCAATAAAAAAATTCTAACCATACAACGATACAAAGAATCGAATGTTTTGTTTGGCTTGTCATTTGTCAAACAAAATTGCCAAATATCAATAATGATAAGTTGATAAGGGAAGGGAACGAAACGATCCGACTCCCATCTCATCCAAGTTCAATTTATTTATTATGTTATTATAATGTGCCTCCTTGAATAATTCAGCTATATCATTTGTGTTGGTAGTAATTTGTGATAAAGCTTTATTTTTGGTGTAATAATATATTATAATAAAATGACTTCAGACGATTCTGACGATGAACCTCTTTCTATATTAGCTGCAGCGAAGAAGAACAATTTTGAAAAGTTTGTTGATATTTCCCCTCTTAAAGTAAGGAAATCAAAGAAAAAAAGAAAATTAGATGCAAAAAAGCAGTCGCTTACTATTAAATTGAATCTAGATTCCAAGAAATTACTTGCGCCTGCAGCGGTTGTAGAAAGACCGGTTGACGTATGGTTATATTTAAAAGACCTCAACCTGACCGGCCCGTATAGTTGTTTATTATGCTCGGAATGGTTTATAAATAGATCTAAAATTATTGTTCACTATGTCATAAACCACAAAAAGGATTACTGCGGAATTTGTAGGTAAGGTTTTTATTTGCATACTTTTTTAAATGTTAATCCTTAGAAGTTAGAGGTAATTTAAATAATGTAAAAATATCAAATTATTCCTATAATTTAAATTAGATGTAATGTTTTGTGTCATTCTGGTGCATAAAATTGCTCTTAGACTTGTAGAGAAACATAATCTATTTATTTATCAATAGAATATTTTTGCCAATCATAAATTAACATCATAAATACAGCTTCTACCTTCTTTTGAACATATTTCATAGCCAGCAATTTTGAATAAAATTTGCTAAGATTGGTTGTGTTCCAAAACTCAACATAACAAGCTGAGGATTTGCATTTTGTCATAATGTGGTATTTGCAATATGTACTTGTTTATGTCAACCTATTTAATTTTATTATTATAATTCATTGTTAAGTCATTTAACTACATTATATAATTTTTTATTACAGATATTTTGTGTCAGATAGAGAAGCATGGGTTGCACATGGGAAATTCCACACACCATGGCCTTGTTCCCAGTGCATTGAAAACTTTGGAACTGAACAGGATCTTCGACAGCATTTGAGTAAGAATCACAAGCTGGTTCATTGTCGCCTATGTCATTTTAGGGTCCCCGATGATGAGCAGTACCACACACATCTCTTTCAGAAACACAGTGTACACAATGTCTCAAATAAAGATCGGGAGTCACTGTGGGATGTAGAGTATGAGGGCAGCAATAAATTTCTTTGTTTGCTTTGCTCCAAATCAAATATTTTATTGACGAATTTTTTCAGTCACTACATGGGTTACCATCATATTACCATAAAGTGTTTGACCAACATTATATCAGGGAAAGATCAACCTTTCAATATTTATGGTGCCGATGTTAGGCCCGAGTTTATAGAAGATCAATTGAAGTCACATGGAGGATATGGTTATGTAGACTTAGATATAAAACCTATAGACATGGATGAATCTGTCAAGATTGATGACAATCCAACAAAGGTTGAAGACAGTTTGACAGAACACCTGACAGTGGAAATTAAACAGGAGGTTTTGAGTGATGATGAAAAGAATGATGAGCTTGAAACTAGTGATGACATCAAGAAGGATGAGGATGATATCACAAACACTTATAAAGGAGAGGAGGACTTTGATATGACTTTGGTGGAAGTAGTTGTCCTGAACAAATGTTATTTTGATTATGTGAATGGAATTTTAAATGATATAAAGTCAAATCTTATGCCTTTGAAATCTGAGATAAATTATGATTCTTTTAAAGAAGATCCAGCGGTGGATGTGTTATGTTCTATTTGTAAAACTATACAAAATAGTTTAGCCGATTTTATTATGCACATGTTTAAAATGCATAGTATTAAGTCAATTCCAGTCTTCTGTTGTAGAGTTTGCGTGACCACATTTGAAAGTCAGAGTGAACTTGATACTCACATGGCTGAAGAGTTAAAAGAGTTTGAAAATTTGTGGTTATGTCAGTTTTGCGATGAAGAGTTTGATAATAGGGTGTCAACGCGGCAACATCTCTCACAACACTGGAATATTTTAGAATATGACAACTGTTTTAGTCCACATTTAGGTTTTAAGTGCAAGTACTGCCCTACGCTGTTTTGGAATGAGACAGATAGAGAGACACACCAAATGCGTGTACATTTACAAAATCACCCTGAAGATCTTTATAAATGTCATATTTGCTCAGAAAATTTTGGTGATAAGGTAGGTATTAATAAGGAATAAATTTTTTATTTAATTTAGTTGTTATCTTGTAAATATAATACCTGTATACTAACTTGCATGTTTCTTATTCTTACATAAGAGTAAATTTTGTCTACTAGAAATAAAAATGTTTGTAAAAGCGTGAATTATACATTGAAGTTGTACATCCATTTTCTAGTTTAGCTATTTAGGCACATAAATATCATTCATAACTTATTCTTAATTACTTAACTTATTTTGGACAATAGTTAGCTTTAAAACTTGTGCTCTAATCTAGTTTTAATTTGACTCTATTTGCTTTTTACTTGTTCATTGCTCAAATGTGATTTTTTTCTTTATAAATTATGTAATTTTCAGGTGTGGTTTATTCATCATTACATGGAAGTTCATCAGATTGGTGATGCAATCAAACAAACATACTTACTGAAGTGTTGCCTATGCGGTATAGTGTTGCCAGATGTTGACACAATGAGGAAGCATTTCCTAAATCAACATGAAGAAGCAAAGAAAGTGTTTTGTTGCTTGAATAATTGCCAGTATAGGCCACTTAGTAACAGGAAATCGTTTAAGATGCATTTGAAGGTAATTATTTTTTATTATTTTGGATTTTTCATCAGAGAAATCAAAGAACATTTACCTATTCACTGAGAATAACGAAAGGTGATAATTGTTTTTTAGTCTTAAGTTTTAACTGACAGCAGAATCAATTCTTGCAGACCATCCCTGTAGATTTCAATTTGCATGCAAAAATATACTCTAAAAGTATACTTGCCTTCATTTCTTAAGTGTTATGCCTCTATAACACTTTTTGGAATGGACTTTTCTCGTCGAAAATTGCAAAACATCTTCACTTGATTATGAAACTAAATACTTACCTTATAATTATTAGTTTTCTTACTCACCGATTAAAAATTATTGCTTTGCTTTTGCTTATAATTATTGTACTGTCAGTACAAAATCTTAATACACAATACAGCAAATTTTATTCAATAAACACTGTGTAAACACTTTTTTATAAACGTGTATTAGAGAGGTGCCAGCACCGCACTTTATTGGCACAGCGGTGGCAAGTGCGGTTACATATTTACTCAGCGGTCCAGCGGCGATAAAACGCTACGCTATGATGGCCGTACGCGGCTGTTGGAATCGTACAGCGAAACTCGAATGGATCTGAATGAGTGTATTTACCACAATGTGTAAATAACAATTTCGCATGGAAAATGAGGTAAAATTGTTTGCAGACGGTCCATACCAAGCCGCCTCGGCCGGAGCGCACTGTGGGCTGTACGTACTGCGGCCGCGAGTTCGCAAGCGCCAGGGCTTGCAGCGCCCACACGGCACAGGTGCATAGCAGTGCCAAGTTCAGATGCAAGATTTGCAAGGAGGTCATGCACACCATGGACGAACGGTATCTTTCTTAACTTGTCTTCTTACAAATTTCATTTGTTCAAAAAACAATGAAAACATAGGCTGACACACTATTGTAACTTTTATAACCAGATGATTTAAGAATAATCATTATCATCATCTCAGCCACAGGGTGTTGGACATAGGACCCCTAGGACTCTCATATAATTTTCCAATAGGACCGATCAGAAGCTAGCCTCTCCCTACTATGTATTCTGCCCACTTCAACATACTGATACGTTGACTTATGTCGGTAACTTTCGTATGTCTACGGATTTCCTTATTTCCAATTCGATCTCGTAGCATAGCCCTCTCCATGGTTCGTTGAGCTTTCTTACCATAGTTAGAGTCCACGTTTCAACGCCATATGTCATCACTGGCAACACACATTGTTCGAAAACTTTTTAAAATTATAGAAATAACATGAATAATTATTTTATTTACAGGAAACTTCACTATTTAATTCGACATCCAGGGCGTCATCCGTTCGAATGTACTGAATGCGGAAAATCGTTCCAATACAAGTCATCACTTTACATGCACAAACAGGATCACCAGCCGAACAAGCAGGAGTACACTTGTAAATATTGCAACAAGGTGTTCAAAGTGAGTATAACATAATAAATAATGAATGATAGATTTCCTTTTTTGTCTGTCTGCTATTTCACATGGAAAACCTAATATTTTTTTCAAATTGTATGAAACACACATTGCCTGATTGGCATCCCCTTTTTTTTGTTAATGGGAATAACTTTATACACTATGAATTGTGTAAACCAATATGAATCTCTAAATAATCTCTCCTCGCATATTCAGGAACTCAATAAATATTCATATTACCTACATAGAAAAACTATAAGGTTAACTATAAACATGGAGTTAAAAAGAAACTTCCTGTGTGAAAACCATTTTTTAATAGTTTAAACGTATCAATGTGACCATCTGTTTTGACTAAATGGCTGAAAGACATCTAAGCTGTAAGGTCGAATGGAGCCATTAAATTAACAGCATACCGAGATGGATCCGAGTGCCTTTCATGTGTCGGCGTGTCTGTTTGTTTGTCAGAAGCGAGACTCGTTCCGAGAGCACGTGCTGATCCACGAGGGCCCGCGTCACGCGTGCTCCTACTGCCCGATGCGCTTCGTGCAGCGCTCCAACATGCTGCGCCACGAGCGACGCCACACCGGCGAGCGCCCCTACCACTGCCCCCACTGCGACCGCTCCTTCGCCGACAAGGGCGCCTGCACTTCACACACCAGGTCTCACTTTACTAGTTTCAGCTCAATGGGTCTAGTAAGAAAGCTCAATGTCGCCAACGACCAATGGAGATAGCTATGCTCGGGGTCACACTGCGAGATCTCGAGTGGAGTGGAGGCGATCTGATAAGAGCCGCAGATCGTTTGTGGATCATTATGTAAAAAATAAGACCTATATTATCATGGATTAATATAATAATTGTATTATCAATGGTAGTGGTAGAAAATCAATAATAGCATCAGCATAGCAGTATTTATGTAGAATTCTTTTACTTTCCAGGACTCACAGTAACGACAGATCGTATCCGTGTTTGTATTGTGGACAAACATTCGTTCAAAAATCGAAACTCAAGTATCACATCAGAAAACACACCGGAGAGAGTACGTATGGGTTAAAACTTAAATCAAATTATGCATTTTTGAGGATTTATTGTAAAACCTGCCCAGTGATTGTTACATGATAAATTGATAAAACATAAATAAAAAATAAAAAAATAAAAAAGCAAATGATAGGTATAGGTTAATCTTTCTCGGCCCTCCGCTTCGCTTCATTACTTCGTTTTTGTGTTCCCGGATTTCTAATGTGAATTTAATTTTGACAATTATTTCAATAATTTGTTTCATTAAATTATAACAACCATTAAAATATTGTATTTGCTGTGAATTTACAGATTTAGAAACGTGTGCAGTTTGTTCAAAGTTGTTTACGAGTGGATGTTCCCTCAGGGAGCATATGAAAATACACGAAGTTAAGAAATCAGTGCGATGTCCTTTGTGTGGTACGTTTTTTCTATATATTCATTTATGTAATACTAGCCTAGTATGTCCACCTGCAAGGTGGAAAGACGGTGGATTCTGGGTTCTTCTAAAAGTTATATGGGAGGCCTACGACCTGCAGCTGAGATGACGATGATGATGAACACTATAGTTTACCAATACTACAATACACACACACACACACACGTTTTGTTTAGTGGCTAGTAACCCTAGCTGTTAACCGTTAGTTAGTTAGTTGCTTAATGTGGAACTAGATGGTGCTGTGTAGAATATGTGAAGATATTATTTATTTACTATTTATTTGGTCAATTTTCCATGGAAGCACATAAAAACAACACATCCTATTACAATCCCTTGGTTAGGATGTGAGGTCGGTTTTGATATATTTGACGGTAGGTTTTCTAAATTCAAAAATAGATTAAGACTAATATTTAAGTAATAATTAAGAAAGTATTATAAATTAAGAATTAATTAAGTAGTACACTGTTTAGGAGTGCAATTTAGATAATTATCCATACACATGTAATTTATAGTTTACATGTATACATGTAAACTTAGAAGAGATGTTAAAACAACTTGTGTATGAAAGTGATAAAGTGGGATTGTCAATGAATACCACAAAAACTAAAATAATTTATAGTTTACAAGTATTTAATTGCAATCTGTTTGTGTACTGTATCAAATATAAAAAATATTAAATTAAAAAAAAAAAAAAATGTTGATGCAAGCCCTTATTTAAATGCCTTGTTTACAGACCGCAAATATCAAGACGAACGATACATGTTACGTCACCTGCGCACGGCGCACACCAAGGCGAGGTTCACATGCCCGATATGCCTCATCAATGTCAAAAGTCAATACGGACTGAAATCGCATGTCCTCACGCACAGCGGACGACATCCCTTTCTGGTAAGTCTATTTTTCACAGATCTTTTAACTAGTGTTCACCCATTAGTCGATCAGTGATTAGGGTGCTTGCCTTAACACTCGGTCTCTGGGGTACCGGGCAGCCCGTCTGGCGGCGGTAACCACCCCCTTAGAGAAGACCATCATGAAATAACACCATATTGTGTGTTATTTTATGTTTCGGTTCAGAGATGCCAGAGCCCATCGCCCTATCCTCGTCCTAATCCTTTATTATTAATCCTACTATGGTCGGCAGCGAAACTTGAAGCACCTGTGGCGTTGCATGTGTCATAGGCGACGGTTCGAAATTTTGAATAACAATTCAAAACTAGTTTTTACTTTTCAGTGTAAACTGTGCCCAAAAACTTACTCGAGAACTAAGGCGGCGGCGAGCCACCTACGTTTGCGTCACGGCATGAAGAAAGGTGAGGTTTGTGTGAAGCAATTCTTCAATATTCTAGATCCGAGAGACTGTCAGCTGGGGATCGATGAAGAAGTGATAACGAATATATTCGGTCCGAGAAAGAAGAAAACGAACGACGCGCCCGTCGGGGACTTCGTGACTTTCAAGAACGCGTACAAATTTGCACCAAACTCGACCGCAGGAAAGACCAGCGACGAAAATTCAGACGACGAGTCAGACGGGAAGGAGAGTGAAATGGAGAAAGAGGATGATGGATTTGTATTGAAAAAGGAGAAGAAGGAATCCAGCGAGAGCGGTGGTGAATTGGAACCGACTGACTTTGTTAGTGTCAAAATTGAACCGATGGACGGAGATAGCGGTTAACTTGATTTAGGTTTTAAGCTCAAGTATTAAATTTAATATTTAATTTCAAATTAATTTCTAAATGTAGCAATATAATAAACTGTATCTGTATGAGCCTTCAAATCGCATGCTGCTTTAAAGCATAAATTCTTTAATGCCAGCATTTGTAGCTTATACGTCATATAAATAAGCTTTAAAAATAGTTTTTAAAGTTTATATATTTTCCGTCGATCATGGAAAGGAAAAACATTGTTGATATCAACATTTCATCAATGTGTATAGAAAAATTGTTTTTAGTAATGTGCAGATCAAGAGCAGAAGACGCATCTTTAGAGTACATTACAGGAAGTGATAATTTCAAATATAAATACAATGAAAAGACTAGGCTATACCAAATTTTTTTTTTTTGTGTCAAGGGTAAGACGAGTGTTTAGCTTTAACATAAAAAAATATATTTATTAGTGTAGATATATCTAGGTTAAAATAGTAAAGAGGAATAGCTACTCTTTCTATATCACATGAAAGGTGATATCATTCGCTTGATAAACATTATGCTATTCATGAGATTTATTTGATGTTGTATTAAAATTAGTGCATTCATAGTTTTGAGCTTGAATTAAATATCTCTCATTATAGGGTTTGTAGGATGTTTTCAATAATTAATTAAGTCTTTTTCAATGAATGTACTTAGTGTCAATGTCACAATATGTAAATTTTTATGTTCTTTTTATTACATTTTTAAAATTGCTTAGATATGCTGTATCTTAATATCTACACAACAGCAATATAATATAATATATTTATTATAATAATTAGCAATAATAGATGTAATAAAATAAATCACCTATGCATATAATGAAGACATTAGTGTATGAAACTCATACAATAGAATTTTGAGATCCAATGTTCCCGTTACTTTTATGTGTTGTGTTAGTACCGTCAAACCGACCAACTTTGCCCATGGCGGGTAACTTTACTTGAGAACAAAAAATAACTTCAACTATAGATTTCAAACTCTCTAAAGGAATAGCAACATTTTCTTAATTTCTTGTCAAATTTTAATATATGTCTGTTCACAATGACCGATTGATGTTGTGCAGTCTTCACACATTTAACAGTAACACGCGTTCAAAGTTGGGTGTATGTGAAGTGGGTCAGAATCAGTGATTACTTTTTCACTTATTGTGACCTGATTACATTTCGAAGATGCGTAATTTTAATATGAGAGTTATAACAGATCACTATGCTTATGATTCTTAATTTTTTTTAGATCTATAGTTCATAATTCTTTATGATAATGCAGTGGGCAATGTTTGCCGAATTTGCATTGACACAAGTGTGACAAACATTGCCCACTACAAATACAGTGTTAGGGTTGTCAACTTGTCATTTACTTACATACCTATCTACCTACAGAAATTTTATTTATAAGAGAAATATTATTCAGAGGAAAAATTGTTTAATTACCTTGACGACACGTTTGGTCATAGACGTTTTGTATTTATAATATGTATGTATGTATTTACAAAAAAAAAAGGAATCTATCATTACATAAACAATGAGCTTCGGTTATTACGTTCCCTAGGAGTTAGATTCGTGGAATGCAGTATACACTGTTTGTGTACGATTAAATGCAATAATTGAAGGAATTATGCATGAATTAAGTAAGTTAAAGGTTAAACTTGAGTCAAAATGAATTTTGTATAATTTTAGAATTTTATTAAATTATGTTGATTATGTTGATAAAATATGATGATAAATGTAAAAAATATGTAGGTAAATAAATTAATTTTAATGAATACAATGACGTTTAATGAAATTAATATCCCAATATCCGCTTCGCTTGCGCCATAAATTGATAATTTTTAGAACTGAATTGTTACTAAATCTGCCGACTAATCTTTGATCAGTCATTATTTGTTTATTTATTATTTATTTATTTTCCAAAAGGTACACCAACAGCACAAACAACAAACTTACAATAGGTATAGGTAACAAAAGGCTAATTTAAGGCACACACAGATAAACTACAAACTAGAAATTGAGACGATCGTAAACACACGCATAGCAACTAAACTAAACTATACTAAACAATAAATAACTGAAAGCAAGCAACATGAAAAAATCAAAGGCATATAAACTGTTATAACTATATCTAAATAACAAGAATAAAATATAATAAATTAAAACAATAACAAATAGAAAACCGTTCAGCTAAACAAGTAATTAAGTTTATTAATTCATTTAGTCAATCAGTATCATTTCCTTTTTCGTATGATCAAAGAGCTCTTAGATGCTGAGGTTAAGAGCCGAGCTGAGCGGGGCGGGCTCGCGGCTCGCTGTCTCCCATCACCCTCTTCCGCCGTGTTTAAAACTTTAAAACTTAAAACGTGAGGAATGAAATAAAAAGTAAATATACAAAAGGCCAGTTCCCTGCAGCATTCACACTACTCCAGTGTATGATTTTGCATGATTTGGTAACTAAATAAAAAAGGCAGTGAGATCTCAAACCAAATAAGAACAATAGACAGAATTTTGGGTACAACATAGTGAATGGTTTTGTGAACATGTGTGTGTGTAGGCCGTTTACTGTATTGAGATTTTGTGTTCCAAGCTATAATCTCAATTTTTGTGTTTATTGGAAATATTGGTTTCCAAATTTATTTACATGTGAAAGTGATTTAATTACGCTTTTTTATTGTTCGAAATATGGTATTTATTATTAAAATTGTGTAGTGAAAGGGTTTCACTATACAATTTTAATAATAAATATTTTACTACGGCAAACGCGAACCGGCTTCACTCTGCTGTCCACGAGGCACTATCTGGAGTTAGTTGGTTATTTGAGAGTGAGGTAAAGAATTTTATTATTCTATTTTTATATCTTATTAATTATGAACGCAACTTATAACTTGCCTAATGTAAACGTCACTGTCATTTTGACAGCTTGATGTTTTTGAATTGTAATTTGTATTAAAGTTGTTTGAGACTTTGGACTCGCGGATTGTTAGAACTTTCACTTATATTAATTATTTTATATTATTAATAATTCGCTCATTATTGTAATGGCTAGTCGGTGTTACATTTGAGTAATGTTATTATTACTGTGTAAGTTTTAAACGAAAACAACTATGTATAATCCAACTGTTACAGTTAGACGTATCGACGTCTTGATACGTATTTTGAATGGCCGTAAATTTATTTTGGCTGCCAATAATGTTAGAGCTTACACTAGTGACGGTAAAGTAACTATTGGGGATGTTACTAAGGATATTAAAAATCCCAAAAAGCACGAATATGTACCTAGAAAATATTGTAAGTGAACACATATTTTTTTATAACCTATATTTTTATTATCAAATTTTATTCAACTTTTCACAGCTGTTTGTTTATAGACATGGTTTAGAGTTGTTGCCAAGAAAGGTGAGAAACATTTCTCATATTTCTTAGCATACATATCTTCTTCAATTTCTTTCTTCATCACAGGCTATAACATTGCTCACTCCAAAGTGCTATTACATTACATTACATTTATATTAGACTATTACATTTATAATGAAAATGTGTACCTAATACAAAATAACATGTGTTTTAGTAATGATTGAAAACAATGATGTGAAACATTTATCACAAAGTACACTAAGAAATTTAAGATGGATGATGCAAAAGGACTCACTAGGACAGGATATGTTTTTGTTGGGAAGGCCAGGTCCAAATAGGTGTGTATTGAACCAATTATTTTGTTGTTTATTGTGGGACTATTTCATGGGAAAGGCTGCATTATAATTTTATTCTATTGTACCTTACTTTTATGGGTACACTTATCTATACTAATATTATAAAGCTGAAGAGTTTGTTTGTTTGTTTGGTTGAACACATTAATCTCAGGAACCACTGGTTCGAATTGAAAAATTCTTTTTGTGTTGGATAGTCCATTTATCGAGAAAGGCTTTAGGCTATATATAACATTTTGAATGCGGATGAATTCGCGGGCACCAGCTAGTAATAGGTATCTTATTGAACACTTCTTCTAGTTTGTGTGGAATTTTCAAATAGAATTGGATCATTTAAAAGAGACAAACAACGTGACACCATATACAGTTGTGCTTTCCTATAATTTAAATTCATACTTGTGATGTTCCTTTCTGTGAGTGTGTATATGTCTTTAGTTGGTAATCCTAAAAATAATGTGCTGAAAAAATTATGTTTTTATACAATACTATTAGGCCTGGTCTCCACCAAAGCAGAGATGATGATAAGCTCACGAGCAATGAGGAGATGTGTTAGAAAAAATCACTTGTTATTTTGGAGACGGTCCCTACGCATCTCCGCTCTAGTCCATACACATATCCCCTTCAGTGGAGTCACCCTAGAGATGGAGACGCTTAACACATCTCCACTTTAGTGGAGTCCAGTCTTTAGGGTTACCTTGTGTTGTATATAATATCTGCACATGTTTGGACACTTGAAAATTATTCCAGATATCATCAGGATTTTTATTTTTGATTTTGATAGAAAAGTTAATAAAAGTTCTAATGTTCCGATTAAGTATTGAATACAATTATAATAATTTACTTTAATTTAGTAACAATTGTATAAGTTGTGTGTTAAAAGTTATTTTTAAATAATCCAATTTAAAAAGAGTACTTATTGTATATTGATAATTTCAGGAGGAAAGTAGCTCTTCAGTATTTAGAATTAACTAAAAGAGAATTAGAGTATGTGGCGCTGTCACGCGATACAACCGAAGCAGATCTGAAACAGAGAAGAGAAATACAAAATTCCACTGCTAAATATTTTGATCAGGTAATAATGAAAGCTAAATTCATCTTTTTCTAATACTTTTGACTAAAACATATTACTTTCCTACTGACTTCATTGGATAAGTATATTTTGTGAATTATCTTCCATTAACAATTAATTATTTTTAAATCATAATAAAATATTACAGTATTTTGGCAATAAATAATTGGTTAAAAATCTCCTGAGCAGAAGCGAAAACAAATTATAGTTGACAAGCTCGTTGGATGAGTGGTTAAGGATGCTTGCTTTAATCCCTCTGTCTCAGGCGTCCCGATTCAATTCCTGGCAGGGCCAACTTTAGAAATGAACTTTTCAAAGAAGGCTCGCGTCTGGATTTGGAAAGTAGTGGCAGTAGGGCAAGCTGCATTTTGTAGTCATTTGGGCAGCCCGTCTGGCGGCAGTAGCCACCCGCTTACAGAAGACTATAGTGAAGTAATAGCATGTGTGTTGTTGTGTTAAGGGATGCCAGAGCCCATTTCCCTATCCCTTTTTAATTGCTATCCTACTACAGGATACAGGCGACGGAAGCCACCTATGATCAAGTGGACCGTCAGCCTGTTTGTCGAATTTAAATAAAACAAAAAATAAAATAAAAATACAGCAGCTGTTTTCGCTTCACTCATGTCATTAGTAGGATGTAGCTAAATTGTCTGTGACTAAATAAATACTGACCTTTATTAATTTTTCTCACTAAATTACTTATATATTTTTTTATTTCATTAAATAAGAGCGCAGTGCGAGCAGCAGTGGAAGGACGAATATTAGTTCTTGAAGGCATAGAAAAAGCAGAGCGTAATGTGCTGCCAGTGCTAAATAATTTACTGGAAAATAGGGAGATGCACCTAGAAGATGGGAGATTTTTAGTGCCAGCCAGCAGATACGACAAGCTATTGCAGGTATAATATTCATTTCTCTTATCCATAAATAAATAGGTAAAAACAAAACATTTCAATACCATTTTCTTGTTTGTTTATGGACCAATTTTCTTTTTTGTTTAGTAGTGTTTAATAAAATTGTAAACAAGTCGAATTTAATTTATTAAAACTAATCATGATCTTGAACCTAGATTGCTCAATCGTAACTATAGGTTCACACATAATTTCAATCATCATTTTATTTTCGCTATGAAACTATTGAAAAAAATCCATAAATGTCTTATAACAGCCTGTATACCAATTTGGCGTCAATTGCTAATTGAACATAAATAAATAAATACTCTTTATAAACTCAGTAGTAAGGATTTACTTTTTCTATTATCTAATAAGAAGTGTGATGATTGTATTGATTGTGCACGTTAAAAACGTACAATGCAAAATGGCACAATTTTTTTATATATTTAAAGTTTGTATGAGTGATAACGTTGATCCTTTATATTTTTTTTATAATAGTATAGAGTGGCAAACATGCTGATGATCCAATCGGTAAAGGTTTGTGTAATGGTCTGTACTTCTTGGTAACGAACACAGCTTAGACGCTTTGAAAGTAGTTTTTTGTCCATTACCAGAATATAAAAACGATCTCACCTCAAATCATATACTAATGCGATTAAAAAGAGGTGTTTGATTAAACCAGGAACACGGAGCAGAGGAAGTTTCAAAATGGCGATTGGTTCGCGTCGATGAAAACTTTCGTGTAATAGCTCTCGGATTGCCCGTACCACGGTACAGCGGACAACCTCTAGATCCGCCTTTACGGTCACGATTTCAAGCAAGAGATGTCGCCACCATAGGATTTGGGGTGAGTCATAATTAAAAGATACTTAAAGATTTGTAATCATTAGCGCTTATTATTATTATTGGGTAGAAAATGTTTGCGGCTCATATTTACTACTACAATTAAAAATATTTACTACTAGCTTGTGCTAGTGACTTAGCCCACGTAACTTCATTAAATATAGCCTATGTTACTCGCTGATAATGTGGCTTTCTATAGATGAAAGTATTTTCAAAATCGGTCCAGTAGTTTTTGAGTTTATTCATTACAAACGTACATTACTTTTCTCTTTATAATATTAGTATAGACTAATAGTGCTAGTGACTTTGACCGCGTTGAAAAATGAAAAATATAACTAACCTCTAAATAACGCCTGAAATTTTTATATATTTTAGACGATCCCCTGGGAACATAACATTTTTCCAGGATAAAAAGTATCCTATAAGTTAATTCAGCTAATAAACTATCCGTAGAGCCCCTTTTGCGTGGAAGAGAAACAACCATCCTAACATATAAACATTTTCATTATTTTATGTGTCAATTAATAGGCAAATGCTCAGTCAGTGGTTACATGTATTATTTTAATTTTGCAGTAAGATTTCAAAATATAATACTACTTATGTTTCAGCAATTTAATCTCAGTTTTATCACACATAAAACCTAGTTATTTTAGTCCTCTTCTCAATTATAACTACAATGTTAAAATTTTACCCAATATATTTATTAAGCTTTTAATTACAAATCAATACTTTTGTGATAGCAAGCTCTCCGTTCTGCTCGTAGTCGTCGAACCGAATTTCTTTGTCACAGCTTCGGGCATGAAGATGTGTACCTGTTTCTTTACGTTCTTGCTTACGTCCGGTATTAATTTTTTGTTAACAAGCTCAGCGTACTGTCTCTCCACGGCGTTTAACTCCATTGCTACTTTCTGACGTGTTTCCATCACGTTCTGTCGTGTGTCTTTTGTTTTTGTTTTGTTATCTTTCGTTTTGTGGCTTGACTCGTTGCGTGGCGTGCACTTCGCATTCCGTGACTGTCTCGCATAGTTCTCGATCGTGTTTGCGGACGTTGGAATGTAAGCGTTTTCGCGATCGATACTCTGTTGAACCCTCCCGCTCTCCTTTGACGTGCAATTTTTAGCGTCTCTCGCCCTCAAATCGAGTGTCGTTTTCGATTTGGCCAAGCACTGATTCCTCTTCTGTATCTCCGGCCAGCTGTGTCGCGGTTGGTTCATGCGTTCGACGTTTTCCGGGGCAAGCAGGTCCACCTTTCCTGCCAGATCTAGCCATTGTAACACCCTATCCGATAGCTCTGTGTCCTCTTTGACGTCAGATCTGGCGGTCCGATTGGATTTGACAGTTCTCATGTTGATCGTCTGATTGTTGAATTTGGAACGACAGCTGTCAAACTCGCAAAGCGGTTGCGGAGCGGCTCGCAACACCAATTCGTCTTCGGACTCCTGATCGACGTCGGATAGGTTTAGTTTTTCCACTCGAGGTTCTTGTGAGCTTCTCGGACGCCTGCAAGCGAAGTTCGTTTTATCTCTCTTGATGACTAGGCTGTATTTCCTCAGGCAGTTGTGTAGTTCGTCAGCAGGTTGACTGAGACGGTCGTGACGCGCTTTCACATTTGAGCCGCAACTCGCAGATGAATGCGGTCTTCTTCTGCTCGCTCTGGCGAGGTAAGGGTCGTCTTTCGTAAGAATGGCGTGCCGGAATCCGTCGATCCAAACTGTCTTCACGTACATAGGCCTCTGAGATGACTGCCACAGTGCGGGCATATTACCTCCCACTCAATATTTGTGCGTGGCACGCAAGCACGCAATGGCCTCCATTAAGGCTCATCTAAGTTTGTGCTGAGTTCATGTCTCGGGAATAATTCTGCAAATATATAAATTTTACTATTAATCGTTTTGCGAATTCAGATTTAGCCTTGATACTGAAAACAAAAAATGTAAAAGGAAAATACTTGTACTAGAAATAAAGGTGCAATTCTGATCATAACCCTCAGTAGAATAATTGATTACAGTGGATTGATTTATACAAATATATTAACAACTAGCTGATGCCTGCGACTTTGTTCGCGGGGACTTTATCTTTATGAATAATTTTATAAGCAAAAACTAATATAAACTAAACAAACAATAAAAATTGTAGGTAACTAAAGACTAAGCGTAAGTTTGTTTGCTCACACCGCAGCATTTTTTTATTTTTTAGAGTCTTTGTACCTGTCTACAGACGACAAATTTAACAGGAACCCTCATATCGAAATAATTTGTGATAAATTAAGGATTTTCCTTGCAAATATTACAATATTAAAGAATCGCATACCATTCAAGGTGAAACTTATGCTTTATTATGCACTGGCAGAATCCTATATACAGTATGGACTTAGTAGTTATGGTCGAACCTACAAAACTTATCTAAAGAAAATCTACAAACTACAAGTAAAAATTCTAAAAACATTAGTCTCACCTAAAATTAAAAATAAATACTTAGACGATGAGAACGTCTTTTTAAGCACTGTAAGATTTTACCAATAAACAATCAGTTTTCTTTTTCACTATTGAAAGAATTTTTTTTTAACGAATCCTTAAAATAATTCATGGAACACCTGTATGCACTAGAGCAATTTAAAAAAACGGTTGCGTACACAACGCGCCAATAATACGTACAGCGAAAGAACTACCGCTTACATTGTCCCACACAACAGCCTACCTTCAGATCTATGTAACAATATAACAATTAAAAATATTAAATTTAAGTTAAAGCAATATTTTTTAAATTGTAATTAATAGTATATAGATAGATTTTATTAATAAGTACAAACGATACCACGAGATTAAACCCTATTGTTTTTTAATGTTCTCATTTATATATATTATTTTATATACTAGTCTTAAAATTGTTAAAATTATAAATAAAAAAAAAATTAATCTAGGCTAAAATGCATTTATTAGTGTGAAGACAAATTGAAAAAACTTCTACACTCTAATACCCGCAATTACTTTAATTTTCGTTTGTCCAACAAAAAAAAGTTCAACAGCTGTAATTCACAAATTCAACGAAAACTATTACCTGCTTCAAACTTTATTCACTTACGCGTTTTCATAAGTTTGAAAACATTAATCGTAACCAGTTACGGCCTGTTGCTTACAATACACGTGTGTGTTCCCCCACAGCGATCGTTTCGCTTTGATTAATTGATTTTTTCAATGAACTACGGTGATGTAGACGTATTTTGCAACCGCATGTATTAATGATGAACTAATGGGAAACAGATTATTTATTTTTTAATACCGATACAACAAAGTTTTAGGGAAGATATTTTTCAATAACAGCTACGGGTCGCCTTTGTTTCCTGGCCGCTTTCGTTAGGTCCTCTTGGAATTTTTTTTTGAACGGTGGGAGGCTACGTTCAGCAGTGGATGTCCTCTAAATGAAATGATGATGACGATGATGACGATGAATGATTTTTCAATCATAATAATTCTTAACAAAAAATGAAACATTTTAAGTTTTCGTTTAAAGTAAAAGCTTCAAAAAATTAAATTTTTCTTAGAACAATGTTCTTTAAATAAGAACATACTTATGATGTTTTTATAATATGTATTATTGAAAAGTTTCAATCGGTTCTAATAACTTTGCCTAAAAGTAGTTAATTAAAATATCATTTTGAAGACTGAGATTTAATCATGCGCTTTCATGTGTTTCTTCTTTGAAACGTAAAAGTAAATAAATATTTTATTTTATTTATTATTTTTATTTATTTTATTTTATTTATTTCAATAGTATAAAATTGAACAGTATTATACATACAATTTGTTGTAGTTGTTTTTCATATATTTGATTATATTAAAAAACAATAAAATTTTATATTGTTTTTTTATTGTTAGGTAATTCAAATGCGTTAGATTTCCTTGAGTAAGTAGAGAAATAAATAAAAAATAAGTAAAATAAAAACTTACTCTACTCTTATATTACTACGAAATTTGTACAACATTAGGTCTACGGGATGCTACGAGAATAAAACTTACATACACTAATGTGCTACGAACTGTAACTGTTGTAAAACATAACTCGTAGCACTAGATGCTTTAATATTTTTTCACTAATATAATTTATTGTTGATTGTAGCACTCGTAAGTTGAAAGACTTTTGTTAATACCCGAACGGTCTCGTAGCAACGTCTTTCGCGGGGTGAACGGTGGACTGTGACTGGTTGACGCTCCTAATATATACGAGTAACTCTAGGGTTTGTCGTGTCGTGACTTAAGGGGACGTTTTGATGCGACCGAATTGTATTATTATTTTTATAGTAGTTTTATAATATAACTGTACCTATGTTAGAGAGAACCTTCAACTTTATGATAAAAATTATCGGTTTTAAGCTGTAGTACTTAGAGTAGTCTTTTTTATCATTGAATGCGTTTTTCTTATTTGTATTTTTGTATTTTTACATGTTTGTATTTTTGTTTGTAATGAATCAACTCAAAAATTACTAGGCCGTTTTTAAAAATTCTTTCACCTATAGAAAGCTACAGTATCAGCTAGTAACATAGGCTATATTTTATAAAGTTACTCGGACGCAGTCGCGTGCAACAGCTAGTCATCAATAAAGATAAACGATATCGATCAATAGAAAATCAATTCATAAAGTAGAATATCAGTAGTTTTAAATGACTGGTTTTTTACATCGATATTTTGTTTTCCAAATTCGCCGGAGATACTATTTCAGCAAATATTTTACATTAGCAGGCAGGCTGACGGAAGGTTTCTCACGTCGCCTTATTACCACACGCAACGCCAGGTTGAAAATGTGCTGCCGACCTTGTTAGGATAAAGTATAAGGGATAAGCTGGCATCCCTTACCCATTTCACTAAAACACAACAGCGTATGCGCTATTATCACTGGTTTCTGCTCCTAGAAGGACGGGCTTAAGATTAATAATAAGAACATACTCAGAGAGTGTGCTCAGGAACTGCATGAGCTCATACCGCCTTCCCCTTTCTTCCATCAGACATACAGACGTACGGCTGGTTACCATCCTCATCTTGTCGAAATCCCTCTTTTTCGGACCAAACGTTTTAAAACATCCTTTATAATGCGCACTGCCAAGGTTTGGAACTCATTGCTGGCGTGTTTCCGAGTTCATATAACCCAATCTTTTTAAAGTTCGAGTAAATATAGGCATTTTCTGGGTGAACTCGCTCCATCATAGGCCTCATCTTCGCTATACAGTTGGATGTTGGCCAAGAGCAAACCGATCTTTAATAAAAAAAAAAAAGGGATTAGGTGTGGTTGGGGAAGTGGGATATGTTACTTATTCACATTGTGTGAGGGAGTGGTTTCTTGTGAGTACGTGAGTAACATAATTATATTATGTCTGTTTTATCTATTTGGTACTCATCTCGTCTGTCTGGTACTCATCTCGTCCCTGACTCGATTTTTCCACTTGGGTCGGCGCCTCACCTGCGTCTACTAACTTATCCTACCTAGTTAGAATATGCAGTGTATATATATATACGGCGAGGCTTATTTATAAACTTATTTGGTTCACTTACATTATGATTTTGTGCCAACGAAACCTATAATATGCAAATGAAACGACAGAACGGAGATTATATTTTACGGTTCAAAGTCTACTTATTAATTCCACAAAATCTTATGCAAATAACATTCATAAAATTTATGGACAAAATAGTCCAAAATTTATAATGGAATGAGAATTGAAATAGTATAGCGTGTAACAGTAGGTGTACAGTAGGTGTGTTTCCTTTTCTATTATTTTATACTATCATTTTAATATAAAACGTTGTCTTCTTTTATTGTTGGTTCGTGGGTATTCATTACTTATAGATTATTTAACTAATGCTTACTACTTACTTTACTTATTTATAATAGGTTTATTAATACTTCATGATTTTGTAAATCTTATTTCAAATAAAATATTTTTGAATTTTTGAAAGTCAAACTGAACATAGATAATAATTTTATTTTTATGTCTTCGTGTGAAATATAAAGTAATTTTTAATATATATACAATTGCACAATTTGAAAAACATTGGATCCCATTTGATAATTTAAAAATATTTTTGCAGTTTTCTTGCAAAAATTATCACGATTACAATTTTTTAAAGATAAGAGTTCAAAAAACCGAACGTTTTGCCCCAGGGCTTAATTTATCTCTACACTAGCTGCTGCACGCCGCTTCGATGGCGTAACTTTATAAAATATAACCTATGTTACTCTCTGATAATATAGCTTCCCAACAGTAAAAGAATTTTTCAAATCGGTTTAATAGTTTCGGAACCTATTCAATGCAAACAAACAAACAAACCTTTCCTCTTAAAAATATTTGTATAGAATATGAAATTTCATCAAGTTCGGATCACTGGTTATAGCCGTTAAAACATAACAGATATACCTAGTTACATATTAGTAATTTATTTTAGTGGGCAATTTCGCAATAGTTTGCCTACTGGCGTCTAATATTAGCATTGGGTAGCGTTGTGTTATGTTTTGCCATAATTTCGGTGTTTCGAAGTCAAAACTGTTGGTTTTGGGGAAAATTGTGTTTTATTATCTATGTTACCGAATAAGTTAGTTTGTTTGAGTTGAAGTTTGAAATAGCTTTTAGGCGATTTTGATCTTATTCTGTGGTTTAACAACTTTGCAATTCGTTAATAATAAAATTTTATTGTTTTAATAACTTTAATAATAGTGGATTTAAAACGGTAAGTGATGTGCAGTTGGTTTAGTTAGTTGTCGTCAAAGAATTCCCACTATATGAATGCGGTTCATTAAAATTAAATTTAAAAAAAGTAAGAAAGAAGGAAAAATTACACATATAAAAGAAAATAGTTATGGCCTATTTTTTTTTTTTGGTATAAGCTCATATAGCTATGAGGCTATGAGAAAGCTCATAGCCTAAACGGGTCTACACGATACTTGAAATTCAGAGAAAGTATACCTCAAATATCAATAGTAGTGCATAAAGGAGAGATATTTTGGAATTACTTTTTTACAATTAGTCTAGTGTGTCGAAAGCATGGCTATCAACATCGCAAACGTAGGTTCGAATACGAGTCCATCTGATGAATTTATCATTATTTGTAAGGAAACCTGCACATACGAGACTAAAATTAACCTTCGAAGACATGTGAAGTCCTAGCAAATTCTTTTGCTGCATCGTTGACTGCACTACCTATAGAGCAGTGCGAGATAATTATGAGGACATATAGGGACTAAGTCATAATGCGACTTAGTCCATCCACGCATTAGGTACACCTATCTAAAAGTATAATAATCATCAGCTTGTATATCTCCACTGTTGGATATAAGCTAGTTACAAACAAAAAAACATATATTTTCTTTTTATAATATTAGTATAGATAGCTGTTGCACGCAACTTCGTCAGCGTAACTTTGTAAATATAGCCTATGTTATTCACTGATAATGTAGCTTTCTATAGGTGAAAGAATTTTTAAAATCGGCTCTGTAGTTAAATTTCGGTTCCGAAACGCTCACACTTTTTTTATAGACTCTATTCTATACTTATTTAACAAACTTTGTAAAGAACTCGGTATCAAATTTTATTGAAAATGGTCTTTGTTTTATTTTCTTTCCCGCTAACATAAAGCTATCAAAGTCATTCATGGTTGCAGTACTTACTTATTTAGCTAAGCGAGTGTGGCGTGTCAGCGAGCCATTAGCAAAACCAAACACGGAAACAATTCGTCCGTAATTAATACAAGAAACCGTATTAATTCTGACAACTCATTAGCGATTAATGTTTTCACATAAATCCCAAAAGCAATTTCTACTTTTCATTGTTTGTTGTTGTAATTTAATTTAGTTGCAGCCAGTATACAATATCTAATATAATAAACCTGAAGAGTTTGCTTGTTTTGGTTGAATGCATTAAACTCCATTCGGATTTTATTTTATTTTTTTCATTTGATAGCCAAATTCTTGAGGAAGAAAGGCAGTATTTATCAACACGCTATGACCCGCTATTAGAAACCGAGGCGGATGAAACCGCGGAATACAGTATACAATGTTATGTTAGGAAATAATTTGAACCTTATAAATATAAAAAAAATATTATTTAGTCTGTAGGTATGTTAATTTCTATTGACCGATGAAGGGCCTTTGAGAGGGTAATATGTAGGTTGGAGGTACTAATTTTTTAAAATATTTTTAATACCAGGCTGTAACACGCCAAATGGTTATATAAAAATAGTAATAGTTAACTCAAGTTCGTCTGAATATATTGTCTAATCAATAGTATAGTGGCAAGGCATTCCGCTTATGCTGTTACTCGTACAGACTCCTTACAAAATATTACAAAAAATCTTACAGAATTTGAAATGACTGCAAGTGTGCTACGGTTGGGTGCATGAATAAGAGATTTTAGAGCCCAAATTGCCTCTCATATATTTTGTGTTGCTTCTGGTTATTATAGGCGACGCTACTAAACACTACGAAGCCTCTTTCCTATTTCCTTCCTGCACCTTGTCTAACGGAATGTTCAGTCAATTTAAGAAATCGTTTTCCTGTCCGCCATAATAATTATCTTCTAACAAATAAAGCGGTCATAAAATTATATGTTATATTTCGTTTATGACTATTAATTCTCGATTAGACGCGCCCTACTTCTTTATTTTGTATACTCACTTACTATTATAATATTTTACCATTATTGTGAAAAACCATATTTTTAAAGTATTTTTACCATCACCAAATAAAATTTATCTTTATTTTCAATGCAACGGTTACGCCCGCGACCACCGCGTACCGTCAGCTGCATTATTTCCCGCATTATTCCTCGTTTTTGTACATTTAATAATGTCAGTAACATACTTCGTACAATTAATTATAAGCAATACAGTTATGAATGGAAATTGTTGCGTAAGTAAATTGGGACACGCGATTTTCTAAAAAAATATTTTTTGTTTGAAAATTTATAATTTATAACATCAAAGTGATTCTCTGTGATATTTGATTACAAGTTAATAAAAAAATTGGAATTGCCGTGTGATACAAGTTAATAAAAAAATTAGGAGCTTTTCATGAACTTAGAAGTATGGCGTTACTTGTGTATATGCGATGGAATTCATCTGCCAGCAAGTTGACCATCAGATTGCATGCCTACATTTACTTCAAAAAAGTACATTGTTTTCATTTTTTAATTAATTTTAAATTAAAAAAAATTGTGTGTGTGTGCGTGTGCGTGCGTGTGCGTGCGCACGCGTTCGTCTGTGGCTGCGTGTGTAATAAATCATTGAACGTGTTGTATTACAAGTAAGGTGGTTTTTGTTCAAATCTCCCTTCGGATAACTGGCAACACCCGTGACCGGGAATAGTCTCGCGTCTAGCCGTTAATCTGGTCGGTAGTGATAGAATCTGTTACAAAGTGGCGTCCAACGTCGGTCGCGAACCCACGACCCAGAGGTTAAAAGCCTGGCGCTCTACCGACTGAGCGCAACCTAAAGAACAATATTAAGTGTTTTACTGTTGCATAACTCAAAATTGTTTACATTTTACGTAGAGAGCGTAATTTATATTTATACTCCATTATATTTTACGACTCGCTCTCGAAAGTCGCGTGTTTAACGTTGACGAAAACTTGTAATAAATCTTCAACTATTCTAGCACTGTGAGCCATTTACGACCAATGTTATGGCAGGGTTTTGACTTCACATATTTATTTCACAAAAGAAATCAATACACTGCGCCATTTTTGCGTTGTAGATTGACCGACGGTGGAATATATTCCACTTCTACCGTCGGTCTATACATATAGTTACAGCTATGTCGTAGTTTTACAGTTTAACAACCGTTACAATAAAAAAAATCTTCAAAAATTGCGTTACCCAACGGATTTTGATACGATTTTCATCAATTGAAAGAGCGGAAAGGTTTGTGTTTATAATTTGTACAAAAAAATGCATCCGTTCGAAGCCGGGTGCGAGGCGGGTAGTAGATTCTAATAAAAAAAGTCTCACCCAAAAAAAAAGGAACTATGAAGGTCCCAACACAAATGTTTTTTTTTATTACAGGAAAATTTAAATATATTAAAAGAAGAAGCTCCACAGGTGGACCACTCTAAGTTGGAACAGTTAATGTCGGCTGCGTATGCCCTCATCAGTCCTGAATTGCAGCAAATTAGCCTCCCAGACTTCCCGGTGGATAATCTACGAACTGCCGCCCTCATATTGGTGAGATAGAAAAGCTCTTTATTTACCTAACCTCTTTTTGTTTTATTTATTAAATCTCTCACATTAGTAAATGTTATTAACAAAAATATATTGTTTTTTAGAAATAGTTTTTATTGTTGCATGAAATGCAGTTTTTTATATATGTCATAGGGGTTAAAAACCAATTATAAAAGAATTTTGGAAATTCCACCCCTAAAGGGGTATAATAAGGGATAAACAATTGTATGGAAAACCGTCATTTTCAAAGTTTCATATGAAAACTTCTAGTAAGAAATAAATAATTAAATATTTATTTAAGCGTTTTTGAAAATACCTCCCCTAAGAAGGGGAAATAGGGGTTGAAAGTTTGTACGGGGAGTCCGTTATTTTTGAAATATTCGATACAGATTCTATTTAAAGCAATATTTTACGCAATTCATATATTCCAAACTAAACTAGGACAGATAATCTGTATTCAAATAAATGTGCGATAAATTTGAAGGAAGGCAGAACGCTATATGCCCTTGAATTATGCATAGTGACAAAACTTTTTGTGTTACGAACCTCACGCAATGTAGTAATCTAAATCTCACTGTCAAGGCTATGGTTCTAGTGTGAGCTACAATTCAAAAGCATTATTTTTAATTTTATTTGTGACTTATAATCGCTAGGTGTCGTGTACGGTCGTAATGAAGGTCAAAGCTTAATTTATTGGTTTCGTCCTATAGAATGTACATTATGAATTTTCATTATTGTAATTGCGGCTGTCAATAAATTTTTTTTTTCCGGTTTATTTTTAATTTAATTTCTGTCAATTATAGATTTTCTTAATATAGTCTTAACCTTGCATAAACATTTTGTAAGTGTATAATGTTGCAGCTGGTCTGGCATCATCATTATTATTTAATTACTTTCCGTTATATAGGTACCCATTAAACCAAACTATATATTTTTAAAGGTAATATTTTGTAAATGACGCGGTCTTGTTTTACTATTTTGACATGTACCTTTAAGTTCTTCTGTTAATATTGAAAATGTAATATTTTTTTAATTGATATTATCGTTCAATATGTTTTTTCATACTTACAAATTATTGACTTAATCCCTTTTGATTTTCAGGAAAAGTGTCCAAACATTCCGATTCACAAGCTTGTTTACCTGTTATATCCATATAACACATTCCTTGGCAAGGATCACGTGAAGCACGTTCAAGGGGTGTTGCATAATCTGAAGATTGAAACCTCTCCTAAGTTTAGTACGTCCATACAAAGCATAGAATATAATGAGAAATTAGGCCACGTGACCCTAGAAACGAATGGAATCAACAGTGAATTTGACGTCTCTTGCATGGGGAGAGTTAAGAGTAAGAAAGATAATAAGAGAATTGTAAAAACATCATACCAAAGTGAATTACTGAGTGAACTGCTTTTGAGCCATAGCGTTGGAGATTTTTGTATTGTTGGTGAGTATTGAATTAAAAATTAAAATAGATATAGTTACGGTAGCTTAATAAACTTGAAACTAGTCTTAAGAAAACGTGAAAAAAAAAAAAAAACTATCTGTTCTCTTTCAAATCTAGGACCGAAAGGTTGTGGAAAGAGTCTGCTGGTATCCCAATTAGCGTCTCTATTGGGCTACACGATTGAGCCTATAGTCCTATATCAGGATATGACTGCTCGGGACTTAGTGCAGCAACGAACAACTCTGGAATGTGGAGATACCGTTTGGAGGAATTCTGCTTTAGTAAACGCAGCTTTAAAAGGGCATATGGTTGTGTTGGACGGATTACATAGGATTCATGCCAGCACTCTAGCTGTATTACATAGGTAAGTGTTTTATAAACATAATTGTAATTGTAAATTCATATTTATTCTGTGCATACTCATGTATTTCATTTCATACGTGACATAAATATAATGTAACTATTTGAACATTCTATAATTTACTGGAAGATAACTCTCCATATAACTCCGTACAACTCAAATACAAATTAGATATAAAAATACAAAGTATTAATAATGGGTCATAATCAACCTTGAGGCATAGTTAACCTTTGAGAAATTAGAGAAATTATTATTATTATATCAATATATTATACTAGCTGTTGCACGCGACTTCGCCCGCGTAACTTTATAAAATATAGCCTATGTTACTTGCTGATAATGTAGCTTTCTATAGGTAAAAGAATTTTCAATATCGGTCCAGTAGTTTTTGAGTTTATTCATTACAAACATGCGAATCTTCTCTCTTTATATTATTAGTAAAGTAATGTCCGTTTTAACCCACAGTCATAAAGTTAGGGAACACATAATGCAGTCACATTCAAAATCATGCATGAAACGCCGGACTGCCGTGAATGGTCGGCTTAAATAGTACTACTATAGGTGTCTGTTGGTGAAAACGGGCATTAGAAGCTTATTTATAAAGGCTTGTATTGTTGTATGGATGATAAATCAAATGTAACTTCAAAATACAAATATTATGTTCGGCTTACATCCAATAGTAACAATGCGATTATTGAGACAATCGTTGTAAAAATTCGCCCAGATACTTTATGATTATAAGTAAAAGTATACAAATTAACTGATAACAGTTAATGATTCAGGATGTGTCTCGTTTCTTTAACAGGCTGGTCCACGATAGAGAACTGCAACTGCACGACGGCACCAGACTCCTGCGCAGTGACAGATACGACGAACTTCTAACTGATGGCATGAGTGAACAGGAACTCGCTGAAAGTGGAGTTCAAAGGATTCATCCGGGCTTTAGGTATGTTCTTCTTGTTGATAAAACTCTACTGAAAAGCTATAGAGGTAGAATTTAATGCTCGGTAAATGATAGTGTCTCTGACCTTGGAAATCTTCGTTGCAGTCTCTTAATTTGCTACTTGTCTCAGAGTATCCAGTAGATTAATAGTAGCAGGGAGTTTCGCAGTAATAAATTGGGTAGCTCGACTGGCGGCAGTAACTGCCCCCTTACAGAACACCAACGTGAAATAATTGCATATATTATGTTGTGTTTCGGTAAGTGAGTAGAGATGCCAGAACCCATTTCTCTATCCCCTCCTATCCTACTAAGGCTTGAAGTAAGCCGCTTTTACCCTATATCCTTAGTCTGACAAGAAAGGTATCCTACATGTTTTCAAAATTTCATGATGCCTCTGATGATAAAATAAAGCCTCTGTCAGCTTCTGTCTGTTTCTCCGCTAATATTAGGTGCTAGTTTATAATATTAGGATTCTAAACTTTAAGAGTAAGATTTGATGGCTGTTGTAGTTGATGGCTATAATTTTCAGAATAGTGGCACTAGCTGAACCTCCAACCATCGGTCGCGGTCAAAACTGGCTCTCCCCGGAAATACTTAGTCTGTTCGTATTCCACGAAATGAGAAATTTGAGTAAAGTTGAAGAAATATTCATAATTAACACGTTGGTAAGTGTTTTCAGACTATTATAGAATTTGTCTTAAACGAGATCTTATTGCAATTTCTTTTTTTTTTGTTTCAGTACGGTGAAATATCACAGCCGTTACACTCTATTATCAATTTAGCGGACGAACTTCGTCAATCCAATGATAGCACGCTAAAAAATCTCTCCTCCTCTTTATCCACTAGACAGTTATTACGTATCGCCAGCAGAATGGCAAAATATCCCACAGACTCCGCCTACGAAACGGTGCAAAGGACTTTTTTAGCGAAATTTCTACCAAATTTAGCCAGAAGAGCTCTGGACGGCGCCAGTAAAAGATTAGGCATAGAACCTCCGTCACGATTCGGTCTTTTCGGAGGCAATCCTCAAAAGAAGACAAATTGTTCGGTACATAATGGGATTTTGACCATCGGAGACACTAGTACAGAAGTCTTCAAAACTGACGCTCTCACAAAAGTACCAGATATATTATTCTACGATGTTCCTCAACATGTAGCGTTGTTGGAGTGGTTGCTTCAAGACTTCTTGCTCGGATATCATCTGCTGCTAGTTGGCAATCAAGGTGTGGGGAAGAACAAAATTGCCGATAGGCTTTTGCAGTTATTGAATAGACCGAGAGAATACATTCAGCTGCACAGAGATACGACTGTTCAATCGTTGACAGTGCAGCCGACAGTAAAAGACGGAGTGGTAATATACGAAGACTCGCCTTTGGTGAAGGCTGTTAAAAATGGTCACGTTTTGGTCGTGGACGAAGCGGATAAAGCTCCAACACACGTGACGTGTATTTTGAAAACGCTAGTGGAAAACGGGGAAATGATTTTAAGCGACGGAAGAAGGATTGTGCCGAAAGATATGATAGAGAGGTCCGGAGGTGAAGTGTCTAGTTTCATACCGGTTCATCAGGATTTCAGAATGATTGTGCTGGCCAATAGACCAGGTTTTCCATTCTTGGGAAATGATTTCTTTGCGTCTTTAGGTAAGTTTATGACTTTTTTTTTCAAAAGATTTTTTAGTATTGTGGATGCACTGATTCGTTATTTTTTGTTGTTCATAGTTTCCTATCGGGATATATTATAAAAAAAAATATATTTACAAAGATGGAAGCGTCATGTAACAATTGTTTTATTTTAAGTAAGAGAAACAATTTTTCAAAGAGATGACATAAATATTATTATAATGTAATTATTAAATTATGTTTTTTATTATGCATCCTGAACGATGCAAAGCTAACAAGCGTTAATTCAATTCTTAACTATAAGAATAATGTTGAAATTCGAATATGACTCACTTAGCTAACTAATACTACCTCATCTTTGGAAATCTCACAAAAAAAATATGCATTTTCCTTAAATAATTGCTACATTTTTGTGGCTTTCATTGTGTACCTTGAGGAATTATATGTGTCCTTAATAATTTTTAATAACGCGACAGAGAAAACATTTTCAAATAATATTCAAATTATTTTTTGCATCAATTATTGCCATAATCCCTTAAAATGGCACATTTTCGAATTACAGGTGATCTGTTTTCGTGCCACGCCGTAGACAATCCTTCCATAGAGTCTGAGTTAGAACTGTTGCGATCTTATGGCCCGGACGTGCCTCATGACGTCATGGATAAACTCGTCAGAGCTTTTGCGGTGTTGAGAGAAATGGCCGATAAGGGACAGCTCACGTATCCATACTCGACCAGGGAGCTTGTGAATATAGTTAAACATTTGCAGGTATTAAATAAATCATTAAGAATTCCAAATTGTACATTTTATAATGTCCACTTTTATATATTGACATGATTTCAGGCGTATAATGATCATAAAAAGCATTGGCAGAACAATTTAATAGTCATAAACTGGACTGCTTATTCGGTTGCAGCAATCGGCCCGTCCTAACATCACTTTGAAATAACATTTTTTTTTTTGCTTTCATGTTAAAAAAGAGCTAATTTCACTATCACCACATCAATTGCAAAACTTATCAATTGCAAGACCACAAGTGCACACAACACTGACGCATACAATGTAAATGCATTACAGAGATATCCAAACGAGGATCTAGTATCGGCTATAGGCAATGTTTTTGACTTCGACCGGTACAGCAAAGACATAGCAGACACATTACTGGAAGTGCTCCACTCTAGCGGACTGCCCACGGAGGGAGTGTTGGATGGAAGGTCGAAGGACGCCCTCAAGAAGTTGCAGCTCACAATTGATAGCAAGAGCGGGTAAATATAATAAATATTCAGGCAAAAACAGTCACACACAACTTATCTTACAAAAAATAGAAACAATAAGATCTATATTACCATGGAATAATACACAAATATTTACAAGCGGTGGTACAAATCGACACTTTAAAAAGAATATTATATTTGTTCTAAAAATATCCACACAGTACTGTTATCAATTGTTATTGAATTGAATTTAATTATAATAATAATTAAATAACAATTCTTACGCAAGTAACTATTTTTATTAACACAAGGTGAAGATATGAGCAGGTTTTTATTATTTATTATAGATTGGCAAAATTTTAGCCCTTTACGTATAGAAATAAATTTCGTCTAACTGAGTTATAACAGCACACCCTATCACGAAATATAATTCAAAAATGCACAAATAATTGGGAATACAATTACGACATTGGGTAGTCTGTCGCGTAAATTAATATTGTGTTAGCAAGCACCCTCTACTTAGGGTACATTAATTAAACCACTTATGCTTAGTCCAAATACTTTTATCGTTCGACCGATATATCAGAACTAAAATTCAAACTTTAAAATGTGCGGACTTACGACGACGACGACCTCTCTTCGCGAACGCGTTCGTTCAACTTACTAATACTGATATCCTTTCAATATACCACCGAATGAATCTGAACGAATGAACACCCCTTTTTTTGAAACGTCTCACAGAGCACCTTTCAATCAACTTCAGTCGATATAAATAGCAGACGCTAACAATGTTGGTTTGTACAGAAAAGACGTGTCATCGCCGAAACACGGCAAGGAGGACCCGAAAAACGAACCCCACGTCGGTGGAAACACTTGGGCCGGTGGCACCGGCGGACGAGACACTGCCGGCCTCGGAGGAAAGGGGGGACCTTATAGACTCGACAAGAGACACGATGTTCATCAGGTATTATATTATGACCTAGGATTATTTATGTCTAACTACTGAAGTATAATCTACTGCAGGCGATGATGCATGGGAAAATACAAGGGACAGACGACGTACTTCCTGGGTCAAGAATCTCCGCGAATTGTATAGCCAAAGTATTAGATAGCTGTTTCGACGGTTAGGATAGCTATGATGATAGCCGACCTCCGATAGGAGATGGCACTAAGGGAAGAAGAACATTTTCCCTCTCGCCTTCTTGAAATCTGTGGGTAATTTCGTGCAAATGGGACGGAAGTGTGTACAGTGTAACAGGAAGCCAGGGAAGCGTGCGCTAATGACGACACGTTTGATCTAGTGGCTAGTAACCCTAGCTGTTAACCAAACGGTCGCGGGTTCGAATCCCGCTGGCAAATGTTTATATGTTAACATTTTACCTTTGTACCTAAGTCATGAATGTTTTGTATTTATAACACGTATGTACATATTTACAAAAAAAAAAAAAAAGTAATCTATGTAGTATATCACATCAACTGTCTGGTGTCCATAATACAAGCATTTAAGTTGCTTAGTGTGAAACTAGATGGTGCTGTGTAGAATGTGTGAAGATATTTATTTATATTTGATTTAACCAATGAGCGTGCGAATTGTTCTACGTTAACAGTGCCATCTGCCGTCATTCATTGAGACCACCTTGGTATCGGTCTAGCTGCAATCCGCCATCTAAAAAGTACTCAACATTTCTAATAGATGTCACTAGGAGAATCACGGCACAGAATCAAGGATAATGTGTTATTTGGGAAGAGATAGAGAAATGGGCACTGGCACCCTTTATTGACTCACCGAAACACGACAGCACACATATTGTAAATAAATAAATAATTGTTGTAAATAAATAAATAAATAAATAGCATATATATTTATTTATTTATTAGCATATTCATTATTTCAATGAGGTCTTGTGTAACGGACATATTTGACAAAAAGAAGCTAAACCAAACCTGTATTATAATGTTTGCATAGTTGTCGAAAGTAATTATGCTGTTTCATTTAAACTGAGGTGGTAACGTCAATATGGATAAACAGCTTTCAGATGAGGAAAAGAACGATATACCTGAGCACGTGAAGAAAGCGGCGCGTGAGATGAACAGAAAAGCGTTCGAGGAGAGACTCAAAGAGATCAAGATGAGTGAATATGACGCCAAGCTCTATGGACAATTTCTTAGGGCTGTACAGCCACAAGTAAGTTGAATTTAATTTCTTATCACTAACAACTACGAATTTTATGGAACATTTAAAAGTGACATATGCATAGAGCATGAACTCTGTCATCTGTTATCTAAAACCAACCAAACATCTGCCATTAAAATCAAAATCAAAATATTTATTTATTAATTAGGTTTCTACAAGAAACTTATAATCGTCATTATAAATTTAAATTTACCAAATTTAAAGAAAATGTGACTTTACGTCAACACATTGGAGTTTAAAATGAATAGTAGAACTTGGTCGTTACTACCTTTTACCATTGACGCGCGAAGGCAAGACTCCGCCAACATTCCATTTTAGGCGTACTTTTTATGTGCCGCTTTGGCATTTGTGAGGCAAATTCTATAGTTGTAATACTTCGATGGTATTTATGATCACTTTGCACATTACATCACACTTCTGAATGTGGTTACTCATCTAGTCCAGATGAAAGTAAAAACGTAGTTAGAAATATTATAAACCAATACTATAAGCCATCAACCTAATCCCTCACTCATCCTTTGTCTTACTATGGTCGCCAGCGTACTTGCAGCAGCTGTGTCGTTTCTTGTGTTTTAGGCGACGGTAGCCAACCACCAACAAGTGGTCCGTTAGCCTGTCTTAACATAAAAATAAAAATAAAGTTGTGAAAACAAAAATTCCATAACAATTGGAAGAAAATTTAGGATTGATTGGTAGAATTCCGCTTGGATTGATAGGTGGGTGCGCTTCGAGGTGTGTTGGCGGAGTTGCAAGCGAAAAAGAAGGAAAGGCAGTGGAGCAGACACCAGACTTCCGGCGAATTGGACGACTCGAAAATAGTCGAAGGTTTGACAGGAGAGCGCGCCATCTATCGGCGTCGCACAGAACAACAACCGCCTCCCGATGCGCCCCCGGATTCGCCCAAGAGGCTGAGGCTCGTCGTAGATGTTTCCGGAAGCATGTACAGGTACCATTTAAACAGGTTTTCGTTTTTACTATAACAATCCACAAAAGCTAAACCAATTCCTTTTTAACGCAAAAACTGGGTGCTATAAGGTTGATGTATGTGCATGGGGTATATATTATGTGTCTGTCTGTTAAAGTTAAATTGAAATTGTCACCTACTTATATAATATTTATAACTAGGGGAGACTTCTGTTGATTGATACACTGTGACATTTTGTGTAACTGTTCGATTAAAACGTTTGTTCAAATAATTGTCTACATTTCAATTTGAAAATAATTTATTATATAATAAATTTAATTTAAAATCACTGTCCTGAATGGATTAATTTTCTCATACATTTTTTATTGAACGCGTTTTTATACCGAAGCGGTATGAAGTTCGTCAGATCAGCTAGTTTTATAATACTTATGTATGAGTTGGATCAATGAGTCTCTAGGTTAGACAAAAGCTTTTTTTCTCCGATAAGAAACAGCTAAATGTACTTCCCCAGGTTCAACTCGTACGACGGTCGTCTGGAGCGGTCTATGGAAGCTGTCGTGTTGCTGATGGAGTCTCTGAAGGGATACGAGTCCAGGATAAGGTACGACATGTTTGGCCATTCCGGTGAAGAGCATTCCCTGGAACTGGTGAGAGTCGATCGACCCCCGGAGAATGAAAAGCAGAGATTACAGGTATTCCACAGATTGTATGTATAAGTTAATCTATGGATAGAGTATAAAAAAAAATACACGACAAAAAAAAATGTCGGTGACATAAAAAATGTGTTTATTTTATTTTATTTATTACAAAGCCAACACACAGTATACAAAAAACCATACACTTATTCACATTTAAACAATCTTTTATAATATTGTATACTCCACTTATAGGCTAACTTAGCATGCATTAAAAACGAACACAAAAAACGACATTTTCTGTTTACAAAATAAATAAAATGTTATAAAATGTTGTGTTGTGTATATATCCAGATAATCCGCACTATGCATGCGCACGCGCAGTTTTGTTGGTCGGGAGACAATACGCTGCCGGCAGCGCAACACGCGATTCGCGCTCTCGCCTCCGAGGACGCAGACGAAGCCATACTTCTCCTCTTGTCGGATGCCAATCTCAGAAGGTAACTTTCTTAACTTATTCATAACTTACTTACTCTATTCAGAATCCAAAAACTATTATTGTTTCCATTCAAAGTAAAAAGGAAATTATATGTTTTAGATCATTTAAAAATAAAGTAAAAACAGTATTTTTTCCCACAAATATCACTCCAACTATAACCTTTCTCTGAATTTCGAAAAATCTCTTGAACAATGCTTACAAACAAAAATTCACTCAAAATTTAAAATTATTTTCCGCGACGATATAGATATGAGCTCTCTGACGATCGACAAGTCGAAAGCTAAATTCTTATTTGTATAAAAATATATATAGTACTAAGAAATAGTTTTGTTTAGGTACGGAATAAAACCTGAAGAGTTGGGTGCCATATTGACGTCAGATCATCGTGTGCAGGCGCACGTTATATTTATTGGCAGTTTGGGAGACGAGGCTAATGTGTGAGTATTCAAACGACATTTATATTAAAAAAAAAAAAAATATATACATATTTGTATTAGACTGACGATACGATATTAGGATAATTTGGTGTTACCGAAAACGCATTGACGTGCGTTTAAAATTTCTTAAATTAGTGCGTTTAAAGAATCGATTCGATATAAAGATTCATTTGTTAAATGGGAATAGAGGTTATAATATGTTTTTGTGTTTTTACAGACTCCTGCGCAAGTTGCCAGTCGGCCACGCACACGTATGTATGGACGTGGCTACGTTGCCACACATTATGCAACAGATATTCACTTCGTCCCTCTTACAGGACTCTGATAATTAACGGGATGTTGAAATATTTAATAATAAATGGTTAAAACTGTTCTTTTTAATAACATTTCATTAAGCTTCGGGGATCATTATCATTTACATAATTTTTGCGAGTAAAGATTTTGTTAGTGAACTAAAGATTTACATATTACAGATTTTTAAATATTAAAACTCAATTTCATTAATACAACTTATTTTATAATATGTATAGAAGACATTTTGTCTGAATTTGTCAGAAAAAAAAAAACTGAATTTATGCAACTCTTTATAGATTTACTAAGTTATTATTATTAACAATATTGTCAAGAGGTTTAATGAGATTTTTTACAACATGCCACAGAGTAATATAATGGGGGATAAGGAATTGTCCCTTTAATTTCCATTTTTTGAAATAAACTAATTAGTTAGTGTCTAACTATTTAGTTTAGTTACAATCAATCAAAACTTTTTTTTTTACATATATAAACGTGAACCATTGTAAACTTACCTTAGGTTAATGTATCAAAAACGACTTAACTTTTGTAATCACAATTGGAATTTCAAGAGTCTAACAATTCAAAGTAGTTTGTGTGTCTGTCCGTATACTGACTTGACGAACAGGTAAGATTAATAATTAAAAAAGCGACATAATGCCAAAGGAAATTTACATTTCTATCTAATAATTATATTGTTTATATCTCATACCAAATAAAACTATTGTTATTTTATATGAGATTACAACAAAAAAATAATAATAAATAATAAGTATAATTTTCGACTGTGATCTTTTTTAAAATATCGAGGGCACAATTATTATTTAGTTGACATTTTCATACATTCATATTTTTCTTATGCATTCGTTGCATAGGCCTATTTTTGTTATATAAAGTTTTTTTGACGAACATAATATATACAGGAGTAATTATGAGGTTTTTATTTAATGATAAATTGTGTGTGTGTGTAAATATTTTTTCTTGTAATAAGTAGAGAATGCAAAGTTTTATCAAATAAATTGATTTTAAAAATGAAATTGACTACCTCTGTCATAGTTTAAGTGAAACATAATTAATATGAAATTTATATATGTTATGTTTTGTCTTCAATCACTTGTATATTTTTGTTTTGAATAAAATGTTTAAAAATATATTTTATTGTTTTAATATTTTACAAATTATTAAAAATAATTCTATCTAAAACAATGTAAGCGGACATTATTTTTTCAATATTTCATGATTAAATTAAAACAAATTTTTGGATAACTTTTTTCTAGACATGCTTTCAGTGTCAAGTTATACAGTGTATTCTTAAACAAATAAACTGTAATTTTTTTTGTCAAGACAAGTGATTGTCATGATTTTATCAGAAGGAACAATAAATTAGGTATAAACCGAAAGAGGCTAGTCTTTAATTCCATATTGCATTTTATAAAGGAATATGCAATATGGAATTAAAGACTAGCTTTGAACCTTTTGTCCGCATTCATTTTTCTATGACATTAAAACATTTATTCAATGTTCATTACTTATTTATTTATTAAATTTTATTTTAGATGATCCTTGGGGAACAGTACTTTTTCTGGATAAAATGTATCTATCTTTTTCATTTCCGGCATTAGAGACAAAGTGTACTTATGCAAAATTTCATGGTGATCGAATGAGTAATCACTATTATAATATTAGTAAATATTATAAATTACTCAACTGATTTGGTCTTAGTTAGACCAATAGTTTGGAGTAAGTAATTTTTGTATAGTTGCCCCTCGAATAATTAAAATCTCTCCTACTCACAACCAGAAAGGAAATTCAAAAGTCACCTAGAGTTGCGGAACCGGAGTTGCAGACACATTCAGAAGCCTACTTAACTGGGTTAAATAGTAATTAACTCTAGGTGTCTGTTGGTGAAAACGAGCGTTAGAATACCTACCTACAGTGCGAATGGTCTCCACAGTACCTACAACATTTCAACATAAAAAGATTTTAATTTTTGTTCTCCAGTGTCCACCAAGCTTGACGTAAAAAGCATAGAAAGCATAAAAATTATGATAATGATCAGAACAAAAGCGTTTTAAACTAGACATAAAGGGAATATACCCACAAATATATAGAAGTATAATCCAGCCGATTTAGCCACTGCTAACTTTTGCATTAGATATACATATCAGACAATGTAACTCAGCACTATGTCGCACAAAGAGCTAATGAAATCACGATCCCAAACTAAGTAAATGTCGCAATAAAGCCAGTAGTTCTATGTTTCCATTACGCTTACATCACGTTGTTATGCATTTAAATGTAATTTATTCGGGAATGGTGGCAAAGGGTGTTCGAGGGATGCATCACAATTGACAGTAATTTAGTTCTATATTAACCTGTGGATCAATTGGCAACGAAAACTTTTCATAGTTTGGAAAATTTCATAGTTTTCAAGGCTTGGAACTCTCTACCGGCGTCTGTATTTCCGAGCTCATATAACCCAAATCTTTTCAAGGTTCGAGTGAATGTGCATCTTCTGGGTGAGCTCGCCCCATCATAGGCCTCATCTTCGCTACACGGCTAGATGCTGGCCAAGAGCAAAGCCATCTCTAATAAAAAAAAGTTGATAGCGTTAGACACCTGAACAAAATATAATAATGATATTTTTTTAAAATTAGCTGTGACCACAACTTCATATGAGCGGTTTTCATACTTATGCTGTATAACTTTTTTGTTTGTAAACCGATTGGAAAGAAAAAAAAAAATACTAAATGTTACGGGAAGCTTGCTACAATATATAAGTGAAAACCGCATTAAAATCGATTACGCCGTTTTTGAGATTAGCGTGCGCAAACGCACAGACAGACAAAAAATAAATTTTTAACTAAAATCTATTTTTTTACTTGGGTGACATAAGTATATATTATTGTATATATTTATTGTACAGTCAGTACAATAATTATTTTTCAGTATTGACTCGTTTACGATTTTATTATACCTATGTTAGAATATTTTGCTTCATTTTTTTCTGTAAGATTACTTTGGATTATTTCTTTCACTGGTTTGATTGTTCTTAGTACGGGTATTAGGTACCTAGACCGCATTTTTAAAGTTTTTTTTTTTTAAGTCACAAATCATGGTTAAGTACTATTTACTCTATGCTATCACAAACGATGGATATTATAATGGAGATTTTTTAAAATTGCATTATTAAAATACAATCATACTGAGTGTAGCTATTTTACAGTAATTGACTTCATGGATGTCTGTTAAGTCCATAATAAACTATAATAATGTGCATGTTGACATAAATAAAAGAACACTTATGCCCTCTTGAGAATTCGCCTTTATGCATTATACACATATACACACCTACGTTATACACATATACACATCAAAGTAGATACAGGCCTTCACGGTGACCCAGCAAATACATCATACTTAAGATCTAACTTCTGGTATCCATCAATCTAGAATGTAAATGGGGATCAAGTAAAATGGAGTTTGAGAACTAATGGCCAGTTTACTAGACCCTTACCAGTAAGTTAAATGAAGGCTATAAGAGGTCCCGAACGGCTATTGTAAATTTGCTGTATTTAAAGTACCCACATAATTAGAGTAGGTCTGTTATTAAGTAGTTCTCTAGCGTCAGCAGCAATGATAGCTCAGTGAGTCGTATACCGATACAGCCGACGCAGAGTCGAGCCCTGTCAGCCTTACATCTTAAGTCGAAATTCTCGACTTCGTCTGTGGATTAGAAATAAATAAAATTAGCTTTAATGATGAAGGAAAACATCTTTAAAATTCTAGAAGATATAGTAATCTATGAATTCCGGTCTAGACATATGAAGTAGTTTAGGGAAAAAGTGTTAATTGGTAAATTATACCTACAGTCGTATTAACTTGTACATTTCATTTAAGTATTCATATTTAATTTCTCTAACGTATTACTTAGAATATTTGGAAATTTCATATTTTAAAAATAATCACATAGTAGATATTCCCGTTCTCCCTTCTTTATTTTAATAACAATCACTCTAACCAAGTCTTAACTCTTTTTATCACTCACTTTCAATAATACTTATGAGTGTTTACAACAAAATATTCAAAGAAATGTATTTTCAAAAGAAATGTTTGCTCTTAAAGCGCTTTACGATTTTCGTTAAGTGTGGAAGTTCTTGAAAATTCTTAGACAATACCTAAGATTGTAAGAATCAATGAGTAAACTTAAATAATGAATCAACCCTACATTGTTAGCAGAAACAGTAAACCGCTTGTACCGGAATCGAGGATATCGGATTTAACTGGCGAAATTAATATGAAACAAACAAAACAATTGCGTACTCAGATAAAGCTCCCTGCTTTATTAACCGACGATGCGGGAAGTGGGCCAAGGAAAACAGTTATAAATTGAACTGGGAACAAGATAATAATCTTCCAATAGCTTAACGGTCTTTGAGTATTTAAATATTATTTAAATGCTGCAGTATTATAATACGCTTTTCAGAATTTATTCGTCAGTATATGGTGTGTCCAATGCCTTTCATTTAACAAGGAATTGAAGGGTTAGGGAAAAAATGGGGTTGTTCCGTATCCATCCCATGAAAACTCATCCTAGGCCTGATTGAATCCGAATCTACGCCTACTGTTTTTGAGGACCGAGCGTTCAAGCCACGGGGTCTCACCGCTTCATTAATTCCAGCAACACAGTCCCGCTTAATTCCCGAACCGCCGCTTAATGCATTTTAGTTTTGACGACAAGCGCCACCGCTCGCTGGCTACATTTTCATGACCTGCTTTTTAAGGGTACGAACACGCAAGCCAGTATAATAGCACTTTAGAGCCCATTTTGTTGGAAGGAACTTAATAGCAACGGTTAAGTCGAGTGGTGATTTGGGCTAAATGGCTTTTGAGTTGAAACGGTGTATTATTATTATAGTGTGTTAGGACTTCCTGATATAAACTGACCAAATTCTATTAATGAAAAAATTATTTTAATATAAATGGTGAGACAACCCCAGGATTTTTAATGCTGGCTTTTTCCCACTTAATTAAGAAATATTTTATACAGGAACAAAATCCATTTTAACGTATTTTATTTTATTTACATACATAGATAGATACATACAGTCTTACATCTATATCTTATCTTGACTGTAACGTTGTGTCTACACTAAGTCTATAGACACACTATAATAATAATACTTATATATAATACTTACTTAAAACTTAAACTTAAACATCTGAATTTCAACATACCTTCTAAGAAAAATATAGATCTCATTTTAGGCATTCCAATACTGCAAACAACTCCTTTTAAGAATTGTTAAGAATTAAGAAGACTGTCCAATTTCTTAAATAAAATAAATAATATATATTTTTAATTACATGTTTTCTGTACATCAATTCAGTTTCTTAACGCTTTGGGTTTGGTAGAGCCGTGTAATACAAGATCCTTTTTGGGTCACGATCATGTAATCAGATTACTGTAGGCTCCCGTTCTAATTGAATTTCGCCGGTTAATCCGCGAATTTTATGTCCGGACGATAAGACGGCTGTACTTAGGTTATCTTGGCCTCCAAAAAGCCAGACGCTCCTTATATTTTGTTTTAAAGGTTTGGTAAAAGGTTTTTTTTTTTTAATTTATGTTAAGGTCGACAGTCAGGCTCACGATCCACTTGATGGTGTAGGTTACCGTCGCCTATAACACATGCAACGCCATAAGTAGTTGCTGCAAGCGCGCTGCCGACCATAAAAGGATTAAGGATAAGGGATAAGGAAGGGATGGGGTAATGCACTCTTGTACCGTGTTACTCACTCACCGAAACATAAATGCATTCGGGAATCGAATCCGCGGCCCCTGAGACGCTAGGAAAGCACCGTTACCACTCATCCAACGGGCTCATCCAACGATCGAACATAAATAAAAATATTCTAAAAAAACATTCTAAAGTAGCGGTGAATTTCATGTCATGGATTGGCTCCATGACTAACTTTTGTGTGCTCCTTGTCTTTCGCACCACTTTTTTGTATTACTTTCTTTTCATTTAATGTTATTCAATTACTTATGTATGCAGAGTTTCACACATTCGAAATAAACAAATATTTATTTCATTGTAATATCCGCATAGACTGTTATAAACAAGAATATGCTGTATTAAGTAGTTCACTTACTTTAATGATAAATATTCTTTTACTTAACCCACATGGAAGAGTCAAGGTAACTTTATAATAAACTCACATTACATCTTTATTCTGCGAGCAGGAGACGCGTGCGACCGAGTTTACTGTACAACACTTAAAGTCAACTTCTCATTATGTCGGTTTTGACTGCATTTTTTAACGCATAGATGTGTAAATAAAACGAGTCTGCAACACCATTATCATTTACTGTCGGCAGACGCTCACCGCTGGATATAGAAGGCCACAAAACTGCACCTACGAATAGTAGTACCTCCCATCAACTGTTTACTCCAATGTGGACTTTTGTTTTAAGGCAGTGAGGAATTTTCACGAGAAGATGTCTAGAGCTTCCCGAACGCTGACTTCAATTGTTGCTTCTATCATTTATAACCCATAATGGGATTTGACTCATAGAAAATATAACAGCAACTACCAGGCCCCAAAAGTCCGGCCAATTAAATTCAAGTTAATTAAATTATAACTTAACTTCAATTTAAGGTAATTAAATTCTAAAAACCGTAATCTAATTAAAGCTATATCTAATTTTAAGTTTTTATCATACATAGGCAATTTACAATTTCGCGTGTACTCGCAGTAACTGATATAAAAAACACCGGTGGGACTGTCACAAATAAAACTCGGTGCTTTTACATCTGGTGACGGACCTCAATTTATTTAATCAACTCCTGTACACATTTGTGAAACACATAAAACATAATGATACTGAGCTTACACAATGCAAAGCGACAGCACTTTGCGTTCTAGGTGGTTTCAAAAAAATCATTAGCGCCATCTAGTGATCATTAGTAACATCTACACAAGGAAATTGATTTAGCTCTAATATCGTTCTACAGGCATAGTGAGAATGCACCCTTAATATAGTTATTCATGACATGTAAGTTCCGAATGCTCGAATGTATTCGTGTGTCAAACATAAACTTGTGTTGACAGTTGGAAAGTTTGGATCACAATGGCGTTTTCAGAAACCTCTATGAATGTTTGGGGGTTGTTTTGTTAAGACCGCTTTAATATAGTCCGTACATTTTATAAGTGTGTTAGTCATCATGATTGAACTAAGACTAAAATAAATCAACCACATTAAATATTGAATAATGTTTTTAGTAAGTCGAGGGCCAAAGTTAAGAGGGCTGCTACTTATGTATTGAGCCTACTAATGAAAAAACAAATTGGCCTCCGTGTTTTTCAAAGTACTTTCCACTTTCGCATGCGCTTGAACAAGTTTGAACCAATTTTCGAAGCACTTTTTTGAACTCCGATTGAGGTACCTGTGACACGTTCTTTTTGAATGTTTCAACATTTTCTTTCTTCTGCTGACGAAAATTATATTCCACGCATTATATTCCGGATGTTTAGGAACAAAAAGAAGTCATTAGGTGCCAAGTCATAAGTAGCAACCTAAGTAGTAGTAGTACTAAAAATAAAAGAACTAACTTATGTTGCATTTTTTATTTTTAATGTGACATTATTCGTTTCAAAATTTGATTTAAATTTAGACTACGTCTGCGTCTGAAGTTTAAGCGTGGGGTTTAAAGTAATTCAGAAATAATCCGAACCTATTATAGGAGCCAATCAACGTAATTGAGTCACTCGGTCTTAGCTGAAGCCACTGGCATTTGCCACTGAATACATTAATTTTAATTAATTACTCGAAGCAACCAATTGGCTAACTTTGAGGACTTCATTGTATAAGTATTATTGGTCTTTTTGAATAACCGATAAGCAATTAAACATAAATGACGTCGCAAAAGTCTAGTTAACGTTTCAAATTAATTATTATTCAAACTGTACCCAATTTTTTTGAAAATTATAGACACAAGCCTTCCTCGTTTATAGCTTTTCCTATTACTGAAAATCCGTACAAAATCAGTTGTGTGGTTCAGAAGAAGTTAATGGAGAAATAGACAGTGATTTTATTTTATAATATACTAGCAGGCTGCTCCCCGCTTCAACAACAACTGTTTTTAAAATATAAATTTAAATGTTATTTTCATGAAATAAGATCTTAGACAGTCATGTACTTGTAAGTAGTTGAGTGTAACAGTATAAAAGATAATAATATCAAAAATTAGTAATGCGTACACGCGTCTCGAAATACATAACGAAGGCAGCGGAACATTGTGTACATAATATATGGAGTTAATTATTAAATAAAGGGTGGTTATCTACAAATTAACATGGAAATGTTGTCTGCAATTACTTACGTAACTATGAAGTCGACTGTTGTGCCTTATTTAATTTTTCCGAGCCCATTTAATTAATTTTAATTAATTTTAATTTATTTCTATTCTTATCTACTTAATTTATTAGATACTAGCGACCCACTCCCGGCTTCGCACGCGCAAATATAGCCTATGTTACTCGCTGATAATGTAGCTTTCTATAGGTGAAAGAATTTTCAAAATCGGTCCAGTAGTTTTTGAGTATATTCATTACAAACATACAAATCTTCTCTCTTTATAATATTGGTATAGATGGCCTATTTTATTCGCTAATAACGTATCTTTCTATAGGTGAAATATTTTTTTAAATCGGCCCAGTTGTCCACAAATATACAAATCTTCTCTCTTTATAATATTAGTAATATATTATTTTTTAGGTTTAATGGTAGTTTTCTATGAACAAACACACAATGTAATAATTACTTATTGAAGTGCAAAAATATTGTAAAAGCAAACCCGAATGAAGTTACTCCCTTGGACATTGGAGGCCAACGAGTCCATTAGAAAAAAATGTGTTTATTCTAGTAGCCGGCCTTGTTTAGCCGGCTTATAATACGCTGTGACCGAACCCTCTTGGGTACGAAGCAATCGTTTTAATTAAACCGTATCGACCTACTCTTCGCATTCAACAAACGGTTACTTTTCTAATATAATTAATTTTAAACTTTATTTCGCAACATCGATACTGTAAATTCGTTGTCTAAAAGCTTTGGTGTTTTTAAGGATAAAAGGCGAAATACAGAATGACGGTCAAAATGACAGTCCCATAATATTTTTTGTTATTATATTTTATTACACGTACTCCTGATATACATACAAGTCAGGGACCTTATAGAACTATAATATATTTTATTTTATTTTATTATACAAGGCCTCCAACGAGGCAGACATCAAACAATGTCGCGATGTTTAAATTAATTAGCACTTAGCTATTTATTAATTTTATGGTTACTCTAATTTAATTTAAGTTTTTAATTCAATAATATTTAATCGGTACCTACGTTGTCGCTGCTGAAGCTAAGCCACTACATTTCAGATGGGACCTGCTACAGAAAGGTAAGACCTAATTTTGTTAGCTAAGTTCCATGGTATTTAGTAGTGGCTGGGCACACTGCGTTATATAAATTAGGCAGCCCAACAGGAGGCAGTAATTACACTCTATCAGAAGACCCTCGTAAAATAATAGCACATGTCGTATCGTCCCGTTTCAGTCAGTGAGTAAGAAATGTCAGAACCCTATCCTATCTTATCCTATCCTATCTTATCTGTTATTCATTATTCATAATATTACCACATTGAAAAAAGAAGTTCTAAAGATAGAAAGACTTTAATTTCGTAAACATATGTATGTACATTAAACATAAATATATAACAATAATTAAACAAAATAAACTGTAGTTGTGTATCTGAAAAAGATTCCTCACAAAACATAATGCGGGTGACGACTAGCGAGATTTTAAACAGCACATATAGTTATATATACTTCCTCAAGAATAAGGCTATCAAATGCAAAAATAATTTTTCATCTCACATTAGCGAGTTCAAACCAAAATTATCAACCAACTCTTCAAGTTAGTACTTAGGTATAGATGTAGATTTTAATAGAAAAACCAACAGACATAATATTCTCTTTTATCCGCATCTCTACATATTGTTGCCACGTTTGCAACAAGAAGGATCGTGTGTAAAACTCATATTGGATGTCCGAAATCTTATTGAATGACCACTTTTTGTACGATCCCTTCCATCCATGTCCTTTTTCATGCTTTGCTTACAATATTAACACCAATATGTTGCCTTCTTGAGCAGCTCGAGATTATTAAATATCTTTTTCTATATTTATAAGTTACGAGTAACAAGCTAGTCAATCAAGCTCACGAAACGAGCTCACTATAAAACTTTTTGTAGACATCTGCAATTATCGATAATAGACATCTGCAATTAACTATATATGTACAACCAAGTTATGGTATACAGATCCTAAACATGACAACTAAACATTCAGCATATTCTTCTTCTGCTTTATATTTGGCTTAGCTTGGCTTTTATCATTCACATGGTTAACTAGAAAGGTTAAACTCTACTAACTAAAATTAACTATAACTATACACAATTTATTAAATAGAGTTTTAACTTTCCTTGATAAGTACCTACACTATCTGCAAAATGAAATTTATAGATTGTTGGTTAAAATTTTAAAAGAAAAATAGCAAGACAGTGAACGTTTAGTTAAGTGCAAAATAAAGCAAAGTTGTAAAGATTGAATGGTAAATCTATGTATACGATACATCCAATTTATGTCGATGGGATTCGTCTCGAGTGCTGTGAGGGAGACACAGTATGACAAGCGGCAATATATCAACTGATAGCGGTATATAGAGGGCGAACAATATCGAACATAAAGTCTCACATTTTGACATAAAAATATAATAATAATATGAAGTTTGTAGTTGTCTATATATCCAAAAATAAAAGTGTAAGCTAAGGTAGTTCTTTTTTGGCAAATAACAAAAAGTATTAGAATTAGGATAGGATTTGGTTCCGAAATTCAAAATATCTAAATGCACTCAAGACACTTTTTGCTTCCGGTCCATTACAACCAAATCCCAAAATCCCAAAATCCTGTTCTCGTTCTCGTATAACTGTAAATATTATTTAATTTTTATTTAATATTGTGGAGTAATTAGAAACAATTTGCTAAATTGGAAAATGATTGGAACTCAAACAATGGGAAAATATTAGCCGAGTTTGAATTTTGACAATATTCCAAAAACAGTTTATTTTCTTGTATTTTAAATATTAATGGATCATTTAAAATCTTCATTCTATAAATTGTAAAATGATTGTTTCTGTACTGTCCGAGATCTTCAGTATACTGTGTCTAGAGGCGAAAAGTCAATGTCCCTAGGTTAAGAAAACATAAAGACATTGTCTTTACACTTTTATATCCCAGACTTAAATCCTGTCTCCAAGTGAATTAGCAGTGGATAAGTAGAAAAGGCGTTTTTTGATAAAGGTTTTGTATTATATTTAAACAAAGTAACTTAGAGAAATACTGATTCCTATTCCTTGACTTATTGGATTTATTCCATGACTATAAGGTAAAGAAAATTTCTCATGTTTATTAAACAACTTTAATAAACATTAAAGATTAAAAATGGTTATGTTCCAAAAAACATAATTAAGTACAGATTTTTTTTACGAAAATCTATCATATTTTCTGATTACTGCCTGTTTATTTTAAAACATTATATTGGCATTATATTGGCAGCGCAGCTTCGAATCCAGATGGGGCCTGCACCTCTAAGAGTCAGTCAGTACTCTCGATTTTATATGTGAATCTATTATATTTTATACTAGGTGTCCCGCTCCCGGCTTCGCCCGGGGTGAATTTTTTTCCATCCCTGATTATCCCTCTATCCAATGGTGAAAACCGCATGAAAATCGGTGCAGTAGTTTTTGAGTTTATCGACAGACAGACAGACGCGGCGGAGGACTTTGTTTTATAATATTTAAGGCGGCATTTTATAATATTTAAACATGGCGAGGAAACATGAGTAAGCTAGAAGAATACCAAATTTTGAAAACATTTGAAGCGTGGTAGACTATGGTCCATTCATTTTCGTAATGAGCTAGTAGACTACATGTGCCTTGCAATGGAACTTAAACTGATACAGTTTATATTTTTATTTTTATAATTTTATCAAATTCGAAATTTATAGTCATTTACATACATTTAATACGAATACCTTATACCTACACCTTATACGTTACCTTACCTTTACCTTATAAATACCTATACCCTAAACCTTTATTAACTGAAATAAGATTGTTTGAGTACTGAAATACGAAAGACGGTATATTGTTTGAGTAGTTGTTGGAAAATTACCTACTACAAAAAGTGTCACTTACAAAAGTTCCTTCAGTCTCTTAGATCTCTTAAAATATTTGTCTTTTAAGCAAGTAGAACTATTTTCAAAGAGCACACGAATCCAATAGAAGTCAGCGGCGCAAATCCCAAAAGAGATTTAAGTAGGTACGTCTCTCCGCTAAAAAATGCTAAAAGTCTGTTTCTAAAAGAGTTCTCTTCTAAAAGTCAACGATATATAAAAGTGTGCTATGAGAGTAAGTACTCTCTTATTTAATTTTATTGATATCGAACCTACTTACTTACGGTACTTAACTCCTAGGGTGCTGCTATTTAGGGCACAACCTCTGACGCCCGACGCAAAAATGGGGTGATAATTTTGACTTGTGTGTGTGCTTTGTATCCGTATATCTGAGTATGTGTGTATGTATATATGTGTATGTTTCTGCCTGTGGAATTGTAACTCCTTAATGGATTGACCGATTTTGATCTGTTTTTTTTTTTGTTTGAAAGATGCGATCGGGATGGTTCTTAGACCATCAGCTCATTTCCTAGTTGAGGAAGGGATTTCGCATGTTTGGATTTTTTTACATTTGTTACTCAATATCGCAAAATCTGTTAAACAGATTTGGATGATATGTAGCGCACATATAGTTTATTACCTGAATTAACATATAGGATCGTCTAAAAATATAAAATTGTGGCCACTGTCGCCACCGTGTCGTCACAGCGATAAAGATATCACGCGTTATATTTAATCAGGTGTTAAGTTTTTATTTTTGCGCGATGGAGACAAAGTCGCGGGCACCAACTCTTAGGTATATATTTAATATAATAAAAAGAAAATTATTATGCTCACATATCAATACATTAAAAATTAAGGATTATCAACATGCTGGCTGCATTATCTTCTCTGAATTGCTACACTTAATCCGCCGAGTGATGTAATGTTCAGCCCTGTCATAGTCAGTCTCGATCGAGCGCTTGGAGATATCTTTGATAAGGCCATGCTCTTAGCCGCAGATGAAATAGCTACTCAAATGTTTTTGAAATATGAAAAAGAAAATATTATATTGATCTATAATTATATTTAGTTTGTAATTATTTTTAATTAAAAGTGAACGTGTTTAATATGTCACTCTGTCCCCCATTTTCTGTAACAAAAATTCTTGCAAAATATTGTTTGAGTTTTTTTTAATTCTTCGAAAGACAGGTTACTTGATGGTAGGTGGTTACCATCGCTTTTAACATATGTAACGCCGCAGGTGCTGCAAGTGCGCTGCCAACTACAGCAGGATTAAAGATAAATTTGAAGGGACAAGAAAAAGGAAAAGAGTTACAAATATATCGCTTACATTATCACAAGCAATAATATATCCTAGAAATTAATTCAGTTCCAACGAGAAGCCTTTCCTTACGCCTCCTAATAGCTGGATTCTTTGAGCACAGTAATTTGTACAAGGCGACTTGGTATTCGAATAACTTTTCATTGTGTTACTAGTTTATTATAAAGTTTAGTATTCATTGCTTCTATTCTATGTAGAATATAATATGAAATGGCGTAGAAGCAGCGTTGGATGCGGTTAACGCAATAATTTCGCGATAAGCAACCTTTAATACCGTGCATGTGTGAAGGCACAAATTCAATTCATCTTCTATCTGTGTTCGGTCCAACCAGGCGAAAGAGTGAGAGAGACAGTGATCGTATCCTTTTATATTCCACAATCTCCTTCTATGCAAATTAAACTTTATCCAGTTGTGTTTAGGTGCACTCCGCCTTGTCGAAATTAGCGCATGTGTCTTTATGATTTCGCACTGCACTTGTGTCCTTTTTACCCTACGATAGAGAAAGCCAGTCGCGAATATACCGTCCCGAGATCAACTCGCTTATCATTCCTCTCACTAGCCTTTACTAGTAAACATACTAAACTAAATTTTAAATATATATTTTTGTAATATAATTACAAATATCCGCGTTTAAAGCTAAAATAATTGAGTGCATAAAATATTCCTTGATTTTTGTGTGTGTTATTTGTTAAAAGTTAAATAGTGTATGTCCGCTTGTTAATATATCTGTCTGTGAGCAACAGAAACCGTACAAATTTCTTTTTAAATCGTGTGAGTAAAGGCGAAAAAATAAATATGAAAACGTCCTCGTTTTCGCTGCGGGTGATGCGAAGGGTAAGTACACTTTATAGAATAATAATAGAATATAATAATATGAGTTTGTTATAACAGATGTTTGTAATTTTTTTTTAAATTTGTGTCGGCTGGAGCGCGTAACAGGTTGCCAGCCTCCCCCGCAGGTTTGCCTCCACTCTACAGGTTGGGCGGGCGGAATGATCCCAACGTGCCTATTGACGCTTCCGTTATTCGACCACACCCTGCCCTTTTGCGATTTTTCCAATACTCCAGCGATAAATAAACAGATTAAATTATCGAGTTTGTTATTACGCAGTTGCTGAGGCTTCTGTTGAAGCTGCGCACTATATAATGTTGACTATGATGTGGCAAGAATTTTTAAAAAATTAAATTTTATTGACATGAAAAACTTTAATAAATAAATATGTAGTATATGTATTCTTTATAAAAAGAGAGAAGATTTGTATGTTTGTAACGAATAAACTCAAAAACTACTGGACCGATTTTGAAAATTCTTTCACCTATAGAAAGCTACATTATCCTCGAGTAACATAGGCTAATATATAGATATAGATAAAATATAAAAAGAACCTTATCTGTACATTTTTTTATAATTTATAATAGGTGTTCATGTGAATATTAAATTCACTCGATAATCCACATAACAAAGTAATGGGCAATATGCAGTAAAAGCCACGAAAACATTTCGTGCGTTTATTTCCGTACCACCAGGTGGCTTTGTACGGAAGGACATTGAGAGTGATATGAAGTTTAAATAGACTTATGTGTTTCTTGAATAACTTGTATATTATTTAAGTTTAAACAGGGTTTCAAATACATAAATGTCCCATTCAAAACGGCCCGAAACAAGATTCGGACTACGGCTAAATGGCTTGATCTCAATATATTAATTTTATAAATGCGAAAGTTTGTTTATTTGGAGTTTATTACCTGAATTAACATATAAGATACTTTTATCCTAGAAAAAATGTTAGGGTAGGTACTGTTGAATTTTCAAAAAACTACAGCGCCTACGAAGTCACGAGCACAGCTAGTATTTTTATAATCTTGACTCCTACATAGTAGATACTAAGAGTTTGCCAAAACGCAAATATGTATTTATTTTATCTTATTTTTATGTATCTAACTTTTACTATTTTTGGAACGCTATGTTTTATGGCGAAAGTCTAAAACTTACTATCGAAAATTCTATCCTACTTGGATATAATAGGCAAGCGACCCGCCCCTGACTTCGCACTGATTATTTTTTCTATACTTAAGTATTTGATTATTTTTTACTATATACACTGATTATTTTTTAGTATATAATTTGTAACTATTCTTGTTTATCGGTTTTTATATTAGTGAAACAATATTTGTTTGTTCAATTAGAAGTAGTAAGTATTTATTTATAAGGTTGTTTTATTATATGTATAGATATAGATAGATAAACATGCCTTTAGGGGTTGAACGATCGACTGAAAATATTTACGTGGACCACACGGACCATGTCAAAATTTCTTTCGATAAATTTTACAGTTAAGCAAGCAACACACAGTTTTCCATCGACGCGTTTGCAGGTATGATTGAACACAATCGCCTAGGGTATATTGTTCGAACTACATGTGCATTCGCGTGTATGCTCTGATGCATTTCAGTGCTCAAAAATCACTAACAAGCTATAGTTAAAATTATAAACTAACCCTCTACTTTCTATTAAGCCCAAACACGCTAGGTATATCTACTGAGTTGGGCATTCCACAGACTACTTGATGCTGCAACATCGGATAAACCAAATTTCACACCAATCGAACCCACGAAAGTTAGTGAAATCCCTTAGTTAACTGGTTGGCTTTTCTATACCATACTATGGAGGCGTATGCGATCATCGGCCTCACAATAGCAGTGCACAGCCAATGGGTGCGCTTTGGACACGGCACGGGCCTCAGCTCTTCCCTACCATTCGACGACTGATACATAAGGCTGCCTTAGCCTTATTTATCACATTTCCAATGTGTAAATTCCACGTTAGTCTCTGCTCGAAAGTAACTCCCAGATATTTGACATCTGTGGAAAATTCAACTCATTTGCCATTTACTAGAGGTGGCTTTAATTTGTCCAGCAGCCTCTTTTTGGTAAACGGTACTATAGCGGTTTTGTCACCGTTTACTGTCAATTCATTTGCTGTGCACCATTCTCAATGTGACCCAGCCTGGGTTCATTGTTCCGGTATATATCCCCAGGCATAACTTGCCCGGTAGATCTTTACCAGATGCGGCGTGAGTACGGTTATGCCGAATGGGCAACAGTCCGTCTTCACCACTAGACTTCAGGGGTTTAAAGGATCCAATAGCCCATTTCACAAACTTTGGGTCGGATGATCAGCCGCGCCGTTGGTTAAGTTAAAAAAGGCATATTACCATGCTTATTGGTATGTAAGATGAAATGCAATGCTTGGCTGGCGCAACGGCCCAAAGAGTTTTGATATCTGATTAAGAAAGAAAGAAAGAAAGAAATTTTATACATAGAAAAAGCAGGCCTGACCAGACAACTTGTATCTGCGGCGGCAGAACTTAGATCCTTTAGAAAAGTCCAATAAACATGATATAATATCTTTGATGCGTCATTCTCGTAGCTCGTATATAGCTGTCATGACTTTGTGGTAGCACTCGTAGCGTCCTAACGCGTAGCCATCAATTTTCTCGTAGCGAGGCTACAGTCTACTACCACGTATGGTTTTTTATTATTATACTATCTCTTATTACACTAGCTCCCCGCTTTACACAGATACAATTTCAAATTATATACGCAAACCTTCCTCGTTTATCGCTCTTTCTATCAGTGAAAGCCAAAATCTGTTGGATGGTTTAGAAGAAGATAGTAGAAAAACAGACAGAAACGGGCAGTGACTTTATATAATTTTAGTATGTATAGATATAATTTTTCATAAAATTTCAACGAGCAAAATATAAATAATAACAAAATGTATATACAATCAGTTCAAGCGCTGTAGTTCGTCCTTTGAAAATTCCACAAGATCCTAACATTTTTCCAAGAGAGAAAGTACTCTATTTGTTTATCCTGTTAATGAACTATCTGTGTGCCGAATTTCATCCAAAACCGTTCAGCCGTTTTTTCGTGATTATTTTCGGATTTTTAATATTATTAGTATTAAAATGTGTGTACCTCGAACAGATACAATAAAACTTCGAATTCACATTTCAAACATTATATATTCAGTATAATATTTTCTGAATTAATATTTCAGTCGGCATGGAAAGAGACGAACAAACGCATGAATGAGCAAATAGTTTTTGTTCATTCATGCGTTAAACTCTCAGTATTGTAAATCAATAATAAAGCTTACATAGTTCTTACATTTGGCTAGGTCATCTATCTAATTAAGTGTCGTCTGACTTTGCTTTGGAATTCCACTTAGAATTGCTTTAAGAAATGTTACTAAGAAATATTTGTATTTTAAGAATTATTCATTATTTTCATGCTGCCTAAGTATGTATGACACAGACAAACAAGAATCAAAACGATGCCGTTTTTGAGTCATTTGAGAACAAAACCAGGGAATTACAATCTCATCATATAATTTTGGGATACTCTAATGTACACAAGATCGGTACAATTGGCGACAAATACACAAATTCATTCAGAAAATTCAAAAACTTTAAGCAAAATTAGCCTCGAAGGTCGAACTCTCTGAGGGGAAAACTCGAAACGACCGAACAATCGAACAGAAACATGTCAGCACAATCGTTAAAGGCGGTAAGGGTACAACAATTCCTCAATGTTCAGCAAAGTACAGAGTTTGTTTACATCACGAAATTGAAAAGAGGAAAAGAAAGAAAAAAGAAGTATTTGCTGTGTAGTTTTAATGTTTGTAGACTTGATTGTAAATTTTTTAACCGTTGCAAAGATTTTTCATATTTATAGAAGTTGTGTCGTTTTGGGAAGTTAAATAAAAGGATTTTCCTATGACAAAAATAGATTCCTTCCTTGAGAAAGCTTGCTATAAAAAATAGTGCATTAATTTCCAGTAATAATCTATAGGATAGCCCGTCTCAAACTATCCTACTCTGAGCTTTTTACACAGTTACTTTTCTTATGTTGTGGATTTTAAAAACTCTCAAATACATCTTTCAATGATAGTGTCGAAAAGTAATGGCACACCAAGTTTGAAGTAAATTGGATCGGAAAAGTTACTTCCCCTAAAAACTTAGCCGCCCACTTTCTCCCGTGAGAGTTTTTAGGATTTCGCTTTATAAAATATTTACTTTAATTGTGACCTAAATATAAGAAGGTATAGCGTACGATCAAGAGTTTGAATATAGATGGTCGAAATAATAAATAAATAAATAAAAACCAGAGCGGAGCTTTTGTTGGCACTAATGTTTAGAACTACCATAAAGTGAAGTTTATATGCTTACTCAGCGAAATACGACAAGCTTGACATTACATTTTTAAAGAAGGTCCCGCGTGTCTTTGTAATATTTTATAGAACCGCTATGCAAATTTGAGCAGAGCACCTGGGCTCTGGAGTGTTTCGGTTCGGATTTTGTTAAATATATATGCCGGGATTGAAATCTGTAGGGTATGTTGATGGTATACATGCACCGTCAAGTCACGGTATCGTGCATAATTTCTGTGCAATACTGGAACGTCTGGAGTGAGTAACTCTATTTATTTTGTTCGGTTTTTCAAAAGCGGTGTTCTTGAGCCGAGTTCTTAAGTAATGGAGTGCTTACAAGAAATTCTGCCCTGCTTATGAATGCGGAATTAAGTATGTCCCGCTACTTCTAAACTCCTTAACCATACTGTTGGATTCGAGTTACAAATAGCCTAGATACTTGAATGTGTGCTTCAGCCCAGCGGAATAATGGTATGGGTTTATGAATTTCAGTTACATAAATAATGAATGCATGATATTGACTTACATTACATACAATAGATAATAAATTACAATAAGATATCTAAAACGGTTCACAACAATGATTTTTAGTTTGAATTTGTTTGAAATATTAGTTAATCAGAATTTTTGTAAGAAATTAAATAAGGTTATTATGTCCTAGTACTTCAAATAGCAGTTTTATTTTAAGGTTCAAATTCTTCAAAAGTCACTCAATTTTAAGGTTAATTTTTACTTTAAATTTATCTGATTACAATGCCTAGTTAAACTTATTATAAATAAAATATTAGAAAGTTTTTTGAAATATCATTGGAAGAGATTTCATTTGAAATTTCATTTGTTAATTTGCCAAATTAACAAGTATTCCAATAGAGATAAGATAAAAAGGCTAGCACCAAAAACAGAAAACTTTTTTTTAAATATCTCAAAAACTGTTTCGTTTCGTACACGAATTTAATTAAATACAATTCGTACTTTAATTATTTACAGAACTCGTACTTGGAAATAAACATTATTCCACTGGGCTAACTAACGTATACTAACTTGTGGAACAGTCAGTCGAGATCCTTTGACGAAAAGGTAAGATGCGTCGCGTTGCGACGATGAATTTCCACGTAATGGAAACTGAGCGTTGGCATAACTTTAAAGAGTTCTTCGCAACAAAAATAAAGATAATATCTCTCTGCAGATACTATTTAAAATTATTTATTATCATCAATGTATTCACGATGTGTCATCCGAATTCGGTTGTTTATACATAATTGTTTATTAAAATGATTGATTGGAATTTAGTAATACGCGGAAAGCTAAGGCTTCTTGGTATTGAAATAAATGAGTTTGAAGATTAAGGTTAAAAATATGTTCAGGAAAAAATCTTTTACTATTTATTAATTTATTTATTTAGCAGCTAACTAAATCTGTAGCGTGTGACAGTTCACAATTACATAAAAAAATATTTATATATGAGTATAGCCGATTACAAGGTTAGACATTTTAAAATTTATAAGTACAAAAAAATAATAACAATATACATACATACCTATACATTATAGATACATAATTATATAAACATATTATACATTATACGTAAATACATACATATATATTACCACATAATTATGTGTGAGTGAGTTTGTTAGTGTTAATGTGTTTGTATGTCGTGCCTTGCTATACCGTCAGTCAGCGCCGGCCCTAACTCGACTAAATTGTTGGCCAAGCTCGAAATTAATCGTATAGATAAACTCTTAACAGTGTTAAAAGCGAATATGATACGGTCTGTTACATAATCTGTATTACATAACACTTTGTTAACTACAATGTTGTTGTAAGTGATGACTTCGTTAACGAACAGCAAGGCCGAACAAAAGAACAATACGGTGAACGTTTCAGGTGTGAAACTTGATGTTGTGTGGTTTAATTCATGAAATTTATATACAAATAATTTTACAAGATTTACGACCTTGTTTTCTATACTAATATTTATAATATTAGTATAGATAGTATATATATATATTTATAATATTAGAGAGAAGATTTGTAATGAATATACTCAAAAACTAATGGACCTATTTTGAAAATTCTTTCACCTATAGAAAACTACATTATCAACGTCGATCGACTATAATACTACATACACAGTCTCATACAAAACAAAACCCAATAAGTGGCATAACGCTTAATTAACCTATTAATAGATATATCATGCATTTACATCTATAAGAAAAACCATTAAAATTTACATACAGTTTTTACAAAATTAAATAAAATGAAAAATTAAACACTGAGGTCGTAAGACTGTTAAACGCATACGCATCTAAAGGAGCACTGTGGTATGTTTGCGGTTGAACGAATCGAGTTATACTAATACAAAAGCGTACCCAAATGTTCCAGTGGGCGCTCATTTGCTGACGACATTTTTTTGTAGCTGATTGTGTATTATAAGAGATCGACGATTTATCAGTGAGTAACATAGGCTTATTTTATAAAGTTACGCGGGCGAAGTCATGTGCAACAGATAGGAAATAATAAATTATGTGCTATGGAGAAGGCTATGTTTGGGGTTACTCTGCGTGAGTCACAGACATGTTATCAGCAATTTGAAATGACAATGGACAGGACACATAGTACGGAGAGCCAACAGGATTTTTGAGTGTTTTAGTGAAATTATTAATGAGGTGGACCACAGGCAATTTTTATTGCCCGTGGTCCACCCAGGTGAACAAAGAAGGTGGACCACGGGCAATACCCGGTGGTGACTATATGGACCGGCAAGTGCAGCGTAGAATTTACACTCACAAGGTTTAACTTTGTTCATAAATAATTTAATAATTGCCACCTTTTTCTTGATAAACCACAAAATGAATTCTACGTATATATGTATACACCTAGTATACATATATACAGTTTTATATATAGTATAAATATATATAGTATACATATATATAGTTTAGTTTTAACAAAATAATGTCAGAAAGCCATAAGCTTATGAATTAGAACAAAAGAGGTCGGCGGTTTATTACCTTCTATTCAAAACTCAACAATAGGGAAGCAATTGAAAAAGAGCGGAGCTGTATTAACACTTGGTTCACTGAAATACAATTTAGCAAAACAACGTGCGAACATAACGGTAAAATCAAAGGAAATGTACGGCAAACATTATATTAAACGCGCTGTGGAGGCTTTGAAATTGACCGCAAAACGAATTCCCCCCAATCTATTATAAAATAGGTTACTTAATCATCCCGAAATGAAGAAAATTTACTATAATATTTTTAAATATATATTGTTATTCAATAGTGATCCGCTCTCGGCTTCACTCGGGTGCGTTTTTTTCTGCAAATTATATACACAAAATATCCTCGTTTATAACTTTTTTCATTACTGAAATCCGTTGGTCTGTTTAGAAGAAGTTAGCGAAGAAACAGACAGAAGCGGACAGCGATTTAAAGTTTTTTTTTAGTTTTTAAAATAATTATAACTTTTGAAAATGGTGGAGGAAAATTAATTTTGTTAGAATTTTTTGCTTTCAAATAATGTCCCTGAGAAAAAAGATTCCGATCTAATTAGTAATCAGCCCGAAATGAAAATTAATATTCATGATAAAAATTCGCGATCAGTCGGGAACAGCCCACTCTCCAGTTGATTACTAGAATAATATTAATTATTATTTCATTTCATTACGAATAAATATAAATAAGTTATACTAAGTGTTACTATAGAATAAAAATACGTGTACGATATTACCTGTCCGTAATACATTTCTATAAAATGTAACTACTGAAATATTATGATTGTTATAAAATATCTATGAAATTGTTATTATAATCCATATAAAAGCGGACATCAAAATAAAATTTATATTGCGATTTTTACAACAGTCAAATGGAGTTTTATATTTCAAATAATTTTTTTTATTTTTTCTTTTAAGTTTTTAGATTTTATGAATTTTATGTTTATCGGCCAATTTGGGGATGAAAAGGTACTTTGGTTATCAATAGATAACAAAGAAAAATATACAGTAAATATATATAATCGCAGAAAACCGTGCGTTGTGGCGAGTCTTAAAGACAGGTCTATATCCAGCAGTGGAGAGAAACGGGCTGATGATCATTATAATCACAATCATCATCATCATCTGCCCGAGTCTCCCCACAGCTGGATGTAGTACTCTCTTAAGGCTCTACACGACCCACTGTCCGCCGGGCGTACTTTGCTGGGTTTTCCAATTCGTATTATAACCTACATTCGATAAATAATCATTACTGGCATTTCGGCATGATATGTTATTACTGGTAGGACACGCTGATTATAGACCTAAGTATTCAGACATTACGATAGTGCTGTTGAGAAGAGATAACGTACACGGAGAAAAAAAATTGAGTTACCACACTAGAATAGTTGATTTTTTTTTGCGTGGACTGTTGCGCAAGTGCGCTGTTGACTAGGCAAAGCTACTACCTCTGAGCCAATAAAGTCGTCATTAATTTGTACTAAATAAATTAACTTTTTGAAAGTCATAATAAATAATACTTTTCTTTAGGGGCTTTGAAAGCTCTCACAATTTTTTCGCACGAAGAAGGGAAACATTTCAAACATTAATTTGAGAAAACGCCGAAAAAGGTGTTAAGCGAACAGAAGTGGTATGAGCAAATTGGATGATTAGTAGAAGTGGCTTTAATGAGAGATTAATGAATGAAGGTCTTTAGGGGTGAGGTCACGTGGTCTTGGTATAAGTCAGCAACTGATGGCGAATATATAATTTATGTTATATTAAAAAAAATACTCAATATTAAAATACTTAGCAGCTCTTTTCTGAAATTTTGTTGATAATTTGTTAAATTCCTCAAAAACACATTATAATATTAATTGAAATTCAAAAAAATTACAACATAATTACAATTAAGTTCGAAATCGAAACACGGCGCCATCTATTGGATGCTAACAATCTCTAACCCGATCGGGTTATCTGCGCCCATATCGGGTTAAACCTGCTTAGACAACCTAAATTTCAAAAGATCTTGAAAATTATAGATTAGAAATATTAGAAACTTATAGAACCTTACAACCTCTTGTCCTACATTATATAAACAATGCAATAAAAAATTGAGGTCAATAATCGAGAAAATTATCTTTTCTCTAAAGTTGGACCAAATTACACAAAGTGTGCAAAATTTCATTAAGATCGGTTAAGTAGTTTTCAAGTTGAGCGCGGACAAACATCGTGACACGGGATTTTTATATGGATAATGTACCGAGAGGGCACACTGTCATAACAAGTAAAAACAAAATGTAATTATTTTAGTATCTTCTACTGGCAGAGCACACTGCCAGACCGCGGAGGTCGTACCTAAGGGCGGCTTCACATTAGGTCGCAAGCAGCGCGGCAGCAGCGCAGCAGCAGCGGATGCATTCTTATTACGACTAGCCGCGCGACGTGTTTAGTTTAGGGCGCTACCTCACCGGGTCGCCATGGCCATGTCGCCGGTGACGTAGGTGTGGCTACCTTCGGTTGCTAAATTGAGTGGCCAGTGGCAACCTGGCTACCATCTGTCAGTCAGTTCTCGTATCGAGAATGGACGCTTCGTGCATAGAAGAAATCACACTTATTTCTTATGTACGTCGCAAAAAGTTACAAAAGAAGAAACCTAAGAAATTATGGGTTTAAGAAACTTAAAAAACCTAAGAAATAAATTCTTGTAATATATTCTTAGATATATAGTATTATATTCTTTAAATATATCGAAACTCATTCTTTCCACAAACACAGACATACAGACGTACGGCTGGTTACCATCCTCATCTTGTAGAAATCCCTCTTTTTCGGACCAAGCGCTTTAAAACATCCTTTATGATGCGCACTGCCAAGGTTTGGAACTCCCTGCCGACGTCATTGCAATATTAATTGTTCGACTGATTGCACGCGGCTGCCGCGCTGCCGTCCGCTATGACAATTCACGTGTCGTGCGGCTGTTACGCTTCTTTAGTATGGAAGCGTTTCTGAACAGCGCGACAGTCGTGCTGTCATAAACTGTCAAACTTACATATAATTCCGCAGTAACCAACCACTATAAAAGACAACCGTTTAATAACACATTAATTCGATTGTTCATTATCATCGATACAAGTAATGAATATATAAATTTAACCAAATTTGATTCGTCCATTCGCATTTCACTGACAAAATTAAAACGCAATTGTTACGGGTTTATATAAACAAAATTTGAAACCGTCTCTACCGTGTATTATTTACACCGTTCTGAATAAATACGCCTTCGCAATAATTAATCTATGCCACAAGGGAATAGTCTAGTCATCCCTTAATTAATTAGCTTACAATAGCTACAATGGAATATTTTAACTACTAAACAATTAATAGTATTACATTTAACGTGTGTTTGTTATGACACATATTAAACGCAATTCCCCTGCGCTCTGCCAGGACTTTAAAGTCTGGAAATTAAATTAAATTAAAAAATAATGTCAATTGACTCTTCTGATGTCCAAGATGGATAGTTTCGATAGTTCAATTAAGTAATGTAATTGAACTACTGAGAATAAAAAGTCCCACTAGTTCAATCAATTGGGAATAAATCGATAATAAATAGGAATTGTTGGACAGTTTTTAAGCAACACCACAGGCACTGCAAGTGCGCGTTACGCCGTTTATCTTTTTGAATATGGAGATATTGAAAGAAAACGAGACATATAAAATTGAGGTATTGAACTACAATAAAAATAAATGAGCATGCCATGCAAATATATTATTCTTTTGTTGAACATGTTAATGTGAAAGGGACTGTGAACGTGTTAATAGGCGACGTTGCCATCAAATGGACCATCAGTATAATGCCTGCTGACCATTATACAAATAACAGCCGGTAATTTACTTCTGGATTAAACACTGATTTTCTTTATTGACATACATTAAAGAGAACATTTCGTAGGATTACAAGAGGAAGGCACCGTTTAAATGGTCTTGTTATTTGCATAAATTAGGGTAGTGAATAATTGAGCAAGCCTATTATGAAGGTCTTATTAATGAACGAAAGGGGAGTTGAGATTGAACCATATTTTAATTTTTTCGCAGACATCTAATGAAATTACCGAATGAAATGTGGCTGAGATGGTTTTTTTTTTTTGTATTAATTTACCTATTACATGATCAAAAATTCAAAGTGAGTATGAAGTCGCGGGCAATACTCTATTCCTATTCCCTTTTTAAAAACATATATATGAAATCGTATACCTGCCACAATCTCGTAAAAAATCCCCCATCACGTCAACATAATAAATATTTGTGTGCACATTATACTGTTTATCATATGTCGTCAGTCGACATATAAAAATGCAAAGGTTCACGGCGTCATTTCGCGTTTGATCGCCGATCTACGTGCAAATGAGCGTTTGATACACCTACATTATATCTTTAGAAGGAACCGACCTTCGCTAGTGTTCGTGTGGTTGACGAGTGGGCGAGATAAGAACGAACAAGTCACAATGAGTTAGTGTTTGTTCACATAGAACGCGCGGGCGCGGTGGCGGATGCGGTGGATGTGGCGAGTTTGTGTTCACTCACATTGACCGCCAGGCATTTGCGCCATTGTGACGTGTTGTCAGAGGTTGAAAAGATGGACGACGATCTTTTATTTTTAATGATTCATTAATGATTCACTGATAAACTCCTCTGTATTGAACGACATAATGAAAACGTACCATCATTTCTAGCCACAAGTTCAACCAGGTTCAACTTACCTGATGTCGCGAGTGAATTGTGCGCTCAGCCACTACTTTGTACGTGTACTTGTACTTGTGTACGTGAACGCTTGCATATTATGCTGTGTGTTTGATATTTTCCGACCGCGCCACCGCGCCAGCGAATCAACGTAAACAAGCACTTATCCACTTATACTGTATTATCTTTTATTAAGTATATCATGTAAATAACATTAATCAACCTTCCTCGTTTATTGCATTCAGTGAAAATTCAATTTGTAAAAACCGCATCAAAATCGGATGGGTGGTTAAAAAATAATATTAATTTATATACATATATGACATATACATTTGACGACACATTTGGTCTAGTGGCTATTAACCCTAGCTGTTAACCAAACGGTCGCGGGTTTGAATCCCGCTAGGGGCAAATGTTTATGTGTTAACATTTTACCTTTGTACCTGAGTTATGGATGTTTGTATTTATAATATGTATGTATCTACAAAAAAAGAAATCTATGTGGTATATATCAACTGTCTGGTATCCATGATACAAGTATTAGTTGCGTGGAATGCGTACAAGATATTTATTTATTTATTTATTTAAGATTAAGATTATGATTAAGATATGATGATGTGTACTTATTTATAAATACTACAAAAACAATAAAATAATATATATAGGCATATATAAAATACTAGATAATTAAAAAGACAAAGGGTTCCGAAAAATAATATAAGTACCTACATACAACTAAAGGATTTTATCTTAAGCTCGATAGACAGGCTGACGATACACTTGATGGTAGGTGGCTACCGTCGCCTATAACACAGTTAGCGCCACAAGTGCTACAAGTGCGCTGTTATAGTAGGATTAAGGATAGGGATTAGGAAGTGATAAACAAAAAGGGCTCTGGCATCTATTTTTCAAATCCAGACCTAAGCCAAGAACCCGGGATCCCTAGCCTTAAAATAAGCAAGCATCCTAACCACTCATCCATCGGGCTCGTCAAAACTGTTAATAAATTAAGAAGATATTAGTATATTACTCCTTAAATTATTTTTAAAAAACATAATTTAAGACTTTAATTTCTTTTAGAGGTTACAAAATAAAGTATATCTATACTGGAGGTTTCTTTATTTTACAAGTACCCATATGAACTAAGTTTGAGAAATTAGTTCGGTGAACGTGAGGAACGAAGCGAAAACCGAACTTTGGTAATATTAATAATCTTATAGGGCCTTAAAACGGGCTACAATAATTTCCTATGGCTGTAATAATGTTGGTAACGATAGCCCAGCAATATTATAGTAATATTTTATTGCAATTTTATTGTGAAACACATAGCAGTGTATATTCCAGCAAAGTTGCAACAACTGTACTGTACAAGTGCTAAACAATTTAACTTGTACACATAAATCAATTTTTATTTGCACAAACAATTGTCTACAGGAACTTAATTTAATATATAGCAGTTACTTTTCGCAGTATGGGATGTACCCGACAAGTTAATAAGTAAGAAAGTTTATTAGGGTGAATGTATGGAACGAATTTTGATGAAAGTTCACAGGCGGTAATTTAGGATATAATTGAAAGTTTACAGTAATTTAGGCTATAAACACATAGGCTATAATTTAAATGATACGCTATAAGGTCGCGGGGAGTCCTGCTTGTGCTCAAAAACTGCTTGTAAAGTCCTGCTTGTGGGCTAAATAAAAAAATAATAATAATGAAATAATTTTTTATACGATTATTCTAATTTATTATGATTAATAGTAATTAAAGAATAACAATAAGTCTCCGTAAGATATTGCAACGGAATGAGTAGTTTTAAGGCTTGAAAGTTGCAACCTGAATTATTCACAACTTCGCTTCCGTCTTATTCGTTGAGTACCAAAAAATGTTTAATCCTTTAGCTATTGAGTCGTGTAATTAAATTTTGGACGTAGATGTATCCCTCGATTTTGTTATCATCGGTTTTCTGAATTGCCTCCCACTATGGAAGCAAATTTAAATGTTAAGAATTAAAAAAAGAAATTCTCTCTTGTATAGAATATAATTACACTTAGCTAAGCTATAATTAAGTATCGTCTACTTGGGGAATTTCCGTAATTACGAAGTCTCACCTTAACGAGTTGATATTTTCATTACACCTTTAATATTTGTCAAAGTTAATACCGCAAGGAGAAAACTTACGGACGAATTTCTTAATTACAATGTCTACTCAACATGTTATATTGCGTTATTTAGAATTTAATACTGCTCTAGTAAATCAGAAGTGATCGGAGACATGACTGGAGGCGTCGTTGGATATTGCGCAATGAAATTTGTCCAATTATATAGAGTGCGTTTGTGGTGAGTGTGGAACCAATCAAACTTGGCTTTTCAGTCGACAGAAGTAATTTGGAAGTTGTGGTTTGATTACGTTTTACAAGATTACTGTTTCCAAGTGGAGTCACTTCTATCACAGTTGTATGAAATAGATGTTCTACTGAGTGTACTGGGATTTAGTAGACCCACAGGGTAGACTAGAGTGCTAAAGTTTCGTAGAGTAGTGAGAACTGAAGCCAAGATACTTACTTGTAATTTAAATGTTGAAAAATATTTTGAAATTTTTTAGTATATATTTTTATAATATATATTAATATATATAAATGTAATAAATTACAATTATTATATACATTTTACAAATTATAAAATATCTTAAAATTGACGACATTAGTATACTAGAAACTAGCATCAGGTTTAATTTTAAAATAAATAAAAATATTAAAGATTAATATATCACAATCTGTATGTCCGTCTAGTTGAGCCCCTTGAAAATAAATTAAACAGAGAAATCAACGCAAGATACGTTCGTTCATGACACAGTGGGTACTCCAATCTTACAAACTTAAAGTTTGTGTTTGAGTTGCTCAAGTGCTTTGAGTACATCTTCAATTATGAAATCTTGAAGATGTTGTATTTCTAACATATAATAAATATTAAACAAAAATTTCAAAATAATAACTTCGTGATTATATCACGAGTTATATTAACGTGCCATCAATTTTCAATTCCGTTGTTCAACAATTGACCGTTAGTGATAGCCCGAAATTAAAATACACTTTCAACAATGTATTTTTTTTTTAATGTTAACGGCTGCAGACAGGCTGACGGTCAACTCGATGGTAGGTCAACCTTCGCCTACAACACAAGCAACTCCACAATTGCCGCAAGTGAGCTGCTGGCTAAAGTAGCATTAAGGATAAGGGATTGGGAAGGTATAGGGAAATGGGCTCTGGCATCCCTTACTCATTCATCGAAACACAACAGCAAACATGCTGTTATTTCACAGTGGTCTTCTATAAGGGGCTGGTTACTGCCGCCAGACGGTTACTGCCTGAATGACTGCGAAAGCAAGTGTGCCCTGCCCTACTCGCGTATTGTTTTTATCACGTGTTGTTTCAAGCTTAATAATCCGAAATTAAAATACACTTTCTTGTGAAAATAATTTACTTGTGAAGTAAATTTGCGTGAATTTATAGCTAAAGCAATAATAATCACAGTTTATAACTCTCCAAGGCTGTTTATCGTCGTTATTACGAAGCCTTAGACTTTAAACTTAATATCTCAATGCCGGGATACGAGTATTAGTCGGAAATTAGTCTAAAAGGCGAAGAGCTTTTTTGTTTTTAGAAGCAGAGAACGCATGATATGCGGCCAGACCGTAGCCTATAGCAGTCAAGAAGAATAATTAATCATTACGTAAGTGATTAATTTTTATATTTTTTTTGATATTTTTTTTTACTTCATACAACGTACAATCTTTCTCAAGAGTTTGGCTTTTAAATAAACGCAAAAATATGTTACTTAAATGCGACTGTTAGTTCTAGAGTTTAGTGTTTCCAGAACGTTAGCGTGTCGGACGACAGGCTAAGGCCAAGTAAACCTATTATAAAATAATAATACATTATGTTACTTTCTTAACATCATACAGCGCATTTTATGCTAGTATTTTTCATACATTTTTTAATGTGTTTCTGTCAAAGTACAATTGGACAATGGAGTATTCACAATAGAGAACCAGAACGAATAAAAAATAAAATTCAACTAATGTTACAATGAGAAAATAGTAAAATGAAATGAATGCCTGAAATAATTCTGAATGAGAACTACTTCTCGAGTTTAGAGAACTATTAGGTTTAGTTGTCATTTCGCACAATTTTATTTCGTACGATAATATAATAATAACAATATCTTCATACATTCCACACAGCACCATTTAGTTCTACATTAAGCAACTAATTCTTGTAAACGATGACATTTAATATTTGTTTATTATAATATTTTTAAAAGTATATAAATAAAAAATAAATGTGAAATATCAAATAAATTTTCTCAAATTATGTACTATTCTGTAAGAGATTCAACAAGTTAAGTTGTATTGTACCAACAGAGTTAATGCGTGCATTTAATGGGTGTACATTTACTACAAACTGCCCTTACATTTGTAGCGAGGAATTATTAACGCTACGTAGAAACAGCAGTGACCATTACGAGCTCCACTCTCTTGGGAAATTTAAAGATGGAGTTCGGAGACATAATCACTCCATTCGCAAATAGGCGTGGGCTTTGTAAACTCTAAGTTTATATTTATTTTTCAAGCAACCTCCTATTTGTTTTGTAAGTTTATAAAATTACTAGCTACCCGCTACCGGCTTTGCACGGATGCAATTCATTCGTTTCTCACTCTTACCATTACTTAGTGAAAATCGTATCAATATCCGTTGGGTGTTCTAGAAGAAATTTTTGGAAAAAGAGACATGTGGATAGCGATATATCTTCTCTACATTTATAAATTGAAGTCGCTGTCCGCGTACATCTGTTCCTCCGTTTACTTCTTTTAAAGCACTATACTGATTTTGATACTATTTTCACCAATGAAAAAAGCGATAGACATGGGTTGTTTGTCTATATAATTTTCAGAAAAAAAAAAGTATCCGTTTCTGAACCTCAAGAAATACGAGTATGAGTTGACGTATCAACACAAATTCAATTAATAATAGGGCGGGGGCCGCTTGTTGTTTTATGATGAAGATAAACGCGATAGTAGGTAGCTCTGTCTTGTTCATGATGTTTTTAAGGTAAATTATTCCATCGATTTTGATGAAGCTCGATTCCTACGTAAAAAGATTGAACCCTTGAAAGGGACTAAGTAAATATGTCTCCTTAATTCCACCTCCTAAGGGAGTTAAATAAAGAGAATGCTTACTAACATTATACTCGTATAATAATGTTTAAGCTTTTCGGTACAAAGAAGTAACAAAAAATTACTTCTAATATTCGAGCTTCTTAGATTTGGCCCTAGGCCTCTTTTATTTTATGTGATTTTATGTGTGAATTAGAAATAATTACCTATTGCTCAAACGATAAAAGCAAATGTTGTGATGTCTTGCCAATTCTTAATTAAAGGTTCATACGGAGGAAAAGCCTCTATATCCAGCAGTGAGACCCATTTATATAAAATATTCTATCTATATCTATATAAATCAAAATCAATTGCCACATGTAACCAAATTCACTTGAGAAACCGATTTTACTGATTTTTTTTTTGTTATCATCGTAATTGTCAGGACAAGATTTGTATGAAAGATTTTTTTTTAATTCAGGGGAATAGTCGGAAAGTTAGATGGTATTTTTATATGCAATTGTCAGAGCAACGATTTTCGACTAGTTCTGGTATTGTGTTGTTGTTCTTTGCTAAAACCAGTTTTAGCTTTGTTAGCTCAGGGAAATGCTTCTGTTGTATCTTCTTTTCTAATTCGTTAGTTGAATAGTTTCTCTGGTTTCCTATATGCCCTTTTATTTACTTCAGATTCTCCTATTATCTTTGGGATCCCTTGCCATTTGATAATATTTGTTCTTGGTAGCTATACTGAGCCTTTGTAATTCACGATGCCAAAAGTTGTCAGAAAACTTGAATAAAATGCTAAGGACGTGAGAAGAAATTGTACTGAGCCCTATATACAAACATATTCTGTAGTAAACCTATATCGTGAGTAATAAAGTTAGGAATTGGGTCCGACGGGCAAGTTGTGTTTCTGAATATTAAAACTGCTGGAGGTTATTTATATATTCGTTCCGCAGTCAATTGTGTGGATAATTTTTTTACTACGAAATTTGATCAGCCTTGGTATAGGAAAAACAGGGTTACTTATATAGGCGTCTGTATAAATAGAGATAAAAAATGTTATTATGGCAGGCATATAGTGAGTGAAAAATGAAACAGTCCGTCTTTTCGTAGAAACTTTCCCCTTACAGCAGACCACTAGTAACAGGACTTGTAATAGGACTTGAAACAGGACGTAAGATGCTGTTTTTCTATGGTTTAGTTAGTACATTGGTAAAATATGTATGTTTATTTTGCAATAGTAGAAAAATAAAATAAAATCCGTTATTTTGAAGACTGTACTGTTCAAAGTGTTCAACCAACTACGTAAATCTCGGAGCAAAAGTTAGTGCGACACAAAGAGACACGTCTTTTCTGAGTACTCGGGAAGTACACATAATCCCGAACAAAATGTATTCAGCGAATATCGAATTATGATAATCCACAAGCTCAATATGGTTTCGAACTTTTGCGGAAATTTTTGGCGAAAGAAATATTATGTGAAAGGTGGAAAGTTTCATGTTGACTTTTAATATATAAAACCAATTACGGAGCGCGGATAATAATTTTATTCCATCGTTATTTTATTAGTTTTTTTTTTAATTCAGGGATAACACTGAAAGCTATATTTTAACCTAGGATTTTTTTCAGGTCGGTCCACTTGATGGTAAGTGACTACCGTCACTTATAACACAAGAAACACTACAGGTGCTGCCAGTTCGCTGCCAACTATAGTAGGTCTGAATAAGGATAAGGTCTGGATGAGCCCATTTCCCTATACCTTCCCAATCCGGGAAGGGATAGGGAAATGGGCTCTGGTACTAAATCTAATCACTAAATCAAGTAATCAAACCTACCGAATATCAAATGGAAGCACTTTAACCTCTCGACCAATAGGCTCGTAGATGTCAGGACTCAAAAGACATTTTAGTGGTTTATAGAAAGGAGGCATCCATAGATAGGGTCTTAATCTCAACCTGAATTCAGCACACTTTATAAAGATAATAGTTTTAGTTTTCAGTTCAGGTTCAGGTTTAGTTTTCAGATGACACCTAAATTAGACCGGCTTAATTCAGTAATGAAACATTGTTTTAAGGTTTAAGGTTCTTTGTGGAGTTCAACATCAATAACACTAGTCATTCAAGGAGAAAAAGTATAAAAAATAAACACTCGCTTCTATAACCTAATTTTCTTTCCCAAAAAAGAACACGTAGCGTGGCGCCGGTGAAAAGGAAATAGTAAAAAAAATAAAAGCCTTTTCTGTTATTTTGTCACAAGTTAATTTGGCTGTCCTTTTTTATTTCATTCACTCTTCGTAAAGGGTATTTCGTATTGTAAAAATGTCACTTGATTCATCTATAACATTTGACTTTTATATGAAAAAAAGTCTTATGACATGTATATGATAAGACTATCTTATCCCCGCAGTTTCTCTCGCATATAAGGTAAAATTAATTAAGACTAATCACTCGTAGCAACAAGTATTATGTTGTTATTCAATAGTTCTTCAATTTATTTACCATTTACCCTTTTTTTTTACATGAGGAAATTTGCGAATCAGATTCCCACCGACCATGGGGAGATCGGTGGGGTATGTGGGACTTCTACCCACTATAAACCCCACGGTGTTTCTTCGCGTCGTCTATGGGGGTTAGGAGACGTTAAGACACGCTAACTTGTCTCCCCGCCAGACGAGGCCCGCACACTTGCGGGCTCCACCTCGATTAGACGCGCCTTAAAATTAACTTTATAAGCCAACATTTGCCACCATCAACACAGAGATAAACTGGTTTAGAAAGTCGTACACGGATCGGTTAACATCTCACAAAAAACTCTTCCCTGCAGAGCTTATTAATCCTATAGACAATGTTAGGAGACTGAAGCGAGGCTCTGTCTTATAAGGGACGCATCCAATTATGGTCTGGTAACCGACCGTGGATAACAATAAAAAAATATATATTAAAAGACGCAGTAATTCTAAAAGAAGTACTTTTTATAAATCGTTTGTTTTTCATATAATCTATGTTGTCACAAAGACATAAAAACAAATCTCTTTTCCGTCAACGAAACTCCATATCTAGGCAATGCCTAAATCGAGGTCAAATGTGGTGTCCTTTTTCATTGGTAACATTGAATACTTATATTATTATTGGAAATAAACAGAAAAAAAATATTAATTTAAAATAAGGAATAATTGTATACTTTAAAATAAAGCGTTCATAGTTATTTATAAAATACTAGCTGTTGCACGCGACTTCACCCGTGTAACTTTATAAAATATTGCCTATGTTACTCTTTGATAATGTAGCTTTCTATAGGTAAAAGAATTTTCAAAATAGGTTCAGTAGTTTTCTCTTTTAATATTAGTATAAATAGGTATCATTACGATATAAAGAAACATAATTTGGCAAAGACAAATACGACAATGGCGAAGATGATAATATTATGCCCCTTTTTTATTAGGTGTTAAAACATTCATTCGGTCTTTAATGCTCATATATTTTTGTCAGGCATTGAATATTTTTTTAAATATAAAAAAATCTAATTTTGTTTATCCGATACAGATCAAATAGTTTGAAATAGCTTTTAAATATTAAATCCTCAGACAAATGAAATAAGTCAAGGACTAAAAAGAAACTAGTTCATTATCGCAAAAGAGATCTGTAAAATGACATTGAATTAAAGCTAATTCAGAGATATACCTACATTTAAGTAATATACAGAAAATAGTAACTATATAATAGACGCCGGTCATTAATGGCGACCTTCATATCATAACACCAGGTTAAATTTATATGAATAATACATTAGACATAGCTTAATAAACTTGGTGGAATTTATAACCAGAATATATATTGCGGAATGCTGTGAAATTGTATTATGATTTTATAATGAATTATTAATTTTATAGAATACTAGCGACCCGCCCCCGGCGTCGTATAGATGCATTTTTCTTTAACAAATCATATAAACAAACCTTCTTCGTTTAACGCTCTTTATAATAATATTTAAGTTATATATAATATTTAAGTTGAAGTTATAATAATATAATAAGTTATAATAAGTTGACAGAAAACAATCGATTTTCAAAAATTAAATTTTCTATATTAATAGAAAACTAAAATATCTATCTATTGGTGGATCTATCTATTACTTGTTTACATAGCTGTTCTTAAGGAAGATCTAGATTGATGCGATGTACTACGATAAATGAAACCTATTTCGTTTATAGCAACTGCAACGACGTTTTGTATTTTTGTTGAACATGACCTACATATTTCTAGTTAAACATTTTAAAATGGATGTGTACAGTCGATTACAGAAATTGGACGAGTTAAATATTTATATATGTCTATATCAGAAGTTTTCTGTAGTGACGTTCCTACATTAATATGGTAGGGGAGCCCACGATTCACGAATGTGGAGATACTAGGTCGTGGGGGACCTATTGGACCTAAGAAAAAAAGGTCAAATGATGTATACCATTTCACCGGTGAAATAATCATACTTACTCTAACATGGAATGAAATCGTGCAAGTGTTTGAAAATTAACTAACTAAGAAAGTAGAGACTTGTGAATTTGCATTGGGGTAATGTAGTGAACTACCTATAGGCCTGTTTACAATACTTGAACGACATATACCTACTTAAATATGTAATACTTAATATTATTTGTCGTCGACTTCGTCCATGGCTCTTTATAAATTAGAGCCTATGTGGTATTTTGATGTGTAAACTATAGTTTCAACAAAATCTGTTCAGCGTTTATTACCATGAAAGAGTAAGAAACATACATCTATACATAAATCCTCATAAACTTTGGCTTTTATAAAAAATAGTAAATTAATTAATATAGACTGATGATAACGTCGACTAGTAATACTTAGATGAAGTATTTTCAAGTATTAATTTAAACGAGAGTATCTTTTTTTATCAGTAAACTCGTTTATTCTAATAAAAGCATTGATTTAATATTTTGTTAATATTATTTTTTTGCCGACAGTACTTTTTGCATATACATCGGAACTAGTCAGCACAGTGAGATAGTGGAAAGAGCACAGAAGCCAGGATATATGTTATTTCCGTTTGAGGACCGAATGACATATAATATCCGAGTTTATGAGGCAGGCAATGACAAACAACGGAATCGCTGCGCGCTACAGACAGATGTCCTAGTTTTGCGAGCATTCTGTTAATTTTGACGTTAGATAGGTCATAGTGAAACTTGCTTTTGAGGAAAAAAATTAATCTATACTAATATTATAAAGCTGAAGAGTTTGTTTGGTTGAACGCGTTAATCTTAGGAACTACTGGGTCGAAATGAAAAATTCTTTTTGTGTTGGATAGTCCATTTATCGAGAAAAGCTTTAGGCTATATAACATTTTGAACACGGACGAAGTCGCGGGCAACAGCTAGTTATCTATAAATATAATAAAATAAAATCGGTGTACGTTTCTGTCTGTTTCTCCGCTAACTTCTTAACCACCCAACGAATTATCATCATGAGCTGTAAACAAGGAAGGTTCGTGTACTTAAATAAATTTCAGAAAAAATGGCATTATTGCCATTTTTTCTGTTATTTTATTGAAGTAATTTCATAATTTCATCTATTTTATAGTTTGGTATTTTATATTTACTGTGACTTATCAATCAATTGAAATATCGGCCCTCAGTGAAGCATTTTTAGTGTGACGGAGATTCGGCTGCTGTCAAAGTGTTTGGCTATTCAACTTTGGGGGGAAAATTAAGTTTTTTTTTTTCACAAAAAAGAAATTACTTGCACTAGCACTCGCGACTTTTATATTTTCTCTTAAGAAGAACACAAAAAATACTTAAAAATTTAACTATTAATATTTCACGAGACTGTTTTGCCCCTGTTGAAAAATTAAAAAAAAAACATAATATAATGCTTGACAAAATATGTGAGCAATAAATTATTCAAACCTGTATTTTGCTAGGCGTTGGATTTTTTTCTCGGGAACAGTATTTTTTTCTGAATATAATGTAACCTATGTCCTGTTCTGTATCCCTGACATGATAATTGAGTAGTTAAGGCGCGAAAAGGTAACAAATAGTCAGAGTTACTTTCACATTACATAAGGTAAGGCGAGCCTCTCATTTGTTTAACTCGGCGTCAGTGTGTCAGTAAATGGAAGGTGACCTTCTCAAACTAATCTGGCGCGTGTCCAAACAACATTAGGAATGTCCTGAAGACGTTCGGAAGGAGGTGAACTCAGCGATATTAGTGTCACACTTATTGTGAATTTCTTCTCGCAAGTAGACCTGATTATTTTTAAACAGGCTAGCGGCCAACTTCATGGTAGCTGGCTACCATCACCTATTAACATAAGCAAATGTCATAATTGCGCACTGTTGCTTCAAGGAGGTCTTGCTACTACTTGCAAGACCCAGACAGAAGCAAACTTTGAAAGGTTCATTTCAGCCGGAAATCGAACTTGAGACCACTAAGAGATAGAACGCTAACATAAGGCAAGCACTCGACCAATGGGTTCGGATTTAAATTAAATTATATTATAAAAAGAGGTGGACAAGCCCACATATTTTATGCATTAAATATATAACGCCCTACCTCATATCATAGGCTGGGTAGATGAGGAGTTATGTGTATTTAGACCACCATGCTAATGCAGCAAGCAGACTTTGCATGTCCCCTGGCCATACTTGACTATATAGGTGATGATAGCCACTCAGCACCAAGTGGACGTGAGCCTTACTGCTTGTCTAAAAATATTGTGTTTTTATATCTTAAATATCTTGACTAAAATGTTATCATTTATATTGTACCGTGATCCCATTTATTGCAAATAAATATTTATTTATTGTTTGTCATATCTATACATGTAATAAAATCGTATGTTTGTACATTAAATAATTATTTTAAAAAATAATGAATTACATTTTTACGTACACATTGTACTTATGTGACCGATGTCAAAAACAGTTTTTAGAATTTTTATCTGTTTGTCTATGCGGTTGTGCACGCTAATTACAGAAACGGCTCCACCGATTTCAATGCGGTTTTCACTGATGAATAAAATATATTTTCTCCATAAAAGTGGGATACAGCTGTCTAGAAAAGAACGCTACTCAAAAACCTCATACAACTTTTTTTTAATATAATATATAAAATGTATTAGTAAAATTCATCCATGCGAGAGAACCCGAGACTGGTCCCTATTACTTAGTATTTTAGTGAAAATTACCATCGTAATACCAATATGGTTACATATAGGTCATAGCACAGTTGGGTTAATAACGTAAGAGTTATTAAAAAAATATGTAAGTTTTATGAGTCACTAAACCATAATATAATAGTATATTATTTCATGGTGTTTTGTATATGACATCAAATACGGCATAAATCGGGATATACGGTAGGGTGTTTCATTATCCTTAGTCCAATATATCAAGTTTATTATGGCTCATAAACGCGTCGTACTTCAGGCGATAATGTAACGCGATACGATGGTGACGTATGAGCATATTTTAGGTTATTTCTCATGGGAATTATTCAACTAGATAACGAAATATATATATTTTCTATATATTTGTTTCTTTGAAGCAAACATTAGAGTTTTATTATTTGGCAATTTTAGCGAACGGCCGAAGCTAAGGGCTGATTGCAATTTTCAAAAAGTATAGGGGGAATGGGCTCTGGCACACGAAACGCAACAGCACACGTGCTGTTAATTCACGGTGCTATTCTGTAAGGGCTACCCCTGGCCAGATGGGCTGCTCAAACTTAGTGAGCCCTGCCACTACTTTCAATTTTACTGTCACAACTTTAAAAAGTACATTACCAAAATTGATACTGCCGGAAATCGAATCCAAGAACCCTGGAGCACTCTAATCACTTATCCAACGGGCACCCTAACCAATCATAAATAATACTAATATTATCTATACTAATATTAAAAAGAGGAAAGATTTGATTGTTTGTTTGCTTTGAATAGGCTCCGAAACTACTAAACCGATTTGAAAAATTCTTTCACTGCTGGGAAGCTATATTATCAGCGAGTAACATAGGCTGTATTTTATAAAGTTACGCGGACCAAGTCGCGTGCAACAGCTAGTAAATATTAAATTAATAATCACTACATATTATAAAACAAAGTCCTCCGCCGCGTCTGTCTGTCTGTCTGTTCGCGATAAACTCAAAAACTACTGCACCGATTTTCATGCTGTTTTCACCAATGGTTCTCGAGGAAGGTTTTAGTATATAATTTACAAAGTTACGAGGGCGAAGTCGCGGGCACAGCTAGTAATTTTATAAATGCGAAACTTTGTGAGGATGGATGGAATTTGTTACTCTTTCACGCAAAAAGTACTAATTAGAATATTACGAGTACATTTTATAACATAACAAACTGAGATGCTTTGTAAATTAAGCTCACAAATTCTGAAGTGTGTCTTAAACAAATAAAAAGGAACGCGACAGGTATGTAATTATGGCGGTCGAAGCCGCGGTAAGCAGCTAGTATCACCTTAGTGCTTAAATAACATAAATCACACCACCATGCCAGTGTACCTTACACCATTACACTAAAATAATCTCAAATTAGGTAATTTATTAAAATTAAGCAGGTAAACCTTGACTGGATATTTCATTTTTTTAATTAAGTTAAGGTTGGCAGATGGCCTATTTATAAACTTTTTTTTTTACTGAATTAGTACACTGTTCCCACTAAAGACTTAATTATATCTGCACACAGCAAATAACTCGCAGTGGAATAGGTCTCGTAGCTACAACGTAGCTGTTGTAACTTAATATGTAGCATTGTAGAGTATCAATTGCTTGAAGATTCGTAGCTGTGCTACGCACATTGAAGTGTTGTTAATAGTGATTAATCACTAGCTATTGAAAGGTACCCTATTGTCCTTTTCTGTAACCTTGATAACATGTATGCAAAATTTCATAATGATCGTTCGAGTAGTTAAGGCGTGAAAGCTTAATAAACAAACAAACTACTTTTGCGTTTATAGAATTAGTTAGGATAAATAATTGTTTTATAACATTTTAGTGGTACTGCCGAGAAATGTAGAACTGTGTAGCAGTCAACTTTGAAAAAAATCTGACATTTGTTATTATTTAAGTCGGCAACCAAATTATATTATTTTTTATGATAGGTGGTTATTAGAAATCTGCAGACCTTGAATAAAATAAAGGATATACAACAATATAAGGCTAACAATATATAACAATATAACAGAGGTTGGCTCTGGCATATAGGGATACTCACCGACTGAAACACCACAGCACAGAGGAAGTTTTTTCACGGTGGTCTTTTGTAAGAGAGTGGTCATTAAACTGTGCCCTGCTCAGCTTATGGTCTTGGAGACGGTAGCTACCCACTACTAAATCGGTCGTCAGAGTGTCTGCCATCCCTTAACATAAAAAAAGTTGAAACGATTCTATTTATTTAATTTAATATTAGTATTTGAAACTATAAACTTATTACACTCACGATATAACTTATACTGTGTTCTAATTTGTTATATTTTATTTGCGGGCCGTCGCAAAGTAGAATAAGGGTTCTGTAATGAACCCTAAGGGCTCGTGTGTCTTATAACATTATGAGCGTATGTTTTGTAATATTAAGCCTACATGTTTTTCTTGTTGTTGTGCGTATATAATGAGTACCTACTTCACTGGGGTTTATGAGTTATGGTTATGCTTTAGAATTCTTTAGAAAATTTGATTCCAACCAGCCATGTTCATGTTTTGCCTTTATATAAATTGAAAACATTGCTGAAACAAGATTTATGTAATATAACATCTGAAAATTATGGGGGAAGCCCTATGTCCAGCAATGGACGTCCTTTAAGAATCGAGGCTGTCTTTCTCAACTGTAGGTGAGATGATGATGACGATTAAAAGTTCCTTGAAATTATTTAAGAAACTTTTTGCTTTATAATTTGAAAGAACACATTATATGAAGTTTCTTGTCAGCAGTTCTTTTTGTTCGAAAGTGCAAGATACTAGCGATCCGCCTCCGACTTAGCACGGATGCAATATTCTCTTCTGTAAATTATATACATACACAAATATACCTACATGACAACGATGTCAAGAAAAAAAATCTTATTTATCCCAAAAAAAAAAATTAAAAATTATTTATTTGTTTATTTAACAAACCTTTCTCGTTCGAACAAGTAAGCGGAGAAACAAACAGACATGGACAGCGACATTATTTTATAATACGAGTATGTATAGATATTGATAGATTTTGTTTGTAATAAATTAACATTTAGTAATGTGCAAAAAAAATTTCATTGTAATCGATTATTACAATTTAGAAAAGACTTTATAAAAAAAATAAAGAATTTATATTATGTATAACTATAGCGGATTCATGAGATGTTGTCCTGTTCGAACCCAAAAAATATTCTTTAACCCGCTCGTAGCGGATGCAATTATGACTAAACCCATCTAACTAATCAAAGATCTTTTCAGACCCAAAAAATATCACGCAAATCGATCTAGCCAATTTGGAGGAGTTTAGAGACACTCGCGTATCTACCAACAGATGAATTATTTATGTATTTAAAGAGAAGAAAGAAAAATGTTTACGTCAAAAAGGAATCATTATTAATTTTATACTAAACAACTAAAGAATGGCAAGGGTCAAATACCGAAATATACGCGTTCCTATAAATAGATCTTCAAAATGGCAAGAATAATTTCTGCCAAAAATATCCGCGTCTAAGCGATGGCAAACCCCTTGTCAAATGTAATAAAGTTTAACCTTTTGTTGTACATATATAAAACCGCCAAAAGACGGGAGTATTTTAGAACATCAAAGTGATCTATTTATATTAAAATGTTTCCTACACTCATACTAAGAAATATTGGCCTTTATATTGTGCTATACCAACACATGTGGTTGGTTTTCAGTTGATTTCTTTTTATTTTATTTTATTTAATCGAGATACCAACAGCACATCAAAATTTACCAAGTCACATACATTAGTTATACAAACACGTTTACATTTGTGTACCAATTACTAGTACCAAAAATACAATAATGAATAATACATATATTTTTTAAAATAAAAAATAAAAACAAAAATCCAGAGTAGGTACAATAACATACAAAGATAAGAAGTAAAACTTTCAGAATATAAATCTCTGATTTATTTATTTTTTATCAATAAGTAATAAAGTAATAAGTAATCTCTATTCTATACTAGAGAATTTCAGAAATTTAGAAATTTGCCAAAGAACTAAGGTTCTTGGCTCTTAACCATAGTTAAGAGAACCATAGTTAAGAGAAGCAAGTTGAAATGGCAATGAACCGGTCACATCTGTCAGACCGGATAACCAATGGGGTAGAAAAGTTATCGAATAGAGGCCACGATTTGGAAAGCTTGGACAGACGACCTAAAAGGCTTCGCAGAGAGCGGCTGGATGCAAAAAACAGAAGCCTTGGGAGAGGCCTACATCCAGCAATGGAGAGACATAGGCTGATGATTATGATGATTATTTATTGAGTGCTACCACACTCGGTCTTTCGCTCTCTGCCTCTATCCACAATCCACTTTCTTGAGGCCATAGACCCAGCGAACAGGCGGTCGGGCCACGGAGTATTTTGACTGTGATCTATCTCCAAAAGTCGTCTACTGTCGTGCACTGCACGACATAATGTATCCCGCTTATTTCTTTGGCCTTGATTCTTTGTATGTTATAATTTTCCAAAAGATCTCCATAATTCAGATTATATATCTCTAAAAAGGCTTAATTTATAACTTTTTTTGAGAGGATTGTCAAAATTGTATATTTTATTTCTCAGACAACGAGTTGTTGACTTTTTGGTTTATAATATTGGGTTTATTTTGAGCAAGTGTCGACTCGTGATACATCAATTAACACTGAATGACGGTTCGTATAACGTGAGAGAACACGAGCCGTGACACGACAAAGTGATCAATTGCATCCATTTTATTATCCGAGAAGCGGACTGCTGTAGATTTATTCACTTTACAATTGGAGAATAATTTTGCAGATAGTTTTTTTTTAAATTGAAGGAGTAAAAATTTAAAATGTCAAAATTCCAATTTTATCATATTGACAACATGATTTGAACAATTGGATTTGGACATGATGAAAAGAATTTGGGCATTTGGAGATATAAAAAAAATGGTAGTAAAACGAATAGTTATATTAAGCAAATAAATAAAATATTTATTTGCGCGAACACAATCATATTCACAGGTTTTTGATTTGTATACATACAGCAGTTACAGTACAAAGTAGGTTACATGTTATACTCAACAATGGCATGCAAATATTTTATGTTTGTCCTAGGCCACTTTCACCAACTACAAGTAAAGTGTTGATTAGTTACTTTTAGAAATAATTTTATGTTTTAGTTTTATTATAAGTTTAATTTTAAATTACTTATATTATGTTTTGTAGAACTGTATTATGGCGAAACAATATGTCGATGTTATGAAGGTTCGCTAGTGGCGCTAGTCATTTGTTATGTCCATCTAAAGCGGAAAGTGCAACTAGATGTCGCTTTGCATCATGTGAACTTAGTAATATTATAAATACATTGTATTTCACAAATATGTAGGTATAGGAAATAAATAAATTTATGTCCTTTAGTTGTAAAAGCACCGAGATTTATTTGTGACAGTCCCACCGGTGATTTTATATCATTTATTGCGAGTTCAAGCGCATTTGTACAGTTTTAATGTTTAATTTAATGTATCAATTAATGTGTTTTGTTATAAAATTTATTAAAATCATAATACCAACAATCTAAATAACCATTCAGGATCTGGTAATTCCTTTTATATTATTTGGTAGTTTATTGTACACTTTAATTACCATATAAATATTTCTTTGCAATAAATTACTTTGCCTAACTAATCCGGCATTACTAATCCGGATTAGTAAGTTGAAGTGGCTATGGGCAGGGCACATAGTACCTACGGGGAGCCGACTGGGGCCGGAAGGTTCTTGAATGGAGGCAATGGACCGGCAAGCGCAGCGTAAGACGTCCACCGACAAGTTAAAAGTGTCGTGGTTAACTAAACCGTAGTTACAAACGTGGTTAACCAACGTAAGTCTAACTAAACAACCGACAAGCGTAAGACGTACGAAATCGCGGGGACCGGCTAGTCTAAAATATAATTAAACTAGCTGACCCGCTCCCGGCTTCGCCTGGAGTGCAATTTTTATAATAAATATTTACTCAGTCCAGCTGTTATATTACCTTACACCGCCATCTGTGAGAATATTGTGGAACTCACAGATTACTTTTAAAATAAGTTCCATAACAACAACTATGAGTTCCATAAAATTCTCACAGATGGCGGTGTAAGGTAATTTATAACTCTCATGTAATAAACAAATAATTTGCAATAAAAAATACTATAATTTGAGATAAAACTATCCTATCTTTTAAGTTGGACCAAATTACACATAGTTACAAAATTTTATCAAAATCGGTTCAGTAGTTTAAGAGTTCATCGCGAACAAACATGTGACACGTAATTTTTATATATATAAGGATTTACTTGAAAGTTAATTGAGGAATGTTTGTGGGTCATTTTAATCTCGCACTGTAGCGGTTGAGAATTACGCAAGGAATGTGTAATGGGTTTTGAAGCCAAATGAAATTCATTGGAATTTAAAGCACTTCGGACTAAAATCAAATTGGGACTACTTTTAAAAATATAATTAAGTCTAAACTGGGAGTGAACATTGCTTTCTGCAGTCTCTAATTTCTAAAGCAGTCAGTTTGGCGACAGTAACCATCACTGTCTTACAGACAACGTGATTTTAGCTTATTATATGTATTGTGTTTACGTTCCGTGAGTAAGAGATGCCAAAGACTGTTCCCCCACGTCTATACTATCTTACTAGATTTTGCTCACGACTTCGTACGCACCTCTTTTTCATTTGACAAAAAAAGTATTTGACTTTTTACTTGTAAATAAATGATTTGAATCAATATTGCTCATATATTTTGTCAGGCGTTGAATTTTTATTTTTATTTTTGTCGATACCTCGAGAACGGTACCTATTTTTCTTTCGACAAAAGTACCCTATGTAAATTTCTGTATCCCTGACAACGTGTATGAAAAATTTCATGATGAACGGATATGAAAGCGTAAAAAATAAACTCACTTTCGCCTTTATATTCTGGCGGTGATCTACGTCTATAATCTGCCTACGCCGTGATACATCCTATCTCCTTACTTGGTACTTTGATTTTGAATTCCATAATTCACATTCACATAACTGCCAGAACCAGAAATTAAAACCTAAAACACATTTCATAAGTTGTGAATACTTACAACGCCATCTATCTCGCAATACAGTCAAAAGAGAGCCAACACATTTCGTTAAAGACTAGTGGAAACACTACCTTAGTACGTAACGTAACGATCTCGTAATAGATGGCGCTGAAACGAGATTTCATATTCAGTAAACTCTGGCTTCCGGCCTTTACCAAACTGGGGCATATCACGAGTTTTTTTTTTGTAAAACTTATAATGCAAAATAAAATTTGTTTTTGAAAAATCTGGTAAAATAAAATACTTATATAACTTAAAATAAAGTTTAAAATAAAGTATATTATATTACTTGTTCCAATTTTCAAATCATGAAATTATAGCTTTGATAGTAGGTATATAAGTATAGTTATCTGGGAAATTTCGTTCATGAACAAGGCTTTGAAAGACAATCGGAGCAAGCAAAGATGTGCGACAGAGAAGCATTAATCATATTTTGCAGCGTAATAGCAGCTAGTTTTTTAAATTAAGGATTTTCATGAGCATATTTTAATAGGCAAAATTTTATTAGTGATTAGGGAAATGGGATCTGGAATTACTCACTCACCGGAACACAATAGCACACATGCTATTATTTCACGGTGTTCTTCTGTAAGAGGGGTGGTTATTGCCGCCAGACAGGCTGCCCAAATGAGTGCGAATGAAGTACTTATGATACCTAAGTACTTCATTCGTATGAGATACAAATAAGTAAATTTTACTAAAGTGAAAATATATTTTTCAGGTATGTAAACCACGCAGCCATCTATGGAATAAGGTTATAGTAGATAATAATATCTTTAAGGGCCTCTTTCACCAACTACAAGTAAAGTGTTGATTAGTTACTTTTTGAAATAATTTTATGTTTTATTAAATCATGGACTCGGTTTACTGCATCCTTCGATACGCGATGTTTTTTTTTATTATTTTCTTTTAAATGTTTGGGACTTTTACCGTACAAATAAAGGTAAATTATCTCCTTCATTCCCGGTTACCGGTGACTTTAAATGGCGGTTAGCCTACTTGACACATGGTGAAAGAGGCCTTAAGGTATAGTATATACTAAGGTAATACTTATTATGCTAAGAACGAATAAAAGTACTACGATTATAAACCGACATTTAAACCTATGAAAATACAGATGAGTAAGTCGTAGAAACATCATCTACTGGTCTGCGGTTAATCGTTCAAACAATATGAAAAAACCTTTATAAAGAATTTCCTATCTCAATTTTAGCATTAGACGTATATCAATATCAATATTTTTGTGACTTAACTATTGTAATAACAAATAGACCCAACATAATAATTATATAAATTCTTTTTTAATAAGCAAAAAATTCAATATATAAAGTAAGAAAAAAACTACTTTTACACAACTTCAATTATCTCGAAACTCGCTTTCATTTAGATACCGCTTTTGCCCTCAGTTGGGCAGATTATAAGGTTCAGATTGTTAATAAAACAATAACTTACATATTTCTTTTGAATATATGGTTTCAAATTCAATCTTCATAAATACTATAGTAATAAAACTTGTTAATAATTTTTTTTATATTAAAATGGTGTGGATTGATAAATATACCGAAGTTCAGTGAGCATTATGCAAAAAAGGTAGGTATTTTAAAACCTCTCCATCCGCTTCTTATCAGTATTAGTCGAATATTTGTGTTCAGGGCTATTCATATTCGTAGGTACACAATGAAACGTCTTCCTTTCATAAGAGAAAAAAGCTGTGCACGTAAAAGCGATCAAAGCACCTGAATGTAAAAGTATCTGAAAAAAATCCTGTGCGGAAGCAAAAAATATAGCCTCTATAAATGAATAATAGCCATGTCGCGTATGTTAAGAAATGACTTAGGTAGGTTTTAGGTAGGACTTAAGTAGACACGTACTGGACATTACTTACAATAAAATTATTCTTAAAATATTTATAATCCCATCGATGTATCCGTACTAATAAATGCGAAAGTATGTTTGGATGTATGGATGTTTGTAACTTCTTTCACGCAAAAACTACTGAATCGATCACCATGAAATTTTGGATACACGTTGTCTGGGACACCAGAAAGGACATAGGGTACCTTTCATAGTTCAACGCGGACGAAGTCGCAGGCACCAGCTAGTAATCCTATATAGTCACAAATACGTACATATACATACACGCAGGAAAATTAAACCTATTCGACAGATTATTTTTGTAATCAACCCAATAAATATTTTTATTTAAATTAATGATAATGATGAAATTACACATTCCTTCTTTTGACTCTTCACATTCAATTAAAGTGATTATATAAGAAAGTTTAATTTTTTGTAGATGGCTCTTATATAATTAGCAAACTACATTCACAATGGACACATGTAGCTACAGATTTTAAAATTGATTTTATTAGAAAATATATTGAATAGAATTTTCACCCGTGCGAAGCCAGAAGCGGATCGCTAGTTATTTTATAATATACCTTTACCTTTTCACGCCTTAATTACTCAACCGTTCATCAGGTTATATTGTATAAACGTTGTCAGGGCTACAGAAAAAGGACAAAGGATATATACCTTTCGTCCAGAAAAAAAGTAATGTTTCCAAGGGATAAATTAAAAATAGAAATCCAAGGCCTGCCAAAAGTAAAATAGCAATAAACATGTCAGGCGTTATATTGTTCATATATTTTGTCAGTTATATTTTTTATCTTTCAACGCGGACGAAATCGCGGGCATTAGGTAGTTTCTATTTTACTACTCTTTATTAAAAAAAATCTTCACTAAAAAAGTTTGTTTATTAATTTTTGAGTACCTGAACCCTATTTAGTGAATAAGGCGCTAGAAGAAGATATATAGTCATAATCAGGAAGAGGCTGTCGGGGGCGTGGCTAAAATGTCTGTGTTGGGTCTTTCAATAGAAATATCAAAAAATATACATTTAAATTTAAATGAGCCTTTAACATTATTAAGTAATTGAAAGACGTAATGAACTCATCGCTAATCGAGCCTCCATATGACAACAGTTTAATGAGTCAACGCACTTGGACGCCTAACCACACGGCTCTAACACCCACGTTACAAAATCGACGCAGCTTTTGAACCGGACTCGATTGCGCGCGCAACAGCCAAGCATGGAACTTGCGTGGTCTTCTACTCCGCCGGCAGTCACCAGCTGGGCTGTACGCTTCTCTCTTCTCCTAGCACGCGCTATTTCGCAAAACAAAAACACGAGCCCTTAAAAAAAAGCTGGATTTAACCGCACATCTAAACATCTCCTTAAACTTCTTCACTTTGTGCTTTCAACTTGAACCCCAAAAGCAATAATATTGTGTTAATTAATTTTAATGTTAGTTGTGTTTAAATGATGGTTCCATGATTTTTGACCGGTGTGTGTGAGTATGTAGATGAAAAAAACCGTTTAAAGAATATAGCCAAAGATTACGTAAGGTTCGGCAGTCAGCTGTTTGAAGTATGTAAAGCTATATTGTCTTTGAAAGCTCCCGTTGGTTGCGGGAACTTTTTTTGTCGTTGCAGCGTTAGGTACGCGGATATGTATTGTAATTCGTTAAGTAGGATTCGAAAAAAAAAAAAAAATTAAAAACAATTAAATAAATTCAACTGCATTATACACATATACATTATACATGTCTAAACATTATACATGTCTAAACGACAAGAAAGTTTTATAGTATTTAATATACAATATACATTCATATAGTGCATATTATAGATATTATATGTTGGATATAATTTCAAAGAGCATCCAAAAGAGCATCCAAAGAAAAATTAATCATTTACTTTTCAATAGGTTTCATATTTATATAATATATATTTTTTTGTTATGTTCACTAAGTATAGCTTGTCAAACATCCTGGCTAAATCACGCTGGAGTCAACAGCTCATGTTTTACATTACATTACATATCTCTATCTAAATCTAAAGAATGACAATATGGACTATATTCTTCTTTTCACTGTAATGTTTAATCTCCAGGTTTAAATTATCTTCCTCTATGGTTGTGGTGTCCTTAGCGTTGTACATTCAACATGATTATGATGCTTATCATTTTTACAAATAATAAGCACCCTGATAAATTATTAGCTAAATATCAATTAACACGATTTCAAAGAACAAAAAAACTTAAATTTGACCTATAACCTGTAAAAATAGCAACCTATAAAAATAGGTTTCAATTATTTTCGAAATTATAATCGCTTGTTAATCTAAAAATTGATATGATAGTGATCGTTATATTATCAAGACGAACCAAAACAAAAGATTCACCCGACGAAATTGGTCGCGAGTAGTCTATGTTATTCCCGGGGGTTTCCCTAGAACGTTTCCACACTAACTGTGCATTACGCCATCTAGTTAAGTGATAGAGAACTAAATTCTAAAAAGACGCCAGGTAAAATATAATTAAAAAATTAAAGTGTAAATTAATATAACATCGAAACTTAATATCGAAAGTTTTTTTTTTACAGATGATATCCTCAATATTCCCTATTTTATCACATCTACAAATATTAGCGTTTTTTAGAAAAACATGAGCTTGTATGACGCTTGCCTTAGCGCTCTGACTCAGTGGTCTAATAGTGTTTGGCGATTCTTTTTCATTATTTTGTGAACTTTTCAAATTCTGTAACTCATGTTTGTTGCCTAATAAACAATTAAAATGATGTAATGCTACGATTTTACGGAAACAAAATTTATAAATAAGATTTATGTAAATGTAAAATTTTTAAACGACATCCGCAACAAGCCATCTAGTAATTTGGCAAAGTTACAACTGGAAAGTTAATTTTCCAAATTGTTTACCGGAATAAAAACAGTTTTATGGTGCACGTAACAGCGTCGCTATTTGGGTCACTCTCATACTTACTTTCCACTAAAATAAATCAACACAAGAAAGGCTGTTTTTTTAAGTTATAAATCTATGTTAAATATATATGTGTCTCCTGTTTCTTTATATAGAGATATAAATACATACAGACATACCAAAATTAATTAAATAAATAAAATATTATAAATTTAAGTCGCTGTCGTTGTATTATAAATATTACTATCATTTAGTCGTCTCTTGGCTGGCTAACTATGCATTTTTATTGGCATATAATTCCAGGAAGATGTATTCTTCCCTGGATCATGGACATATAGGGGAGATGCAATCCTAGATTAAATAAATTAAATAAAAAATTCCAAACACTCTTTCTAACTCTAGTTAAGTATATTAATTATGATTATTGCACCTTTCAAACAGTGAAAGAATTTTTCAAATAAGTTGTTCCGGAGAAAACCTTCATATAAACATACTTACAAAATAAGCTTTATTTATTTATAATATTACAGATATCATAAATTCATATATAATCATGGGAAAATATGCAATTTTTTTTTGGTTGGAAGAATACTTGGTACTTTTTATTTTTCTGTGGCTACGCATATAATTTGTAATATATTTAGTTCAGCAAGTAAAGTATGAATATTTTAATTTGTTTCTTTTTAAAGGTACTGGCGATACCAAGTAGTATCACTAGTACTATTAATGCTAAAGTCCAATGGTACTAGAGCAACTACATCAAAAATATTATGTAACTAATTCAAAATTCAAATGCTAACATTTCCGTTTGCGTAAGAAATGATATAAAAAAACATAACGGAATAACTTTCAGATGAAACGAATTAATTGAATTCAAAGCACGAAACGGATTTTAATATCTGCAGGCGAGATATTCCCCTTCACGAAACTCGACGCTTATTGTGAATATTGTTTTGTTTCATGCTGAAGAGAAATGTTATACTAAAACGGATTATATATTACTTTTCCTTTAAGAATGAAAAGATTTTTTATGGGTTTGGTATTAGACTGGGTGCCGATGCTAGTACACTTGATGGTACCTAAGTCGTTAAATAAGCAAGTGAACTGCTGCCCTGATAGGATAAAGGGTAGTAGAGTAAGTGAGGATAATGTAATAGGATCTTACGTCCTTTCCCTTTACTCACACACCGAAATACAATAGCACAAGTGCTGTCACTTCACGGAGTTCTCGTTTACGTATGGTTCCTACCTTCTTTAAGAACTAAGTTACTATTGTAGTGTACTATGGTATAATAGTGTTTTAGATCTTAGAATCTTCTCAGTAGTTTCCGAAAATGTCAAATAAACTTTCATGTATATAGTTTTTTAGGCGATAGTAGGCGTTCACCATCTAGTGGATCGTCAGTCTGTCTATAAAAGAAAAACTTAATGTTATTCTAACAATAGTAAAGTTTTATATAATGTACAATATAATATAACAATGTGGCAGTCTCGTAACGTAGTTAAAAAGTTTGAAGACAAAGTAGCAATGCTATTTTTGTCAAAATAAAAATATCAACAATAAATGGGAGAAAGTGATGTTGCCAAATGTTGCAGGTTATTGATAGCAGACGAATTACAATTTCGGAGGTTGAATGCCAATTCGTAGACCGAAAGCAGTTATCAACATATTCGTTTGCCAAGCGGCGGTCGAAACAGATGTTCTTATTGCTTTGTTATTTTGTTTTTACATACAGTATGTTCAAATAAAAATATTAGTTTAATAGGCTAATAGCATAAAAAAAACCAAAACTATGCTATAAGTTAGTTTCTAATTAGTAAAAACCAAGTCTTTTAAATTTTTCGGTATTCTGAATAGTTTTTCAAACGAATTTAGTTTTATAGATTATAGAATTATAGATTAGTAGTTTTTTTGTTAGGTACTTATTAAAACATTTTATCGAAACGTTATTACTCATATATTTTTGTCAGATATTAAACTTTTTATTTTAATTTTTAAATGATCTAAAATATAGTATTATTATACTTAACCTGGTTTAAATTTTTTAGAAACGTTCTCGTTTTTGTGAAGGATTTTAGAGGAGGAAATTGAAATCGAGGCAGCAGCGATTGCTTCCATTTTATTTAAGTAAAATCGGCTGAATATAGAAATTTCGGTCTTTCGAGCAATGCAGCGATAATATTAATATTCTTATATACAATTTTAACAGTAATTCTGTCAGCTACAGATGATTTAGATTAAATTTGTTATGTGGACAGCTTGACAGCGAAGTTGTCGCCAAAAAATAGTAGCTAAAAAATATTTTTCTTCAAGACGAAATCTTGTGACATTATTTTATATTTCAAGACGAAATCACTTACAGAGTATTAGACACATACTGTATATTGTTTTGCCGGTGACCTACTCCCTACAAGTGACCTCAGTTCCGGCTCATCTTATTTTATGATACACTGAGTTGGACCACATAATAGAATACAATAGAATAAAAGCAATAGAAGACCACATAATAGTATTAGCATAACCCATTTAAAAATATATATATATATAATTGGATTCTTTGAAGCATAAGAGAAAAACCTTATGCTTTAAGCATAAGGTTTCAACACCAGTAATAAAAAAATTTATATTAAAATCCTTAAATCTTAAATTAAGTCGATTTAGTTCATATCAGATTAAGAACAGGTCGATAGGCATACTGACATGTCTTAGTCGCCTACAATAGGTGATTAAGGCCGCCTATTAACACACATTTTAGAATTTGTAAGTGCGCTGCTGACCCTGACAAGGGTATAGGATGAGGATCAGGGGATGTAGGATAAGCTTTTGATCAAGATATAGGATGAGGTTTAGGGGTTAGGGGATGAGCTTTGGCTTCTCTTATTCACCTTTCGAGCTATTAACTCAAGGAAAAATGTTTTTTTAATAATTTTTTTATGTCCTCATTTGCAACGGTTTCCCAATATTACACAGAACCCATTGATGATTGTAAATTTTCGAGTTGATTGCATTATTAGCTTTTGTCTACGACTTCGCGGCTCTCTATCTTTATTATTCATATATTTTTGTCAGACGTTGAATTTTTTACTTTTATTTTTAGAACATCTCTCGTAAACAGTACTCTTAGTCTTGTCGCTTTAATATCCTTTAAATCTCCGTTAAAAGTCGAACACATTCGAGTACTCAAAGACATAAAAAATATCCAACAGAAAAAAGTTAGTTCAAAAAGATTTTCATACGATTTCATTCGCGCTCATTTAAAACGTACGGTTTCATGCAGTAAATGGACTAACCATTTTTGCGAAATATTTTTCACGTACGTACAACGGAACAAACTGAACTTACATACTACACTTGAACTGAAAATGTTTAACTGAGAGATGCTTGACTGATTGAAAATAGCGTGAAAAAATATTTTCATTTTAAAGGGTCAAATATAGTGTGTTACTTTATTTTGTTCTGCAATTTGAGATCGTATTCGCAGAATCGAAGCGTTATTGCACTGCACCCCTAAAATACATTCTTAAGATAACTTTAGTACATAGTTGAAGGGCACACAAGTTGAATTCGAGGGACAACCTTTATTCGAGTTGTTTTTCTAAATTACCTATACATTGTTAGCTTTAACGAAATGCTACAATTTGTTTAAAAAATGTCGAGGTCAGTGTCGAGTTTTAAGTTACAGAATAATTTGAGATTAGTTTTTATTGCGTCTTCGTTGCATGATTAGTTAAGGTGAGTCCAGACTATAGAACAAAATATGTTGTAAAACATAATTATATAGCATGTTATTTAGTGTTATAAAACAAAGTTATATATAACATTTACGTGGAGACACGTCGTCACGTGTACTCGTGATGCGACCTAGACCAATATAACATTGTTATATTGCACTGTTGTTTTAATATGTACCGTCTTATGTTATGTTACAATGTTATAAAGCAATGTTAAATAATGTAGACGCATTATACAACAAAGGGTATTGGGTAACTTTGTATGGTAGGTATCATTTTTTTTCCGAAATGCTTTTTCAAATTATGCTACTTTTATGAGTAGCCGCAAAAGTTGAAAATGATGCCAACTTTACCCAAACCCCTTTATATAACATGTTACTATATATCACTTAATTTGGACGCACCTTTAGAATGAACCGCATGACCTTTTCCAGTGTTTTTAAGACCTCAAACAATACTAAACGTTACTTAATTAGTTCAATTATGACGTACTAAGTTCTAAAGAGATTTGAAGCAGTACCGTATCTAGTTCGGATAATAAAATGTGAATGAAACATTATCGATAATATTGAAGTTATTATCGATTTTAAAGGAGTTTCTGTGGCACTTCTGTGTGCCAAGATTTCATTCAAATCTTTTAAACGGTTTATGCGTGATTGCCATTCATTAAAAAAAAGCAAAACTGTAATTTATGTATTACTTGAGAAAATTTAAATTTCATTATCACTTTCATCACTATTCATTATGAGGCACTTATAATCCCAATAAAACTCAAAGTTTATTGAGTTCTCTCAAAAGAATTAGCGTTTTTAATTTAAAGCCCACACAATCCCCGGAGAAGTTTCGATACAAGGGAAATAACTCAGTTGAACAACCCCTGGGTATTGTCACGGCTAACAGTTAAGTATTAATACGTAAATTTACTTTCAATGTTGACCGACCAACTGACCCCGCTTTCCCTCTCAATCAGCTTATATATAGAATTCCACCAATCAAATATATTTTTGTTATACCCACTGGAAGTGTTCGTCTCTACTTTGATTAAATGGAGAAAAGTTTTGAAGGCAAACATAAAAGTTTGTAGTTATATTTTGACTTTTATATTTTATTAATTAATTTTGACTTAACATTTAACTGTCATATTTATTCTGTTATTGTTTTGTTAAATACTTATGTAGTCAAGTGGCATCTAGCGGCATTCAGTTAAGTAAATGCTTTTCCTCTGTGTAAACAGACATGTGCTATTGTCTACCACACTAGCGCACTATAGATTTAAAGTACTTCGGAAGATTGACAGGTTTACTAACTGTGTTTTTCTAATCAGTTAGGGCATCATCTTTTCTAGTCTATCACCTATCATAATATGTAGACCCATCAAAATCTGCTATGGTACTGTCAATAAAATTATTGTTTCTATAGTTGTATACTAATATCCTTACATAGTACCTATACTTTGAAGTCGCTTTCCGCGTCTGTCTACTGTGTATATTCGCTAACTCCTCCTGGACCACGCAATGGATTTTAAAGCGATTTTCACAATTAGTTAGATAATGTTTATGAAAATTTTATATATTATGTATAGTAAAACCTAATTTAGTTTTTATATACCTATATTAAATGGTAAAAAAAAAATTGCAATCCGTCTGTCTTTTTCTTCGCTAACTACTTCTAAACTACCCAAAGTATTTTTATTCGGTTTTCACTTATCGAAAGAAGGATAAAGTAGGAAGGTTTGTGTATATAAAAAAATGCATCACGGGCGAAGTCAAGAGCGGGTCATTTGCTTTTTGCAGTCATAAGTTGGTCAACCCGTCTTGTGGCAGTAACCATACAGAACCAAGTTTCGGTGAATGAGTAAGGGATGCCAGAGCCCATCCTTTCATACTTGTCCTTTATCTCATTAAGGTCGGCAGAACTTTTTTTAGCACATATAGCGTTGCTTGTATTAAAAGGCTACGGTAACATCAAGGGGACCGTCAGCCTACCTTTACGCAAAAAAAAGAACATATAAAATAAAATTTTGCCCTTTCATCGTTTGTAATATTATAACTTTATATAAGTAAGGATTACCGACTGACCTAAAAACTCCCAAGTTGAGTATTGAACCGAGAATCCGGAGGAGAAATTGAAGCAAAAGTTTCGCTTAGATATCGCAAAACATTTTATATTTAACAATTTATCAATTTCGATAAGAAATTCATATCCGGACGCTTATTTTATCAGATTTGCTACAGTATCTACCCCTAGTATTTCGTTCATCGTCGGCTATATTAGGCCTTATTGCAAAATATACCCTAAGAACGAATGGAATGTAAGAAACATATTGCGTACTACTAATGGTGTGAGGTAGGAATATGAAACTGACTCAGTACAATGACGCAACAATAGCCTTCATATACTAACATTATCTATTAGATATATTGAGTTTTTTGTAGTATTCCTTTCCTTTAACTTGCATATAGAATTATTATTTCAAAAAATAAATAAATTAATATAAAATAAATAGGTAGAATTTAAAAACACTACCAAAATTACTGTTATGTCACCAACAGCTTGACATAACAGTAACTTAAAAATTTAGATACATTAAAATAGAATTGTGATTACGATGGTTCACTTTTCTTTGTACTTTAATTACTTTATTAAACCTAAAAAAGCTACTGTTTGTTTTAAAGATACAGTTTTGAACTTACACTTTATGATTTTCTATGTTAAAGGGAACAGTCATTATTTAATTCAGGGCACGCCACTAACACAGCAATTTACTTACAAGGCTGTCAAAGGCGTGTCTCGATGGATTTAACTGCTTTCAATCATATTCGGGGGGAATTATTTATAAACTTATTTAGTCACATTTACTCCTTTAAAATATAATTCAGTTTCAGGACAAAAATGTAGGAAACAGATGAATCAATAATTTACACAGGATTATTTAGTTTATTAGATTTGTTTTAAGAACAAACTTTTATCAAATTGTAACATTTATTTTATTAGATATGTATGACATAATATATTCGGTTTTTTTTCTGTAGCAAATCCAAAACCGTAGAAGATGCAGAGAATATGCTTAGGCGGTTTCTTGGTTAGGCGTAAAAATGAATAAAAATTTAATCTAAGCATATATTCGTTGTATGGAAAGAAAAAAAAATCTAAACAGTAGAAGTGTTCAAATAAAATAACATATTTTGTATATTTCTTTAATGTTTTGAATCTTAATGTTAATTTAATGGTCCACTTGATGGTAGGTGGCTACCATCGCCTATAATACTCACCGAAACACAACACATGCTGTTATTTAGCGGTCGTCTTCTATAACAGGGTGGTTACTGCCGCCAGATGGACTGATCAAACTACGAAACACAGTGTGCCCTGTTACTACTAAATATAATAATTAATATTATAACAATCTCTATTATGCTGTGTAGAGGTACTGACAAGCTACTGAGCACCTATAATGAGATTTTTTTTAAAAAATCACTGCTATTATTTGATGTAAATTAATTAAAAAAAAAAAAAAAAAAAAAACCACTACACTATGAATTCCGAATAAATAGACTTGAGTTGAATAAACAAAGACCAACACGAGTGTAAGAAAGTTTTTGAGAAATTAATAATTTCGGCATTGTAACTTTCGTGATAATTATCACGTAGAATGCTTCACTATAATACTCGTATAACATATCAAAGGCCAAACACGCCCATTAGCGGCACGCAATCAATTCTTTGTAAACGTTTTTATTGAAAATCTTTTCAGATTGTTATTTTTATTTGGGAAACACTTACTTAAATGTGAAATTTTAGATTTCGTATTAACTAAAGTTTTTAATTCTGAAAAAAATATCATGTTCCCTTTATGTCGAGTCCAGTTATGTCGAGCCGTGAGCTTGGTCTCGCTTTTACTTCCAAAATTTTCCTTTTCATTGTTATTTTTATATTACCGTCATAAGGAATAAATTTTGCTATAGGACTGTTATAATAATCTAATTCTTCATTATTTGTTAACCGATTTCACTATCTAGATACTTGACTGTATTTTTAAAAATTATGGTTATTGTTGACTATAGTTATAATAGTTCTATACTTTTGTAGGGTTGTCTAGTACATATTATCTTTAATCACAGAAAACCCCCAAAAGTGTATGTAGTATGTGTAATAACAAAATAGTTTATTACAAAATTATTATCAATTTAATTAAGCGGAAACACGCTTCGTTAGTTAATTAAAGGTCAACCTTAATGAAAACCAATAGAAATTGTTGATGAGAAACTTTACTATGTAATCATCGAATGTATGTAATTTAAAATTTATTGCTTAGTAGGAAGTGGATAAATTTTAATATATTATGTATTTAATCAAAAACGAGTGAGGGGAAATAAGTTATTGATACAGTAACCCGAAAAAATGCAAAAAAAGATTTTGGGTATCATAAAAAAATTTTAAATATTTTTTGCCTGCGACTTCATTCGCGTCCCTCGGGAATATTACCTCTTATAGAGGCAGTTTTATCCACAATGTATGTTCTGCATGTTTATTATTTCTCCAGTTCATTAATATAAAGAAAAAATATATAGAAATATAAATCTACATTTTACACAGTCGATAAATACCAAAACAGTGGCGTGTCAATATCTCATTTAACATAGATTTATAAATATAAAATGTCACATTTCCTAGCGTGACTGGAATGTGTGGCGTGTTTTAATTAGTCATATTTCATGTGGTTTTTGGACGTTAATTTAAACGCAAGCATGCCGTCTCATTACTGCCCGATATTTTTTTTTATTAGGCTCGATACACACTATATAGTATAATATTCACATAATATTTAAAATAGTTCAAGACTGTACCTATGCAACAATCCAATTTTTGAAGTAACGAAATCATTACTGGCTTTTATATTTTTAAATATTGCATTTGTTTTAAAACATTATGTAAGGTTACTTAAATCATCTACGTTGTCGTAGATGTTATATAAATGATTTATATTTTTTTTTTGACAAAAACCCATAGGAAATAATCAAGAGACCTGTATTAATCCAGTTATCTTGAAAATGTTTATTTAGAAAGATTTACTGACTCCTAATTATTTACTGATTTAGCTTAGGTACTCGTAATTTTAATTGAGATATTTTATCAGCACAAATTCTTTTCTTGTCTAAAAGTACCGCTGTTTACACAATGTTAACACAAGACTGCTAAGAGATAATGCATAAATGTCCATTTTCGTGTTGACATTATACTGACAAAGTAATATCTCTAAAGTTTATCTTCGCCAATGTAGTGTAGTTGGTACCCTGTCAAAATAATTCTCTGCGACAAAGTGCAAGCTTTAAAGGCATGTACACATAGAAGGCAATATTTAACGAGATATGAAATATTATCAAAAAATATTAGAGATTTAGTTCTTATTAGCGGGCCGTCCCCGGCTTAGCAATAATATATAAAAAAATCTCCTTAAATGATCTTTCCATTAATGAAAACTGCTAGTTCTTAGTTTACTAGCAGACGTCAGGGACAGACGTCGGGGGAGAAAGTTGTGAATGTCGACAGACATATTATTATTATTACTTCAGAAATTTTTATAACAAGCGATCCATTTGTAGCTGCTTTGTGTTAATTTCAAATTTCTCTCAGTGTCCTAATCTAAACCAAAATCCTAAACTAAATTGCACTAGAAGCGTGAACTATTCGTCTTAGTTCGGAGAGTCACGACCAAAATCACCTCTGTCCTAATTTTCAAACTAGTTCATTCCACTCAGTATCTATTACAAAATGTGCTCGGTTTTGTACAAAATACAAACTGTTATTTGTTTTATATTTATTTCTTCAATAAAATTGTAATATTGTGTATTGTAAATTCAATCTAATAATAAGTGTGGTATGCGATAATGGTGCTTATAAAAGATTGTTTATTATTTTTTGCTTTACAACTTTTTCGGTGGTTTAATTTTTTTGTTAAAAAGTTTTTATGGAATGATAATATACATAATTGTCAAAGACATCCTCAATTCGGATTACCAGTCAATCAAATAAAGAAATATTGTGTCAATCGTGCTGCGAGCTGTATTTTGTATATGCTTCTTTACATTTTTTCAAAAATCTTTTATAGAATATATTTGTTTCATTTTTATAAACTTGATATAGGTACATTTATATTCGCACGGATATCAAGTTAATTAGCGGATTTGTTTTATATATATTTTCAATAACTAATTTTTGCATACTCTTAAAGAGATAATGATCAATTTTATCAATTGATTTTCCATTATTTTTGGACAATTTTTTGGGATAACGAAACTGACCTACCCACGTTAAGACACCGTAGGTCGGGCGTGGTTGTCGTTGAAACGCGATGGCGGCTTTTTGACGTAATTCAATTTTTCATCGACTCCCATCGACGCCCAGCGAGCTCTTGACTTATGATAATAACTACTTGTGAAATGTTAGATTTTTCACAATCCCTTGGTGATTGGTCACGCTCGTTTTTGTGTAATGTATATAAAAGTATATAAATTTATTACACACTAGCGACCCGCTCCTGGCTTCGTCCAGGAAAAAATAATTAGGTTTTATTATTATAGTATATATACAAATTCTGTGAAAAATTATCTAATGAAAACCTTTGAGTAGTTTATGAGGAGTTAGCGGCCATAGACAGACGCGGACACCGATTTCAAATTATACTATTAACATACTAGCTTTAGCTCGCGACTTCATCCGCGCCCTTTTTCTTAGGCGTTAATATATTTATTAAATCGCTTATTGCTCAAATATTTTTGTCAGGCGTTGATTTTTTTTGTAGATGATGCCTCGGATACAGTACGTTTTTATGCCTTTTTCTGTGTCCCTGACAACTTGTAAGCAAAATTTTGCTCAAAAATTGTTAAAAGTTGTTTTTTACATTTCATTCTAGCGAAGCCTTGAGGCAAAATTTAACAAATTCATCATAATGTAGATACCGACCACCGTCTCGCTGGACTGATGACTTCTAGAGATACAGTATAGTGACGCTCAATTAATGATAATGTTTAATTAATATTATTTAAAATAATTCAAATAGATTGTTTAACGAAAAAAAAAAAGTTTATTATCTAGTGTATAATTCTTGTCTGAATTAAAAAGATTTTTTATTAAGAATTGAAATAATATTTTCAATGATTTTTAGCTAGTAAAAAAGAGTGTCTTCTCATATCGTGTATGACAAAATCTATTGCTTACTCGAGCTTATCCAGTTGGCCAATTTCCAATACTCGAAAACTAATTCAAAAGACCCGCATTTTCTTGTTTTGTTCAGTGAAAATGTGTGAAATAAGTTCGGTATGGACGTATCAATAATAAATGGTCAAATGTGTATTGTATGATACTCGTGTAAAGTTTGCAAACTAGGTCACCTGCATGTATTACTTATATTTTTACTATTAAAGGTGCTAATAATTTTGAGGTGTCTGCGTTTTAGCCTTCACTCACTCTAAGTAGATTCTAATAGGTGAGAATAGAAGCTAAAAACCCTTTTATTCGGAGGTGAGTCTAAATTGTATAACTAAATATGTAGTTATATAGCATGTTTTATATGTGTTATATGTCAATGTTATATAACATTTTCGTCTGAGTCACGTCATCACGTGTACTCATGATGCGACCGAGATATTAAATTGTTTAATGTTGCAATGTTATACAAAAATGTTAAATAATGTAGACATTTTCTATACTAATATTATGAAGAGAGAATATTTGCATTTTTGTATGTTTGTAATGAATAATGATTGAATACTCAAAAACTACTGAACCGATTTTGATAATTCTTTCACTTATAGAAAGCTACATTATCAGCGAGTAACATAGGCTATATTTTATAAATTTACGCAGGCGAAGTCGCGTGCAATAAAATAAATGTTTCAAGTCCTAAGACTCGAAACAAGTTCCAGGTAAAAGCGAAAGTATTATAAAAAAATCACAGTTGAAACAAAATAATTAGAGCTAAGTAAGAAAGTAACTTCAAACGATTGTTTAGTAATATGATTGCGTGATAACGTACAATTAACTTTTCATTTAATTGGACCTACGAGGGCAAGAATCGTATTATAACTATATAGGTGATCACGAGAACGCACTTGTGAACTACTTAAATATTTAGGGCGTGTCTAGACACAAGTCGGAGACTTTATATAATTAAAAAAAGAAATATCAACCATTGATAGACCGATTGGATTTGATTGTTTAAGTGATTTTATTGTATTTAATTAAACTGTATCTGGTCTTCATCAGTATTGGTTATATCTATGACCCACTGTGGGGAAGTTCGCGTATAGAGCAATTTTTTTCAGGACAGTTTAGTGGGACTCTTAGTAAGTATTTTAGATTTGGGTAAATTCATCTGGTACATTTTCCAGCTCTTTCATAAAAATATCGTTCAATTACATGCATTTAGGTTATTGGTTTCTAATCATTTATACACAGAATCACATATAGTGAGCGAGTTGTCTATTGAAATAATAGCTAAAAATCATACATGATAACTCGCCAATTTGGGCGAGATAAATTCGGGCGAGTAGTCCATTAACTCCGTCCATATGGTCGAACGGTCTCAATCCCGCGTACGTCTCGAATATTTGAGCTCAAATCGATTGTAAGTTTTCAGCCAATAACGTACGGGAGTGTAATCTTTGAGCATATCGGTCGTAGTCGATCCGTTTTATCTCGATTTTCATTCAGGTGTCTCTGATTCTGTACCGTTTGGATGGCAGCTACGCAACGCCCTGAGAATAGCCGATGTTTGCCGAAGTTGGACGAAGTTTTACGATGTTATTGACTTAGTTTTATTTTCCCTTTTACTAGTCGATTAAATTTTAACTCTGTGGTTTACGGTTTATGCTCATCGGATCGCTATGTGGTTAGAAACCTGAATCTCATGGCAAATGGGAAAATAAAAATTTGTAGAGTACGGAAATTGGACTAAACTATCTTGATATTGTTTAATTTTTATTTGTCTTTAATAGGAGTCGGTTTAAATGAATCGTCTTCATTTTAATTGTATTTTAGAATGAATTTTAATGTTATTATATAATTTCGATCTCAGCTGTGTATCGTACTGATAAATTTTATGGTGAATTTATTTAATTTGGTTTAAAAAAAAAAGGTTTTCTTTACGCTCACATGATCTGCGCTGTAAGATATCAGCTAGATGTAGTGTTGCGACCTAGTAAACAATCAAAAACTTAATTAAAAAATAATATACATATAAAATAATATAAAAATAAATACAAGTATTCACATAAAACACTCGGCCGTCTTTATTATTTCAATTTGGCGATTTTAGAATACCCATAAGAAAAATTCCAAGTCGAGTCACGAATAAAGAGTACCAGTCACACGTAGCCGATATATTTTCTTAAAGCCATTAGCTGATACATAATTGGTGAGATCGATTTTCTGTGTTTTACATTTTAATATCCACCGGGCTTAATAGCTTTTGTATTAGAGTAGGGAAACACTAACATATACGAGTATAAACACTTTAAACCGCTAAATGTTTACCAGCATTATTTAAACTGAAATAAATTTATTTATTTCGATTTTCAAAATAGGGGCCATTAAGTTTATATAATGTGATAAGGGTTTTATATTGTAAAACTGTTTTCATAAAAATGTTTAAATCATTAAGGGTCTCTTTCACCAACTGCAAGTAAAGTGTTGATTAGTTACTTTTAGAAATAATTTCATGTTTTATTAAATTATGCACTCGGTTTACTGCATCATTCGATAGGCGATTTTTTTTTATTATTTTCTTTTTAATGTTTAGGACTTTTACCGTACAAACAAAGGTATATTATCTCCTTCATTCCCGGTTACCGGTGACTTTAAATGGCGGTTAGCCTACTTGACACATGGTAAAAGAGGCCCTTAAATACATAAGATGCCAATACATCTATATACCTATATCAAGGAAATTGTGATGTAATACAAAAATAATATATGTGTAAAGCTGATGTGATGCTGATAAAGTTTTTAGATGAATAAAATTTTGTCTAAATGAATAAAACTTGTGGTATGCAATAGATTTTGCACCTTATTTAAAAGAAAATATAAAGGACAAAGAAATAGGACTTTCATGTAAATGAAATCGAATTTCAGCAAAATATATCCGCGACTAGCCTGTCCTGAACTCGCTCGTCAATCTCATCTTCTGTCTCTTCTACACGTTCAGTGCATTTTCGCGTGAGAAAGAGATGGCAACAGTTTTTCTCGCCGTCCCCAAAGCACGATTTATAACTCTCTCGGCGTGAAGCAAATTTATGTTCGTGCGATTAGTTGAGAATGCTTTTTAAACGTTTCGAGACAGCTGAGTAATGGCTTCACAGCTCACAGCTACCGAATATCTAAACTTTCACCTTGAATGAATACTGTAACAGTAAAAAAATATTGATATTTATTTATTTATCCAGGTTCTCTTCACGAGAGGTGGCTTATTAACATAGGCAATGACGTGTGTTTTGCAACTGCGCTACTGACCTTTGTAGGATAAGTTAGAGATTACGAGGAGAAGGGAAATGGGCTCTTGGTATACCTTACTGTACTCAATCACCGAAACACAACAGCACACAGTTGTTGTTATTTATTTCATGGCAGGCACACTGAGTGCCTAAGAAGACAATCTTACAGAAGACTAAAAGTGTGTAAAAATACTAATTAAGTCTTGTTAAGCTATAACAGTTTTATTTTAGAGCACGGCAACAACTTTGGATGAACGAAATGTGCACTTTAGTCTTTTAAACTCGCACCTTAAACTTCAAGGAAAACAACAAGACTCCAGAGGCTAAACTTATTATGCAGCATGTAGTGCTTTGTGTAATGCAGCTACTAAGTGCCTGTTTAAGCTAATCACCAGACTAACAGAGCATTAAAAGTATGTAGCACTCATTTTTTTCTAGTTTTCATACTTTAATTCGAAATCCACATAATTGCCCAGGCTGTATCTATTTTGGGTTGGGTAAGTTTGGAAGTTTTATATTTATATTTTTTGATATTTTTTGATATTATCAAGTAACATTTGAATTGAATTTTTTTTTCATTGTTAACATATTGCAATGTATTGATTCTTTACGTTTTTTGACTACTGTTCTGCGATAAGTCCTAACGAATGACATAAGTCCTAGCATATTCATATGACATAACATATTCCAATAAAATTGAAAAAAAAAAAAAGAAAAGGTCGTGCTACTAAATAAAAATTTCTACCAAAAACATTATATATGCCAAATACACAAATCATATGTTTACTTAAAGTGAGATGCTAGTGAAATCATTTTATTATTTGCATAATACTAATATAATTTGCTTTTCCTATTGACTATATGGGCTATAAGTTGAGGTAAGTTAAAGTGGAGTCACTAAATAATACTAAAAATATTATATTTTAAAATAATTAATTCCATAAATCGCTCGCGATTTCGCTTCTTTATATATTAGGCATATTATATCTTCACAACATTTACAAAATTTTAGTGATTAGCTTTAAAGACATATATGACGTAATTTTTATATAAAATATTTAACAAATGCAACAAGTTACGGAGAAATGCAATATAGACCTTATTTCTTTTTCATGTTTTTTAGTATATCGAGTTAATGTGTCTAACGGAAAAAATATATATCATATTAAGTACCGACTAAAGACGACGACATTATTTCGACCTTAAAATCTAGATTGATCCTTTTTATGACTTTTATTTTTATAGCGTATGTAGCGAAGATGAAGCCTATGATGGAGCGAGCTCACCCAGAAGATGACTATTCACTCGAACATTGAACTTGACTTTAAAAAGCAACGTAACTTTATTTTTTATTTCAATAATAATAAATCGAACACAGAACGTATACCGACACTTGACTAGAACAATAAAGTTGCTGAATGTAAGAGGTCAATGTCTTTCCGAATGTAGGTCAAATGCACATCCCTACACTAATGACATCTAACGAATTCGCCGCACGAATAGGGGAGGGGACGGCGACACGAAACGCTGCCTCTTTTCATTGGTAACTTTCAGTAGCATTGATAAAAGTGTACGAAATTGAAATAATAGTAAAACACTAAAGTTAAACTTAAATAACAATATTTTCCAATGATAATTTTATAAAGAATTTTCAACTCTTGACTTCGCCTGAACACTTTGACTATCCGTAGAATATACTAAACTTGTGATTGGGAGATTCATTTATTATGGAAGCCACAAAGACTGTGTGTATTGGTTCACTTTTAGAGTGACTTTTTTTCGGCAAATTATATACACAAACCTTCCTTATTTGTCGCTCTTTCCATCATTGAAAACCATATCAATATCATCGGAGAACCAACAAATAGGTATAGAACATACTAAATTAATTAAACATATTATTACTAACAGATGAAAAGTGAATGACTTCCCTGTCAATATCCGCCTCGTATTTTACTTACCTTCTTTGTGAGTTTCTTTCCTTACCTGTTACCTACATAGTATTTAGGCCCAGAAAGAGATGAGAATTCCATTTGTCTCACATTTAATTTATTCTTTGTAATTTCGATCGTTTTAAATCGTGAATGTTAAAGTCAAGAGCATCGGCTAGTTTTTTATAATTTTTAAGTTTCGTGTATTTTTTTGTATCTCGATACTCTGCAAATAAATAGCAAAAGAAAATATAAATAAAATCGCTCTACATTAGCGTGAAATCATCAATATTACAATCACTTCATTATAGATTAGATAAATTCGGGTAATGCTTTCAAAACTGTGATATTATAACAAAAACTGGCTTACTTTCGACAATTTAAAATAGCCTTAGAAATTTATATAATATTTCAACCATCATTTTTCTTCTTACATTTTCTGAACGTCCTTACAATTTTATTAACCACCTCAACCTAGACATTAATTTTATTGTTAAAGTCTTTATTAATGAACTAATGGGATTTAAGCAAAGCTTTTGACTGACATAATAACGTAAACGACATTATTGTCGTAGCTTAAGGGCTTTTAAAGGACAATGGAGAATAGCACTGACAATAGAACAATATCATTTATATGACACCCTAATTGTGGTTTGAATGAAAAGCTTATTTAAATAAATTAATCGGTGGTGTCGCAAGGGTCTTATCTCGGACCTCATATTTTTTCAATATTGTTCTTATTTATGAATTTTTTACTAGAACAAATTAAAAATATATTTTGAAGAAGAAATCGTGTGATGGTTTTCAATTATTTATTGATATTGACAGTTGGCAAGCAGTTCAAACACTGAAATGCACTGGTAGACAAATATTTGAAATATTGAATATAAAAAAAAAACATATAAAAAATATGCTCACGAACATATTGTCATAGAAAAACCACGGCCTTACAAAAGTCCATGATATAACAGCACATGCGCTGTTGTGTTGAGCTACTATCGCGCGAGTAACTGAGTTTTCTTGCCGGATTTGTATTGAGGCCGCACGTACTATACGCTCGAGCTTATTACCGAAGTATCGTAAAATCGATAGTACTACCGAATTATCGATAGTAGTTAATATAGTACTAGCTACTATCGAATATTATCGCCATATTATCGCGCGAGAACGCGTATCGTCTCGGTTCTGCATCCATATTATAGCTTGCGACAACTTCGCAACGGTACAGACGCTGAAGCGATCATTCTTGTGCAACTGATTTTATGGGGGTAATCGCTCTAGTGACAGAATAGTCGCTTATGCAACATTTTTATCGTGTACAAACATGAGACAGTGTGAGGCTATGTGCTGAGTAGCCAATGTGCTGTCTCCCTGAAAGAGAACAGTGCATCTAACAGTGAGTACATTTATTTGATTGAATCTGAGATAAACCGTGATAACAGTAAATTCACACTAGTTGTCCAAATCCTGGTTCGTTAACGCGGATATACCCTGACATTATCTGTTACTCGCAAGAAATCGCAATTGGATCGTGTCCAACTATCTCTCTACTTAATGATACCTTAAAATACCCTCTCTTGTATGTAACGAAAATTTTATACATTTTATACGTTTGTTAACTTTTACAATTTTTTCTTATTAAAAGTTTTTTATTATACAAATCTAACAACCTAAGAAATCGTTTTTTATCGTGGGCTTATTTATATAAATAAAAATAAATCACCAAATATGTTTCTAATCACAAAAATCGAGAACTGCTGGACCAATTCAGCTACTTTTTTAAAAAAAATGCCCAGATCATTGCTTAATTATGTGCAAATCCGGGGGAGGGTCGCTAATTTTATTTAAATTTTAACAGTTCTTACAGTGAAGTAAACTATATCATAAAACGGCAATTACAAATTTAGAAAAAAAAAGTGGAATTATCGATAACATTAAACATTTAAACTATTTTTTAATATTTCATAAATTATCTATCTTTCTTATATAAACAATATGATGAAAGTTATGGCCTTAGGAATGTCAATGGCCTAATGAGTAATGAATGGTTGCTTTTTCTAATGTTTGTTAAGTTTTAGTGCATACTTCTGTTGGGTTTTAAAAGTCGATATACTATAGAACTTCTGAGTTACTGTATCGCCTTGCATTTTTAGTAAGGATTTTAAAGTTTCATTATTATATAAAAATGCAGTGACAAAGTTTTAATGCATCTGAAATTTTGATTTTCCAAGTGTAGTCTAACCGTGAGACAAGTACATAGGATTATCGGGTATTCAGCAAATTGCCTTCTAGCTAAGCTGGGTTGGGAATAGGTCGTATTATGTATGTAGGCACGTTATTACGAAGAATCATAGCTTTTACTAAGGCTTCAGATTTTAGAGCATTACAAATTGTTTACATAGGCGACAGTTATCTTTAATTTCTTATTTTAATGTTCTATTTTTGTGACTTCATATGTGTTGTCATTCTCAATGAGGAACACTCTTATAAGTGGATCTTATATGAGATGGGTAAAACCGTGGAGCAGAGATAGTCACAATGTAACATAGCTTCTATCCTTATACCAAACTTCATAAAAATCCATTCAGAACGTATAATTGTAAAGAATTCAAAAACACATAGATATACTTTCGCCTTTATAACAGAATTAAATGGATATTCTGGGGATCGCAAAAAAGTCTTATATGCACGATTAGAACTGATTTCAAAGAATAACGAAGCAATCTTCTTCGTCGGCTTGATTCTTCGTTTGAGAGATTAACATCAGAAGTGCTACGGTTTCCATATTTAGATTTTTATCACCAAAAGAGACTTTTTATCACCAAACCAAAAATAGAATTTAATAAAAAAAATTTCTAAGCAAAAAGTGTTGCTTTTTGCAAGAAAATATTTAATTTTTCATTCGCACAAATATTTCATTGGCACGAACAAATATATCAAAGTAATTGCTACGAAATAATGTAATTATTATGAGACTCAAAACACGCACAGTATAAAAGAAATCATATAATGGGTACAAGATTATTTTCTCCTCATTCTGGGTGGAAATTAAAGTCTTTTCTTATGTTGATTTTAGGTAACAATGCGATCTTTACATAACAATATATTTAAATGTCCCTCTGTGGACTTTCGTGACAGCAATAACCTTTATTCAATTTGATGATGAATATTATGAAAAAATGTACGTAATGCATTTCCATTTTCATTAATTTTGTCCTCATTTTTCTACCGGTTTGGCGTTGCGGAATTAACGAGATTTCTTTAATGTATTTTGTTTGCGGATAAACAAAGAGAACACGAGATCTTTATCTTAAATACATATATAACTTAAACTAAGTATCAACTTTCTTGGATATATTGAATACTCTAACTATTAATATGCCATAAAGAGGTTTTACATTGAAAAATTGTTCACATAAATTATTATTTAAAAAACAATTTTCCGCCCACTTTCATGAGAGAGCGGTAAACGCGATAGTAGCGAGATTCTAAAGTGCTGCCACAAATTTTGCAGCGTAATCGGTTTCCAATCACATCGAAGAAACGGCGAAGGAAATTCTTTCTATAGTTTTAGCACCTGTAGTTCCAATATATAAATTATGTTTTTTTTTTAATGTAAAAACATCGTAGGTAAGCTGACAAACCCATTTGATTGTAGGTATCATCAACACTGCGTGCACGCATCACAATATTTCTTAAAATGGGTTGGGCGGTTTTCAGAGATTAACGTTAACGAATATGGTGACTCTGTATACGTTGGCGCCACTTATCGATTGAAAAACGCACTTTCTCAGTGGAGATATTTACCGCAAATACTTTACCACCTCTATAAATTATAGTCAAGCGAATTAAGATCGCGAGTTGATAATGACTAATTAATAATATACAATGTTACTTATCTATTCCTAGTCCCTTATATTATACATTAGTTGTTAGAGATATGCTGCAATGTGCTAAGAAATATCGGATCTTAAGTTAATTTTTCTTATAATATTTATTGCATAACATTTACCGTCTGCAGTGGTCTTGATACCCTAGGTGGGTATCATTTGGTCTTTTTTTGGCGACTGCAGATGGTAAATCATTTGTCAGCTTGTCTGCCATCTTTATAAAAACTGTTATATCATAAAACTTAAAATGAAAATTTCCATTTTAGTTACCAATAATATATCGGAAGTATAATCATATTATAGATCCGCTAGTAGTGAGTGAGTCAGCCCATCCGTTAACGATGATGAACGATGTAACCAGTGTTATTAACTGGAAAATGAACATTGCAATCGACGACGAACAATAATGTGTTTAAAGTCTATGGCGCTGTGGTTCAATTTCGAATAATAGAATACCAGTCTTCTTCGTCTTAAGATTTTTATATGTAACAATAACAACATTATATTAGTATATGCCTTCATATGAATGGTATTGAAAAATATATATAATGTTACATACATATCTTATCTTGCATATCTTTACATAGTATAAAATAAAGTCGCTTTTCACCGTCTGTTCCTCTGTATGTACGCTTAGATCTTTTAGACACGTATGCAACGGATTTTGATGCGATTCACTAATGGAAAATGAAGAAAGAGGAAAGTTAAATAAGGAAGCTTTTTATATATAATTTGCAGAAAAAAATTCTCCCTTGCGAAGCCGGGAGCGGGTCGCTTGTTTATCATATAATATAGGCTATATTTTATAAAGTTACGCGGACAAAGTCGCGTGCAACAGCTAGTAAAGAATAAATTAACTTAAATTAATACTTACTGAAACTGGAACAAACAGTTTTTATTCTATTTTATATTTGCATATATCAAAGCTTTTAAAGCTTAAAAAACTCATGTTCTAAACACATTGTTTTAACATTTCTGACTAGATACTTAGTAATTAACCTATTATTAATTCCATATAATATTTGCTGTTAGGTTCAAAGAAGAGCAATTATATTCCCAGTTCCTTCCAGTTGGACCGGATCCAAACAGTTCTTTCGAATCATAATTGACTATTACATCAGACTGTACACAAACCGTACATTAACCTTTTTTTCTTGTCAGTCTCAACCATCACAATCGAAATCGGGTTGAATCATGTTTGAAGTTGAACCAGTTAATGACTGATTCTTATATTTATGCATTTTGTACATTACCAACCGAAGATTTTTATCAGTAAGCGAATTGAGAGCCTTTTCTTCAGCTGTAGCTTCCTATTTTTTTGCACTTTTCCTTCAGTTAACTTTGAGTTCGAACGCATAACGTTTATTTGTGACTTAGCTTTTTCTCAGGTGTTAAAACATTTATTCAATCTTTATTGCTCATATATTTTGTTAGACATTGAATTACTTATTTTATTTTTAGATGATCCTTCGCAAACAGTACTCGTTTTCTGGATGAAAAGTACCTGCTATTTTTTGTATATCTTACAGCGTGTATGCAAAAGCATAACAAACAAACAAATTAACTCATGAAGTATGAATAACTATGAAGTTAGAAATATGAATCACTCAACACCTTATGTAAGGTAACCAAAATACTATCTTTATATCAGAATATCCTAAAATTGTTTTATTTAAAACTTTACGTCAGAAAAAACTATATCCTGATAAGTAAGTACACAATCAATGAAAGATTTTTATAATTACCCAATTTGAGTGACTCAAAAGTTTTTAGACCGTTTTAGTTAATTCCTATCCACTGTACGATCACTGAGGTCTAAAATTATGTACTTACTAGCTGGTGCTCGCGACTTCATCCGCGTTGAAAATATAAAAAAAAGCAATATAATGCTTGACCTCGTGTTGCTATAACACTTTGGCCAGGCGTTAGTTATTTATTTTTTATTTATCCCTCGGGATGTCCTTTTTTTCTGGATTAAAGGTACCCTATCTCCTTTCTGGTGTCCCAGACAACTTATATGCAAAATTTCATGGTGATCGGTTCAGTAGTTTTTGCGTGAAAGTTACAAACATCCATACATCCAAACATACTTTCGCATTTATAATATTAGTATAGAAGATTTATACATTGACTAAATACAACTTCGGTGTGTCCACAACTATAACGGAATATTCATTATAGGCAACACAATAGGCCGTGGGGATGAAGTACTACCTCGTGTCACACAGATGAACGAACGCCAGAAAATCAATTATGGAAACAATAGCGCGGAACATGCGCCATTGACAGGCGGCGTTAATATTTAATAGTTACACGTCCATATACTCGTAACAGTCTAACTGTTCGATTAGAAGTTTGCGGAAATTTGAAACAAAATTAAGCTTCTCTCATTGTAATAAAGAAATGAAGATTGACATTACGACAGTTCGGTTCAGCAGTTGAAATGACAACCAACCGTGAATAAATAAGGAGAATAAAAAAATACAGATATAAAAAAAATCTAATTATTTCTTCTCGACCAAAGTTTACCAATGTTAACATTGATGAATACAACAAATATGCATTTGTTTTATTGGTAACACTAAGTTGATATACGACAAAATTGAATTAAAAGTATAGGTTTTTCTAAAAAAAAAAACTACTAATTTCCGTACTAATATTATAAATGCGAAAGTATGTTTGGATGTATGGATGTTTGTAACTCTTTCACGCAAAAACTACTGATCCGATCACCATGAAATTTTGCATACACGTTGTCTGGGACACCAGAAAAGACATAGGGTATCTTTCATCGTTCAACGCGGACGAAGTCGCGGGCACCAGCTATTTATTATTATTTCGACAAGAAAAAAATGCTTACGACGAAATCTCACACAGACATTACTTTATTTATTCGTAAAGTACTTTAATTATTCGTAAAGGTTTTGTAGAAACATACATAGTGGAGATAGTTCTATAATTCTATAGCTATGATAGACAAATTATACGTAGGTATCAAACCAATTAACTCACAGATAATGGACTTCCTAGATCCTACTGTAACTAACAGCTATTGATTATCTCTGGTTCAGTAGTTTCCGATAATATGTTTCTAACTCCTATACATACCTGTTCTATACGTATTTAATGGAGATAATAATATTAGAAACACAAATTGATTAGTGTGAACAAAATACAAAAAGACAGACAAATATATATATATTGACATCACAATTATCTTTTACATCAGACTACATTTGAAACTATAGTAGTTAATCTAGAATAGAAAATAGACTAGAATTGTCATTCCTCTGCCTGTATACTTCAGGCGGGTCGCTAGTAATATTATAAGCTAATTTGACGTATCATACGCTTTCTTTGTCTTCTAAGCTTTAAGAGTTACAAACACCCGGAAATCTTTATAAACTTTAACATTTATGCCAATATACAAATCTAGTAATGGAATGGCTTAACAATTGTAGGGACACGTGGTCCAAAAAAGTTTTAAAAACATTTTACGAGAGCATTTAACCTTTTCATTAACAAAGTAAATGTGAAATATTAAACCGAGAGGGCCTGTGAAGTAATCTTCAAATTTCATGCCGGTGTCTGCGGAAAAACTCTACTCTCTACTTTACTTTGAGGACTAGATTTAAAAATTCAACCTAGTAAGCGGTATTCAACTATAAAAACTCTCCATTAGAGTTCATTTTTCAATGACGATGAACCGGTTGGAGTTTCGAACGAATGCCGACAATCACGAGTGAGTGAAACTAGATAAAAATAAAGCTCTCGAAATTACGACCAGCTTTTAAACATAAGTTAACTAGATCATTGTTGAAACCTTTTGAGTATATTTTTGAAGAAAAATCAAAGAACCTAAAATAAACTTATTTATTTAAATCAAGTTTCCTTCTGATTTTCTTACTTTGTAATCGTTTAATTATAATTTATAAATGCGAAAATGAGTATTTGTTTTTTACGCTTTCACGACTTAAATACTCTACTGATTCACTATGTTGTATGCAAAATTCTGTTTATAGTTGATCTGAAATTGTATATCATTGCATTAATAATCATTTATAAAAAAAAAAACATTATGTTAATCAAATGCGCACAGTCATACGTTTTTTTAAATACAATTTTGATATGTTTTTAAAGGTGCGCTTTACCAAACAATTTTAGTGTTATTAATAAAGTCATTGAAGATTCTGAAACGCCATTTTGAAATTTAAATGGGATTTCTCGAACGGTCGCAGGCTTCACCGTCTTCATTTGAATTTCATTTGAATAAGATAGGTACGTAATTTTGCCTACATATAAAGAGGGTTCTCGGGAAGACCTTTTTTTCCGAAATATTATTATAATATAGCAATTCATGGGACCTCACAATGGAGACGCAATAAAAGGATGTCACAGAATGGCAGTCGTCTTTATACAATTACATAAATAACGGGACAACAAAGGTTCAAAGAATATTAGATCTTGTACGAAGTTTGAAAACAATTACTAAATTCTTTATTCATTTACAAAGAAGAACAACAGGTGATTTCACTATTTAAATATTAAATTGTAAACAGAAAGTTAATTACAGGTTTACCTGGTCGACATAATTATAAAAGAGCTATTATCATGTATATTTATATATCTAAAAATTCTATACATATTATCAGAAATGTCGTTGTCTTCATCGAAACTAAATAGCATGCGTGATTTTATTTCAAGGTGGTCTCTTATAAGTTCCTACTGCCCAATTTTATAGCACGAATTACCAGATTGTTAGTACTATGTGAACCTTAAATCTTAATACAAATAAGTGTAATGAAGTTGTCTGAGATGTTGTATTGAATGCTAAAACTTGAATTAGAAGTTTACAAATAACAGCTATAGTATAAAATATAATATTAATAAAAGCAATATTATTCATCTATGGGCCTCTTTCACCAACTACAAGTAAAGTGTTGATTAGTTACCATTGGAACTAATTTTATGTTTTATTAAATTATGCACTCGGTTTACTGCATCCTTCGAAAGGCGAATTTTTTTATTATTTTCTTTTTAATGTCTGGGACTTTAATCGTACAAACAAAGGTATATCAGCTCCATCATTCCCGGTGACCGGTGATTTTAAATGGCGGTTAGCCGCCTACTTGACACTTTACTCAGAGATGGTGAAAGAGGGCCTAAATCTTATATGTACATCTATATTTATAATATTAGTATAGATGGTATAGTTACCTAAAATAAGATAACCTTCCTTGTGCGTGCCAATGTTTATCATAAAAGAAACCTTTTATAGTTTCAGACAGACAGACGTCCCTGTACTGACCTATTTTGATGAATCAAGAGACATATTTCGCGGCTGAGGTACAAAAGAAATAAAAAAACAAAATTTAATAAAATGCAAAGAGCCCTTAGAGTTTTCTTTATCGCAAAACATTTTACTGAGGGCCAGTAATCCCGACCTATCAACGTAACTCTTCTGGTGCCGGAATCAATAAAGATTACATAAAATCAGTATTATACGAACGGAACGGACGAATGAAGGGTTAGTCCGTCTCGAAGACTGGAGGATTTCTTGAAAATTATATCGTGCCATGTTTGGTTAGCTGAATTTACATTTGGGGTCGCTTTGTATTAAATTGAGTTTGATTTACAACCGTGTTGGTATTAAACCTATTATGGAACAATATCAACATTATTATGCTTGGGTACAATGTGCTTAAGAAATTTATCGTTTCTTTTTAAAATAATACTTCTGGGTCAAATTTATACATTATAGCTTGATAGGCATACTTAGCTAGGTTTTATCCCATAGAAGCCGACCTAAAGGAAAGAGAACCACATAAAGCACATGCAGGCCATAATATGAGACGCGTCGGATCTGGGATCGAGGGCGGCCAGCCGAAGAGAAACGAGTATTGCCGAGAAGAGCCGAAATGTAATGCCTCGTCAATTTTATAGAATTCATAATTTAACATCTGTTTTTCGTTTTGACTTGCCTTATTCGCGTCTCCAGCTACGACCCATTTTTTTCAATATTATATTTTTTCGAAATTTTACCACAGTGATTATAAGCGATAACTAAATATAACCAACGATAACATATTTCTGATACCATTTCCCAAAGTTGTTTTTTATATAGTTTTATGTATTTGCTTAGAATAAGAGCCCACGAGTCGTACTGTGGTTGTCAAAGGTTTCCCCGAGGGAACAACCGCTAGTTGCGATAAATTAGTCAACACGAAACACCACATTCATTCCAGTTAACACAATTGTATTTAGACACACTTCGTAATAAAATATTTGTGTTATGCAAATTAAATCTCAACCAGTGTCCCGAGCGTTAATGTTTATACTAAACAATGTTAAACAAAGGAAGACTGTCAAGCAGATACAATATTATGTTTGATAAGTACACAATTGACATTTTTATTGCATTAACAATTTAATGCAATTGCATTTTTTAAAAGAATGATGTATACGTACAGTGAAATAATATAATGTAAAACATTAAAACAAATATTTAACGTAATGCTACGTCTTTTACAGAAGAGCGCGTTTCTGTAAGTCGTGTCGTAGATAGGCTGACAGTCCGTCGTCTTGATGTAGGTGGCTACTACCTATAGCTATAATAATTATACAAGCTATAATTAAAATTATATAAAGTCAGGATACTTTCTATTGAGGAGTTGGGTGTCCCGCAGACTACAAGTAGTCCAGATGTAACGATAAAGATGTTGCAGCATCAGATCAGGAATATTATGTTATGGAAATAACACCGAAGTAACAGTATAGCAAATTTCACATTGTCAGGCATTTGAACCAAAGTTCAAACGCCTGAACAGATCTTCATAAATTATAGCTAGGAACCATCTCGATATAGTTAGCTCTCAAAAAAAAAAAAAAACATCAACATCAAGTGGTCCACAGATACACAGACACACATGTCAAACTTCAAACACCCTCTTTTGCGTCGGGTGTCGGGGGTTAAAACAAGCGACGTTATAGGGATTAAATGTGCGCTGCCGACCTTAATAAAATGTAAATTATAGTTCGTCTCCATTTTGGTTTCTATAAAAAATCAACTTGCCTAGTTATTTGTGTGTTTGTGTTTAAATTTATGGGTAATTTTTATATTTGTTTTATTATATTCTTATGTTTTGTGTTGATGTAAGGAAAAAATATTTTTTTGTTTCTTTTAAAAGTTGATTGTACAAAAAAGCTAAGATAGGTTAATGTTATTTGTTTTTACACAGATTGTTTATAAGGGGATGTGAAGGTGCCATTTTGTTGATTGCATTCACGATAATGCAACGTATAGCCCTACTTACCAATGCTGATAAGAACTTTGAGAGCTTACTCTAAGCTATTTGTTCAGTCAGTGCAGCGCAGTGCAAACTACTCTCAGTTACTTAGTGTATTGCCAACTTGCTTTTGTTTTCCTCATCGTTAGTTTAAATAGAAAAATAACTTAGCTGTGCATTCCCCGAGCATTCTAGCTTCAACAAGAATTTTGTCAAAACAGTAACAGTTACAACAATAATATGGTGTATATTTGTTCTCAGATAGCACTGCATTTAATTATAAAACCGCTTTCTGCTTTTTTCTGAGGTGCAAAGGGCTATATGCAGAAATATATTCCAAATCATTTAAAGCGTCTATGAATTATGGAATTTACCCTGCCATACCCCTTCATAACTAAAATCAATAGTTCTTCTTAAACATGTAAGAACGTACTCAATTCTCTAGTTAACTTCCATAATTGTTCTTGGGATTTTTTCGCGCATGGGCTATACTGAAAGTTTTGAAATTCAGGTTGTAACTTAAGTTCAGGAAACTGCAAATCGAGGAAAGTTTGTAATCGCAAGTTTTAAACACCAACATTCTTGGTCGAAGCTAGTCGGACGAATCCGAAGTGCACTCAAGCGACACCGAGCCACATCTTAGCGAATAGAATTAACAATTTAATGCAATACTCGTATATCCCATCGAATGCTAAGACATTAAGTCTAATATATCGTCGTTGTTAAACCAAGTTAAGTGTGTGCAAAAAGTATACTTTGAGATACTGACAAAATTTCTGAAAAAAATTACATGAAACTTTTTTTTTTAAATAATTTTATTTGAAACTTAGGGGTTTAAAAAAAAATTATTTATTATTTTGAAACCTAACAGACTAAATTTGGTTTTACAGAATCTGGTTGCTTGGCAACTAGAAATTATGAATAAATTCTTCAAGCAGTATTTTTATACGATAGATAAGGCAACTAATCTCTAAAGTCAAAATGTTAAAATCTCAAAAATGTAAGCCAATCAAAAAGTGCGGATTTTTGTTTGAAAAACGACGATATTCTTTGTCTACCATCTACCACTATTTGCAACGTCAATCTGTCTGACATTCTTTATTATAAAACTGACCTTATAAGTTATTCAAATTGTTGGCTGAATTTAACCGCTTCAAACTTATGAGAGCCCCTCTTCACTGTTTATTTTAACAAAACTACTTTGATAAAGTATACCTATACCAAATTATTATTACTTTACTTTATTAAACAAAGATCTAGTTTGCTATTAGCTCATAAAACACTTGAAATATCAACAGTGTCTTTTATGCACATGCAATAACTTAGAATTATCCATTCTTAGAACCAAGAGATGCATTTAATATATGGAAGTACTGGCAATATTCCAACTTTAGCTGATTTTGGGGCCGCCCACTGTTTCTATAAGTTTAGAATTGTGTTTCCGCGGTAGACATGCAGGCGTCCCATTCTATTGCGCTTACTTTTAAACCGACTATGTTTAAAAGACGTGGAGTGGAGACGGTAGACGTTAGGTTTTTATATTGTGGCTGATATTGACTTGAACAGGAAAATTATTTTGTATATGATTTGAAAATGTTTTTTATCATTTATGCACTGGAATGTGGGATCTAATTTTCATTTTTAATCCCAAAACAATTCCTCATAAACCGGTCAGCCCAGAAAACCACATCAATAATATTGTAATTACGGTGTAGATAGAGTGTTGGGTTTCTCTGAGTGAGCCCTAAACCCTTAGCACTTATAGTACCTACAGCTTTGGTTGTGTTAATAGGCGATGGATGGCTAACAACTGGAGTGTCACTTTGACGGCCTAAATGTACATTAACAAAAGACTATGTACTAAGGCCTGTAATAATCTTCCAATAAAACCAGTCAGATGCTGCTTGGATCCACCGTCGACTTGCGGCCCTTATCAGGTTCTTTGTCCACTATGTATTAATAGGTGAGGTGACCTTACCTACATAGATGAACTATGAAAGTTTCAATCAAGAAACCAAATTGCATGGGTCGGTATAGATCATCGAAATAATATATCTTTGCTAGATGAACCATGGAAGCGAAGTATATACTCGTATTTAGAGTCTTGGCCTTGGATTGAAGGTACGGATATTCGCCTTCAATTTTTCATAAGCATAATTAATTTTAACTACGATTGGTGCGACTACTACTTACATTCTTTTTCTTCTCTCAGTGCCATCTCCTATCATCATAGCTATCCTAAAGTTGGAGATGGCGGCTCGAAACCAGATTTGGTACTTCGACCATACCATTCGCAGAGATTCTTGAGCCAGGAAGAACGTCATCTGCCTGGCTTGCGCTTATTTATCTTCAATTAATTAATTTAAAGTTGTCAATAGAAGAGCACAACCTATGACTGCTAAACACATCTTATGACCTTTCATTACTAGTCTTTGTAAGTACTAAGTACTAAGGAGATGCACATAGTATGTAGTACTTTACCGATATTATAATAAAAAGTAAACTGAAACTTATAGCCTATCCCTCTTTGTATCATGCAGTTAATGTTAGTACGTCGAATGCAGTTAAAATTTAATTAACATGCAATTATGTATGTAGGTACATACATACATGTATGCATCAAATATTAATGCGATTGTAGGCCGCGTCCTCCAATGCATTTTGGTGTGCATTTCGCATTTGCGGTTCAATGTTTATTCGTGGATTCGTTTTATATTTTCAATTTATGGCTCTCACTGGCTTTTGCCTCTGCCGTCATTCGGGCATATTCGTAAAATTTATTGGACTGCTTATATTTAATATTAATTTGTAATATTAAAAAGACTGACCTTTTTAATTATTTTCCTTCGTTAATAATTCTACTTTAAACATTTTAAAAATACATTAAATGTTTATTATTATATTAATTGTATTTACTGGTAAAATAGGAATTGTTTTTTGATTTCTTTAAAATTAGATTTTAATTGTTCCACACAGGTGTATTATGTAAACAAAATAGCAGTAATTTCAAATGGCATACCAGCTAAACAATTTTCCGAACGTCTTCACTATTAGTAACAGAATCAATAAATATGTTTTATTAAGGAAGTTTGCTGACCATGTCTTGTGTATGCACTTACGAGTAGGTCGTTCAAGTACCTAACTATAGAAATTTTTAATGGTTCTCCAATAACACAATTATCCACTTTAAATACAACGGAGATAATTAAATAATAAATAAATAGTTCCTTAACAGGCCTACCATAACATGAGTCATATTGAAACGCCAGCTGATTTATTTTTTACGCCTTATCTTTTATCTTATCTTGTGGCTATTTCTGGTTTGCTAGAGTACCAGTATCACTTCGTCCATTACTAAAATATTATGATCGCCACGTAAACTAAAGCTCTCTACCTATACTTACCACGTTTAGAAACTGTAGTACATTAGGCAAATTGGCAAATAGGCCTACCATAACATGAGTCGTAATGAAACGCCATCAGCTGATTTATTTTTCACGCCTTAACTAGTCAAGCGATCATCATTAAATTTTGCATACACATTGTCAATGATACACGAAAATAATAGGTTACTTGATAATGTGTATGCAAAACATGATAATCGGTTGAGTAGTAGGTAAAGGCGTGAAAAATTTAACATAATGACAGACTGAGTTACTTTCAAATTCATAACATCAGTATGGATTGTACAAAATGCCGACAGTTATTTTCTCGTTTTTTCGTTAAACTGAAGGGTCAGGACCAACCACCATACGCAAGAGTTCCTAAAAAAATACTAACATAACTATTGAGTATAAAAATAAAAACAAAGTAGATACTTATATTTGACATAAAGCTGTTAGAGATCGCAGTGCCTTTTATACTTTTTTCATAGTCAAATATAATCTTTCTAGCTATGATATTAAGGCCCAATTTCGTCTCTTGTAAACTTAGAGGGCAAATGTTTTGTTGTGATTGAGGACCCTTAAGCGACCGGGAGACACTCCACTTTAACAAAATGTAGGACCTGGTTTCATTTGAAGAACCCTTAATGTTATACTGGATTTTCTTTAATAAATTAAACCAAATATTTTCTTTTCAAATTATGCTTCTATACCAATTCACAAATTGTAGGAAATTTGATCCTTGGTTTTCAATGGAGCTGTGCTAAAAAGTATCCTTTGCAGATGATATTCTCTAAGGTGATAGGATAATGGTGCTTCATGATTATGACCAAACACTGTTATGTCACTTATACGTAATAAGTATTCTATAAAAGTAGTTGACAATATCAACTCATATTTATAACGTCCACTGCTGATTTACCCAGGGCTTACCCATGATTTTCTATTTGTTCGCGGCCCTTATTTGGCCCCAGCGACCGTCGTCTCTCTGTATTATGTGCCTTGCCCATTGCCACATCAACTTACTAATCCGCTTGATTATGTCGGCGACTTTCGTTTTTCTTTATTTCTTATTCGATCTCCCAGAGTAAATCCGAGCATAGCCCTCTTCCATAGTTCGTAAGCGGCATTGAGCTTTGTTGAGTTTGAGGCCCATACTTAGAGACTATAGTTAGATAACAATATAATATTATACAAAGACACAGAGAAAAAGTGGATCTTGTAAGTTCGGTTATAGGTCTAGGGTAATCTCAGTAACCACTGCACATTATTTTTAAAATACTTTCAATATTTGAAAGGTACATTATTCGAGAGGAACATAGGTTAGGTATATACTGTCTATGTTAACTGGACCAATTTTAAAGGAACACAATATAATGCAATACAATTACCCGCCTAGATGCTAAATTATAACACATTTGATATGACCCAACATTTTAGAATGTTTAATAAGAAACCAAATTGTTGCGCCTTTATTCAGTGTTTATTATATTATTGCATGATGTATATACAATTTAGAAGGGACTCTTCATGAAGCTAAATACTAGCGCATTTGTTATGACTAAATTATGCTTAAGAATATTTAATAAGAAAGTTAATTGATGCGGGGACAAAGCTTGGGTTTATTTTTTAAGCAAAAGTGCCAACTGCTATTGCATTTTCTCGGAGTAAAGCTGCGATTGTATTTTCGATATAAAATCAGATTTAAAAACAAGATAAAAACTATTTCCATCTCGTTGAAATTGGCTAAAGGAAGCAATTCTTGTAATTAGTGAATAACGACGATCCAGCTTCTTTGTGCTCTTTAAATTCTTTTAATCTGCAAATGGTGATTAGACTTTAGTAGAAAAGAACAGTAAAACTGTTATAATTATGGAGTTTAAATATGGTTATAATTATGGTAATATAGTTTTATCATTATCATGAGCTAATGATACACGTGAGCTAAAATAGCAATCGTGAGAAGCCGGTGGCGCGTCGCTAGTAGTTCCACCAAATAATAATTAAATTAATTTATTGGTATTTATCCTTTAATATTAATAAATAATAATTTAACAATAGTCAATTATGACTATGTAGGTAACTCGATAGATTAAAAAAAAACTCATGGAACCATCGTTTATAAGCAATTAATGGAATGAATTTTCTCTAGATTACCTATTCATGGAAAATTGTTCAATTATATGAAGTGATATAAAAAGAAAACTCAATTTGTATTGAACATTAGATACCTATATTATTTTATTTGTTATTGTTCTCGGAATTGATAGTGATAAGATTGTTAAGTTTGTCAATGTAATTAGTGACGGTTAGTTTAATTAAAAAAGTGATTAAAACTAGTGAAACGTGCTATTTTACGTCAATTTTTATTTAAATAAAACAAATCTGTGATCGCGAAAGTTGCAATCAAGTTTGCATTGAACTCAACAAACAGTTAGTTAAATAATATACACTAAGGAATTAAGTTGGCCTAATATAGTGACTTGATAATACAGCTAATAAAAGTGTTAAAAAAGTGCTCATCCGGCCTACAGAATCAACTAAACAAAATCAACACGAGTTACAATTTGTGTTAAGTGAATCAGTGAATATATAAATGTCAATCTAATCAAAATTTAACTATAAATTGTACTTAATAACACTCAACAAGACTATTAATTTGACTTTACTTAAAACAAACTATTGGTAACACGAAATCAACAGTCAGTGGAAGTACCTACATCAAGTCAGAGAGACATAAAACCAGACAGTCTAGAAAGTCAGGTTGTATTGACTGAATAAGTTAGTCAACTTGAATTATTCTTGAATAAATTCATAACTTTTGATGCCAGACTTAAATCAGTCTTTATATTAATTGAGGATATTTCAAATAAGTGTTTCATAAGAGTGGCAAAAGGAAAAAGAAGGCTTCAAAATGGCATTTGCAGCGGCGCGCATGATATTGAAGGATAAGAGGAGAAAAGCTTCGAAAGAGGACTTCAGGGATCCTAGAAATAGAAGCAAGGTATTTTATTCCATCTTTTAACATATATGTATGTATGGTTTATTTTTAAGTGAAACATTGTAATAGGCCGTCGTTTCCAAGCATATTGTTTGGGTTCATTCATTAGTTCGGTACGTACGGAAATTGCTCATTAAGCCACGCTGGAGTGAAGGCGAAAAGGATAAACTGGACACCTATCACACCGTTACTAAATTTAATTAAATATATTTTTTAAATACTTCAATTTATCGCAATTTTAAATACCTTTATTTTTTTATTTCCATGCTTTTTTTCTACAAATATAAGTGTGACACAAAGAAGTGAAATCAATCATTCAGACGTGTGCACATTTATAATTAATGAGTTATCTTAATAAATCGATATATTATAAGTACTTTGAACCATGTATATTATTAACTGGTATCCGTATTTAAGTGTTTACAGAGTTATTTATATGATTGCCAGCAGATAAAGTCTTAAATAATTTCGATATGAGTCAATGGTCCAACATTGTTGCTTTTTATATAATATGTATGTCATAAAATGGACCTTATATCAAAAGCTATACCTTTTAAAGGGAATGTATACCTTTTTATCATAAAGGTGACAAAATAAAAATTTTTATCTCATACTCTCTCACATTTCTTTCGAAATTTGTCCTGCAGTTCATTCTTCCCTTGCTACAGATTTGGATACAGATAAACTGAAAATTTTCATTATAACCCTAATGATCTCGACTAATTTTAAAAGAGGGAAAAATATTTTAATACTTTCTTTGTGGTCAAAGCCATCTTATTACGCACACTGAACCGATTATAATATGTTATGCAACTGAGGCTCGCTTCGGTGTGAGAGTCAGCTCTCTGCATATTTAAATATACTCAAACCCAGATTGAATAGCGCTCGGTCTTGCTAAATCATTATAAAGTTTTCAGCTACTACTAATGAGTTCGCAGCTTCATTTAGTAACAAATATTTACCCAGCTCTCACGTAAGCTGTCAATAAGCAAATTGTGATAAATTAACTATTGGAAGTTATCGACCAATAATTAAAATTATTTGAAATTATAGCGTTTTAAGGTCTTAAAACTTAGGTTTTAGTTAAAAATCTTCGAAAATTGTTATCTGATTACAATATATTAAAATTAAAGTTAACTAAGATGCTTAATCCGTGATACAATGATAAATATTATATTTGCCATAAAATTGGAGAATTACACTTATAACGAAAGAAAGATAATCTATTTATGAAATTACTGAGTTAAATTATTATTAAAATGATTACTTCATGATACTGTACTGTTACGAAAATCTACTGTCTATTGATCAAATAAAATATGTAATTGGGCCTTATTAAGTTATAATATCTTATGTAAACACGTCTTTAACAAGTAAGTAAAGATACCAAATCTCACTTGACCTTTGACACAATAAAAGCCATCAACCTCAGCTCGTAACTTTCACTAACTTGGTCACAAATGTAATATAACAAATGTGTAAACAAACAAGTGTAATTTCTGGACGTACACGCATCGCAACATGGCGGCCTCCGAGCACCGGAAGTGAACCTCCAGCCGCCGGAAATTGGGCGGACGCGCCACCATACAATCGATATAGAGAAAGGAATTCCGATGTTACGCCTGCCACACTTTTGTGCGAACGTTTCCACAAGTATGCAGTGAAAACCATATGAGTTATTGAATATACGAGTATTATTATATTTTATTTCACTTCCTATATCATTTTGTTTCATTCATTGTACATTTATAGGTACATTTGATAGTATTATTATTTTCTTTGTAATTTACCTCACGTAACTATTATTGGATTTTTTAAATATTTTCAATTAAAAATATTCTAAATAAAATTAATTTTGAAAGTAAACATAGCAGTGCTAGGAAATTTCGTCTAAAATAAAATCGTTGAAGTATTTCTATGTTTATTTTTTTTGTTTTAAATAATAATAATCCATTATCTAGTGATTAATAATGTTACATTAAATGGTCTACACTACAGTATTTTCAAAGTCTGCGAACTATATTTAATGTAGGTTAGTTATAGATTTTATTAGATCTATAGATATAGATCCTATAGATCTATAAGTAAATAAATATTTATTACCTAAGTTTATAGATTTTAACTCAAGTGTTTTAGACTAGTTACTACTTAGTATTTAAAGGAAATTCATAATTCTTTACACATTTCAAATATATATATATAACAATACAATTATACATATCGTTTTAACAAATATTACAAAACATGCTACATTTTTATCAAGTTCTAAAACATTTTATAAGACAACATAACACAACGTGATGACAGGCTCACGCAGTTAATATAACTAACTTTACTATCCGGATTCCGACGGGACTAAATGACAGATGGAAGTTACGGACACATGTCCCGCGGGCTTTTCATATTCTATAATATTACATATATGACGTCATATATCCAGTATCCACCTTGACTGTATTATTTTATATTTTATTTGTACAAATTGTACAATAAAATATAATTTGTACAATATAATTTGTGAATATGTATAATAAATTTATTTATTATCATCGTTTCGTTATTAAATGGATCTAAAAACTACACTCGTATTAGAATGTTTATTGGCGATTATTCTGAATTTAAAATAAGTTTGATATTTTAAATGAGAAAATAATATTTATAAAAAAAAACTTTGATTTAGTGTTACATATGTCACTTTAAAAGCCCACTCCTATGGTAAATTCTAAGATTAACATACTCATGGTGGTTACAGCTATATACAGTAGCTGCATAGTGAATATTTTATAAAGAATATAGGAAAAACACTGACTAAAAAAAAATCTATTTTTTGGAAGATGATTTTTAGGTGTCAGTTTTAGATTTATCCATTTTTTATTTTCAAATATATTTTATCTTAGTTTTACTAGGTATGCATGGATCGCAGGGATTATAAATCGCAATGGAAATAGTGATACACCCTAATTTTTATACAAAAAGTATAACTTTTTATTATGCTCTTTAAATAGCCGTTAGTTTGAGTTATTTATTCCACTAGTCGCGGGCAATTATTCGCGTGAGCCCGCGAGTTTCTGGAATGAAATTTATATATAGATCGTCAATAAAGTTGCTACGCAATATGAAATGAATTTACACATTACTTAGGGCCTCTTTCACCAACTACAAGTTAAGTGTTGATTAGTTACTTTTACAAATAATTTTATGTTTTATTAAATTATGCACTAGGTTTACTGCATCCTTCGATAGGCTATTTTTTTTTATTATTTTCTTTTTAATGTTTGGGACTTTAACAAAGGTATATCATCTCCTTCATTCTCGGTTACCGGTGACTTTAAATGGCGGTTGGCCTACTTGACACATGGTGAAAGAGGCCCTTACACTTCTTTTATTATCTTCTCATTATACCTATTTGTTAAGTTAAAAAGATGGACTATGCCGATACAGTAATGTGTTATTAATATCTAAACGTTTATTTTTCAGGTTAAATTCATCCCCTCTAATTAACCTTATCACGATCGTAATAAAGGACATACTGGAAAATACCGTATACATTTTAATACATTTCAATGCTCAATTTTTGACAGCCTCCAATTATGTTTTGATAGTATATTATAATAAGATCTTACCTATATAGTTAGAATCAATCAGTCAGTTTCAAGCAAGAATTGCAAAAAATGCATATTGTATACACTTACATTTTTTGCAAATTATATTTGCAAAATATAAATTTCAAAAAATGTAAGTATGACATTACTGGAATTAAACGCTCCCTGGTTACGATCATGTTACGGTAAAATGTAATAAGACTTACCTACAGGAAACTACAATCATAATACATTTGCAGATTGACATCAGCTCAAAAATATACAAGAAATTTTTGTTGTAAATAAAATCAATGTTGCTGGTGTCTTGGCAAATGCTTTAAATGTTACCTAAGTTCTCTTTTCAAATAAAAAAAAAACACGACTTTTAAAACAGCTTAAGGCTTGGACACACTCTTAGCTTTTCACTGAGCTTATTTTCTATTTTTATTACTTCTTTTAATGAATTTATGTGTCATTTAATAAATATAAGGAAGCATATATTTCAAGCTAGTATATGCTTTGACTATGATGTTGACTCAAAAAAGTATTTAAAAATATATTGTCTTTACCATTGAAAAAAAAAAAAAAACTCTGGTTTTAACCCAGATTAAGTCTGAGAGATACACTCCTATCTCTAGGATAGTATTATGAATACTATCCTATCCTGAATGAATAGAGTATTGAGGAAACAAAATATCAGAAAATGTTTTTTTTAAGTAACATTTACTTGGGAAATAAATTAATTTAATGATAAAAATATAGATCCTATTTTTTTGTATATATCTATAAATTGATTTTTACAAACACATACGACTACGTTACGCGCTAAAGTTAATTAAAAGTTAAAAGTTAAGGGTGTGTAATCGAAAATGTTAAAAGTTATAAATAACTTGTGAAGAGATACTTAAAATTGTTGATTGCAGACACTGTCTTGCTTCCCTATAAAATGGATCTATACGTTTGTACCTAATACACCACTTAAATGCTTGCATTATCGGACTATATGTTTTGTGTTTTCGGAGTCGAAATTGACTAATATTAACTTTTCTCAAAATACTTAACTTTAATCAGAGTGAAGACTTTTAAGGTTCTGTTGAAGTTAACAAAATATTATGTTGAAGTCTATAAGACAATTATTATTATTTAGTATCGAGTAGATATATTTTATTTATTCTCTGTATAAATATTGTATTAGATGAATATTTAGTCAATCTTAGCTCCGATATTTATCTGTGCATTGTATTTATATAACTGTTCTCTATGTATCCTTCCAACCAATGAGATTGCACGTACTTTCCTTACTATTTCAATGCTATGGCACCTTTATGCACAAATTGTAGCTACTTGGTAGTACGAGTATAATAGTCATAAGATGTTTTTACTCAGTAAAAATTTTTAGCCTTTCAAAATTTCAAAATTTAATCACACGGAGAATTACAAATTCTAATATTGATTTTGTCTTTTTAAAATGAAATATGATAATTTTTTACATAGATAATAAAATATTGGCAATAAAATTAAGCCGCATTTGTCAAAGGCAAACCGTGATGGACCTTACATTCCTATGACTGCAAATCACAGTAACACAAATTATTATTATCTACGTTATAATATAATATCGATAATGCCCGAAAATTATAACAAAAAATAATATAGGTATTTCTAATTTTTTTAAATTTTTTTAAAAAAAACGAGGCAATTTTTTAAAAAAACGAGGCAATTTTTTAAAAAAAAATATACTAAAACTCAGCCGGGTTACAGAAAGAAGACAAAAATATATTAAAGAAAAAACAAGAAAAAAAAAACAAAATATTATAAGAATGTTAAAAAAAGTTTTTTCTTAACTTCATCTACCTACTTACGTGATTTTTGTATTGTATAAATATATAAAAATCACATATCACGATATTTGCTCACTCCAACGAAACTGACCAACAGATTTTAATAAAATATTGTGAATTTGTATTGTCGGTTCTAGTTTTAAAATTAGAATTTTATTTAATAGAGATAAACGAACGAAGCCGAGGGCAACAGCTAATTATTTTATATTAAAATTAAATTCATTGATTCAAATCACTTTGTCACTTTTTATAAAACGGCTTTAGACATATTTACACACAAGAACCTCAACTCAAAAACTACTGCCAAAGATAAAAGACTATGATGGTTGTACTTCCAAACAGCTTATGTATGTTAGCATGTGAATCTTGTTGGTGGTCGGTACAGCAATGGTGTGTGCTAGTGTACAGCTGATGTTTCTTCTTGCAGGCTCGGAGCGCGAGCACCAGTAGCTTTAGGAGTGTAAGTCAGGTAATGGGAGCCAAGTTATGCTTTGTCATGCCCGCCATTACAGTTTCTATTTTAAATCTTATCCTTTGGCAATGATTTTCAATTCATAGAGACTTGGAACAGAGACAAAAACGTTATGCTATGTGAGAAGTGTCAATGCTTTTTAATTTTATCCAGTCAGAAAACCAAGAGGATGGACCTAATCATTAATTAGACTATTTGAAAGTGTTCACAATAATGTCATAATTGGTTGATATCAGCTTATGTTTTTAATTAAAAAAACTGACAAAAAAATAATTATTATATGTGGTATCCGGAACCGGAACCGGTCAAATTAGCCTATTTTAAATTATATTTACTTTTTAATTCTGGACGAAAATATTTGAATATAAATGAATAAATTTATTAAAATTACTGCCAAAGGCTTCAACTATCATGTCATTCAACGCAATTAGTAGTTTGATATACCTAGATGTAGATGAATCACCGTAATATTCGGCAGTAGCCCATCTGATTAAGACATCAAATTCGTACATATATATACATACATATAATACACATACGATCATACACAAACGCCTTCAGTCATAATATATTATATCTAATCATAATACATACATAAAGTAATTGTAGTTAAAAAATAAACTTAGCGATTTTATATAATTTTAGCAACTCAGATTCTAGTAGATAAGTTATTTTATATTAAATTGATATAAAACTATAGAATAGTAGATAGACTATATCCATACCTATATCAAGGTAATGAAATATAAGTATCCATACCTATAAGAGAATTACAACAATGCTTTCTTTAAACTTATATAATCGCATTGCGCGCGTGATGAATTATGTTTTAAGAAACATTATATCAAATGCTTACTGACTTTCCTAGTATTATTACCCTGTGGGGAAGTTAGCGTATGGGCAATTCTTTTTTCAGGAAAGTATTAGGAGAATTAGTAAGTATTTTAGACTTGGGTGGATATCCGTCACCTGGTAGGTATACATTTTTTTTTAAACTTACTGTAACTGTACTGTATTTCTGCCCTTGTACAGAAAATTGAGCAGGGCAGTAACTACCTATTTATAGTAATAAATATATATGCAGTCTTACCATTATATTTTCTTCTCTAAGCCAGAAGAAAATAGTGTTATGCAGATAATTGTGTGGCTTTTGTGAATTAGCTATTATGCTGAAAATGTTACAAGTAATAATTTCTATATTATCTTAAAATATAATTTCATTTGAAGCAGACCACTAATTTATGTACCAAACAAAATGTAATTCATTTTGGTCGACTGACTTCTCGTTATTATCTATTCAATCTGCTAAAATACTCCGCCAAATACTCACGAAATTAAACTACGGAATCGAGAGCACTAACTAAAAGAGGCTGAACGTCGAAATTCTTGTCAGCTTTAACGAAAAACGAAGGTTCTTTTTTCAATGGTCTTGCGCAATTTCGTCCCTCTTGAAAGCACTCTGTCCGTGTTGAAGTATTCAGGCTGTTCCACTGTTTAAGAAACGCTGACTGGCGTCAAGAAACGCTAACGTCTTCACTTATATCTCAAGCGATCTATCGAAAACTAAGTAAATCACTTCCGAACTGAACGAAAGATGCTATTTTTGCAAAATTTCAAGACGTTTCACTTAAAAAAATAAAGTTGTTTTTGCTTTTTTATGTTATGGTCTTACTGACGGATATTACAGACTGACTGGCGGTCTAATTGATGGTAGATGGAAACCGTCGCCTATAACACAAGCAATGTCACAGGCTCTCTAATTACACTGCCGACCATAGAAGGATTATGGATAAGGAAGAGATAAGTAAATAGGCTCTGGCATCCCTTAACATTTACCGGAATACAACAGCATACCTGCTTTTATTTCACGGTGATCTTCTGTAAGGAGGTAGTTACTGGTGCCAGACGGGCTGCCCAAATTAATGCGAAACGCAGTGTGTGCTGACACTACTTGCTAGATCCAGACCAGAGCCAACTATGAAATGTTCATTGCCATAGTCGATTTCGAGTATATGGTTGTCAAATTAAGAGAAAACTCAGTATTAATTTCTAGCATAGAGTAAATAGTACTTAACCAGTATTAAGTAAATATTAAGAGTAAATAGTACTTAACCAGTATTAAGTACTATTTACTCTATGGTTCTAGGTAACAATTTTTTTTAGTTTATGCCATTAGAAATAACTCTATCTAATGCGCAGACTTGCTTCATTTATCTTATCCCACACTTTCTCTTTACTATGTCCAGTATAACACAATGAAAACCTTTAGTTTCATGATAAAAGGCGGCAGATAGAATAAGGTTGATTATGGTAGCTGTCTATTATCACTCACTTTGATACACAAGCATCACCAGCGGAGAACTGATTCACAGCCCTCATAGGACAAAAGTACCGAGGTGAGGATAGAGAAAAGGTTTTAAAATATCCTACTTACGCACTGAAATATAACAACCAATATAATGTTATTTTATGTATAGTGGTTTTCTATAAAACGGTGGTTACTGCCGCCAGACAGATTCTCTAGATTATGAGTGCGCATCGGTAATAAAGTCTGCCACTATTAAATGGGAATGAATATTTATGTCCATTAATATTTTAATTGACGATAAAGTCAAGAAGTTAATATAAAAAATAACACCGATATTCAAACAATATGAGTTCTGTTATGTCATTTAATTACTGTTATTTGTTAGAAGTAGTTACTGCTAGGTTGATAGGTTAAACGACTACATTAAGGCTCGAGTTCACCAACAGACGGTTAGTTTTTAAACAGCCGTTTAATAATATTTTGTTGATCACCATCGCTAAATTGCGGGTTAAACGCCCTTACCATCAGATTAATCATTAATCAGATGTTTAGGGCGTTTAACCCGCATTATTAAACGGCTGTTTAAATTCTAAACAGCTGTTGAAAACTAACCGTCTGTTGGTGAACTCGAGCCTTAAATAAAGAATAATAATGAGCTTATATAAAGCAAAGATTTTCTTTGTTTGAACGCGCCACTCTCTGGAATCATGTATGGTCGCAGTGACACTAATCTTGTAGTCATGCATACAGTACATATTTACTATTATAATAAGATGAATATGATTCTATAAGTAAATAAAGTAATATTAAATTGACAAATGGTCCAAATGATTAGGAGAGTCGTTTATGATAAAAATATGAGTCCATTTTTCTCATTCTCGAGACGTGGTTACTTCATCTTACAGAACTTTTTTAGAAGTCACTTTTAGCAAAACGTTATGACCTCTATAAATCTTAATGATTTGGGGGCACTCCTACTACGAAAACGATTCGACACCCCATACACCTATATTTTTTTATTTATTTTTCAGTTCATGTTGTTTATTTGAAATAATCCGAATAGCTTCCATGGTAGGCTAAAGAATATTATTCTTAATTTTGATCTTTAAACCTGTAATCTCTAATAATCTACACGTAAAGATAACGTCTTTAATGCAAAGGAAGACCTTGGCCTTGTGAGTAATATAGAATTACGGATACATTACCACATACGGAGATCCGTCGGAGAAGTAAGGTAGTCGACAATGCCCCGAGAATCAGTAGCAGAGTCCTGTAGATGACGCCAAGAGAGCAGCTGGCAGTGGAATGATATAGTCCAGGCATTTGGTGAATCAATCTACATGAGATGGCGCAATTTTCTTAGTGGTCTGGTTCGTTAAAGGGGTGTATTTGGAGCTTAATGGCGGATTTGAGGGGTCGCCAGAGTGACAGTGGCGCCACTATCGCGAAAAACGCGTTTTATTTAATATCTCAAGAACGGTGCATTCTACGCAAAAAACTACAGAGACCTTTTCTCTTATAAATTAAATTTCCTCACTTTTTTATTTGAAACTTTTTTTCTAGCTCATGTAGATTTCGCTCTTTTTTACGACGGACTATGAATGACGAAGGTAAATGACCAAATGTGGTGACGTTTAATTATAATGACCTATATTGAATACTGAATAATCACAGGGAACTCAAACATTTATACTCGTAGAGCTCACAATCAACATTTGAAAAGCGAAAAGCTAAAGGCTCTTAAAGTGAAGAGGTTTAAAAAATACCCGTGTTAGTAATGTTTTAGAACAAAGAACCGAGACATAAATGCTTCGTGTGAAAATGTATGTATCTTTGTTTTAATATACGACTCTCATTTATTGAGGGCCCTTCACTAAAGTCTCTTTGCCACTATACGAGTACATAAGTGTGTTTATTTTGTAGAGTAATTTACATGAGTAAAAACTTAGGTCCTCTTCATACGAACTGCGTTTTGTCTGCAAACTATATGTAATATTGCAGTTTTGATGAGGTTTTGGTGCAGTTCATATAACTGTAAACCGATTGTGCAGTCTGGTGGCAGTTGGCGTGCAGTCTAACAACTGCAAGCCAAATGCATGCTAGTTCCTCGTTTATGACACAATTGAAATATAGTCTTGTAGCACTCGCTCTATGCAATAGAAATAAGTCCTGTAGCAGTCCTCCTATAGACGATAGTCATCAATTGCAGGACTGAGGTCTAAAGGGATTATCTTAACTCCTATCTCTGGGTAACCGACTTTCTATGGGTAAACAACTTGAAACATAAGGATTACATAATTTAAATTACATAGGTACTTCTATTAACATTTTAATTTAAAGGTAATTATTTGAAAAACGGAAAATATTAAAAAAAATAAACACACAAAATAAATATTCTGTTTATTGTAATGACTAGGTCGCGTTAAATTATTAAACACATTTTTCTGCAGACAACGCTCCTCGAAGCCTAATCACCGGTCATCATCTCCATGAACTCTGAAATTATAACAGTTGTTATTTTCACACTGCATTTAAATAATATTTTTTTATTAAGTATGCCGAATCGTTGGACTATTCCTTGTTTTTGTGTTTGTTATTCGTGATAGAATCTTATTCTTTGGGATAACAAAGTCTTGTAGTTAATTCGTTTCGGGGAAAACGAAAATTGTCTCTTGGATAAACGAGTGAATTGTTGACGCTAACTAAATATATCTTCTCGGTTACCGCTGCCTGATGAGGAGGTTCCGGGAATTAATTGTTGTGATTGGATTAAGGTGAACAGAGGACTCAATTCAGTAGACGCATACCTAAATAAGCAATTAGGATTTTGTGTATTAGCACATTACTTGACACTGAAATTCTCTAAGAAAGCGAAATTTGTATAAATAGCATTATTTATTAGTTTTTGCCGGCGATTTCGTCTGTGTATTTTCATAAATCATAGTTTATGTGTAATTCTGATGTATGAACGATATGACTGTAAAGTTCCATAAAAATACGTTCACTAATTTTTAAGTGAAATAGTAACAAACATCCATACATCCATCCTAACAAACTTTCGAATTTATAACATTGTTTGTGGTATTGGCAACTTCGTCTAGGTTTTTTTTATAAAATATAGTCTATATGTTATTCTAATAAATAAACTATGTTACTGTAAAGGTTACTCAAAATTCCCATAGTAATTTTACTTGAAAGAGTAACAACATCCATCCTCATAGATTCTAATCGTAATAGAATATGTCTGTGGAATACAGCTTCGTCTTGATATCTTAATAAAATTTCTTGAACGACATTAAGAAAATGTCGCTGTCGATTTAGCGTGCGGATTCCGTAAGATATTTTCGAACACTTCCCGTAAGATATTTTCGAATAAATCGACGGATTACTTCACGTAACCATTCACCTGGTAATTTCTTTCTAAGGGACAACATTTCTTTTATCAAATTTTGAAAATGGCACAGGTTCTACTTGTATATATAAATTGTTCTGTATTTAAAGAAGAACATCATGAAATAACAGCACGTGTGCTATTGTGTTTCGGTGAGTGAGTAAAGTATGTATGTAATATGTATGTCGGACGGAGCTTATTTCTCTAACATTTCCTTATCATTTATTTTATATCATATCAAATTCGCAGCGCACTTGTAAACTCCTTATCGCTGTTTGTGTTAATAGGCAACGACCACCTACCATCAACATAACTATCAGCCTGCCTGACAAAAATGTAATTACAAAATAAACTATTTAAACGAATGACCATTTCTCTATCCCTCCATTGACTTCTCTATTGACGACACGTTTGGTCTAGTGGCTAGTTAACTGTTAACCAAACGGTCGCGGGTTCGAATCCCACTAACATAAAATGTTAACACATTTTACCTTTGTACCTGAATCATTCATTGATGTTTGTATTTATAATATGTATGTATTTACAAAAAAAAAAGTAATCTAAGTAGTATATCAGATGTCTAGTATCCACAATACAAGCATTAGTTGCTTAGTGTGGAACTAGATGGTGCTGTGTGGAATGTGTGAAGATATTTATTTATTATTTATTTATCATTATTATTATCCCTTTCTAAACCCTTATTAGAATTATTATCTAATCTTATTCCTACTATGATCGGGGCGCACTTGCAGCACCTGTAGCGTAGCTTATGTTATAAGCCACTATTACCGTTAGCCTATTTAACGACCTTTTCATAAAAAAACGAATGCATTATTGATATTAATTAACGCACCGTCAAAGTCTACAGTGCCAGAATCGTCAGTGTCAATTTCGGCGATCATTTCGTTTAGTTGATCCGGTGTGAGCTGATCATCTAAAGCGGCTAGGATCTCGCGAAGACTTGAGGTTGGGATGTAGCCATTACCTGAAGATTTGAAAAAAATAATGACATGTAAATCTTACAAGAAAAATACAAAAAATGCATTAAAAATTTCATAAATGTTTGAAATCTAAGAAAAGGGGTCGAAGTTGAGTTCAAAAGGTAGCACTAGAATAAAGTCGTGTTAATCCCTTTCTCACGTATCGTAACATATTCTGTTATTTTTCAGCGGCTCTTTGTACATGAAGAATATAAATAAAAAAAGTATACTTAAAACAACGATCTTTTTGGTTTATAAATCAACGACTTCAACCTCCGTTTAATTCAACTATTTAATTTAAAGCGCTACCATGTTTGGCGTTTATCCAAAACAGAAAACAATTATTACTGTAACTTTGCTTACACTCTTGTACAATTTCGAATTCGTTGATTTTTTTCTTGTTGATGAAATATCATTATTCAATACTTTCATCGAGAATAGTTCAGTACGAACAGCCTATAATAAATGAGACTAACAAAGTACCTATGTAAGAATCATTGTTAAAGTTTTAAATCCGTTCTCGTGTGTAATTGTTAAAAAATTCGTTTAAATAAAATATCAGGTGCACAACAACATCAAACGGCCGTCCAGATTTTTAGAACAATCATCAAACGAAAATTCCGTCTTCAAAGTATCCCGAGGGCGGCTGTTTATAAAGAGTACCCGGCAGTCGGACGTCGTCAAGTGTCCGTAAAACGTGTTATTCTTATCATAACACTCTATAAAGTAGGAAGATGTCCGGAGAAAAATGTGCCGAGTTACGACTGCGCTAGGGTTGCCTGTAGCCATTAAATCCAATTAAAAGGTTATATTGTTATGATAACAGCTTTTCCTGTCTCTTTTGTTTTTAAACCAGTTTTTAATTTAATCCTTTGGGCGAATTAACCGGGGGCGGCCCGCTATTAGGCATATACAACTATGGTAGCTCCACTGCTAATTGACAGGATATTTTTTGTTAGGAAATACTCTTTACTCATGAAAAATTTGGAAGGAAATCAAAAATTTACTCACAGGCGTAGTTTCTACCGGGATTCAAACGTGCATATATAGTGTTGGTAGCCAAGATTCGGTAACGTAATATTTACACACTTACCACGGTAGTGGGTAGGTCACTATTAGTCTCAGGTGTCGTCCTAAGTGGCTACGATCATACAAGCAAACGATGCGTTTTCGTCGTACGACCAGATTAAACACACAAATCTCTTAAGAGTGTTCTAATTTAAGACGGCGAGTCATCGTGCGAACACAGGAAATGCTTAATAACGATTGTACGATGGAAATGATCGTGCAATAGTGCAATCAAAGCTACAAATCTCTTTTGGGTGTCCTAATTGGTCACGTGTCATCGCGTGAGCACAGCAATGGGCGAATTCATCGGGCGATGAACATCGCACGACGAAAACGCATCGTTTGCTCGTACTATCGTAGCCAATTAGAACGCCGCCTCATGCAAAACAAATTAAAAAGAAAACATACCAAAATCACACAAAAATCACAGAAAAGTCGTACATTCATACATCGTTAACACAAAGTATGTAAAAAAAAAACCTCGCATTGACAACCCTATATATTCGTCTGAGATAAATTGTCTCTTTATTTATTATACGCAATGTTGTTTAGACTGGGCGTTTTGCTCAAGTTTTATTCGTTTTATCTTTTTATTGGTAATATTTTAAATTTATGTTTTGAAGTTGTACAATGGTCGCCGTTTTTACTGTAAACGGTCGTGTTATTTAGTAATAACATTTCTTTAAACATTGCTTTTATATTTGGACATAACATTTTTACAGTGAGTGACTTTATTTTCTAAAATGAATGAGTTGATGATATTTATTTCCTCCTGTTGAATAAAGTCACATTCTTAAGACAAAAATAAAATTACGAATAATAAACGAATAAATATGTAATTAATTGATCTACTGAACATTTTACTAAAGACTTGGTCAATCCAACTTAGGGTCGGTGTTCTAATTATTATTATATCTCCCATTGGGAGATATAATAATAATGGAAAAATCAAAAATGAATCAAAAACTTTCTTGGAAAGAAGAAATTAATTAATTTAAATCTAAAAGAATTTTAATGGTCACAGGCTTCTATACCTATTCGATTTGGCATTATTAGAAGTTGGAATTCCACGGCCTCTCATGCGTGCCTCCAGTGCTAACTTACTAGCTTATAGGAGGTTCTTCGTTGATCTCTAGCCACTATTAACATAGGTTACCTAAACTTTTTGGAACCAAATGTTATCATACGTGACAATGGGAAGAGACCTGAAGGAATCCCTCGGGAACAGTACTTTTTTTCTGGATTAAATGTCCTTTTCTGTATCGCTAACAACGTATAAGCAAAATTTCATGATAAGCGGTTGAGTAGATAAGATGTGTAAGCGTAATAAACAAATACACAAACTCACTTCCGCGTTTACATTATTAGTTAGGGTTTTATACTTAAATTTTAATCGAGTCAGAAATTCTATTTACAAGGGCCGTTGTGGTTTCGCTATAATTGTCGGCCTACAAACAGTGTACGCATTTTACCTTCTTTGTCGTAGAGCCGGAAAGCCTCTTTGAGTTCCTTCTGTAGTGCCTCGTCGTCTTCATCAAGAAAATGGGTTGCGACGCGAACGAACGAATCGAAATTCAACTTTCCGTTGTCTGAAATGAAACAAAGCTTTTAGGATTCATATTTTTTTATGATAACGCCAGGTAGAGAGGCTGACGATTCATTTGATGGTCAGTGGCTATACTAGGGATACAAATGCGCTTCTTACTGTGATCTGTGATAGGATAAAAGGTCAGGCAGGGTGAAGTGATACTAGAAGAATGGTATTTGACATAACTTATTCAAACATCGAATTCGATATTCGATGGTAGGTAAGGTATGCTCCATACGCGAACTTCCTCACAGGACTATTGCCAGGTCCTGGACTATACATGCTGTGGGTTGGCGATCGAATTCGGCCCAACGACGAAAACTGAACATTACCGAGAGAGAAAGAGTAAGAAGAGATAGATAATTCCATACACAGCTAATCTTTAAATAAAATTGTATTACTGTCGGTGATTGAAAACTCAGTGACAAATTAAGATTCTACTTAAGACAAGGACTAAGCTCAGACGGAACACAATTTTTACCATAACCAATGAATTAAGGTGCAATATTACACAACAAATTTTTGTAGCTTCTCTGAGATAACCGAACCCAAACGGCTTACGCCATTGACGACTCCAAGCGTCTTAATTAGGTACTCAACTTAAAAATAGAATTAGGTGCGATTTTTACATAATTTACATTTAATACCCAATCACTTTTGAAAGAAAGGTTATTAAAGTAAGTAATTCCTGCTCACATGTCAAACTTTAATTGAAGGATGTCTGTCTCGTGTTAAATTAGCAGAAACTTTTTAATTTGGTTTGTCGTCTTCACTGAAATCGTCTAACAAACACTTTACGGAGAGTATGTATGTTCGCACCGCACAAATTCACGTACTTAGGAACTGCGTCAAAAATCTCGTTAACAAGTTAAAGTGGAAAGTTGGCTGCTTCCGTGTTAACCGAATTGTGGAGAGAAATTGACGTATACCCGTATGTTAGTAATAAAGATGCTTTTTAAGCTATTACAAATAGAGATGAAACAATTTTTACATTTTAATTTGAAGTCGCTTTCCGCGTCTGTCTCTCCGCTAACCATGCAACGGATTTTGATGCGGTTTTTACAATCAGTTAGATAATTTTTGGGGAATTTTTTGTATATATATATATATATATTATAAAACCTAATCAAGTTTTTCACTGGGCGAAGCACAGGTCCCTCGTATAACAACAAAATAAAATTGTTTGTTTCATTGATGTTTGTTCAACTGATCATTTCATTCACGTAGTAAGGGATACAGAAAAGGAATTAGGGTACTTTTTATCAAAAAAAAGTACTGTTTCCAAGGGATCATCTAATAATCATAATAAAAAAATCATAAAGCAATAAAGATGGAATTAATAATATAAATAAGCAATAAAAATGGAATTAAAATATTTGTCATAGTGTTTGTACACAACACGATACGGTTTCAATAAAACTAATTTTCTTTCTTTCTTTCTAAAAAGGGGACGCGGACGAAGTCGCGGACAAAAGCTAGTAATTATTATTTTAATTTCTAGTTTATTTTAATTTTGATTTAATAATGATATAATGATTGGTATAATACACTAATATATAGAGTGGCTACGTGATAGTTACTTAGTTCAACCACAGTGAAAAAAAAAAATCACGTCTGCTGTTGCGTTCCAGTGCTCAGTACGGGACACCAAAATCACAGTGAATGCTGTTCCCCCAGCTTTGTTTATCCTTCATTCTATTCTAAGTCGACAGAGCAATTTCATGACTATTATATTAATATATAGTGTTATAGAAAAGTAGATAAAGTAAGTATCTAACTGTTATTATTACTGTCATGTCGTCAGTAGGTACTAAACGTCGGAGAAAAATAATATTCGCTTTTTCTAACGAACACATAATATTTGTTTAACTCGTAGTTTAAGGAATCATCTACAAAATATCACTACTGGTTAGGCGATTCTCAAATTAAATAAGAGTTATTTCTTTGTTAAATATTCTTGGGTCGCGATTCTTGGTTAAAGTTTAATTTATCGCTAAAAATTTATAAAAGTTTTTAGTTATATAAAAAAAATCTTCACAAACTATCGTTAGTTTCAGTTTTACTAACAGTTTTACTAACTAGAAGTTAGTTAGGTATATAAAAAAAATACAGTTATACAAAAAAAATCTTCACAAACTGTCGCATTTGAAATATTAGTAAGAATTAAGAAATCATAAAGGTCCGTATGTATTATATGTTCCCATTTATCGTTAATTATGATAAACGTTGATTTAAAGTCAGTCTGTGACGTAATGAAAAGGCAATTAACTCGATATGACAAGGAATAACATTTCAACTGACACCAAAAGCAATTAGGAAAGTAATTATGGACGCTTGCAGATGTTCTTAAGGATTAACAAGGCTTCGAGTGTTAGCGGAAAGCGGTATAGTTGAAATTTATAAACATCGTGTTATGGAAATGGTAGACGTACGCTAGAACCGTTCTCAAACGAACTAGGTTGGGATTTAATTAAAAATGTCAACTACACAAACTAGACATCGCTAATATTAAAACATATGCATATACGATACAACTTTTTAATTATTTTACTGAAAATCGGTAGTAGATAGCGATTTGGCAAATCTAGATGTCAGGGGAAAATACAAGTAGACGTACTTCTTGGCTCAAGAATCTCCGTGATAGTCATGATGATAGCCTACCTCCGATAGGAGATGGCACCAAGAGATAATTATAGTAATGTGAGAAAGGAAATACGAGCTTAGTAAATTTCGTACACTGTGACCACTGCCCCACTAGTTGGCTGATGTTAATTTGTAACTAGGCCGAGGAATTTATGACGCGAGATAAGAACGAACCAAAGGGACGCTTCAAAGATTAAATGCGACTAAACGCTTATTCGGCTCGCACTCTGTGATTTTATTACTGTTGTACAGATGGTAAAAAAGACTAATCCTTTCTTATTTTAAATAATTTTATATTATAATGTATTTACATCCTATTATTATAATTGTGCTATCAAATAATAAACATAATAATCATAATTCAATGATTTTTCATAAAGATCTGTTTAATTTTATAAACTTAATATTATTTATTAAAATAATTTATATAAAAAAATCTTAAAAAATTATTGACTTGAGCAATACTTATTATTAAGATAATGCATCGTATCTTATTTATTAGTAAATATTTTCACTGATAAATTGTTCATTGGGAAAATAACCTGGCATCCCTGAACGCACGCTGTCATACTCCTCGATGACTTTTGTAAGGGGGTTATGACTGATAGAAATTAATATATATGTTTATATAAATAGTGTGTAATCCAACGAAGTGGATTGCATTGAAATAATTAACCTTCTAAATAAACAATTCATAACTCAAAGAGTTGTCGAAGAATATATGTGCACTTCGGAAACATGTTAGTAAAACTGAAATAGCATTCGTCGATACCTGTCAGCGTTTCAACGCATTAAATGCATCTCAGAAATATTTAGAATGAAAACAAAATATTTATGGCACGTCCCTCGAAATAGCGCAAGAGTCAGCCAAAATAAATAAAACATCGGTAGTGCATTCGGAAATTTATATGCAAGGAAATTTATACGGAATTTATTAGGAATTTATATGTAATGCCGGACGAAGTTGCAGCCACCAACTTATAAAGATACTGGTTTTCACCAGCGACTCGGTTCGCATTTCTCGGGAACATTACTTTTTTTTTTTGGATGAAAGACACCCTGTGTCCTTTTTTGTATCCCTGTATACGTGTTTGAAAAAATTATTGAAGATCGGTTGAGTAGTTAAGGCGTGAAAGCGTACTAATTAAACATACCTTTTCTGCGTTATTATTGTGCTAACGGTTCTCAAATCAAACATTTACATTTGACGGGGGCAATAAATTCTTGAAACTGCTACGTTTCTGTCGACTGTACCCGAGTGAAAAAAAAAAAGCCAGAAGCAGCGGTCGGGTATTGTATATATAGGGACAAAATATTTATATATAAAAATGTTAGGTTGGTTTTCACACGTGGAAATAGGGATAAACAGGGATTTTCACCCCGGGCGAAGCCATGAACGAGTCGCTAGTACATGTTATATTTATTAAAGTTAGACTGTTTGACGTATATGACTGTACAATGTTAGGTGTTGACTGTATACGATTGTACAATGTTAGGTAACTTTTATTTAATGAATCGCCTCATTTCCTGAATCCAATCAGGAGTAGTTAGTAATTACGCAGCAGTGGCACAAACGAATGAGTTCCTATTGACTTGTGAAGAGATTCATTGTGACAATAAATCTCTTTAATACATTTAATATGCTTGGATTTGTTTCTTTTCTTTGAGAGCAGCCAGTTGTACTTAGAGCATAGCCGTGTTGTTAGGAATGTGACTTTTTTCTGGCAGGTTACAATAAGAATCGTCAAGTGAATATATATTAAAAAAAAACTCACCATCAGCGTCTTCAGTATCCAACATTTGATCCAATTCGTTGTCGTCATAACTGTGGACCATAGTGTTTAAGATGGTCCTCACTTTTTCCTTTTCTATCCGACCCTGCTTGCTTGAATCGAACATGCTGAATGCTCTTCTTAACACTGAAAAAAGAAATGAAAAATAATATTTAAAAATGTTCTTGACTAGTTGTTGGTTGAGTAGTTAAGGCGTGAAAGAGTTAACAAACAAACAAACTCACTTTTCCATTTAATATTTTGTTAATATGTTAGTCTGTGTAACCTTAGTGATATGATTAATCTTCTTAATTATTTTAATGATATAATTAATGTTAATTATAGAGGCCTGATTAAAAATTAGCGACTAACCTCACATAATATTAGTTACTCTTTGGTCCTGAACATCACTTTTATTTATCACTTATGACTCGCTCCCGGCTTCGCCCGGAGTGCAATTTTTGTACAAGCCTTCCCCATTTACCTATCCCTTTTTCCATAAGCGAAAACATTGAAGCGAGACATTGATTTTTATAATTCAAGATTTTCATATCAATTTTAATTATAATTGTCCTTTTATTTTATTTGCTTGAGTTTTCTTCTTGTACATAATTTACCAAACCAAAAATCTAACTATAACAGTACGTGCAAAGTAGTGTTAATGTCGTATTTTGCATATTAAACGCTTTATGCAAAATAAACTACTTAGTAAGAAAATTTATTCAAATTTTAGCGAATACATCAAATTGTTTCAGATATTTTACAGAAGCTAATTGCTTGATATTGTGCAACGGCGCACTAACAATAAATTTTGAATAAATTGTACAGAGAATATTAAATTTCGTCTGTGCAATAAACGTTTTGTAAACACAGGCATTTTTTTAATACTTTATTTTTACACAAATTAAGTAAAATTGTACGCGAATTCGTCATTGTTTTTAGACACAAATATCTCGTATCTAGGTATTTTGCTGTTCAATTATTATCTGGTTTCCCGCCAAAACTCCACCCGCCGTTTGTGCTGTAAGCCGAAACAATTTACAGATTAAATTGCTGTGGCGTTTGCACATGTGGACAAATTGATACGAACACCGGTTTCTGTGTATTTTCGAGTAATTTATAATATTTTTTATTTTATTTCGTCACTTTATATAGAATGAGACAAGTTTATACGTCACTTTTATAAATGAGTAAATAGATTTTCAATTTTTAGAAATTTAAATCTAAAGTATTAGATGAGGAAAGAAAAGCTAGGAGAGAATGTAAAGGAAAAATTGTAAAGAAAAAGTTAACCAAGGATCAATAAGAGTGTATAACATTATATGTTATGTATCGAAACAGTTAAGATTTTTTACGATCTGAAACAGTCACTGTCATTTCTTAGATTATATTTACAACCCCACGATTTACCTAGTTACGATTTAACAGAGCTCCAGCCTTTGTTTTTTAATGTTGGGAAATCCTCTTGGTTACCTTGAAGTGTAGGGGACAATGCGAAGTTATGCCGGATTCCTACCGGCTAAAACCCAACGACATTTTACCGGGCGGGCGTTGATGGGCGGGGTCGCGGGGACGTTATGACACGACATCGGTGCCCGGCCACGGCTACAGCGCGGGGAGAGCAACGCTCCCTGTCAGACCCTCGGCGTACCCGATAGTGGAGGAACGCTGGCCATCTTAAGGGACCATAAGACGGGCGGCAGTCTCCCCCAAGACCTCCGCCCGGGTCCCGTAAGGGGGAAAGGCGGCGGATATCATTAGATTCCATATCCTAAGGTCGGCAGCACATTTACATATAGATGCATATGGTTGTTTTTGTTAATGGGCAACGGTAGCCATCTACCATCAAGTGGACCATCAGTCTGCCAGCCGACATAAAGAAATTATTTTCATTAACCGCGACAAAATTAGCTAACCAATTTTTTTTAATGAGACATAGTGAATTGCGTCTGTATTTCCGAGCTCATATAACCCAAATCTTTTCAAGGTTCGAGTGAATAGGCATCTTCTGGGTGAGTTCGCTCCATCTTAGGGCCTCATCCTTGCTACACAGTTGGTTGTTGCTCAAGAGCAAACCCATCTTTTATAAAAAAAAAACAATTTTTTTTAAATAAAGAGTAGCAGATAGGCGGACGTCATTTTGACAAGTATTTATGTTTTCCATAATTATGTATTCCTGCTCGGTATTGCTCTGTCAAGTCGAGTGTGGTAAGACGATATTAGTTTTAGTACGATATAAATTTCCTTAGCTCTTTAGTAGCAAGATAATGCGAGCAAAGTGTTCTCGTTTTCCCCTGTTATTTACGTTCCCCTGTCTGCATGTAATTACCGCATCTATAATTTCCCAGCAGACGCAAGATACTAGCAAAGGCGCTCATTAACTCGTGCAGTCCGCTGAGAAATTCACTGCTCGCGTTAATATAGATCGATATATCGCTGAAAGATATGCATATTACTGATGTAGTTTCTACTTCTATTCTGAATCTTACTGATATTTAATCTACTTCTATACGAAGAATTATTCTTTTTTTATATTACGTATATATTTTCTTTAGAGGCTACCTAATTTATGGCTGCGAATTGTGCACATCTATAAATATTTGTTTGTGTAAAATTATCCCAAAGATACTCGGTTTAAATTTATCGAATCACTAGCTGTCTCTTCCGCTGTTTAGATTAAATTGACAAAAGTATGCTCATTTTGGCTTTTCTCGGTAATGATCAATTCTGGTTAAGGGTCCGCCCTCGGCCCCTAACCCAACGCGTCGCATTCAGGTCGCATTTCATGCATGCGCTAATACACGTACTTCGTTTTCGCTTAGCGTTCTTGACTTTTTTCTTTTTGTTTGATTTCCAAAGGTTACAGCGTGATGGTATAACTTTCCTCAAGAATTGGGCTATCAAATGCAAAAAGAAAATCCGACTGGTAATTCCAAAGTTTAACGCGTTCAACCAATCGAACAAACTCCACTGCTTTATTTAGCAGTATAGATTCTATATATTAAAAACAGAAGACCATTTCGTCCGTTCGGAAATTCGCAGTATTTAATTGCAATAAATCTAACAAATGGGTGCATACATTCGTATTTCGTTCGATCGGAGTTCGTTTGATCTCGTTTGCGGCATTAAATTGAATTTGTCTCTTTAACGAGCTTTGAAATGCTAACGCATTTCTCTACTTCAATAAAACTTTTAGCCGATTGCTTGAACAGTCGTTCACAGAGGTAAATTCATGGCACAAATAGGGACATCATTATTTTATTAGTGACTAGCTATTGCACGACTTCGTCGAATGTAGCTTTAGAGTTTATAAATTTTAAAAACTGGCGAATCGGTTTCGTGCGGATGTAGGATGTAAGTAATTTAAAAAAAAAGCTTAAACCTTTAAAACCTTCCTCGTTTATCGCTCTTCTCACTAGTGAAAACCGCATTAAAATCAGTTGATTAGTTTAAAAGATCTAAGCGTAAATACAGAGAGGACAGATTGCGGGAAGTGATTTTATTTTATACTATGTAAAGAGGAAAAACTAGATGTCACGTAAACATACGTACCTACTTCATGACACTTTAATCTAAAGCATGTAATAAACACAAAGGTGTTCTCTTTTCACGACATCATGTCCTGTTTATGTCAACTCAGATATTAATGCCTTTGTGGTCCCCGGCTGCATTTAAACTGCGGGCAAAGCCGCACATAGCATGCATACTTTCATGTTTATTCATGGAATATATTTACGCGAATATTCCTTGTTTCTAGTCCAACGGTTCTTCTTATATTTATTGTTGAAAATTGGACTATTTCAGAGCGTGGAAGTTCTATTGGTTCTGTGGAAAGCACTATTGATTTTGAACAGGTAGTGGAAATTGTGACCAATGGAAAGGACAAGGGACAGTCATTGCAAAAGTGTCTTAGGCGTAATAATCAACTTAGCGATCCGCTCCCGCTACATATATATATATATTTTAAAAGGATATTATAAGCCTAATGCGAAAAATTATCTAACTGATGGAGAAATCAGCATCAAAATCTGTTGCGTGGTTTAGGAGAAGTTAAAGGTTATACAGACAGACAGAAGCGGGAAGTGACTTCAATTTATATTATAAGAATACTGATATAGCCAGAGGATAATTTTCATATTTTTCCATCGTGCAAATTTCGTGGCGTCATTCTTTGGAACAACGTTGTCGTCAAATATCAAAAATAAGAAATAACTATGGGTAGCTTTGTCGTCAACAAAGCCTGCTTTCCGTTTTCATATTTTGCACGGAAAAAGGTTAACACAATATTTAAAAAGCCCAGCAAGCAAAAACCAAGTGCAATGCAAAAATGAATTTCACCTGACCAAAAGAAGCCAGTAAGTGACCAGTTAACCATAAAATACGAATTTCGACTAACCTCAATCGACGATAACAAATCCAACAAATCGACGATATATATATATATATATGTAAATACCTACTAAAATGGTGGTATATACCCCTACCACACCCTACCCCTACACCTAATCAAAATAAAACTAATAATTTTAACCTGTAATTACTGGACACGGGGGCCCGGACACAAATTTCTGGGACACTTCCTTTTTTAAGGTTCAACTGCTTTGAAATGTAATTTCTCGTCACTCTCGCCTTGAAGTACAAGTGTTAATAATTCAGTATAAATATTTTAAATTTAAATAATGACTGTTTCATAGTCCTCAGACAAGTGAGATAAACCTTTTGAAGTTTGAAAAATTATTGTTATTTCTGTTACTGCGTATTCTGGTGACTGTGAAATAACCGGACCATATATTTAATTAATTTCGCACAACATCACGTTCTGCGGTCACAGCTAATTCTTGTCTACACTGTGTAGGAAGTGCAGATTTTGAAAGGTGTAGGTACAATGGCAAAAAAGCGTTTTAAATTGTTTGGTGTGAATTATTTATATTAATGGGAAAAATAATCCTATTGTTTTTCAACACGATACTGATAGACTCAATCAACTGAGTATCACAAAGGGTTAGTTTAGCTGTACAAAACAAAGTTATGTCTAAAATCCATGTTGTCACCATCTCAGTAAAACTTGGGAATTCAATTCTCGAAGTTGTTGACGAGTAGACGACTTGGGACATCTATGTAGGTAAATTCGACAGTACAAATATGTCAGGTAGATACATCTTCATTCGAAATATTCATTCGAAAAACTTTGATATATCTTCAGTGTATTGTGGCCCTGAAGCGTAGTCTCTAACTATGAGCCTGGTAAAAAAGCTCAGTCGCTCAACGAGCTATGGAGGTGATTATGCTTGGGGTTAGTTTCTCGGCGAGATTGAATCAAGGATAAGGAGATCTGTAGAAAACTAAAGTTACCGACATAAAGCGGTCCCTAGACGATCATGACAAGCATTACATGTTGCCAGAAGGTTTTGGAGTGAAGATTATGGACAGACAACCTCAGCGTAGGACGTTCACCAGCGACGGCTTATAAGGCCTTCGGTGGATCCAATCTGCTTCTGACCTCTCCTACTGAAAACTGGGCCTATATCTAGCAGTGAACGTCCTACAATTAAAATGATGAAAATTATTAGTTAGTTAATATTGATAATATTAATAGTTACTTAATATTGATGATGATGAATTTAATAATTATTTCTTTAAAGTCATATTTAAAAAAAGCTTCAAAAGTAACGTTTTATAGAATCAATATGAAACGATATTTTGAGTTCCAACTATAAAAAATATAAATAAAACCCGTTTAAATGTCATTTAATAACAACGAAACATAATTATTGTGCCACTTTAATATTTATTTATTAACTGCTTGCATAGTTTTAAAAGAGGAGGTTTAAAACTATCGTCGCATTGCATCGTAAAACTGTTTGCACTAAATATTACGGTAATGGGCTGTTGTGTTGCGGTTCAGCGATTTTGTTCGCTTATATTTTTAGTTTATTTCACAAAAAAATACAGAATATTCCTTTTAAACTACAATAATGCAGTATTTTCCTACTATTAAATTTTATATAATAATTATAGTGTTTTAATAGATAGGTCAATCAGATTTGTCTCATTTCGTAAACAATATTGACATGTATTTTTTGTTGATATAACAGTTTATGGAATAAATGAATTTATTAGAAAATAATATCGTTTCTGTAAAATTATTTTTGGACACATTATGTTTCGTGTCAATTTTATATTTTAATTAGATTTTATCTGCACTTCGGATATTCGCCCGGGCCTAATGCGCTATATTAAAAAAAAAACTGTATAGAAGAACCCATAGGTATTAGCTGCTGGGATAAAAGATAAAAACTATATAATAAAACCTGGGAAAGCGGATTGTAATTGGGAAAGTAGTCACAATTGTTCAGTAGTTCAGTACCTAGTTTTTTTTAAATTGTTTTAACATCCTTACATAGTGTAAATTGAAGTCACTTGCCGTGTCTGTTTATCTGTATGTCCGATAGTTCTTCCTAAACCACGCAACAGATTTTGATGCGGCTTACACTAATGGAAAGAACGATAAGCGAGTAAGTTTCTGTATATAATTTGCAGAAAAAAGCAAGCTTAATTCACGAAAGAGTAAAATCTTTACATATTTTACCTTTTTATTTAAACACAAACATGTAACTTACTTGCAATTTGTTCGTCGTCAATTTGTGTGGTCTGCAATAAAATAAAATTAATTTTAATATGTTAAGCAAATCACTCAGATTAAAAATCACATCAACATAAATTGCCAAAAAACACACACCATTTTGTAGGATTTGATTTTAGAACGACTTATGGAGGAAAAAGCGCGGATCTGTCTATTCTGTGAGCGCGCTAAGTGTCTCCAGGCGAACTGGCCACCTTTGAACACGTTCGAAATTCAAACGAGAGGATTTTAAGAGAGAGGACCGGGGAATAATAAACGCCTACAACATGATACGCTCATTCTGCTTTGCGGGCGACGTATTCTTGAAATAGCGTTCAGTTAAGCTATTAACGAGGAAGTACTTTGAGAGCACCCTGTACGAGCGAGTGAAGTCAGTAATAGGTATTTGGGAGTACGATAAAAGTAGGCCATCACCATTTTCGTTATGGAAGCCACCCTTCCATTGTTTACCTTTGCAAAGATAAACATATCATGTGACATTTTATGGTTGATTGTTTTCGATGAGATGAGGGTTAGTTTTAATTTATGCATAGGCTTATTTTGTAGCTTATGTATCTAGCTTAAAATAGATACCTTTTTATCTAAAGGCAAGCTGTCAGTCCTTTTGTTTGTAGGTAATTGTAGCAACCTAATATCAAGTGGACCGTCAGTCTGAATATATATATAAAAAAACAATTATGTGTGTATTTTTTGAATTGTCAGGAAAGTACATACTTATATACAGAGGTGTCGGTTACGGTAACAGTGTCGCGAGTTCAATGGTTTTCCCCATCTCAAAAAATGCCAACATGCATGTGTATCTATGTACGGTACATACACAATATATGTACATACTTATTTACAGAGGTGTCGGTTACGGTAACAGTGTCGCGAGTTCAATGGTTTTTTCCCATCTCAAAAATGCCCAACGCGCCTAAAGAAATTTTCACTTCAAAAATATTTCGATTGACGTTGTCTCAAAGTTAAGTTGTTGGGATTCCAGTTCTTCATTATAGTCAGTTGCAAAACTTTTGTACTGCAACCAAAGAACCACTATAATGTGTGTTTTAATGTTTCAAAACACGCCCGTGAGATGTGTGATAAAAATATTTAATAGCGACGTTAATTTTACGAGGACATCAGCGCTAAATAGTCAAAAAATATTTATTTAAATAATGATATAGTTCGAAGGTCTATAGTCTATGGACTAGTGTACCGTGTAATGAAATATAATACTATTCTTAATAGGATAAAATTCCAATATTAATAGTATAAAGAAAAAGGGATGAATTGGAGTAGTAAAATAATATTCCAACTTTGATTTTACCTTATTCCAACTATAAATTTTTCTAAATACAAGTATTTTCAGTACCTAATGAAAAAGTAGTGTCAGCTTTTATTTATTTTATTTATTTTATTTGTCAAATTTTAATATTTTCAAATCACCATTACACGTATACAATAATATATTGTTATCGTGTCGTGTTTGGTATACATATCTACCGATCTTGGTTTAATATTTATTTATATAAGTTCCTTGGTCTCTCAGGAGATGGCGCTGCTAGTCTCAATTTGTTTAGTGTTAATCAGTTTCTGATGTAGGTACTACAAGTACTATTTTTACTCTATGGTACTACTTTTTGTTTAAAAATTATGTATGTGGTCACACTGTGAAATTGATTTTTAATAAATTTAATTGTTAATAAGAAGATGTAAGTATACAATATATGTAAATTACCTATATACCTATCTATATCGCTTTTCGACAAATAAAAAAGTAGGAACGCATTAAAAGATTATAAAAATATCTAATTCAAAATAATATATACGCTAATATTATACATAATATAATAATGAATAAGGCCAGCGCTCATTGTACGGGCTTGGGGAAAGTAATATAAAACTGAATTTTTTATACTATTATTCCGCTGAGCCGACCAGCTGCCAGAGAGCGATTAAATTTGTTAAAGCGCTTTAGCGCCAAATGATTCAATTTAATACTTTTTTCAACTCCGAGTTGGCTTTTTGTTTTAACAACTGTTTTATCTCTCTGTATACATACTGCAAAACATATTTTTTTATTTCATAAAATAATATCTTTAGTATACTTCGACGTCTGTAAATATTATTGTAGGTTGTATTAATATTTTTAAATATTACCTACTTTTTAGCGACTCCCGTGCGCGCTGGTTGAGAAAGCGCGAAAATGCTACTGCGCCTTAATAGATTTAAAGATTTTAAAATTAATGCGCTACTATATTGACGAGCCCGTTGGATGAGTGGCGAGGGTGCTTGCCTAACATCTCAGGGGCCCCGGGTTCAATTCCCGGCGGGGTCAACTTTGGAAATTTTAATGTAATTTTCAAAATTGACTGGTCTGGATTTGAAAAGTAGTAGTAGGGCATACTGCGTTTCGCAGTCATTTGGGCAGCCCGTCTGGCGGCAGTAACCACCACCTTACAGAATACCACCGTGAAATAACAGCATATACGTGCTGTTGTGTTTCGGTGAGTGAGTAAAGGATGCCAGAGCCCTTCAATAAATCACACAGTGGCTAAAGGCCCCTAAACGAATTGAAAAATATACCGGACACAGAACTGGGCCACGAGATTTTTCTATTGAAACTGTCAATATCCTGAAGTCAATAGAAAAATCACGTGAACTAGTTCTCTTTGAGAGAATCAATGGCAACCTATTTTTCATAATAGCATTTAGCGCATTTTACGGGAAAAGGGAACAATAATATGCATTTTCTTTCTACCTGACTGGACATGAATAATGCGACAAATCTTATTTTCTTTGTACATTATGGTCGTCAAGCGGTCTACCATCACGTGGCCTACCACATAACACAAGCAATGCAATATAAGATCAACCTTTTTAAAAAAGCGTATTTTAAAATTTGAGGTTTTTGTTAACAAATATATATTTAAATTAAAAAAAATCTCCTATTTTTACTTGCTTGCTTTGCTTAAAAAGTGGATTCATTAACAAAGGCCAAATGCAGAAAATACATTAATTTCTTTTTTCAATTATTTACTTTATTTCCTTTTTTTTTTTTGCTGAAATTGTGAATAAAAAGCAATTTAAAAAAAATCTAATTCAAACAACTATTTTAAACACTAGCTGTTGCACGCTACTTCGTCCGCGTAACTTTATAAAATATTATTCGATTCCGCTCACGACTTTTTTCTAATACATTTTTAAATTCGTGATATCTATCGAATGGAATGTTCGCATTGAATAATTCAAAGTTATACAATGTTATATGATAATATAGCTTCCAAACAGTGAAAGAATTTTTCAAATAGGTCCAGTAGTTTCTATCGCTAACATTGATTATACAAATGTTTTAGAGGCGTACATACATTTTTGGAAGTCAATATACTTCTTTAAATTTGCTTCCATAGTAGGAGGTAATTTAGAAAATTTATGATAAAAAAAAATCGGAGGATAAATTTAATTACATAATTTAATTACACCACTCCATAGCTAAAGGGTCAAGGATTCTTTTGGTATATATTGTATATTCGACATCTGTATATATACCTATAATACGTCCAAAGGGAATATTACTCGTTACGTACACATATTTACGTAAAACACATGGCCGTCTTCACACACATCTTTTTTTTGAGGGTGCGAACCCTTCACATTCAGTAGCACTGAAAAAATATTTGTCTATTGCATAATGCATTACAAACATATTTGTAACAAGAGGCTATAAACGCCTAACTGTGAGTAAATAGAATCATAGCATTTGGCGCATTATCGATGTGTCACACGGAAATTGCGATGACATTGTAATAGGAGACGGGGACGTTTTGGTGTTCGATGCCAACATGTTGCCAACCTCGATGTATGAGTTTCCTACAACAACTGCTCAACGGATGTTGGTGACAGTCTCTTTGAACACGGTCGGAATGTAGCCACTTCGGACATGCTCCATGTTCATAGTGTGTACTAATAACAAGGCTTATTTTTAGTGTTTCAGTTTGGGAAAGTTTTACTTGAAAGAAGTTCTGTTTGACACGTTTCTTCTTTTGATTTGACAGGCGCGGAATAAACCGGCAGATGGCGGTGGGCATGTCAACCAGAAAAACGCTGCCGGACAAAAGTCAACAGCGGCTTGTCAAAAGGGTAAGACGTTTATTTATATAGTAACCTTGTTAAAAAGTAAGTGTGAGAAGTTTATAAGCCACATCCTTTACTCACTCATAGAAACAACAGCCCAAACCCTTAATCTTCTTTAAGAGGATGATGGTTACTGTCAGAAAACTAATTGTCTAGTTTATGAACGCGAAATTAGGAAAGCAATTGACCTCAATCTCACCTGATGGTGTGTGAAGATGAGGTCGAAAATCGAAGATCGTATAATAAAAGAAGACGCAAAGTGCTTCGTGCGAATTGGTGGTGTCAAAAAAATAAGGATGAATATCGTTTCCTTGTTTGATTAATTAATAGTTTTGTAAAAATAAAGGAGGCCCGAAGACTCCAGTCAAACCTTCGGCGCAAAAGGGAGCGGCGAAGACAGCGCCGCCGAAACAGGCGGCCGCGGCCGCTGCAGCAGCCGGCGTCAAGACACCTCAAGGGAAGAAGAAGAAGGGTCATAAGCATCAGCAGTATGAACTTATCGTTACTATTAATCTGGTGAGTTAATTATGTCCACTGCTGGATATAAGCTTCCCCATAATTTTCCTATAGGACCTATTGAAATAGACCTTTTGAAATTTTCCTATTGAAATAAAGGCATTTCAAAATTTAATCGAAATATTTTTAGTTATAATTTCGGCAATAAAGTAAAAAATATAAATTTGAACACGTAAAACATTGTTTTCACAACACCTCGGTGTAGCCACAACGATGCCACATCTGTATAAAAATTAATGTTTGGTTTTAACGATCTTTTTTATAACAATGTATTTTTTATCGGATTAGCTCTCAACACGTCTTCGTCACACACAATGAATTTTGTTTGACATTATAATTATAACACCCGATGTGTTATAAAAACATTTATTCAATCTTCATATATTTTTATTAGGCGTTGACTTTTTCTTTTAGATGATCATTTGGAAACAGTAGATACTTTTTTTCTGGAAGAAGAATACCCTACAACATACCCTGTTATTGCTTATGTATTTTTGTCTGACATGGAATTTTTTATTTTCATTTTTATATGGTCACTCGAGAACAGTATTTTCTTCTGGATGAAAGGTACCCTACGTCCTTTTCTGTATCCCTACAAAATTTCACGATGATCGGTCGATTAGTTAAGGCATGAAAGCTTTTGTATGTATTTGGGTCCCTAATTCACACTTAGACCCGATAGTGCTGCATCCGCTAGCTTATATATAAATTATAAGCTAATACCGTAACTATTTCTAGACTCCCCAATTGGGATGTCTCGGTTCGCGAAACGAAGACATATCCTTCGCAGTCTTGCCTTTTAACCCACCCCACTTGTTGATTGTATTTACAAGCGATGGTCGGCACCTTCAAGCGAACCTTTCTCCTGTTAGCCGCCCTTTATAACAACAAGTTTCACCTGTATACTACCAACCTTACATAACCTAATGGTGTTTGTAGAATAACTCTACACATCTATGTCGTTCGCATTTTACGAGAGCAGTAAAACGACGGGGCGTGAACTGAACACGCCTAACTTAATCACTCACACTTGCGACACTAACCACATCTTGTCATCGTAAAATGTCTATTAATAAACTTCCTGTTTTATTTTATTTTTAAATCTGTATACTATATCGCTGTATGCCCTTCGGCTTTTAATAATGATTGGAAATAAAATTATAATAACCTATCTAACTCGCTGACAGAGTAGCTGTGAAATCAAATGGGACATAAAAAAGACTAGCGGGTCAAACGGGCAGTGTTGACCCGCTAGTTCGTATAGTGGGTCAAAACTTGTGGGTCCGACACCAATTTGTGAGAGATTTTATAGATCAGGTTCAAAATAATAATTTTTTCATCGTTATGATATCAAATAGTTAATGTGAATACTGTCGCTTGACGCGCTGTAAGGACGCAGTGTAGTTTGGTCAGTCTATACTAATAAATTATAAAGAAAAAAAGTAACGTTTGTATGTTTATTTGTTTATATGTATTTAATAGATAATCCTCGAAACTACTCATCCGATTTAAGAATATCTTTCACCAATAGTTAGAATAGAATTCCAGAATGAAATAAAGATCTAACGCTTGGTAAAAGTTTAATTTCAGGCGTCATACTGCTTTCATTTTTTTGTCAGGCGTTACATCATCTAATTTTCAACGCAAACGAATTCGCGGGCATTAGCTAGTACTAAATATTTATTAAATAAATTTAACACCTGATCATTCACAGATTCATGCGTCGTTCGCATCGCAATTAGTAGAATTCCATTCACAAATAGACGCCCATTTAATTAAAATATCATTATTACGTTCAATGAATTCTAAAATTAGCCAACACTGTATTGGCTTTGTGACAGATATTTTATAAAATATACGTACAGTCATCCCACATCCGATATAATGTTTGTTTTCATTATTTCTTTTATGATTTGTTTTCTTGATGTGGGTTACACTTACACTGTATTCTGAAGGTGATAAAAAAAAAAACACAATAAAGTGTGTTATAAATCTGCGCTAAAATAATTTTTTTTTTTAATAGTAGGTACTTATGGACGCACTTACCAGTACCAGTCTGTACTGGTTAGTAGTGGTTAGTGAGTACACAAATATTAATAGTAAAATATTTTATTGCCTTTAAAATATGACCAACATTGGTGACTGAAAGTATCTTCCAAAACAAAATTTAGAATAGTTGGAATATAAAAATGTTAATTTCCCTTAACACAAGCCTAAAGGGTCATACAATATCAGGGGTCATACAATTGGTGTGTTTAGACGTCTTGGAGATTTATATTTTTAGTAGCTGGTGCCCGCGACTTTGTCCACGTTAAAAAATAAAATATAAATGAGTATTACGACAACGACTTCCTAAACATCTTTTATCGCTATGACGACGGTGGCGCCGCGGTGGTGATAGGGACGCCTAAGTTTTATATTTTTGGCCAATCTCTCGGAAACCCATTTCCCCTATCCCTTATCGTTAATCCTTCTATGGACGGCAGCGCTCTTGTAGCACTTATGGTGTTGCTTGTGTTATAGGCGACGGTAGTCACCTACAATCAAGTGGACCGTCAGCCTGTCTGTCGACCTTAACATTTTTTCAGGATGAAAAGTATCGTTATTAATTCAGATTAAATTTCATCCAAATCCATTCAGCCGTTTTTGCGATATTTAGGAACAAACATTCAAACATACAAAAATACAAACATGACATACAAACTTTCGTATTTATGTTTTGTTAGGATTTATCATTTTTATATCCGCTTAAGGCTCGCTGTACACACTACAAACACGCTCTCTATCAACAACTCGCTAAACACAGGCAATAAAAGGTACACACTAAAGAATTTAATCGTTTTAGCAGAGAAATAAACTTTTGGCAACACAACTTGATGACTCCATAACTTTTTCCGCCAAAACTAACTCATTGCAAATGAAATGATACCAGTCTGCCAAAATCACACAGTAAATAGTTTTCATAGAACATCCACAATGACCGCGTTTTGAAATTATATATGTAGATTTAAGAAAAAATATTTACGTTTTGCAAGCTACGAGTAATATAAATTAATATAATAAAGCTGAAGAATTTATTTGTTTGGTTGGTTGAACACGTTAAAGTACCAGTCGGATTAAAAAATATATTTTTGCATTTGATTTTTTGTTGATTGAGACCTAAATTTTGAGGAAGGTCTGGACTTATTCATTTATAATCAAGCAATGGATCTTAGAATTATCCATTTAGACTTGAATTTGTATATAGAACTTGGAGTAATTAAATAATGATCCTTTTAAAAAATATACATAAATGGATATTAAATTTAGAATAGACTATTAACAGAACTTTCGATTTTTGATTATTTTTAAGCTCTTGCAAATGCACCCCAAGAGAGCATAGCATCTGAAATAAATTATTCAGTGTTAAGGATGGCATGTTTAATTATATATCGGATATCACTATCAGTATTACAGTATTACATTTATGTATTCAAATTTTGTCTATACCTATCATAAAAATAAAATAAAGAAAAGATTTGTCTCGACACAAATATTATGATTGGAAATTAAAAACGGCACCATTGTAGAACAGTCGTGTTAGCGGTTATAGCGCGCAAAATTCTAATTTTAAATGTAAGAGTTCTATATCTGAGCTGACAATGTCGCGTCGCGGCTGTCATTACTGACCGATCTGATAATTATTATTTAAATTTTGAAAGGTGTTTCGATTGAATTGTTTTTTTAATTGAAAAATGATTTTTAGTTAAAAAAAAAAGAAATATTTTGGAGTTTTGTGTGACCTTCAGTGCGAAACATTTTTATGTTTTGTGATATTGGGTTTATTAAATTGTATTGTATTTTAATGTGAAAATGGCTAGAATAGTGGCAACAGACGATATTTACAATAAAGAATATAGAAGACTACGACGGTTAACAAGTGATCTGTCCACGCAACAGGTCTCCGTAGGTATTTTTTTATTGTACTTCATTGAAATTTTGAACGTGATAATATTATAATGTTTAATCTTTAATGAAATAAAAAACAGTTCATAGATGACCTCCATGTTTGTTGTATTTTCTTGACGAACTGTAACACGTTCTGCGCGAATAAAAATAATAAAAATATAAAGTTAATATAAAGTTAATATTAATATAAAGCGAATATAAAGTTGCGAATCTGTCCAGTTGTTACGGAGATATCTAAATTTGTGACAAAATTGTTACAATTTTTTCATTTTTGCAATACTGACAAAGTAGGTACCTACGCCATTTGATAGAATAAAGAGTATTGAAAATGAGCTCTCATGTCGCTTACTTATTATTGCATGGTAAGTGGCTACATGGTAATTATTCATAGGTGCTAAAAATGCGTTTCTGATTTTGGTATGAAAAAAAAAAAAAAAAAAAAATGGGGCTCCGACATCCCCATTGACGGAAACACAACATCACACCTTTCCCTATCACAGATCCCATTTCCCTATCCCTTATCCTTAATCTATGACCATACATCCTTAATCTATGGCTGTATGTATGGTCCTAGTACACTTGCTGAACGCCTTACGTGTGGGCTTCCAAAATTGAACAAAAAAATTTGCATGTGTGCTTTTATGTTTCGGTAATTGAGTAAGGGATGCCAGAGCCCGTTTCTCTATCCCATCCTTATCCATTATCCTATTAAAATCTAAAGCATACTCGCGGCAACAATGACGTGATTTGTGTTAATATTCAAAGGTAGCCAACTATAATCAAGTACATACGATCTTTATAATTTTTTTTTTTTTTTTTTTTTTTTTTAAATTTTGTTTCATCTATTTAGCTCTAAAATTTCTTTGCGTTGGACTAAGTGAAGTGGCTCCATGTGAACCTACTTTAAAGTATACTTAATGTAACCAATGTTATTTTTCCTTTTTTTTGCAGTCAGAATATGGCCTCACCGAGGAACAAGTAGCAGGTAGATAAATTATTTTAAAATAAAAATAAAGTAAACGTTTTAATTTTGTAGAAATTTACAAATATTTAAAAAAAATTACTTACTACTTATAAACTTAATTTTGTCTTTAATTAACACATATAATATGTCCTTTTATAACAACATTACAAAATTTAAACAACTAAAGTTTTTTTTAATTAGTTATGTGTTTAATACAATTTAGTACCTAATTCTGTTCCGCATTATTATTTATTAATCGTAATTATTCGCAATTATTTACAACAATAATTTTTTTTAATAATTATAATTTTCCTCTATTGTTGATTTACAGAATTTAAAGAGGCGTTTATGCTGTTTGACAAAGATGAAGACGGAGTTATAACCATTTCCGAATTGGGAGTTGTAATGCGATCGTTGGGACAGAGGCCTTCAGGTAATCAAAATCAAAATTTAAATGTATAAACACAACTTTTATATATTTAAATAATAGCTGGTGCCCGCGACTTTGTCTGCGTTAAAAACAAAAATATATGTATATTAACGCTTATGACCTCTTTTTGCTATAGCACTTTGATCAGGCGTCAGTTTTTTATTTTATTTTAGACGATCCCTTGGGGACAATTTTTTTTTTAAAATGAAAGCTTAGGTACCTTATACGGACAGACACAGTTACTTTCACATTTATATTAATATTAGTAAATAAGGAAGTAATTTTATTAAAACGTCTGCAGTGCAAATGTGGAACAACGAACAGTGTTACTTAATAAAATCACACAATCTCAGTCCTTGGATTACTTTTGCGGTGTGAGATTTAAAAGTCACTAGTTAATTAATATCTTAGTGGAGACCGCTACTGCACATATTGTATTTCAATGTCATGTTGATTGCAAATAACTATTGACAGATTATTGACAGACTAATAATTTCTCTATACGGTTTTATTATATTTCAATATATATATATATATATATATATATATATATATATATATATATATATATATATATATATATATATATATATATATAAAAGGCGATGTGTGTATGTATATCTCCTATAGACTCCAAAACCGCTGAACCGATTTTGATGAAACTTACAGACAATCTTCAGATTAATCCAGCCAGCTAATCCGCAGGTATTCCTGTGAAGATTTTTAGCGATCGGACGCGGACGAAGTCGCGGGCATATACTAGTTCTTTATATCAACGAATATGTGACATTTCCGACGCCTTCGCAAGATCTCTTGGAATAAGAATTTAATAACCAAAAATGCAGGCATTACAGCTAATATACATATAAACGCTTGTATTAAACATTTTATTACACATTGAAGGTCAAACATCAATATCATTTACCCAAGTGAATCCCAAAATAAAGAAATAGTAGGGCATTAATGAGTAAGAATTGATGAACAAATTACATTCCAACCAAAATTCCAAATTCTTTAAGAGATAACGTGTCTACCATCACTATTCCGAACACAAATAAACAAACCACTAAAACTGGCCGAATAATAACTGTTTAACAAAACATTCGAAACGTACGGAACCTTTGCCAAATACCTCGTCACAATAAAAATCGTAACTTCAACTATAAATACAGTCAAGTGACTTCGGTTTCAAAAATATCAAAAATATCTCTATACCTACTAGCTTTTGCCTGCGGATTCGTCTGCGTGTCTTTATAAATTTTATTAATCTGTTGAATAAATTATTAATTATTGTTAAATTTTTGCGTGAAATTTGGACGATCCTCTTGGAAGAGTATATTAGAAGTTCCACTTCATGGGTCTTGGATTCGATTTGCGGCGCGGAGGTTTAATGACGTCATGTTATTTTATTTCACAATTAAATTAATTAATCTTTGCATTAATCATGTCTGTCTGTACGTAAAAGAAAACTATTAAAATTGAAATGTAGGACGCATTGAAAAAGTTTCAATTCTGTAGGAAAATAAAACGAAAAATTCATTTATTGTTTTTCGAAATATTCTCCGTTAGTGGAAACACGTTCGCAATCCAGTGTACACACACTATGGTGTACCCGGTGTGTCCGTGTACACTATATTGTAAACCTATACTTAATAGTTTACTTTTACATTACGCAATACGCTGTTTGTCTTTGTGAATATGGGGAATTCTTTCTAGAAGACAACGAGACTTGTAATTGAGGTATTGAATTATAATAAAATGTATAAGCATGCCTTGCAAATATATTATTATAGTGTAATATATAACTATTATTATGTCTATTATTCAAAGTCGCAGCATTGAACTTGTTATACTGATAGATAGGTTGTATAATACTGAATTTTACATATCTAGGCGTAATTCTTCTCAAATTCATTGTAAACAATGTTGAACGTACTGGGTAATTAAAACGTATGCAAATTGCATGCGAATAAAACTATATTGAGCGAAATACCATGCGCTTAGTGGAATTTTGTATACGCCCACTACAACTTTTGTAGGTTTCACCATGAAATACCTAAGTTTCACATCTTATTGGGGCCTGTTTATTGAAAATAGTAACCATAAAAAAAAATTAGTTGCAAAATATGCTAGGCCCCGGCGAGATTCGAACTCACGATCTCCTGTTTACTAGACAGGCGCTTTAACCAACTAAGCCACGGCGCCGTTGTAGCATGCTGTCAAAAATGTCTTATATAATCTTCTGCAATGTAATTTCAAATAATCTTATTATGTTGGTAATTAGGATTTATCTGATAATGTTAATGTATTATGTTGTATTTTGTTATTTTATTCAATTCAAGAAGCTTAATATTATACACAATTTGTAAATATATATAACTTAGTTTTAGATATAGGTTAGTTGTTAACATAATATTAGTATGTGATGTAAAATATTAATTGTTAACTTTCAATTTATAACATTATGTGCCTCAGATTCTACTCAGACTCAATATTTTTTCGCTGCAAATTTATAAATAGGTACGTTTTATAATACAAAGGATTTTATAACTCCACCAAAATTCGTTGCGTCGTTTAGGAGGAGTTAGCGGATATATACAGACAGACAGCGACTTATACTAGACAATTTATACTGTGTATGTAAGGAAAATACAGATTATAATTTCATAACCATTAGAGGTGCATTGTTTTATCTTTTAAAAAGACGGAGATACTCATATAATATTTTTAACTTTACAAAAATAAATTCTATAGATCCATCCTATTTCTAACAATATCAGTGTTTGTAACTTCTTCCAAGAACAGTTTCTTTTAAAAGGCTTAGAGAAAACGCAATGAATCGAAAAATAAGGCGGTAGAAAAGAAAACAAAGGGCTTTTTACTCGTAACCCATTAACCCCTAAATGAAAAAGATGAAAAATTTTACTTTTCTACGGAATTTTTAATATCGTAATTAAAACACTTTTATTTGGGCAATATAGAAAAAAAAAATTAGAAGTTACACTTTATCGCGAAAAAAATATTGTTTTAATACGTTTTAGATTAACTTACATTTTAAGGCAGATTTTAAAGAGAGAGAGAGAGAGAGAGAGAGAGAGAGAGATTCAAAAGGAACCAGAATAATAAAATTGTCTATTTTCTTTTAAGATTGTATGGTTATAAAAGAAATATAATAATACGAGTATGATATGTAATTTTTCCCGTTCAGTTCCCTTAATGAGGGTAAAGGGTTAATTGTTTCAACAATTCATGCTTGAATAATTTCAGAGACTGAACTCCGAGACATGGTAAAAGAGGTTGACCAAGATGGCAACGGCACTATAGAATTCAACGAGTTTCTTCAAATGATGTCTAAGAAGATGCGTGGCTCAGACGGAGAAGACGAGCTTAGAGAGGCATTCAGGTACTCAAACAATACTCTGTGTCATGATCCAAATATTGTTTCTTGTGATTATGAAACTCTTTTTTCTATTTTCGGATGACCCGATTTGACGTGCCCGATGGTTGAGTGGCCTACTGTCTTTTCCCTTTCTGGGGTGAAAAAGGACTTCATATAAGTGTTAGGGCACGGAGCTTCATTCACTCTTCCTAATAATCCGCAGACTTCTTCTTTTTGAACCGCTCGTTTCTCTTTTCTTTAATTATTCAAAAACGACCAACTAGAGTAGAGACTACGGTCGTGCTTAAGTCGAGGCGGTGTCGAGGCAGAGGCTCACTTCACTTACTGATTCACTTGATCGGGTCAGTAATTAACTTAATCAAATAATTACATATCTAATGTTAATGAAAATTGATTTCAGGGTATTTGACAAGAACAACGACGGACTTATCTCTTCGGTGGAGCTTCGTCACGTAATGACCAATCTTGGCGAAAGGCTTAGTGAGGAAGAGGTCGACGACATGATCCGCGAGGCAGACCTTGACGGTGATGGCATGGTCAACTACGATGGTGAGTTGTAAAATATTTCACGTAAAAATAATCAAACTGTATTTTGTTAGTCACACTAGTGAGGCAATTTAAAAAAACTGATGATAGAAGCAAACAAGACGTATGCAATGCAAAATTGGCAAAATACGTATGACGTCATTTGCCAATTTTGCTAGTTTAAGGTGGTTGTTTTTAGTAAATTGATATTCAATTTTTCTGTTTCAGAGTTTGTGACAATATTGACGTCGAAGAACTAGTATGCAGAGCAGAGGCCGCAAAGAGCTCCTCCCCCCCAACGAAATTGTCCCAAGAGTGTCTCCAAATCGGAAAATGTTCCGTACATACACGATAATTTACAACAGTTTGGCGGGAAAGAAACTCTTATATAGCTGCCAACGGTACTCAAAACTGGAAGTGTTAGAGAAACGTGATAACCGTTATTTAGAACGCGCTTGGTGGCAGTGTATACGTACTAAATGTTTTAGATAATTATGTGAACATTACATTGGAACATTCAAAATGCACAAATTTCTTAGATATTCTGCTTACAATAGCAAAGTCATTATGAGTTGTAAGCACAGAGCAAAGAATCACCGCGCCGTCCGCTACTAGAGACGGCAGTAATAATAATATTCATGTCGGACTACTAAATAACAGTATTTAGCCCTGAACTGTGCGCACCTCGAGCTCATTTGACCGCCAGTTTCTATTTGCACGTTGTGGAATAAACAATATCCAAAAAAGCGATAAACGATAATCCAAAAAAAGCGATAATCCAAAAAAGTGCCTCATGTTGCTTTGATTGATGTAATAATAAAAGTAAAAATATGAATAAGCAACATTTTGATATATAATGTTGCAAGTAAATAATTAAATTCAATTTTTAGCTTTCAAAAAAATGCGAATCGAGATTGTCGACACATTTGGCGTGGTCGCCAATGTCGAGTCGACCATGCCGTCTCTAGTAGTGGGCGCCGCGGCGATTCATTGCTCTGTGGTAAGAGACACATCTTAAAACAATGATGACTGAATAATGGCAACGCTTTTTAATGTCTGTTATTTTATAAAATTTTATTCCTTACTAATAACGCGATCTGTTGTCAACTCGTAGTGAAAACTAGCTTAAAAATTACCTTTACAAAAAATAGCAAAAGCATTATATATACTTAATAAAAAATAAAAGTAAAGTGTCTGTTTGTAATGTTAAAATAACGGCTTTTAACTAAATATCAAAGTATGTATATACAGTACTTATATAAAAAAGCAATTTTTAAATATTTTATCTGTCTATCTCTTTGTTCCGACTAATCTCCGAAACGGCTAGACCGATTTTGATTGAACTTTCACTGGAAAATAGCTGATGTTATAAGGATTAACTTAGACTACTTTTATTTTAGAAAAAAAAATATATAAATAAGCAGTGTCCACAGTATCGCGCGCGTCCGCATGCGCATGCAGTAGCGAAACGTGCCCGGGTTCAGCTGGTATTCCATAATAAAGATAACTTAGAAGAAAATTAAACTGAAAAATATTAATAAAGTAATTATAAGAGAAGTAGTAATAAAAAAAATCGGTTGTGCCGACATGTTTTTCAATTTGAAATAATTAAAATAGAAATTTAAATCTAGCATCCCGTACGTATACACGATGTATGAGTTTTTGTGTAGATTTAGATTGAAGTGTATGTGTTTGTAAGGTTAAAAAGAAAAATGGCTTTCGGTAGTCTTCCAGATCTTGAAGGTTGACTGAAATGAGCCAAACGTTAGCGAAGTTCATTAATGTTACGATGATGAATCGAAAAAAGAAATAATAATAATTAAAAACATTAAATAGTGAGTGTAATATTAAAATAATGAATTTTACTAAATTTATATAGGCACAAGAAAAGGGTACATTTTATTGTAAACGAGAATAAAAATTTCTACTTTTTGCTAAGACTAAAAGTTTTAAGTGGATAGGGTAGATTCTATTAATCATTTTATTCACAAAACAACCATTATGATTGCATTGAATTCGGACAAGTTACGTGAAATATATGTTATAGAGATGTTATAAGGAAAGAAAATGAAATAAGTATGTGAATTGCTCATTAAAAACTAAAATTAAAAAAAAAGAATCTTAATTGAATAAAAAATATTATAAAAGTTTTAATGGAACACAAAACTTGATCTAATGTTTGAAGTATTGATTTTTTTTTTTTCTAAATAATTTGTGAATAATTTTAATAGAAATAATTATATTGTGTACCTATAAATATTGTCAACAATTACTAGGAATTCTAATAAAAATGGTTATAAAAAGTAAAATGTATTAGAAAAGGTATAAAGACTATGAAGACGTTTATTTAATAGTAAAATAGAAATATATTTAAAGGAGTTGCGATTTGTGTCATATGAAAAAAAAATTGCTATTATTCATATAATAGGGGGGCTTCCTTTAGTTTCATTTTATTTTTTTCTTTACACAATACACTATCCGATTTTAACTATTAATATTATTATTAATAACATAAGACAATAAAAAATAACAAAATTTTTTACGTCAATTCAAGCACAAAAAAAATTGGTTAATTTAAATGTGTGATAATTTTAAATAAATCATTATTTATAAACAAATATTACAACTATTTATTCTGCGCATATCACAAACTATGATATAATTCATTTTAAAACAGATTATATTTACAAGTACTATAATTATTATAATATATATATTATGTATACAGTCTGAATATAAGAATTAGTGAAATATTTTCTGACGAAGTTAAATTCTTTCGTTATAACTCCATAAGGCTAGGCCACACTACAAAGAGTCTCGCTTAGTGCTAAGAGCCATGCTACTCGCTTAGTGACTAATCCTAGTGGTAAGACGTATTGGATAGTTATCACTTTTGCCACACTGAAAGCGACGTGCCAAGCATAGTTAGTCACCAAGAAAGTAGCGTAGCGAACGAACGTGTTGGTAAAGTTGCCTAGGGACTTTACAATTTGCAACGGAAGAAGTTCCAATTGCTGCTGTTTTGAAAAGGGAACTACCATCAAATCGATTTTAAATCGTATTAAATTTAATATTCGAATTTTCAATCAACAGTAGGTACCAAATTTCTTGGAGAGTGACATATTCTGTTCATACCAAAAGACGGCGCGAAAGTGAATTGTATGTAATCAAGAGTCTCTTAGTTCAGCTCTAATCTTATTGGCTCGTATAGTGTGACCTTAGCCTAACAGTGACACGTTAGAATTGTTTTACAGGCAATGTTATATTATGTATAAATAGTAATCAAACATCAAAAGAGATTCAAATTATTTTAACATCATTATACGATTATTATAGTAATGTTGCAGAAAATAACTAAATATGTTAATGACGATACTTATAAACTTCTTTTTCATACTTAAATGAAACTAAAGCTTTTAGGGAAAGGAAATGTTAGATGTGCTAGATAAGCATTTTAAAATTAGATACTCTGAGACTAAGATAAAATAAGAACTAAAGATAGAGCCCTGTGGACGGCATAGTGATATGCCGGTAAAACTACGCCATCGTCGTGAACATACACGGTACACGCACACAAATGCAATCAAACTAAGCCTGGCCGTATTAAAATACTTACTATACTAGTGAAAATACCGAATTGCGTAGTGAAAGGGTGTAAAAACCAGTCTTTAAAAAATAAAAAGCGGGATTGAATCACATTTTACAAACTAATATTTTCAATAAAAAATTGAAGTTATAGTTTGGAACATAAAATCTCAATACAGTAAACGACCTACGCACACAAAACATGTTTATACAACCGGTTCTATCACTGTGTTGCCCGCAAAATTCTATCTATAATTCTTATTTGGTCTAAGCTCTGAGATAAGATTTGGTTTGAGATAAGGAGTAATAAAATAACATAATTGAAGTGATTATTAAATTAAATCTTAAATTTGTTTTATTGTACCTAAAACTGCCACTTGAGATGTGCTTCAATTGGTGTTATTAATTTAAGCATTTCAATAAAAATAATGCACAAAGAGAAGCCAACTTTGAAAGGTTATAAAAATAAATACTCATTTCATTACCTACAGCTTACTGAAATATTAATTTGTACAAGGCAGTAATATAAGTGTGCAATATTTATACCTATATTTCTTGTTAAAGTTTCCGATGTAATCCTACGAGAAGAGTGTCAGTAAACCTACGTATATCAATATATCAGTGTTAAGTATTTGACCTTGGATAATTGCTGTTGATGAGATAACAAAATTCAGAGCAAAATATGAGATATCAAATCAGCTGTGTAAGTTTGAAAAATAATAAAAAGGAAAAATGTATTTAAGTTTATAATATAATTTACTTAAATAAATAGGTACATAATTATAATGAAAATATTGGACGACCGTATATTTATACTTTACTAATTACTGAGAAATTTAATAAAGTTAGCAATTAGTGTCAGGACACTTAAAAAAATAAGTAAAGCATTCTTTTAAAGCTATTGGATTTTTTTTTATATTGCTGGAATTGTATTCGGTAAACTTGGGTTTACCTTGCTCTTCCGATATTACATGCAACATACGTACATTTTTAGGAGACATTCTTGTGACAATGTACCTACTTGTTGGCTGAGAGACTTAAGCGTTGTTTGAGAGCCACAGAGCAAAGAATTTCCGCTTCGCCCCCTACTAAAGACGGTAGTAATAATAATATTCGTGCCACGCAGTCGCGCTGAACGCAACTCGAAGTGCATTTGGCCGCCACTTTCTATTTGCACGTTGTGGAATAAACATTATCAAACAAGCTATAGAAATGCCTCATTGTGTTAGGATTTGGTGTAATCATCAAAGTAAAAAGTGAATAAGCAAAATTCTGGTGTATCATTCAGCGGTACTGAATAAACGGTAACGCCACCTTGATACGATGGTTTTGTATGGAAAACGTTGACCAAGCCGTCTCTAGTAGGGAGCGGCGCGGCGATTCTTTGCTCTGTGGTTTGTCTATAATTTAATAGAAATTACAGAGGGGTTGGTAATATTTAAAATATGAAAATTGTAAATGACGTTGGGTCTAATGGAATAAAGAGAATTTTGAATTATGAATTTGTGTAAGTAGAAATTAAACGCTAACTGGGTCTTATGGTAGTAGTGTTTAAGAAAAAAAGTGGTTTCTGAATTGAGGTTTTGGTATTATCTCTAAAATGATAAATGGCGTTAAAACTATATGATCAACATTAAAATTATTATTGCATTTAATGTTACATGTTAACTGTTAACGCCATAAAGCTAATCATTGTTAGCTGTTGATGAAAACTGTTAGTTGACAATAGTCGATATTTCCGCCAGAAGTTAAAATATTTTGTATACATACTTATGTTATTTTGAAGCGTATTATAAATCAATATAAAATATCATTAAAACTCATGCGTGGTGAATAGGCAGTGGGCTGGTGATGGGCAACAGGCAACATTGTGGTTACTATCGCCAAAGAACACAAGCAAGGCGGGGTTCTTTAGCGCACTTTGTATTTCTAATTGGGAAAGCATAAAAATACTACATTATTTATTATTGTTACAGTTTTAAGTACAATATTAACAATTAACAAGGAATACATACCAAGAATAAACTATGAATAAAATGAAATGTTCATTACAATAAATTTTAATAAATTAACAAATATTTACTTATAAATTTTATAAATTAAAGAATTAAAAATTAACCCAATCAACATCATCCACAAGAGTGATACGATAAACTTGACCATAGAAAGAAGAATTAGACTTAAGTTTGTGATTGACATCTTCACCAAATATACTAAAATCTTTTAAAGAAGAAGAATCCGTCATTACATTACCTAAGCTAAGCGTTTGATAGATTTTATAATCTGCGAACTTAGCGTATCCTTGCTCTTCGTCTTCACAATCCGATAATTCTGACATGTAACTATTATATGCACATTTACTAAGGATTTCTTCCATTGAAGCGCCAGTTTCTTGTCTAATAATACTATCATTGACACCGCATTCATCTATTATTTCAGACCAAGATAAATAATTACAATCATTACTAACAGAAGCTTCGGATACTGCCTTTTCATATGTCATAACATCAGTGCCAAAGATAGAGTCATTCCAGGATTCATAGTTCTCGAAACCGCTTTTGAGAATTGATGATTCAAAGTCGACATGGTTTCTTTTTAATGTAGATGTCGCAGGAACCAAGCTTTGTCTGTCGGTAGTCTGCTTCAATTTTTCACTTTCAAATTCTGCGTAATTTGGTATTTCAGATTTCAAAAAATCTGTTCTCATTTTTTGATGTACTATTAAAGAACAGCTTACGGCTTTTATTTTTTCTAATTTCTCCAACGGCGGTGGAGGTATACTTTCCAGAAGACGGTTGAAAAATGCCTTGACTTTATCATCATTATTATTTTTTTGTATTTCTCCATAACAATTGACCAACGAAATCGCCCTTTTTGTTGTAAAGGATTTGCTGTTGTTGAATCGGTCCCAAGAACTCAAGCTGCAACAACTCCTTTTCCGTAAGATGTATTTTCTATAGAAAATTTTGGACTTCCAATTGTGATATTTTCCACTAAATCCACTTACAGTTAAAGAGGTTTCGTCTTCTGATTCACTTTTCGGTATATCCGGATATCTGCTGTAATATATATCTCTAGATATTGGTTTATAGTATACTTGATGAAATGGAACATCTTCAAAGGGTTCCAGCTCTTCTACAATCCATACTCTGTCCAGACAAAACCAAAATTTATTGCGTGTAAGTATTTCTTCGATAGTTAGGAACATTATTATTGTGTTCTATTCAAACTATTCCAATAAAGATACACTTACGAGAGAATTCAAATAGCTACTGGGGGCATAGCTATTGTCTCTCCTTCCGTGATATGGTTATCACGGTGAAACAGTTTAAGTCAATATATTAACCCGATTTAAATTGATAATTTATCATAAACACTATTAGTTAACGATCTATCGTAAGTCAATAACTTGATAATTTCGCTACAAACTGAAACCTAAAAATACTCCATTATCATTTAATATATTATAAAATGTATGTAGTAATATTTGGAATATAAAACATAAAATGTTTAATATAAAATTATACAGTAAGTATACTATCATTAAATATAAAATAAACAACGATTATTGGTTCAGAAAATTATCACAAGGACAAATTGAACGTACATAACTGTATGTAACTGTCATGATTCGCTAATAAATGATGACCTTAAAGCTTTAGGGGCTCGATGCAGGTTTTCCGGCAGGGCCATCTTTGGAGGTAAAATTTTCAAAGTTGGTTCTAGTTTGGATTTGGCAAATGGTGGCAAAAAGTAACCACTTCTTTACAGAAGACAACCGTGAACGAGTAAGGCATACCAGTGCCCATTTCCGTATCACTTCCTAAAGCTTTATCCTTAATCCTACTAAGGCCAAAAGCGCACTTCAATTAGTTGCATTAGGGCAACTATTTTTTGGGAATGAAAATCGAATTACACGTATCGTGTAGGTGATTGACGTGACATATTAGCGAAATAGAGGATAAAACAGTGTATCTTATCTTTAAGAAAATATGATCTCATCATTCTTAGCTCATTCTAATTCTAATTATCAACTAAGCAATTTCTAGTTTACCTAAGCTTCGAATAAGTATTTCATTGTACCGCGCCTTAATTGTAAAGCCATAGAATACAATAGGGAATCGAAAGTTGACCTGTTGATCAACCTGTTGACTGTTAACAGTTTTCAACGACATCATATTATAAATTATTCATCTTTGACAAAAGTCAAATTGTATGTGTAAATGTTGCATGTATGCTATATAGTGAATTGATGTAATTAGATGAATGTACAAAGCTTCGTATGAGACAAAGACATTTTAATAAAATCGATATATTAATGGGAGTTTGTTTATTATTTGAACTTTCATCGTCATCGTAAGCCCATATGTGTTGGACGTAAGCCTTTTTAATTTAGCGCCACCACAATCGTATCTAACCACTGCTAGTAAAGCGCTTAGTGCCGTCAAACGCTAAGTTGTCGACATAGTCAAGAGAATTAGCAAGTTGAAGTGGCAATGGGCCGATCACATCACATCTGTCGCAGAGCATATAACTAGGATCATACTGGGGTAGAAAAGTTCTCGAATAGAGACCACGAATTGGAAAGCGCAGAGTGGGACGCCCTGCGGCCAGATGGACAGACGACCTAAAGGGCTTTTCAGGAAGCGGCTGGATGTAAAAAACAGATAAACTGCCATTAAGTAAGTAAATAAATTTCAACACCAGGAGCGGAAAGAAAACTGTAAAATTACCTTTGTTCCTAACCTCGACTCGAAGGATCGACCGGGTATCACCGGGTATAGTTTCTGCGATATAGTTAATCTAGTACCATTGGACTGTACCATTAATAGTACTAGTGATACTACTTGGTATCGCCAGTACATTTAAAAAGAAGCTAGTTAAAATATCCATATTTTACTTGCTGTACAACAAATGATAGGCGCGCGTTATTTGCGTAGCCACAGGAAAATAAAAATAACCAGTACCAAGTATTCTTACAACAAAATAAAATAACAAATATATAAAATTTATATACCTTATAAACTTACAACAGCAAGTCGTGTTTATCTATTATATTTCGGTGAATGAGTAAGGGTTGGGAAGCTAGGGGTTATGCGCACCCTGGTTGGTATATATTGGTTATGGATGAATTTCGACTAGTTCAGCAAGCACTAGTAGATACATATTCCTTTATATTACATTTATTGATCACACACACAAACACACATAATCACAGAGTAAATATTATAATGTAAGTATGCTTTATTTTATGGTATCGATATAAAGAATAGTGCACATAGCAGGCGCGTGGCGCGTGAAGACGAAGTGTGAAATGTGTCGTGAATGTTACTCTCATGTTACAAACATGAGAGTTATTTTAATCTTATGATTGTTTGTGATAGATTAACACTTTTAATAAAAATAATAGCTTAACCGTTAATTTTATCAATTGAGGTAAGGACATAGCAGAAAAGCGTTATTTTCCTAATCTAATTTGACTTCTTAGTCTTAGTAAAACTTAGATAAAAATACAGTACATAATAAACTATATTTAGAAAAGTTTGGATCGGGCAGATTTATACAAAAAGATCTATTTTCTGAAAAAAAAAAAAACCCCATTTGTAATAAAAATTTAGTAATAAAAATTTTCAGCGTCAATTACATCATTTGCTTTTCTGGTTTGAAATAAAGTATTAATCGGCTGATTTTACTATTATTATTTTTTTTTTCATAATTTTACAAAATATTTAAGAAAATCTACCAATTATAAATTTTCCAATTTTAACCAAAGCAGTTACACCTTCGTTCATTAGGTTATTAAATTCCGCACATTTTGATAAAAAATGTGTTCAGTCTAGGTTAGTCCTTTTCTGGTGATTGGCTTACGACGTATTCGGAAAGAATGGTGCTACAGGTACCGCGGGTAATGCGGATGGAGGTACCATGGTCCCCGAAAAGGCGCAGCTGGCGACAAACGGGGAGGATTTTAGTGAGTAAATATCTCACATAACCCGGTGTTTTTTACCCGGGTACCAATAGAATGTTTTTACCCCTCGTCGAAAAAAAAAAAGGTTACTTAATTTAAGTAATCTTTGTTACTAATAACAAATTAATAACAAGCTTAAATTGGTTGTTTCAAAATTACTGTTCTTGGTATAAAGTAAAAAATATTATTATAATGTTTTCAGTGTTGTTTAGCCACAAATTACAGAATACTCCCAAACAGAGGAGTATACCTTATTTACCCTAGAGATTAAGTTTAATGCGACTATTCATTATGACAACGCGCTAATATGACAATTATTTGAATTGCCAATCTTCTTAATGCAGATAACTCTCATAAATTAAACAGAATAAGGAAAACAATAAAAACCCGTGCAAACAACAATCGGAGATTAGTTACTTTCTGTTTGAATACACATTGTTGAGCTGTTGAAATACCGAAAAAGTAAACATGTTCACGCTTCGATCACTTTATATTAGTATAAAGTATAATAAGACGATGGCGGATGCAATTTTTCTGCAAATTATATACAACTAGCTGAACCACCACGCTTCGCTGTGGCTCAGTCTTATATTAACTCGGCTGCCATAACAACGGCATGTGACAGCGGTTCTCGTTGGCGAGTGAGTTCTCCTCGCTTTCGGCAGATGGCGCCGTAAAAAAAAGCGATTTTTCTCGAGATCGAAATTATATTATTACGCGAAAAATAGATAATTAGGTATTATGAGCAATCCTTGAAGCGGATTGCATATTGTGTAAAAATTTCAAGTCAATCCGTCGGCTATTTTTCGAGTTTTTGTGTAATATACAAACCAACACATCACATTTTTATATGTATAGATAAATCTTCCTCATTTATAACTAACTTCAGTGAATATATAGAATACGATATTTATATAATTTAAAATATCGTATCGATACAAAAAAAGCATACGGTTATGAATATATGAATATAATATCGTATCGATACGATTTACGATAATTCGATACAATTTTATTCAGATTTGTATAATATAATACAATATAATCCAACACTATCTATAAATATTCTATACAAATCTATTCTCATTTCTCATCTCATCTGCTTGCTCATCAGCATCATCGCCATCATCACATCACCATTCACCAATCAATCCCACATCATCATTAATTTTTATTAATCTTTTTTTTATTAGCGCCCGTCTTCAGTAAAACTGAAGTGGAAACGCACGAAAAATTCTATACCGAAACACAACAGCACAATTTGTGCAGTCATTTGGTCTTCTGTAAGTAACGAACAAAAGCGAAATTCACTTCCATATGTATCATTCCGTAACCAAACGATAGCGCGATATAAGCTCGAGTGACAGCGACATCTGTCGCACACCTGCTGAAACATTATATTGAGAAATACTCTTTATTTTCATTAGAGGCGCTGCAGACGCTGTATTAGAAAATAGTTTTATTAAATAAATTATTGTGTTGTAGTATTATGTACTTAGATACTAAACTTTATCTAAATACATACACTGGACCGCAAAGAAAATGGGTCGGTTAGAAAATGTTCACAAAAGTACCTGACCTAGCTATAAATGAAATAAAATCTAAATTAAAGAATATTTTAATGTGGATAAATAAAAATAAAATTTTTTTAGTTTAGCTTTAATTTAGTCTTTATTTCATAAAGCTAGGTCAGGTACTTTTAATGATATTGAAGATTTTCTAACCGACCCTTTTTCTTTGCGGTCGAGTGTACTTGTAGTATACTATTAATTGTGTTTTGAATTTACATACTTACCACAAAGGACAGCGCCGTTTTATTAGTAAATTATTAGTTTATTAGTAAACAGTTTTACAAGCGCCTGGTAAAGTTAAAGATCCTACTAAATAATCTGGCTTATTTTTTTTACTCATTCAATATTCATTGCCTTAATTGCCTCAAGGACATTATTTGCAAAAAAAGTCGCAACTTTGAAATTTCAAAATATAAGGGTTGATTTAGCACCACTACTCCCCAGCCAGGTCTGTCTGTCTGTTCGTACTGTACTGTAGTTCTGTGTTAGGTTAGGTCGTTAGGGTATTATAGAAGAAGTATAAGACATAGGAAAAGTTTTTAGCTTGCCTCAAATACCTCCTCTACCATCTTCTACTATATACTATGGACCACAAGTCTGAAATAAAAAGTTACTATTATTATTACGTATTATTATATCTATAACCCAAGACATTGCTACTTTATTACTTTTTTTTATAGCTAAAAAAAGTAAACTCAACTAATAAAGTAGCATATATTGTTTGTGCTGAATAGTAATTCTATTAATTTGCGAATGTAATGTTTTGGGAATATAATATTTTGAGAATATAATAATTAATTTGCGAATATAATATTATGTTCGCTCACAAGCACGAGCGGGCTCACGAGCGATTTCATGCAATTTGGCGTTTGTTTGGTTGTAATGAGTCGGAGCCATTTAATTTAATTTAAATAATCAAACTAACTATAACTACTTATAAAACTATAAATTAAATTAAATAATTATTTAGCTTAGCGTCTACGCGTTCGGTAAAACCGAAGTAAGACGCACAAAAAATTTCATCCAAAAATTAAATTTTGTGCACTAAATCCGTGCAGCCGTTAGAAGTACCTTTTACGAAATTTACTTCTTACATATTGCACAATAACCAAACGATAGCGTGATATAAGCTCGAGTGACAGCGACATCTGTCGCACACCTGGCGAAGTAGTACATTCAAAAATTCCCTTTATTTTCAATAGAGGCGCTGCTGACTTATGGTACCCATACCCAGCGAACTGATTGCAAAGATTTTATTATTTCAATGAAGGTATACCTATTGTATTAGAAAAGAATTGTATTTAAATTTCTATATTATTTATAATTTATTTAGAATTGATATATTATTATAATTATGTATTGAATTTACATAGGTATCACAAAGGACAAAACCGTTTTACCAGTAAACTATTCAGTCTCGACTATGTTATTGATAAGTTCCTACCTACCTACTTACTTCTATTTATACTTCTTAGTAAGTAATTCTAAGTTGGTTAGATAAGACAAAACTGAAATACGACGATTGTTAACAGTGCCTATGTTATGTAAGTCCGTACTTTTAATATTATAAATGCGAAAGTATGTTTGGATGTATGAATGTATGGATGTTTGTAACTCTTTTACGCAAAAACTACTGAACCGATCACCCTGAAATTTTGCATACACGTTGTCTGGGACACCAGAAAGGACATAGGGTACCTTTCATTGTTCAGCGCAGACCAGCTAGTATTTCTATAATTTTATGTCAATCCGCTACAAAATTATAACTAACAAGAAAATTCTCCATTTTGTAAGAGAATGTGCGTCTACCAGTATATTTGGTACTAACTGTTGCACGCTTATAATATCTAACATAATAATAATATCTAACTACTCCATACAAAGTCGTATACCATTGTTATTTAACCTGACACAAAATTGTTATTTAGGTATAATGACGTTTAGCAAATTCAATCACGTAAGTAAGTACAGTAGGTCAAAGTCAATGGTAACATTTTTCAGGCACTCTATAAAGAGGTCAGTTGCTGCAAAATATGACACCATTATATAACTTAACGGTATTTTGATATTTGTAGTCACGATCGCTGGGTCAATACCACGTTGACAATGAAATTTATAATAATAAAAGTTCATGTTTTAATACTTGTACGAATTTATTTATAGTAAATTTTTCGCCACATTAAATGTAAGTAAAGATCGATAGTCAGGTAAGTGGCTACCGTCACCACAGGTGCTAACAAGTGCTCTGCCGACCATAGAAGGATTAAGGGCTTGGAAAGGCATAGAGAAAAGGGCTCTGACATCCCTTACTCACTCACCGAAACACGAAACACAGTGTTTCAATGAAGTTCTACCGCCTTACTGCCTTACTTAGATACTTTACTTAGATAAAGCGGATAGGTAGAAATAATAAAATAATCTGTGTACTCAGGTGTACTGAATCTTTGTACCTAGCTACAATTTAGGCTCCTTTAAGGCCGGCGCTGACTGAGGCTATATAGCACGGCACGCCATGGCGAAGGATTTTTTTTTCTGAACATATTATTTTTAACATAATTCCAATGATTTTAGCAAAAAAATAAATAAAGGTTTCATTATCAAAAAGCCGTAGATCCGCGTCATGTCGAAGCATGTCGGGGCGTCACTTCGGCAACGAGTTGCTATTATCATCATATCCCACCCAATCAATCATTTAAAAAAACGAAATTAACAAATCCAGAGCTCCTATACTTTTAAAATTATTGTTTTGATTGGATTAGATTAGATTACAATTAGAAGAATAACTAATTCTTGTTAATTTCAGGCATGTTTCGTATGGCTGATGGGCATACAACTTTGTTATTATTTTTAATAATAAATTATTATTTTCTCAACCTTAGAAGCAAATAAAATAATCAAAAACTTAATTTCTCACATTGATTATTTGTCTAATATTTTTGCTATGAACAAACAATGAACAGCGAAACTAATTAAATACAAGATTTCAATTACAAGACTGAGACGAAGGATCTTTTGACAATTGAATTTGTAACCACAACATTGGACATTGACATTGAAACGAAGGACATGGATTGAACCATAGATAACGAAAAATATTATTGTTGGTTGAACAGTTTGCTTTCAAAACGCGAACCGGGGTTTCGAAAAAAAGCCAAGATGATAACGATCCTGACACGAAATCCCGAAAGACATTCAGGAAATCATTCAGGTTCACTATAAAAAGACGGTATTTTTTTGCTTATAACAACTGTAACGAAGTTTATGGTAATTATTAATATTAAGACAATTTTAGAAGTCTTGAGCTTGAGCCATAAAGTTATTCTTTTTATTATGCATTGTAAAAGAAATTAACAAAGAATTCTCGTTCTCGTCCATTAACGTGTCAAGAAAAATTGTACAGTAAACATTATAATGCTAACTAATAATAATATAATTTATTGTAAGTATTTGTAAGTAAGTACATAATTACTTATATTAAAAGCATAGAGAATAATGTTAAGAAATTGAATTTTAAATAGCACTGGGTGATATTTAAAAGTATATTACAAATAGATATTTTAAATTAGGAAAATGTGTAAAAGAATCTTCCATGTCAATGGAAGATTTTTGATAGAGTTTACAGAGAATTTTTAGAGAAGAAACATATAATAGAGAAATGTTTTATAAGTTATTTTTATATGTTTAATGTTGAAATTATTATAACAAGTATAGATAAATAAATGAGTTTAATGAGCACATTTCAAGAAGAACAGTTTTATTTATATCATATATGGATCCCATGGAAATGAAATATTAAATAGAAGTACGAAATATAATACAACAAATAAAACGCTAACATGAAAACTATAATCTTATCTTACTAGTCTTACTAATATTATAAATGCGAAAGTATGTTTGGATGTATGGATGTTTGTAACACTTTCACGCAAAAACTACTGAACCGAACATCATGAAATTTTGCATACACATTATCTGGGACACCAGAAAGGACATAGGGTACCTTTCATCCAGAAAAAAGGACTATTCCCGAGGGATAAATAAAAAATAAAAAACTAACGCCTGGCCAAAGTGTTATAGCAACACGAGATCAAGCGTTATATTGCTTTTTTTTAATTTTCAACGCCGACGAAGTCGCGTGCACCAGCTAGTTGGACTATATATCAGGGAATGAAATCAAAACTATGATTGATAATGCTAATGCAAGAAGAAAAACGAGTAAAGTTGAAAACTATAGGCTCTTCTATAACTAATCCATACTATCCTATCTCACGCCTTAACTACTCAACCGATAATCATGGAATTTTGCATACACGTAGTCAGGGATATCGGAAAGGTCATAGGGTACCAATTCATTTAGAAAAAAGTATTTTTCCCAAGGAATCATCTAAAATAAAATAAAAAACTAACGCCTGGTCAAAGTATTAATACAACAAGAGGTCAAGCTTTATATTGCTTATAATTATATTTTATCATTTTTCAACGCGGACGAAGTCGCGGGCACCAGCTAGTAATAACATATTTACATAACAGAAGTGCTGTCACTTTGGGAGAATTTTCTACTAAACAGAAAATTACGAGTGAGTGTCTTTTAAAAATTGCACTTGGATAATGAAATCGAGTCGACGAAGTATTCGTTTAAAATTATATCATCCTGTTTATTACATCCCATTTAAAGGATAATACAGCTCCAGACAAGATAATCTACGTAGTCGCATAACCGGAGCATTCTTGTCCAGTCCGTCACGGGTAAAAAAAATTAACAAAATACTTCGCATATAAGATGAAATTTCGTGGTTACGACTTGACCAGTTAATTCTGACCGGATCTCGGTACTGTGACAGACTTTTTGTACGGCGATGTCCGTTTTGTGTTTAGTTTTTGTGTACGCTGGATTATTTACTGTTAGTGTTGATTCAGGTATGAAGCTTTTTATAAATAAGCTAGCTGTTGCACGCGTCGTCGTCCGCGTAACTTTATAAAATAGCTTATGTTACTCGCTGATAAAGTAGATTTCTATAGGTGAAAGAATTTTTAAAATCGTTCTAGTAGTTTTTGAGTTTATTCATTACAAACATATATTACAAAAATACAAATCTTCTCTCTTTATAATATTAGTATAGAATATGTATAGATTGAAGTTAAAGAAATTAAAAACTTAAATTCTATACTGACTTTACTGTTCACTTTGCGAACTCTTCAATGCTTCTCATGTGAAGGAGATAAAATAAATTGCAGTAATATTAAATATCAAAGAATAAAAGTTAGTTATAAAGGTTCTTAACGCTCTGTTCTAGGGTCGGATTCGATTCCCGGCAAGATCAACTTTGGAAATAACTTTTCAGATAGCTCTGGTCTGGATCTGGAAAGTTTACACAAGGGCACACTGAATTTCGCAGTTACTTGGGCAGCCCGTCTGGCGGCAGTAACCCTTACAGAAAACCACCTTACAGAAGGCGAGTGAGTAAGGGATGCCCGAACCCATATCTCTATCAGTTATCCTTAATCCTAATATTCGGCAGCGTACTTGCAGCACCTGTGATGTTGCTTGTGTTATAGGCGATGGTATCAAGTGGACCGTCAGACTTCCTGCCGACCTTAACATAAAAGCTCTTGCTCTTTGATGGTTTAAGAAGAAGGAATTTCAGCATTTTTTTGTTGATTTGGATTTATTAGCTGTTGACACTTTATGTTATCAATAAATAAATTAGTAAACAGTGTAATTAGGTACATTGTTTTGAAGAAGTCAATAAAAAATAAGTACACCGTCGTCATCATCCGAAGATGTTACAATTCATATGTGATTTCCAAATGGCTAGTGCAAAGGTACTTGCATATAAATACAATTGAAACACAATACTCCAATATAACCCAAGGACATACAAATGAATCTACGTTCACGTCCGTCAGATTATGTATGACGTCTCTGTGCGCGATATCGAGTCCAACTATTAGGATTAAAATATGAACCCGCCCCCGGCTTTGCATGGATTCAATTTTTTTTTTTTCTAGACTTTATGTAGAAAAAATTCTCGTTTATCGCTCATTTCATTAGTGAAAACTGCATTAAATTCTGTTAGCGGAGAAACAGGTAGAGGCAGAAAGTGACTTTATTTTATAATATGTATGGACTATACATAAAAATTTATTTAAAATACTTCAGAAGAGCTAGTTACTCCCACTCTAGCTGTGTGTCACGGTTTCACCCGCGATTTAATTTAAATTTCTAAAAGTATGCCTTCGGTATCGGCTCTCCTCGGTAATTATAGGTTATTCCCAATTCTCAAGGAAGGTTTTAGAACCTTCCTCCAAGAATTGGACTATCAAATGCAAAAATAATTCTTAAAATCCGACTGGTAGTTCCAGAGATTAGCGCGTTTAACTAAATAACCAAACAAACTCTTCAGCTTTATTGTATTAGTAGTGTATATGTTTGCAATTGTCGCCTAACTACTTACTACTACAAACTACCTTCAAATAAAATAGGTATTGGCTTATCATTTTTCAATTACCTTGTTCTAATTGATTAAGATTGCATTAAATCGATCATTTAAATAGGATTTTTAAAAATAATAATATAATAATGATTCATAATGTCATCATTTATTTTTTTCCTTGTCCCAAAAATTGTCATGCACTTTTCCTTCAAAAGTTTTTTTTCCTCTCCACTTCAACGTTTTATGTATTACATGTAAATGTTATAGGTAATAAAATTGTAAACGAGTCGTATGTACATTAAAAAAAAATCAATTTGTACACGTTGTACTTATGTTACCGAAGTCAAAAAAAATAGATTTTAGAATTTTTATCTGTTTGTCTGTGCGTTTGTGCACGCTAATCCCAGAAACACACTAATCCCCTGTTTCTTAGGTGTTAAAACTTTATTTATATTAAATTCAATTTTTATTGCTCATATACTTTTATGAGGCGTTGAATTTTTATATTAGTTTTTAAATGATCCCTCGGGAACAGTGCTTATTTTCTGGACGAGAGGTACCCTATGCCCTTTTCTGTATCTCTCACAACGTGCATGAAAATTTCACGATGTTCGTTGAATAGAAGGTATGAAAGAACAAGTTAGTTCGTTAAAAACAAACAAACTCAGTGACGCATTTATTTAGGTATTTAGATTTAGAATAGAAAGCCACAAAAATAACTAAGTATTTAGTGTTAAAATAAACATTAATTCACACAGTTTATCTAAATTAAACAAATTCCTGTCCTAACATTGTATTTCATTTAGAAATAGGAGAGGAAGTAACAATTGTGATATGCAGAAAATAAATAAAAAATTACACCGTACCTATCTGAGGGGCAAAATATTTATTCAAGATAAAAAAAGGTTGGTGACAAAATGTTGACCAAGTGACAGTCGTGGCATGTTTTTTTAAATTACAAACATAAGGTTCTGTGACACTTTAGAGTTGACAAGTAAACCTCGTAAAGAATATTGTCCCACCTGTCATTTAAAAGATCTACAACAATATCGTACAATTAGATTTGATGATGTGCTTATTCTATTGTTACTTGTATGACACTGTTGAATGATTAGCTTATATTTATAAGTACAAACGGCAACACAATTAACTGCACACAATTTTATTCGTGACTCACATTTGACTTTGACAATTATGGACCCTAGCCAGTGGCTAAGTAACATAACTTAATTTCGTCGGATAATTATCAAATCGGGCAAAATCGGGCAGAGTCGTTTGTTTTCGTTTTACCTAGACGGCAAAACCTTAATGCGATGACATTTAGACATCTTATTTGTTACTATACAATGATATTAATAATTTGTTAGGCTCAGCTCACACAAGCAGAGTCGAAGCGAAGCGACGCGTTATGTTTTTTAACTTCATATTTCTCGTAGGTAAAAAATACCCGTTTTTTTTTTAGTTTTTTTTTATTTTTTTAGTTAATACGCAACTTAACTTTATTTTGCCTATGTTTAGCCCGTAACGTTTCAAGTAGGTAACCATTTTTTTGATGTCCATATACAATCTATACACACACATAGCGCATACACACATGTCATACTTGAAAATCAATCGAAAATGAAAATTATAATACTCGTATAGACATGCGGGACGCATTTAACGTTTTGCGGGACCATTTTACTAACTATTGCAAAGCGGTATTACAACCTGCATCACCACATTTAAATAAAACAATTATTTGTTATTGTTATTTTATTTACATTTTTCATTCTGTGCAATTAATTTAAATTGCTAGGTCAGCACATATATAAACTCAAACACAAAAATAACTTTAGTCTCGTAAAACATTGGTATCATCTGAAAATCGTCATTATTGAGCGGAGCGAAGCGTAGCTCGATTCCTTCCGACTCGTATATAATTAATATAGTGTTATTTGACCAACAAAATGACCTACAGATAATTATGGCCGGAAAGTAATAAACAGGCGGCAAAACGAAATATGCTTGCACAGCACACACTTTTTCGAATACTCGTAGGTGTGACCCAATCAGTGCGACTCTATAAGTCCGACTCAACAACCACCAGTCTTCCCAAAAGTGAACATTTTAGTTCTATTGAACTAATTACATATATTGTTTTTAGTTCTACTGAAGTTAGTATGTATAAATATTGTAATTTCATTTGTGGTGAGAAATAAATGTAAAGCGTCGCGGTCTATCAGTGCTGACAAGTCGTTGTCAATTCTAGTGACAACGCGTTGTTGGTGCATTTGCCACTGATAACCGCGTTGTTTTATGGAAATAAATGAATATTCTATTCTATTATATTCTAATCACGCAAACAGCAGGACCAATTTGCATGACATATCATATAAGTTTATGGCAATAACCTCCACTTTTTCGGGAGAAGTCATTAGTATGGAATGTGACCTCCGCCGTTTTCTAGTATACAAGTCATCATAACTCGCATATCCTCATGTAATAGATTAATGTGCCAAATTGAGTAAAGAAAATCAAGACTTTTGTTTTTAATTTTAGATTACATCCATGAACCATGAAGTTTGGAATAAACTTGAATAACTGTCAATTTGAGCGTTAAAGAAAAGCTGCATTGCAATGCGACTGAACTTATGACTACATTGAAAATGACAAAATTATATCTATCCATTTCAAACAGTGATAATTTCTCTTTAATGTGCAGTTAAGTGTGTTCTTTGTACATATAAAACCATAAAACACAGATTAAAATAATTTTACAGTAAGTAGTTTAAAAGTAGTTTAATTTGAAAAATGGCTACATCATAATTTATGTCAAACATATGTATTATGTGTGTACGTTAACATTAGAGTATATTTTCTCATCTCTGTCTGTTTCTCCGCTAACTTTTTCTAAACCATTCAACGGATTTTGATACAGTTTTCACTAATGGAAATAGTGGTATACGAGGAAGGTATTGTATATTAAAATTTTCAGAAAAAAAAATTGATATTATTTTTTTGATTGATACTACTTTTTTGAGTAAGAACTCAAAAAAGTAACCCTTACTTAGTATACCTAATTATAAATCTTACTTTACTTACATACTCGTTTCTCTTTAATTGATGTCAATGAGTTGTCAATGAATTGTCTCTGTCGAACCTTAAGAAGACTAACACTCAATAAATGTAGCTATTGTTTAGCTGTACGAGCGCTGTTATCAGTCTGAGATAAGAAAGCGCGAGCACTTGCGTTTAAGAGACTCACAATAATATTTAATCTATGTTTTCACTGTATTTCTTGGCCGTCAAATCCATAGGATAACTGTATATATTAAAATAACACTGCCATCGTACGAGCATGCAATATTGATACAGGTTTATTTTAAATAATAGGTACATAGCACAAGTGTTTATTATTGCTTCCGTACTTATATTTTAGATCGATATTTCATCTTGTTTTCGTATAATCAGATTTTACATTTGTAGACACATAATCTGCATTTTTCCTTAAACATGCTTAATTAATTAATTAATTAAGGTCAATAATAAAAATTCCAAAAATTGTCAAAAAAACCCATAGCCGTATTCTCATTTTAAAATACCTAATTACACACAAATCGATTTTCAAAGGTAATTACTATGTTGCTATAATGAGACCGAATAATTATTTATTTGATGATACGACTTAATGTTACTTAATAAAGAATTAAATGTAATATTAAGTAATAGATGTACTTTTTTTTTCACGTTACACAACATTGTTATATCTAGATTTAAAAAAAATTCACGAGGACACTGGCTCGTACCGCCAGCCCTTAATTACATCGGAGGGCTGAACGTCTTAACCACTTATGTTCTCATTTACACTTTTTTATGATTCTCGTAGAATTTATCAGTACCATGGCACACTCGGTTCCGCAGTCATAAACTGGACAGGCAAGATAAGCTGCCAGATGGCAGCCGTTACCACACCTTAACATAAGATCAAAGTAAAATAACAGTACTGAGTAAAGAGATACCAGGGCCCATTCCTCTGCTTAAAATTACATACCTATGTCAATTTCTGCTAACATATTGCTTATCCAGCTGGGGTAAGACTCGTATGCTGCAGGTGGAGCGAGCACAGCGCTGTGTGCTCAAAGTGATGCTAAAAAAGCCACGACGCTACTCAACCGCGAAGCTGTACTCTGATGCTAGTGTCTTGAGCGTTCGAAAGCTTTTGTTCTGGCTTCGGTTCTTTCCGTTCACTTGAAAGCACTACGATCCAAAGAATACGTAAGCCGAACCAAGAAACGAGTCTTCGAGCTACCGTTACCATCTTATGAAAAATAATAAATTATTTGAATTTGGATTTGAATTCCCCTATCCATATCCTAAACTGGTATCTTATCAAGTTTTGCAGCAACTTGCATTCCCTGTTGATGTTGCTTATGTTTATATGCGACGATGTCCATAAAAGTAATACTTTTAAAGTTTCGTCAGAATAAATTATTACATGAAAACTTTTAATAAAAATTTAACAACAATTTCCTTGTCTCATTAAATATATTAGACTAATAAGTTAATGAGGTAATCGAGTTCTATATAAAAAGTGTAACGCTTAAAAATCGTCAGTGCGTGCTGTCACTAAGACGGTAAAGGTGGTCGACGATAAAATCGGTTGCGCGCGCGCACTTTGACTCAGTGATGGCGCGATTGCAGATACTGTTCTTAGTTCTTACAGTGGCCCTTGTAGCCTCAGGTATAAACTTTTTGTTAAAACGTGTTTACAATATGTGTGTGTTTATTATACATTTTTTTCGTGATTGTAATATGTTTTTGTGCTTCTGTGATCAAATTCGTTTGCTTATCAAATCAAATTATTTATTTATTTATCAAATCAAACAACAAAATATTTATATTTATTTATTAGGTTTCTTCAAGAAACTCTTATGATCGTCATTATGAATTAAATTTACCAGGGTTTCGAAAAAAAAAAAAAAAACCATATAAATTTTGTGTCATGTGTCTAAGGGCCTCTTTCAAAATCTCTGAGTGAAGTGTCAAGTAGGCTAACCGCCATTTAAAGTCACCGGTAACCGAGAATGATGGAGCTGATATACCTTTGCTTGTACGGTAAAAGTCCCAAACATTAAAAAAAAAATAAAAAAAAAATCGCCTATCGAAGGATGCAGTAAACCGAATGCATAATTTAATAAAACATTAAATTATTTCTAAAAGTAACTAATCAACACTTTACTTTTAGTTGGCGAATGAGGCCCTAACGCTTTTATAATTTGTTAATTAATATTTTTTTAATTTTATTCAGTAATTAAAAAATACTGCTTATAATAATTAAAATATAATTAACACATTTTGACTATTAAAAACGATATAAAATAATAATAAAATGCTTCAGAAATTACAAAATATTTACTTAATTAACAATTTAGTTAATTATCACTATAGTGAATAATTGACAAAATAACATGACTTTAAACATTTAAACTTAAATATATTTATCAAACCCCATTACTAAATTACATGATATTTTTCCAGTAAAATCTATAATTTCTTCTTACCTAATGGTACAAGTTTCAACGGTTAAACAGAAAATAAACTAATTGCCCGATTTCCATACAAAACTGATTGATCATTAAAAGATAAAAATGTGTAATAATAATATTTTCTTACAAATTAATATTTAAAATCAAATCAATCCCATTTACCTACTTGTTACAGTACATGTAGGTATGTCGAGTAAGTAGTAATAAGCTTTTCTTAAAAAGTTCTTCCTTCATAATAAATGCCTCTAAGTTGCATTAAAGTAATATAACCACATGATAACTCAATTTCAATGTATGTACGATGCTTATATGACTTTACGGTTCATCAATTCATGCGTCTTACTTAAAATAAGTAATTGAAATTTGAAAATTGAATAATCAAAAATTTTATAATAAAGAGACTAGCAACACGACGCGGTTCGTACGCATGCATTTTTTACATACACAAATCTTCCTTGTTTATCGCTCTATGCATTAGTGAAAACCTTATCAATATCCGTTTCGTGGTTTAGAGTATACATATAAGCGGAGAAACCGGCAAAGTCGGAAAATTACTTTATTTTATACTATTCAGATTGTATTGTACAATAAAAATATACATTTTTATTCTTTAGTTAATTTAAACGCCTTTTAGATACGTTAAGAGTTGAATTGTTATTTTTCTAAAATAACAAAACAAATTCTACGGCGAAAGCGAGGTCATAGATACCTACTTATACTAATCGATATATCATGGTTTACCTTGCCTTACATAATTATGAATATACAGTTTTAAATCTAATTAGTTTTGGTGGTAGGGCGTTAGCGATCATGCGTTTATTCATGCTAAGATTAAGAAAATAATAAAAAACCTACGTTTTATAATTTAACGTATTGATTGAATCGGATTCACAAAAAGACAAAAAAAACGTATATACATATATATTTAAAAAGTATATAATAAGTGTATGTAATAAGTGTATGCAGGCCTTTTTATGTCACATCTTTTTTGGGGGCACGCTAATTCTCGAAAGTTGTAAGTCCATAATTTTTTGTACCCCCTCCCCATTCTTTGAGGAAAAAATATAAGTAAATTATTATTATTATTATTTTATTTAAAAACACAATATCTTTGGAAATAAAATGTGAACTAATATTTAGGTGAGTAACAATATAAAAAAGTAAAAGGGGTACGTGTATGTAAGTACACGCAATATTAAAAAGTATATAGGAGGTTTGCTCTGCAAAATTATCTGCAAAAAATGCAAAAGTTTTTGACGTGAGTCTTTAAAGTCATTAAATGTGCTTCCATACTCGTAGTGGTAGGCAATTCAGAGAACTGATGATAACAAATTGGGGGATACAGCTACATCAAAAGTTTAAATAATTACACCCCTCGATAGCTAAATGATCAATTAATTTTATGATGTATAGATATAGGTATATTCGAATTCTTTGGATATATTCGTAGGTTAAATAAATGCACTCAAAGAAAATAAAACAACCCATTTTTTAAAAATATTACACTAGACGTACTTAATATTATATAATTTTTATATATTACACAACAAAAATTGAGTAACAATTATTAATAAATTGATAATGATCAAATTATTAATAAATGTTTGAGCAAAAATGCTCAAATCAATATTATTATATTTTATATCTACTAAATATTGACAGGACATATCTTTTCACCTTTTCGCACACTTTGTATGCCTTTTCGCACACAATAATTTCTAAAAAATTTATATTTAGGAAAATTTCAGATTTAGCAATATTTTTTATCACACACCTTAACACTCGGATTATGTAAATGAAATAATTGAACGCAATATTTTAAAAAGCAATAAAACGTGACAGGAATCAGATAAAATGAGATAATTATTTAAAAATGTGTAATTTTTACAACTGTCGTGTAATGTAGTGTAATTTGTATTTTGTTTTTTTGTTTTTTTTTTTTTTTTTTTTTTATGTAGTTCTCGTGAATACAATTATTTTTTAATTACTCAGTAATTACTAAACTTAAATTAAGTTGTTAATTTATTTTATCGTAAATTAATTTGGGTAGACCGAAAAACTTACTAAAATCATTATCTACTTAAGTGTTTTTTTATATGTCAACTAGCGACCCGCTCTCGGCTTCGTCCGGGGTGTAATTTTTACATATTATAAAAACCCTATCAAATTTGATATTTATTGAGACACTTCATTCTCTAGTATAAATATTTTTAACAATAATTTTATTTTAGACGTGTGCACTTCTTAAAATATATTTAAAATTAAATTAAATGTACCTAGAGTTGATATTGTTTACAATTTTTAGTAATTTTCAACAGTTTTTTTTTAATTACACAAAATCGAAGGTGCTCTTTTTTTCGCAATATTTTAATCATTCACTGAAGTGCATCGCCTTAAATAAATAAAAGCATGAAGCAATGAGATTTAAATCTTTGATTAATACCATAACAAATTACATAAGACAAGTGATTGCGTACCTCAAATCTTACCGCACAGTCAATGACCAGTTTCTACAGCAAAAACGGTGTGTCAAACAGTGTCGTGATGGATTTTAAGATAAGTTAAGTAGGAAATAACCGTGAAACGTGACGAGGTTTTAGTAAAAAGTTCAATTATATAAACAGTACCTCACTCAGACCGAAAACAGCGAATGTGCAACTAATGGTGGTTTCAGATGAGTTTCCTTAAAAGAAAAATTTAAGGAAAAACGAAAAAATACTTAATGCTATGAATAAATTTCCTTACAGCAACATCCATAACTATTTTTCATAGATTTTCTTCAGTGTAGGTGGCTACCGACGCCAATAACACAAGCAACGCCATAGGTGCTGCAAGTGCGCTGCCGATCGTATAAGAATTAAGGATTATGGATTTTTAAAAACTATAGAAAATTAACTATTTAATAAAACGCTAACGCAACATTAAATAATATGGGTTTTAAAAATTTAATTAAATTTATGATAAAAATCGGAGAAGTAGTAAGAAAACTAAGGGCCTCTTTCACCAACTACAAGTAAAGTTTTGATCAGTTACTTTGGAAATAATTTTATGTTTTATTAAATTATGCACTCGGTTTTGTGCATCCTTCGATAGGCGATTTTTTTTTATTATTTTCTTTTTCGTGTTTGGCCCACGAGGGTGGTATTAACCCCCAGGGGAATTAAAAAAGAATATTCCACACTGTAAGTATAAATACTTATAGTATAGCAGTTTTTAATTTTAAGAAAATATATATACACATTTCATTACAAATACAGGAAAGAAAACGTTTTTCACGCGATAACGATCGGCAAACTTGTTTTCCAAGGTGATTCCTGTGGTGAATTTTAATTTGCTTTTTTATGTAACTCGTTATTCGACATTGTCCTGCTTTAAAGTAGGCCATAGGTTAAATAATACAACGTGATGTTTTAAGTAAAAATGTATTTTTGAATATTATTTAACAAGGCAAGTAGGTTTTCAATAAATCTTTAAATTTCTATAATCCTTCACATTACCTACTTATTACAAACTAGCTGTTGCACTCGACTTCGTCCGCGTAACTTTATAAAATATTAGTAGTCCGCTTACGGCTTCGCACTGGTTTAAAATAAAAACTATCCTATTTTTTAAGTTGGACCAAAATTACATATAGTTACGAAGTTTTATCAAAATCGGTTCAGTAGTTTAGGAGGAACATGAGACACGTAATTTTTATATATTAAGATAAAGTTTATTTATGTCAATATTGTAATTATGTGTACACAAGGTCAAGTCAGGGTCAACGCACTGTGACTTGCAAGTACTATATATTTGTGACACGTCTCAGTAAGAGATAGCTTTACACGAAAATATATTAGACTAAATTAATGTAATTATTTTAATAATTTTGGTAATTTTTTTTTAATAAATTTAAATTCTAATAAAATGATTTTTGTAACTGGTATCGTCTAAATATTATAAAACTAAAATTATTTCGTTCTCTTCTGGCTCTTTGTAATTTTTTTCTCACATTCGAAAGAACCGTAAATATTTACTAAAATTTGTTACATTTTTATAAATTAAAAATATATAAAATACATATTAATATATTATTCTTTAAAGTGAAAATATTAAATTAAATAATATTTAATTAAGGACTCTATATGCAAAAAGATAAAGAGACAGTGCCATTAAGGAAAAACGATATTTATTTTGAATATTTTATTCCCTTTGTTATTTATAAGGAAAGGACATTTAATGATTTTATCGGCATTGATTGTAACATAAATTGCAAAAATCATTAACTTTTGTAGGTCAAAACATATTTAAGTGCAGACTTATTAGATCTATTTTGAGTCATAGAAATTAATATTGCAGTTTTATTTATAGAAAAATATTGAAATATAACAATATGATTTTATTCATTATTATTTTTTTGATTATTTATTTTTAATTTTGAATTAAAACAGTAAAATTGTATTATCATTTTTTATTATAATTAAGTAAGTATACATCCTATGTATATGTGATATACGTTAGGTATAACTCATAATAGACAATACCCAATAGATTACCTATGTTATTCTTAGTTTGAAAATACCACCATTTCACTGAAAACAGATGTTTTTATATTGTTTTCTTTAGATATTTGTTTTTTTTTTATTCTGACATTTTTCCTGTACTTTTATCGATAATTGACATTGAATTACTTCAGTAATACTGCAAAACCTTGAATAGTAAATTGTATTTAAATTGAGCATCTAAGGTAAAAAAATTCGTAAATATTAGAATAAACGTGATATCCCCTTTTAGCTGGCTCAAATGAACAGTCAGAATTTAAAATAAAATTAATTAAACAAAAAAAAATTAATAAGTCCTTTTTTTTAACCGAAATAAATAGTACCTAATAAAGCTGGAAACAAACTATCGGACAAACTATCCACCTTAAAGGCGGAAGCCATAGATAATGGAAAACTAAAGGTATATGAATAGCATAGACATCGATGTCCTCGTAATAATTGTGATGACTTGGTATCTACATAGTTAAGCACTGCACATACTACATAGTTAGTTACTACATAGTTAGTTAATACATACTACATACTACATAGTGTAGTAGTAACTACATAGTTAGTTGCGGCACTGAAACATAATTGAAACGATCTCTAAAATGAAATTTTGTTTTCAGCAGATGGTGTCACACCAAAGCCTAAAAAGGTTCTCGACACCATCATGAAACCAACCTTCGTATCACCCGAAGAGAAACATGGATCCTACTGGAAAAAGTCTGCCAGTGATACAATCAAAATGAAGCTCCAAGAGAGACCAAACACCAACAAAGCTAAGAACGGTATCTTATTTATTGGTGACGGCATGTCGCTGGCAACTGTCATGGCGGCGAGGACTTTTGAGGGGCAGTTGGATGGATCAGCGGGTGAAGAAAACGTTTTAGAATTCGAGAAGTTTCCAGTCAGTGGTCTTGCAAGGGTAAGTCTTCAGTTTTAAGATTGTTTTTACAATGCGTGTGTTTTGTAGATTTATGATTATTTATTATACAATATCAGAGGTATGAGACAGGAAATTTGTGTAAAAAAAATCTTTAATTTAAAATAATAAACATATGACGAGTTGGTATTTTTTTGCTGCCTCGGAGAAACTTTAGGACTTTTAGCTTTCGTTCGTGGCTTCGTCCGTGAATCTAAACTAAATAAACATAATAATTAAATATAACAATACATAAAATTAAAAATATTAGCTTTCTGCAGTCCTTCTCCATATAAACTTTGTGTACCAAATTTCACACTTCTCAGTCCGCGCAATTTTCGTAAAAAGGGATCCAATATTTTCTCTTCAATTATTACCTATACTAATATTATAAAGAGAAAAAAATTTATTGTATTTTTGTTTGTAATGAATAAACTCAAAAACTACAGAACCGATTTAGAAAATTCTTTCACCTATATACTTAAGCTACATTATCAGCGAGTAATATAGACTATATTTTATAAAGTTACGCGGACAGAGTCGCGTGAAATAGCTAGTTAAATATAAAAACTTTCTCGTTTATCGCTCTTTCCATCAGTAATTAACGAAAACAGTATCAAAATCTGTTGTATAGTTTAGAAAAAGTTAGATTGTAGAATTTGTAGATTATATCCTTTCATATGAAATTCTTACTATATTAAGTTAAGACTAAGTATTAATTTTTCCGCCTAAGTATTTATTAATAATTATATGGTATTTTTATAAATACCATATAATTATTGGAGTTGACGGAAGCGTTTATCTAAAAAAAAAAATACTATTGAGGCTAGAAGTGTTTTATGAATGTTTTGTTCAGAGTAAAGTAAAAAAAAAAATTGCTCCGGATAGTTATTGGAGCGTCGACGGCGTTAACCGTCGCAGTACGGTCGGTACACTTGTCAACGAAATTTAAAAAAAAAAGTTTAAATTAGAAATCGTCAAAAAATTGTTTCCAGTAATTTCTTCTTATCCATTGATTTGACAGCTACGTTGAAAATTGTTAAATTAAAATTATCTACTAATTTGTTTATTTATTTTCTTAACATAGCTTTTCATTAAATAAAACCTATTATTTAATCTTCTTTTATATAAAAAAATGTTAAGTTGATTTGTGTAACTGCTTCAAAAACTCGAGAATTGGTAGTGTGATTGTAATTCGGTTTTACATAATTATGGAAAGAGGATCAAACAGGGAAGATTTTTTATATATAAAAATTGCACCCCATGGGGGTTGGAGAGTCGGTGGTATGGGCACCATGTCATGGAAATACCGCCTAAATAACAATATACCAAATTTCACATCAATCGAACCTGCGGAAGTTAGTGAAATCCCTTCGTCAACTGCGAAATGGGCTGATGGTCTTCAAACGCCTGAACAGATATTCACTTTATAGCCAATAACCATCCAAAACCAAAACGGATCAAAATTGGCCCATCCGATTGGGAGCTGCGATTCCACAAACAGATATACACAGACACACATGTCAAACTCATAACATCCAGCTTTTGCGTCGGGAGTTAAAAATATTTAAATGAAACATCTAAATTAAAATTTCATATTACTCGTACTGTGTCAAATTGAACATATTAATGCTCCATAACTAATTCGTTTAAATGTTATGTTTATGAAGTTCTATGTTTACACTTAAATATACATACCTACTTTTAAGATTTTTTTATTTTTTTTGTGGCGCATTTCTTACTGGAAGCCATTTTAAACATAAATTTGTTGTTCAAATTTTGTTTATTAATACGGACGAAGTCGCGGGCACCAGTTAGTTCTCATTCACAATATAATTTCTCTTTTCTACTATCGATATATATGTATATGTTACGAAAGGAATATATTAAGTCGCATGAACGTAGTAGGATTCATATTCGATTATCTTGTATACAATTTAAATAAAAATTGTATTATATTAATTTTTATGTAAATGTAATTTTAATTTAATTTAAACAAATACCAGTATGGTATGCAATCATCGATGTATGCAATACGTTCCCACCTCGATAGGATAAAGGATAAGGAAGGAAGGATTACTAAACAATTGACCTATTCTCCAACTTATCCAGCTTGGTCTGAGTCTATCTTAGTATGCCAAATACTATAGCAAGGGCACTGAGCGCGTCTGCGCTGCGCCCGCGCAGGCATGGCCGAAAATAACTCACGTTTCCTCACGTATACGTGTGGTGGTATGTGGTATGGTTCTATCTCACATTTTATACGTTTCATTTCGTTCAAGAGAATTTATTAATTAGAAACATCGAAATCTATACGTAGCAACTTTTTTAGGTGAAAGATGGTAGAAAAAATAAGCTCTCTAAAAAGTAATATGAATCCAACTTTTATTTTGCTGTGCCGGCTTCATCCAAAAAACCTTATAGCTCTATCAATTTTTTTTTATAGTTAAATACTGCATAGTCTGATCCAGACACAAATTGTTCATATTATGCTTGCTTTTTAGCGACTGCTAAATTTATCTTTACTAGAGACGACGACCTCCAGGTTTCTAGACCTGTAAGAATATGCCAGATACTCTTATACATATATTTGAAAGATAGGCGACGTACATTCGAAATACCTATGCCAAAATTGCCGAATATGAGAAATCATTGGAAAGAATTAGTTAAGATTTGAAAATTGGTACAGTTATACCTTGCGGTATCCAGATGATCATACTAAAAGTCTCCAATGGGGGTTTAAGGTACCTTTAAATGTATCTTATTTCCATCATACAAATGACTCTTAATTACTTTTGTCAGTTGACAACTTCTAACTTACTTGCAATATGCTACAATCTAGTCCAGTATAACATTACTTAGAGAATACTTTCCTTACATAATGCAAAACTAAACAAGACTTTATGAAGTAGTAAAGTTAAACGCCCGCTTTACTGTCACGATCAAGGAACCGGCGCGTGCGCAGGTTGAGGTCGCACGTCTCATCGCGTCACCAGCTCTCCGCTCGCTGTACCGACACGGGGTTTCTTTTCTATAGTACCTACACACTTTATTGAACCAGCCATCAATATCAATACAATTATAATAAAATCAATTATAACGAGCCGTGTCTGTAGCCTTGTGAATAAATGTGTTTTTTTAGTGTGAATTAATAATTAATCTTTCTCTTAGTGATGAAGAACCAAGCTAAAAAAATGTGGGTATTTCTTATCATTCACTGCAGTAAGACACAAAGAGTCAATATTGTCAATCTTCCTTTACAAGTCAAAAAGTTCCTTTTTTGTCGAAGATGTCTTAGTCACACAATGCGGTCAATGTAAGGAAGGAAGCACAATAGGAAATTATCTTATACGCCACTGTCAACTACTGTATTGTCCACTCGCCTGTACCTCAAGGTTGCGAAGACCACGTTATCTATTGAAAATTGGCATCGAGTTTCCTGTTGTGACACTGATTGCTGTATCGCCCTAAGATAGCCCCAATAATAATGGGACAAAGTAACGAAACACTTAATATACTTAATTTATTATAATAACATTTACGACAATAAAATTTTAAATAATAAATATGTTAAAGATGATCTTTATATATAAAAATTTAACTTCCGTAAGATGTTTGTGGCCACGAAAACTATCAGATTGATTGACTTCAAATTTTTACAAATTTTATTTTAACAGAAAAGTTATTTTAAGTTAAAAAAAAAAAAAAAAGAAAACCGAGCCACAGCGAAGCGTGGCCGGGTTCAGCTAGTTTGTTATTTAAATTTAGCAGGGTTTCGGAAAAAAAGCCAAGATGACGATCCTGAGAAGAAACCCCGAAAGAAATTTAGGATACCATTCTTGTTGTCACTTTTAAAATATAAAATTACAACAATTACACTTGATTACAGACAAATCAAAGTATAATACAATACTAAACATAATATGAGCTCCGAATCGCTTAAATCCAGGCTTCATTATCGCTTAAATTATCAGTGATTTTATAATAGCCTTTCGAGAGGAGTTTGTTTTTAATTACACTTTTAAATTTATTTATAGATAAGGCTCTGATCTGAGGCATCAAGTGGACTGTTGTGTGCTGCAACTTTACCTTTTATGCAATCATAATAGGAAATGAATTTTTATATATCTGTCATTACACGTGTTTCTAAACATCATCCATAGTTTCAATATGAAAACAGTTTTAAATAAAAATCTTAATTGGCCACAGACCTACTGCCTCGATGCTCAAGTTCCGGACTCTGCGTGCACGGCTACCTCCTACCTCACAGGAGTCAAGACAAAATACGGCGTCGTCGGTCTAGACGGAAATGTGACCAGAGGATCTTGCTATCCTGAACTGCACAAAGGGAACTGGGCTTCGTCTATTGGGCAATGGGCGTTAGACCACGACATGGATGTTGGTAAGTTAGAAACTAAAATAACTTTTAGTCTTGTCTTGATCTCGATAGGGATTAGTAAGGGATAGGGAAATAGGCTCTGGCATTTCTTACTCACACACCGAAACACAACGGCATACATGCTATTAAACAGCACACACGGTCTTCTGTATGGGTGTGGTTTTTGCCGCCAGACAGGCTACAAAAGGACTACGAAATGCAGCGTACCCTACCACTCCTTTGTAAATCCAGACCAGATTCAACTTTAAAATGTTCATTTCCAAAGTTGACCCGGCCGGTAATTGAACCTGAGACCCCTGAGACAGAACAGACCATAACCCTAACCACTCATCTAACGGGATTGTCAAGTCAGAGTGGGATAGGTATTAAAATCGTGGAGCAATTATTTCGACTCGCGCATGACAAGAAATTTACGTTACAAGAAGCTACGTTGAACTTCTTGATTGATTGATTACTAAAGAAAAGCATTCTTCCTATAGAGGAATATGGCCTAAGGCCCATGGTCCATCGGTTCCTCAACATATAAATATCATGACTTCCTTAACATATATATTTGCTAACAAAACGAGTTTGCTCCAATTACATAAATATATTATTATGAAAGAGCCACGATAAAGCAAATCATATTCAAATATTTATCTAAGTACCGAATGTATTTATCAGCTATGTTATGACACACCTACATTCTTATCTTCCTAAAAAAATATTACTAATTTCTAAACATAAGATATAATAAGTATATTTGATGTCGGGCGGCAATAGTTCATCAATCAGGCATATTTGGCGTGACAGTACCACACATATGTTGCCGTGACGCGTGACGATGACGATATTGTTATATATCTAACATCTTGACATATAAATGTATGAATTCGTTTCAGAATATATGACCAAAAATTAAATTTGATAAAATAATTTATCTACTTAAATGAAAACTAGTCTCAGTCAGATTCGTTATTAAAATACAAATAAATAATAATCCAAGTTTATATTCGTATTAAGAATAAATACTTTAATCCTTTCAAGATCATATAAACACTAATAGAGTTAATTTACTACTAGCGACCCGCCCCCGGTTTTATTTGGATGTTTTTTTTTTTCGTCTCCAAATTATAATAATATCTTCACACATTCCACACAGCACCATCTAATTCCACAGTAAGCAACTAATGCTTGTATTATGGATACCAGAGAGTTGATATAATACATAGATTACTTTTTTTTTGTAAATACATACATATTATAAATACAAACATCCATGACTCAGGTACAAAATGTAAATGTTAACACATAAACATTTGCCCCTAGCGGGATTCGAACCCGCAACCGTTTGGTTAACAGCTAAGGTTACTAGCCACTAGACCAAATGTGTCGTCATTATGTATATAAACATAGAGTAAATTAATTTAGAAGAAGTTAGCGGAGAAATAGACACGGACATACAGCTGCTTTATTTTATAATATGTACCTATAGATAGTAAGTATGTACGTAGTATTACTGACCTTGTGTGGGTGTGACAGTTAAAGTCTGACGAATCAAAATATAATTATTCGCGGAAGTTGTATAACTATTTCTAAACAACCAAAAGGTGTTCACTATAGAAAGAGAGATAAACGAGGAAGGTTTGTGTATATAAAAAATTGCACCCCGGGCGAAGCCGGAAGCGAGTCGCTAGTAAATTAACAATGCTAAGCTGCCTAATGTTTAATATATATAAAAATTAAGTGTCACATTGTGTGTCTTCGATGAACTCCTAAACCACTGAACCGATTTTGATAAAACTTAGTAACTATGTGTAATTTGGTCCAACTTAAAAGATAGGATAGTTTTTATCTCAATTTATAGTATTTTTTTTATTGCAAATTATTTGTTTATTATATGAGAGTTATAAATTACCTTGCACCGCTATCTGTGAGAATTTTATGGAACCTACTATTGAAATGCGAATTTAGAGGTATGAGGTTCCTTATTAAATATATTATAGAAGCCTTAACGAGTTGATTGCCTCAAAAATTGATCACTAATAGTTCATTGTTATCGTTCTTTGACGTCATCTGTATTATTATTGCCATCGCGTATCTGTTCTTTAGGTTCCTTACAATTTACATTCGAATACTTTCGGACATACTTGGTGAATAATATGATGGTTTATAATAGTTTTAAATTTCACCATTTTTCTTTTCCACAAATATAAAAACAATAATTTTTTTTGAAACATTTAAAATCTTTGTTAATAAAACTGGTTTAATTTAAAAAAATATAATTCATTTAAGCCAGTAATATAAAATTAAGGCATTCCGTCCGTACTAATATTATAAATGCGAAAGTATGTTTGAATGTATGGATGTTTGTAACTCTTTCATGCAAAAACTACTGAATCGATCACCATGAAATTTTGCATACACATTATCTGGGACACCAGAAAGGACATAGGGTACCTTTCATCGTTCAACGCGGACGAAGTCGCGGGCACCAGCTAGTAATATAAAAAAAGACTGGTCTTAAAATAGGTTTAAACTAGCAGTGACCACTTTTTACAAAAGATCAGCATTCTACGTCTTTCTATAGCCAGGTTTAAACAATGACATGTGATTATCGTTTTTATCTAACGATTTATAAGTTGAAGGTTTATTTCCAGTCGAAATGGTCTTGCATAGCGCCATCTAGTTCAATGTTTGTGAATTAAGTTTAAAAAACATGCAAAATAATATTACACTACGTTTCACAGTCATTTCAGCAGCCCATAAGGAGGCAGTACGCAGTAATCACGTCCTTACAGAAGACCCCCTTGAAATAACAGCATATGTTGCCACGAGTGAGTAAGGGAAGCCAGAATCAAAACCCATTTCTCTATACCTTCCTAATTTCTTATCCTTTATCCTACTATGATCGGTAACGCACTTCCAGCACCTATGGAGTTGTTTTTTAGGCGAGTTTGTTTTAGGCGACGGTAGCTACTATAATATATAATATTAATATATTATATAATATGAAATATTCGTCCTTTTCTGTCACCAGGTTTAGTGACAACAACTCGCGTCACTCACGCTTCACCGGCCGGAATGTACGCACATACATCGGAACGCAACTGGGAGTCAGATGCTGATGTTCCAGACTCTTGTCTCCGCTTGGGCTGTCAAGACATCGCTTATCAGCTCGTCATGAATGATCCTGGAAAGAAATTCAAGGTAATTAGAGTTAAAGTAATTAAAGTTCAATGTAAAGTGAATTTAAATTAATTAAGACGACCTGATAAGGGCTGCGGATCGACATTGGATTGAGGCTGCGTCTGACTGGTCCTATTTGAAAATTATGGGCCTATGTCCAGCAGTGGACGTCCTGGGGCTGAGTTGATGATGATGAGAGTTAAAGGTTTTGAGCATTCATGCATGCGTTGTGAATGTACCCTAAGAATATTTTATTGAAGTGTAAATCATTAAGTAAATACGTGTGCCCGTAAACGGCTTTTGAACAACTATTTTATCTTTTAAAATGTTTAAGATAAAACTCAATAGTAATACAAAGTTGTTTACTCTAGTAAGCATGCCGTCAATAAGTGATATCTATTCAAACACTTCTATAACTACCGTCAATTAAATATTATTTTGTCTTTACAAAACACACGTACAAATATTTCCTTGTTATTATTTTCTTAAATATTTTTAGTAAAAACCATATAAAAATACATTGGGGTTAGCAGAGAAATAGCCATGAGAGGTGGACATCGACTTTATTATATAATATTTATAGATATACCTACTTATAGACATAAAAAATATAGATAACTACATATCTTCTTTATATTCTCACCTAAAAGGCTTTATTGATTTTTTTGTGTGTAAATGTGAGTCGGATGGTTTAGATTTACAATAGGTGGCCTAATAGGTGGCGTTTTGAAATTTAAAATCGGGTTAAAGCAGGAAAATATTTATTAGCCGGCTAGTATATTTTTATATACTTAATAATTATCTATTTTTTACAATTTTATTTTTGCTAAAATTGTTTATTTATGAAGTAGACAATAGAATGAAATACAATATAATTAATAATAAAAAATGCACAACAGTTAAAAGTTTATACAGCTGTGCAAATAATGAGTGCGATTAATGTAATTGGAATTTGTTGCTAAGGTGAAGTAAGCTCTATAAAAAATTGATAAACAAACTTGAAGAATTAAAAACCTGAAATAACTGTATTGAAACTTCACGTACGGTAGTACCTATATTTTTTTAAATGTTAAGGTCTTCAGACAGGCTGTCGGTCAACTTGATGGTAGGTCAACCTTCGCCTACAACACAAGCAACTCCACAAGTGCCGCAAGTGCGCTGCCGACAGTAGTAGGATTAAGGATAAGGGATTGGAAAGGGATAGGGAAATGGGCTCTGTCATCCCTAACTCACTCGCCGAAACACAACAGCACACATGCTGTTATTTCACTGTGGTCTCCTGTAAGGGGTGGTTACTGCTGCCGCTGAGGCGCTGCCCAAATGACAGTGTGTTCATATAAAATAGTCAAATGTTATGCTTACAGGTGATACTTGGAGGTGGAAGAAAAGAATTCGTACAGAACCTCTCGAATCCGCTCATAAACAGCACAGGCAGAAGAAAAGATGGCATTGACCTGACGGAAATGTGGCACATTGATAAAGTTAAGAAGAATTCTACTCACGAATTTGTTACTGACAGGAATGAATTACAAAAGGTGAGGATACGAGTGGGAATTTATAAATTTATGAATTTATGAACCTCTGATATATTTTTATTGAAATCACTTCCAAAAGCCATAAGAAATATTTTCATTATGAGCTCGCATGATAGATTATTATAGAATACTAGCTGTTGCATGGGACTTCGACCGCGTAACTTTAATTCTTTATAAAGCTACGTTATACAGGTGAAAGAATTTTTAAAATCGGTCCAGTAGTTTTTGAGTTTATTCATTACATTACAAACATACAAAAATACAAATCTTCTCTCTTTTTAATATTAGTAAAGCATATATGGATAGAAAATATATTTTCTATATTATATATTTGCATATATTTTCTAAGGCGTTGCTTATTTAATTTTTAATTTCTTTCTTATCCTAGTTTTTTGTAGTTTTTTTTTAATAGTTTTTTGGGTCAATATTATCGTATATCCTTTTCTGTATACTATATGTACTATATAGTACACTATACACCTGATAGTGTGTACTATATCACAAATTTTCACGATGTTCATTCGAGTAATTAAGGCGTGACAACGTAACAAACAAACAAATTCACATTCGATTTTAAAATATTAATAATGGGAAGTACTATATCACAAATTTTCACGATGTTCATTCGAGTAATTAAGGCGTGACAACATAACAAACAAACAAATTCACATTCGATTTTACAATATTAATAATAGGAAGTACTATATCACAAATTTTCACGATGTTCATTCGAGTAATTAAGGTGTGACAACGTAACAAACAAACAAATTCACATTCGATTTTACAATATTAATAATAGGAAGTACTATATCACAAATTTTCACGATGTTCATTCGAGTAATTAAGGCGTGACAACGTAACAAACAAACAAATTTAGATTCGATTTTACAATATTAATAATAGGAAGTGATTAATAGGGATATATAAGTATGACACTGTATTATTTTGTCTTTAATCGCAAACCTTATATTTAATATGTTCAATTCAATCTTTAAATTGAATCAAATTCATAAACTGAATAAATCTTGTCTAATCTTCTACACTATTAAGTATTTTAACACAAAATAAAGTTAGTTAGTATAAATCTATTAAGTAGTTGTCTGCAGTGAAATGGCAAACTTTAATTATCACCAATAAACGGTTAATCGATTTTTTTGTGCTTAAACCTTGAAGTCATCGTGTTGCAATATAAAATCGTTATATAAAGTTAATATAAAATCGACCTGCTCCCGGATTTGCCATTGCAATTTTTTTTTTTCGGGTTTCTTTTTCAATATTTTAACTTTAAAATTTATTTTCTATTTTGCATTTTATTTTGTGAAAAATTATAGGTAGCTTTATTGTTTATCGCTGTTTCCATTAGCGAAAACCGTATCATAATCCGATGGGTAGTTTAGCAGTAGCATAGAGTAAATAGTACTTAACAGGTAGTAGTTACCGGAGAAACGGACAGCGACATTATTTTATATTATACCAGCTGGTGCACACGACTTCGTCCGCGTTGAAAAAGAAAATATTTATGAGTAATAACGCCTGAGATCGTTATCGCTGTGACGACAGTGGCGACCAATTCTTTATATTTTTAGACGATCACTCGGGAACAGTACTTTTTTTCTGGATGAAAGATACCTTATGTCCTTTCTTGTATCCCTGACATGTATGCAAAATTTCATGATGATCGATTGAGTTAGTTAATGCGTGAAAAGGTAGCAGATAGACAGACAGAGTTACTTTCGCATTTATAATATTATAGTATGGATAGTATTGGATTACTTAGATATAATTACACATAAAAATAAACACAGTTATTTTTATTGCCCCAAGTTTATAAATTCAAATATAAATTCTATAATATATATATAATATAAAAATATAAAAACGTTTAGTTGATTTGTTTTGTTCCGCTTGAAAAACTCTTACGCTTGAAGTAAAGTTTATGAGTTGTAAATTAGTTGTAATTTTTTATGTAGAAGCAGGTAATCTACGAAACTTTGAACGATGAAACTAAGTATGATAATGCAGATTAGTTTGAAATAAGAGAACATGAAATGTTATCTTATTTTTATCTTAATTTTAATGTAATTTATAAAGTTCATTTAATGACAAATTTTGTTTTTTAAGATCCTCAAAGCGGAAACTCTGCCGGAATATATACTGGGCTTGTTCCATGACGATCATATGGAGTACCATTTGAAGAGTCAAAATCAACCAACTTTAGAAGAAATGGTCGAAGTGGCCATCAAAATGCTGAGTCGTGGCCCGAAAGGATATTTCCTTTTCGTGGAAGGTAAGAGCAATCTTTGATCCAGCAATCTCAATTAATGATTATTAATCCTTGCCCTGCAAATACATACCTCTTCATACAGAAAACTATTTTAATTTGCTTCTCCTAGCATTCGCCTTTGCTTCTCTATCGATACTATAATCCCTTGCTCAAACGGTTGATCACGAGAGCTTTCTGAGTGGAACTATTAGCCAATATCTGTAGATTCACAATTTTTTAGATGGCGACACTATTCATAGTAAAGCCAGAATAAACCCTTCATTACTTTTTATATCGAAATAACTCTATGCCAGTGGCGAAATGTTACTTCATCAAAGAAACTCGCGGTAATTGTCAAAAAAACAAAGTAAATCCATGCTAAAGTTCTACTTATCTTGTTTCTATAATCCTATGCAGTGGGCAGTCTATATACTATGGTAGTATATATTACTATGCAGAGGTTAATTTTTTTCTTAAATATTTTTCCAGGTGGCAGAATAGACCATGCCCATCACGACAGCCTCGCGCATCTAGCTTTAGACGAAACCATAGAATATTCCAAGGCGGTGAAGAAAGCCAGGAGCTTAACCAGTGAAGACGACACGTTGATTGTAGTCAGTTCAGATCACGCACATACAATGACTGTAGCTGGTTACCCTTCGAGAGGAAACGACATCCTGAGTACAGTCGACACTACAACAGGCTTAGACGGAAAACCTTACACAACTATAAGTTACGCCAATGGCAAGGGTGTATCAATTGATGTGGACGGTACAAGGGTTGACGTGACGAAGCATAAACAGTTTCTTGAAAGTAAGTTCTCATTATTATCTCTTGTGAGATGATGTTTGTAACACTTATATACCCACCTCCAGTTTAGCACAGGTGTAAATTTTTTCATATACACAAACCTTTCTCATTTATAGGTTTTTCTATAAGTGAAAATCGAATTAAAATCCATTGGATGGTTTAGAAGTAGTTAGCAGAGAAACAGACAGACGAGAACAGTTTCAGCGACTTGATTGCAAAATATTGTTTTCATTCTACTTACATAAAAACGTCATCAGGTTTTATTATAATATAATTAATTAAACTTTCCGCCAAAAATTATCTAACTGATGGTGAAAACCGCATCAAATCCGTTGTGTGCGTGGTTTATTAGAAGTTAACGGATGTACAGACAAACAGACTGGGAAAGCGACTTCAATTTATACTACGTATGTAAGGATAAGGATAGTTAGGATAGCACGCGGCTGATACATTAGTTACGGCCAGAGCAGCCTCCCACAGGATTGAAACATGTGACCCTAGTACCTACAATATATTTTCTATTTGAAATACTTTACTTATCCATCTGTTAAAATCTTCCAGGAGACCTAAGCTACGCGTATCCTGGCCTAGTTCCACTGGATTCTGAAACACATGGCGGCGAAGATGTGGCGGTCTTCGCTTTGGGTCCATGGCAGCATCTGTTTACGGCCAGTTACGAGCAAAACCTGGTGCCTCATTTAATGGCGTACGCCATGTGCATAGGCCCTGAAGGACATAGTAATTGCAAAAGCAAAAGCCGTTTCAATGGGTTCTGGACTTCAAGTGCTGTGAATCATAGACCGGATGTGATTCCGTATGTTTTAATTATATGTGCTGTGATAGTTAGTTGTTTTAGATTATGAAGTAATTTTTAAGATGTGTTTCTTTCTTGTATAAGAATCAAACAAACGGGAGCCAAAGTATTATTGTATGTATGTGACCTCATAATAGTTAATATATCTGAAGAAGAAGTGATCGCACATAAAACAGAAACTATTCTAATTTGGAATTAAGTGTACTTTACATAAATTATTAAATATGCACGACATTGTAAAGAAAAGCTTGCAAGTAATGCGAAAAATTGAAAGTAGATAATAGGTATTTTATGAGAGAGAGGCAAATAGATGTACAGCCATTTTGAAAGTTTCTAAAACTAGCAATGTCAAAGTACTAAGTTGGAACATAAATCTAGAACAACTCAATATTTTTTGGAGTCAAACAGACTGTATAAACATAAAAAGCAACAAAATATATATCCTATTTTCTTTATATTATGTCTTATTATTACAATATTTTTAAATTTTAAATCTTAACTATGCTGAATTAAATTAAAAAGTTAGTTTCAGTATCAACTGACATTGTAAAAATAGACTTTATCTTCTGCTTTTCTTATACTTTTGCCTATAAAGTACATCTAAACTCTATATCCAGTGTTAGATTTCCTAAGAACTAAACAAATATCATCAAGATAGTTAACGAATTGTTTTACTTTGTGAACAGAAGCTTTCTTAGGCCTTTTGAAAGACATGAAGTGCATGGCAGAGGTCTCAAATAGTTCCTCTTATCGGAACCAAATTGTTGAATAATTATATTAATACTTAATATTAAGTATTAATATTAAAATTTATTTCTTTATTTGTCTATAACAAATGTACAACAGTTGCAGAATGTTTTACATAAATCTAAGGCAGTTTTTATAAGTCTTATTATTTGTATATTGATAATATACGATTTAAATGATGTATTTGTGTTTGTGTATTGCTTTTAGTTATGTTTTCATTGAGTTATAAGCCCAGCAAATTGCTTATTGCGTCTGTCCGCCATTTTGATGACGTAATCTCCTAACACATTCAGCACTGTTGTATGTAATAGCAACACTAGCCGGCGAGTTTTTAAATGTGGATGAAATCACGTGGATGTTAATGTGACAAGGTTCCTGCGTATTAGCAATTTGGGAGGATTATTTACCTATAGCTAACTAAACAATGCATGCACAATCTGATTCTTAGACACTTTATGCATTAAAGCATTTTTAGCGTCTTTAAATGATTGTACCTAATTCTAAATTTGAATTCAATTTAAAATAGGCCGCGAATATAAATATTTATTTATTTACTACAAATAAATAAAAATCATACCCTTAGTATTATTTTTAGACAACAATACCCACATTTGAAAACAATGTGTTCTATCATTTAATAATTACACTAATTCAAACGGTTTTTTTTTTGTGTTAAGCTTTACTAATTTTCAGCTTTGACAGTTTATTATTATTAAGTAAGTACAATGAAAATGGGACAATTATCACTCCAATATGTTTTACTTTAGTATTAATTTTGTTATACCATAGTATTATTTGTAAATATGATGTTTTGTGATAAAAAATAAGTATTTATTAAAACTGTAATAATGAAAAGAGATTTTAATTTATTTCAATAAAATAATTTCTGTGTATTTAAGTATACCTATTCGTACGTACTTAGTACGATGATTACTACATGGGACAGGAGACGTTGATGCAATTTTATTGATGTATCTCTTTGTTACGTTTCTATATTTGTTTTGAAATTACAAATAAAATTAAGTGACTAATGTTGATAAATAAAATATTAAAAGAAGATATTTTTTTTGCGCCATCTGTGCTGCATTATTTATAACGAACACAAGACATCTTGCCATAGAATTTGAACAACCTACTCGCATAATTAGTACGCTTACAGAATGAGAGATGGAGCTAAAAATGTTTCATCTTTATGTTAATTATGGTGCAATTATTATTGTATCATTTGTAATTATTTATATTACAAAGCCATAAATAAAATAAAGCCAGAGTGTATGATATTTAAAATGTCAAAAGGGTTATTATCTTTATTTATAAAATAATGAAAACATCTGAATATACAACGAATGAAAGACTTGCAATTAAATCTGTACCGTCTATATGAATCTACTCACTTAGTACGACGGTAACAGGAGAGATGGCGCTGAATATAATTGGATAGGTGGCGAAACCCTGCACACATAGACCAGAACCAACTTTGAAAAGATCATTTGCAATATAGGCCCGGTCGGGATCGAACCCGGTACTATGGGGTCAGAGAGCTACGAGTAACGAGAAACATCTTAACCACTCGACCAATGGGCTCGCGTCTCGGCATGAAAGTAACAATGACATCATTTTCATACTGTGTGTTGAATATTTCTATAACTAGTGTAGATAGATAGATTTGTTAATAGTTATAAAATAACTAGGCTAAAGCTTATACAGCGCGATCTATATTATGTAGCGTACGTACCTACATTATAGATTGAAATTATCTCAATTACAAAATTAAATTAAATTCAATATTTACATAATATTTTTAAGAAATAACATTTAGACGTTTTATTTAGTTATTTACTTTGTTTTTTGGAGAACATAGAAAAAACGTTCATGGAGAACGTTTTTTTTAATACAATAGACGATCAGCTCAATAGTTTCGAAAGGCCTCTTTCACCATCTCTGATTAAAGTGTTGATTAGTTATTTTTAGAAATAATTTTATGTTTTATTAAATTATGCTCTCGGTTTACTGCAATTTTTTTTTATTATTATTATTTTGGGACTTTTACCGTACAAACAAATGGCGGTTAGCCTACTTGACACTTTACTCAAAGATGGTGAATGAGGCCCAAAAACTAATTTTTTTTTGGAGACATTACTTTTATAATTATGTTTATTAGGTTAGGTACTTCAATTATAAAAATAATTTCATATTCAAATGATATTATAAAATATATATTTTATCACCTACTTTTCCACATTTTTCTCACTCGAACAATATTGGTCTCGTCTAGGTACTTACCATTCTTACCAATGCTTCTGCATATAGGTAATAATGCTTTTGAATGTTAAAAACAAAATGATCTAACCAAAATATTGCCAATTTTAAAGTAATGAGAAAACCAGTGAGCTAAATAATGATCATATTTCAAGGGCCACTTGTATCGCACAAGCTTGTCTTGTATTGTGCGCACTGAATGGAAATTATATTAATAAATTCAAGCGTACACAAACCGAACAGCGGAACTGTAGAGTCGTAAGACTTTATTATTTTTTATGTTGTTATCTACACTAACTGTATAGAAGTTATTAAAGAAAATGAAAAAGAAACTAGCGATTGCATGACGATATTGTCGTTAAATAACTGTATTGTTAGTTTAGAAGTACTGCTATAATGGTTGTTAGTATAAAAGTGGACAGGTTAAAAAGTACTGTTCTCAAGGAATCATCTAGAAATAAAAAAAAATCAACACCGACAAAAATACACACACACACACACACACAAACATATATATATATATACCATCAAAGAAAAAGGGGCGCGGACGAAGTCACGGGCCAAAGCCAGTTAATTAAGAAAGCTGTTAAACATAAAGCTGTTAAATTCCATTTAATTATTTGTAACATTTTACAAAGAAAATTAAAATAGAATATCATCATTAAGACAGTAAAACAATAACATCAAATGAGACAAGGACTTACTGAAGTTACTATTAGTCTGAAGTAAAAGTATACATAAATATGTTTTCAAATAGCGACTCCATGGCCTCCCTTGTTCCATCCAAAATGCACTTTTAAAGTATAACGAAAAGAGAATTCTCAATAGTATCACGGTTAACGCGGAGGTGTAACAAACTACCTCATGACTTTAATATTTGTGTTAGCTAACTAAACGATGTATTGTACTATAATAATTCTAAATTAGTTTTGAAAATTTATTTTATATTTTACTATAGTTACGTAGTCTCAGTAACAAATTACAATGGAGTTGACGATAGTGTTAGTTTTTGGAATGTTTACATTTATGAAAATAATTCCATCGAGTGCTCGAAATTTAAGTAAGTATTCAAACATATTATCTTTATCATCATAATAATTCGTCTTATTTGTATATCATTATAAATTTATCATATTACTAATACAATATACAATATAAATTATAGGCAACACATATGAATAAAAAATGTGATTTCACATACTGATCCAGGTTGCTTCTAAACGGTCTAATTGGAAATTTATTAGGGAGGCCAAGGTTGACATATGAGGTTGACGTTTAATTGAAAAATATTAACACTACTTATACAGTTACTTATAGTAACTTTTCACCGATTGATTGATAAGGATGTGGCATCAGTAATAACAGGAATTATTCTGTTTTTATTCTGTTCAGGGATAAGAGAATTTGTTAAATTAATGAGACTCTTAACAGTTAGTTATTATTTAAAAATAACAGTTAAAACAAAGTTTATACTGCGTCTGTGAGTAACTCCAATTTCGCCTTTTTAGGGACCCGAAAATTTGAACTGGAACAAAGGTTTATTTTATAATGTAAACATTCATTTTTGAAAATTTCAACTCTTATCGAAGCCGGGGGCGGGTCGCTAGTTAAGTATAAAATTATACTTGTGCCAGAAGACCCGCGCCCTCTTAAATTACAGTTAAATTACTTAAATAAAATCATATTCTAAGGTACAAAGTGTGGGTGTTAGTTCTTACATAGGGTACATTTATATTTCTGCATAAAGATACACATATTTTCCGGATAGATATATTTTATTTACAATAAATATCTATTATTGTGTTTTTTTAATATATAATAGCTTCAATTCAATCTCATCATAATTTGTAACCTACTTTTAAGCCAGTATGTATAATTTTTACATTTTTATTAAGATGATTTAACTTACCTTGTATTAATTTTCTTTTTTTTTGTATAAGAAAACAAATCATTCGTCTGACAGTAACATAAGTGTTGATGATTAAAAAAATTGTTTAAATAAAATTCAAAAATAATTTACGCATACAAATATTTCGTCCACAAATATTCACAGTATGTAAGTTGATTCATTTTTTTGTTTCCTTTATTGCCAACAATCAGTCAGGGTACACGGATGTAGTCATTATTAGAGTTATTTCACATGATAAACAATAAAAATATAATTTCAACAAAAGCATTTATTGATGTGTTTTGATGTTCATTCTTATATATAAGTAAATTCTTTAATTTCATGAATAAGTGAGAAAATTACGTCGGCCCATTGTCATGCGGACAATTACGGTGATTTATAATTTTTTGTCGAGTTTTGAGAAAAAATAATATTACAAGAAATCGCGTTTTAAGGTTTATTAAAACGTGTTACATGTGAGACTCACACTTTAGTTATCGGTACTCTGTCACTAGCTGATTGGGTCAATAAAAGTTTCAAGGTTGACAGACGATCTCGATGCAATATTTAGAGTTCTGTCCACATTTTATTAAGAGTTTTGCAACATTTGTAGCAAATCAAGTTCCTCGAGAGAACGAAATGGATTTTTTATCAATGTTAAACACACTGTGAACTCATATTTAGATGAATACTAAGAATATAAAACAAAAAAGAAAGCTTATTTACGGATTTAAGCCTATTAGTTCATTACCTAATTTTAAGACTAAGAATAAGAAACAAACTAGAAAGTCTTCTTCTAATAAAATTACAGGCAGTGGCACTGTTTCTAAAATTTTTTATCCTAACTTATATTATTATAAATGCGAAAATGAGTTTTTTTTTTTTGTTACGCTTTACGCCTTAACTACTCAAACACAAGACATTATTATTGCATATACACGTTTTTAGGGATACAAAAATACATAGTAGGGCACTTTTCATAAAAGAAGAATATTAATCCCGTAGGATCATCTAAAAATATAAAATCACTAATAATTACATAAATTATTGCTTATAATTATACGCTTAGGAAAAAGGGGAGCAGACTAAGTCGCAAGCATTTTTACATATCTAAGGGATGACGTGATAATCCCTGAGACGGGATAGTTTTCATATAATACTCATGTGGCCGGAAGGTTCTATAGTGAAGGCTAAGAGCCGACAAGCGTAGCATAGGTAGGAAGGTAGCGGATTAATACTAGGTTCAGGCTTCATGACTAGTCCTATTGGAAAAATATTGGAAAAATGCCTATGTCCAGACACCTCACGTAAGACTCGTAGAGTACGGTCCTATACTGCAGTATTCCTGTAATGCACATTAATTTATATTTTTATTCACAAAATAATAATTAAGTACAATATTTTTAAAAAAAAAAAAAAAAAACAAGTTTTTTGTATACAATTTTTTAATGCAAAAATTTCTGTCAACCTTATAGTTCACTTGATGGTAAGTGGCTACCGTCTCCTATAAAAGCAAGCGACGTTATAGGGGTTGCAAAATTACTTGTGAACCCCGATAAGATACATATAGAGAAAAAAATTGGTTATTCTTACTCTAGCATTTCTTACTAAATGAAACACAACTTTCTAAGAATTTGTTAAAATTGTGGTCTTCTTACAGAGAGAATATAGTAGAAATACAGTTGCAAGATGATGATATACTATAATAAAATCTAAAAGTAGTATTAATAGCGCAATTTAATAAATAAAACCCAACTCTATGTTAATTAGATTTCATGCACAAGTGTACGAAGGCCGATTACTTGGAAAGTCGATATAATACAAGCAGAACAGGATCTACCCAAACACGGAATAGCAAATACATCATAATTTAATGGATAACATTGCCTATTCGCCTCTAAGTGGTAATCTATTTTAATGACAATTTTTTTTATTATAAAATTCGGCAGTCAGCTTGACAGTTAACTAATAGTGGCTGCATGACTACCGTCCATCATAGAATAAATAATACTGGGAGGAATGCAAGACCGCAGTCGAACAAGATAGGATAAAGTTTATAAGACATGTAACTGTATATAGGGAATTGAGCTCTGGGTTATTTTACTTACCACTGAAAAACACCAGCACATGTGATGTTGTCCATGTAATGCGTAATAAGCCAATTAATTACCAGCAAAAAAGGTGTCAAAACATTTATCCAGGAGTTGATTTATTAAATTTTTTGTTTTTAAGTGATTCATCGTGAATAGTACTTTTTTCTGAATGAAAGGTTGGTACCCTATCTCCTTTCCTGTATCGCTAAAAAGGTAGGTATATATGAAAAATTTCATGATGATCACAGGTTGAGTAGTTAAGGCGTGAAAGCGTAACAATCAAATGAACTTTCGCATTTTTATAATATTATTTAGGATTAGAGTATTTGTAAAACTGTAAATAGATTTATATCTAGGTATACAGTGTAAGTATGTATAAAAATATTAAAATTTTCGATACACTTAACTAAATCCTAAGCCTAGAATTTCTCAAACAAAATGTACATTTCTATATTTTTATTTACAAGCATTAAGTATTTTTATCTAGATAAAATATTGTAATAACATTGCAATTGTTAAATGTATTAAGATGATTAATGTCAAGCTTTGAAATTGATTATTGCCATGAAAACATGTAATATTGAAAAAAATTACAGAAAAAAAATTATATATATTTATTCAGTTTATTATAAATCAACTCACTTTATTATAATTCTTTTGTTTTTATAATATTAGTATAAGGGCCTGTTTCACCATGTGTCAAGTAGACTAACTGCCATTTAAAGTCACCGGTAACCAGAACTAATGGAGATGATATACGTTTGTTTGTACGGTAAAAGTCGCAAACATTAAAAAGAAAATAATAATAAAAAAATCGCCTATCGAAGGATGCAGTAAACCGAATGCATAATTTAATAAAACATAAAATTATTTTTAAAAGTAATTAATCAACCCTTTACTTGTAGTTGGTGAAAGAGGCCTTAAGTATAAAAGTATAGATAAAAGGAATGGCTAAAATAATGGTACCTGCTATATGAGATTCTCCTTATTATCGTTATCAGCCTAGCTTTTTTTATTAATCCCGAGTGAATAGTTAGCTGACATTTAATATTACACAAATACCTTTTTCCTATTTGTCTTTTTAAGTATAATATGTATATTTAATAACTAGAATAATGTAAAAACTAACTAACCCAATAAAAATAATAAATATCCAAAAGCAATGAAGTTTGGGTCCAGGTGGTACTTACTCAACAAATTTTCCTATTAATTTTTTTTATTCTGACATTTTCATGGCGAAGTTAATTTCAAATTTACATTTTATGCATGTGAAATTAGCAAAGTGGAGCAAGAGTAGATCCTGAGTCAATTTAGAAAGGAAAATTACTTTACATTGACGTCATATGTAATGAAATTGCTCATGTACATTGGGAATAACCTTCTCGACAGGATTTAGTGTTGCTTTCGGTATATTGTGGTCGGATTGCCTTTCGTTTTGATTTAATTGAATGATTCATAGGCCGTCATTGGCTCGAAGGAGATTCCGGAAAAAGTGTCTTATAAATATTCTTGTACAATCAATACCACCGGGCGTATTTTTACAAAAAAATAAAATAAAAAATAGTTTTTACAATTTTTGTCTATTTGTCTGTGCGTTTGTGCACGTTAATCTCAGAAACGGCTTAGGTAACCGAATTGAATGCAGTTTTCACTGATGTATTGATGATTAAGCTATTAGGATACTATTTATTCTGTAAAAATTTTTTTTTTTAACAAACTACGAGATGATTGTAATGTTTAAACTAAAAAGAGTAGGTACCTACTTAAATTCCTGATTTTAAAAATTCTTTCATCTATAGAAAGCATAGCATAGCATGTTATCAGCGAGTAACATGGGATACTGTCTATATCCTGCTGCGTCAGGTTTGTAATATTAATCATAAATTGAAATAATAAACATGAAAAAAAATACTAGAACCTTATTGGGATGAAATACTTAATAATTTATTTTTATAATTTTATAATTAATATTGATTTGATATAATAGTAACATCATCAATAGTAACAATATTTTGATATATTATTTTTTACTTTGATACAGAAATACCAAGAGCAATAATACACAATTGAGATAATATTTCGAATTATATTATTCCTTACTATTTTGTAAACAGGAAAAAGAAAATAAAATTATACACATTAAAATGTTAGATGGAAGTGTGTATGTATGTGGGTGTAATGTGTTTTTGTGACAGTTAAGTCTTCGCTTTATAATTAAACTTATTAATAAGGTCAAGGACATTCATATAACAACAACAAAAGCTCTTGGGTTATTTTTAGATTTTGCATAAGTGTTGTGTTTGCGAAACTTTAGATTCTTAAGATTGGGAGACTTTAGACTTACTTAGTAGATTATAATTATTATATATACCTACCATTTGATGGGAATTTGATGCCCTATTACTCTAAAAACATGATTATAGTCAGCTAGGGTAATTGTAAACCCTAGCTGGTATTAACGCAGCCCATCAGTGGAACATAAAATAAATGTGAATATGATATAAGTAGAGAGTACCTAACACAACTATTCAAGTGACTTAATAAAGGGGTTCAGTGCAAAGTTTTTAGCCCTTGATGTCAACAAACGCAACACGGTCAAGGTGAAATGTCGTCCGAAATCAATTCACTTTCTGCAAACATAACAACACGTAATTCGTAACGTTTAGAAACATTAATTGTTCGACGAACCTTGACCAAGATTAAATTTAAAAAAAAAATCACAACAAAGTACTCGTCATTGGTTTGTGTCACGTTCTATAATAACAAAAAATTAACAACAACAAAAAAAAATACACTACAAACCAAGCCCTGCTTTATGTTGTTAAAAATAAAATAAAAATACTATCGAAAAAGACAAAATATTATTGTCTTTTTGAGTAAGTGTTTTTAAAACATATATCGAAAAATCACAAAATCATATATCGAAAAATCTAACGTGCAATGCTCCACCCCATTTAATAATGGACATAAATATCCGCATGAAAATCTCTAGAAAGAGAGAAAGCGATCGTGAGGCCAATACCTGTCTCTTTCCTCTCTTTCTGCATGTAGGTTTGTAAATAGTAACTTCGAGTACCATTCAAAATTCTAGAAAAAGACAACTCGTGGCCTTTTCAACCCGTATTTAACGCTCTATCCATCAGTCTATATCTATGAGAACAGATAGGCAGTAATAAGTAATAATGGTTTCCGTTGTCTATGGTAGGCAGTTTAGTAACTGTTAAAATATATTTTTTAAATATACTGAAAAAAAAAAGTTGATTAATGTTGATGTATCCTTTTCATATATCATACCACCTAATTCATTAAAATAAGCAATGTTGATTAAGACAAATTATGCAGTTTAATTTCGTATGTAAATAAAAAAACAGTTAATTAGTGACGCAAATAAATCTGTTTTAACAAATGTTTTTGTACCATAACCCAGTCTTTATTCATTCTTAATTACTTTTTTTTATTTATTGTATTTTTTTAGGAATTAATATAACGATTATAATAAAACTAAAGCGCATATTATAATTATACACATGCTTATGTAATTTGTATGACTCATAAAAGTATACATAAAATCAATACCTAAATAAAGAATGAAAGGCCTTGGTAGTCACTAGGAATGCTACAAAGCTAAATTAATGGCCTGAACTTATGATGTATTTGTATGATGTAGTTGTAGATGTCTATATATTTACAAATACGTTGTGATCAAAAATTGGCTGTGTAATATAGATAGACCCTCAAAAGAACAGGCGGTTTCCTCCTTAAGAGGAATTGGCAGCTGTGAACAGTATATAAAGTATTATTGTTAAGAGATACTGAAATGAAAGAAGGCAGTGTAAGCCCGAAAGGTTCCATGTAAATCCAGGTTTCGGTCTCATCGAGCTTGATTTCATATGCGAAATAGAAATAATGATAAATTGCTCTAATGCTGAATGAAAAATTGTGAGGAAGTCTACCTATAATCTTGAACATAGTAATCTTTGAAGATATGTGAAGGGAACTACGTGATATTTGAGTATATATGTATATAGGCGTAGGTATATCCGCGTCTATTTATCAGTAAAGTCTTTTTAAATTACGAAACAGATTTAGACCTGCAGATTTAGAAAATCGATTTTCCATCTGAAGTTATCTAAGTTAGGTATATGATTTATGTGTACAAATGCGCCCAAAATACCACCTTGAATGATCCCTAGCTTAAATAAAAATAAAACACTGGAAATTCTTAGGGTAGATGGGTAAATCTTTCTTTATTAAAATAACATTTCTTGTGTGACTCGGTAAAGGAAAAGTTCGCGCGTACGTTTACGAGTTACTGCCATCTAGTTATAATCCAGTAAATGTTGCTTGTTGTTAAATAATATTATTATAATAAAGTATAAAAGTTATAAAGAATAAATGTTATAAAGTAGGCGTTATTAGTATATATTTATATAAGCGCTACAAAAAAAATACCAATATGATGACTACCATTTCAATACTCAACTAAGTTTCGTGGCGGCCTTGTATTAGTAATTCAAACGGATTCAAATAAAAACGATTAAATATTTCATTGACATTGACCTAACAGTAGTTATAAAAACGCAGTGTCTGATGAATTTTAATATGATCGTGAAAAGTAAATTAGCTGAAAACTGTAAAAAAATTGATTTTTCACTATATAATACTTACTTTTCACTATATAATTTTGGATTAAAGTAATAAATTTAAACCGAAAAATTTTATCCCTGTCGGTAGGTAATGTCTGATTTTTTGTCTATTATCTGTGTTCAAATACTGGGGATGTCCATGTCTATGAAATTAAGAGAAAAGATTAGAATAAATATTTTTAACATAGCTCCTGAGAGCATTAACATTTTGTTTAAAGTCTTTGCAACCAGTTGATTATGCATTCTAATAGGTTAAGCCGTTTCTGGGATTAGACACAAATTTTAAAACAGACAAACAACACAACAGACAAAAAATTAAAACAATTTTTTTAATTACAGACACGATTTTATTATATTTATATCTATGTATAGAAATAATTTTATTAGGTATATTTCTCATTACAGACACAATACTATTCGATGAGAAAAATAAGGATCATTGGAATATGCAAGCCCAGTGGACTTTACTTTCAAAGGTATTTTTTTAACTTTATTCTAAAGTCAATACGATTCTAATGTTCTAATACGAAGTATACTCGTATAGTGTGTTTGTGTTCAATAGAAAATCTGGGGTTAGTTTATATTTTTAAATATAGCTTGTACCTCTAACTCACATTCATCATTTTAAGTAGTAGTAAAGTAGTTCTATGGAAATTTTAATATCAATACATTTTTTGATTTTTGTATATTTCTAAGTCTATGGAAATATTAACATTTTATGTATATTTATTTTCAGGCATCGTCAAGCCTGAATACGAATAAAGCAAAAAATATAATACTGTTCCTTGGGGACGGAATGAGCGTCACCACCCTCGCAGCCACTAGGGTTTACCTTGGACAACGCCATGGTCACTATGGGGAAGAGTTGAAATTGAGTTTTGAGGCCTTCCCCTTTACAGGACTAGCTAAGGTCGGTAGACTAAGATAACTAGCTAAGACTGTTTACTTTTTATTAATTATTTTTAGTAGTTTTTTAATATAATATATATTATGAGTATTTAATTTCGTAATTTTGCATTATATATTCTATAATGCAGGCTACAGGCCTTCAATTTTAACTGCACAGTCTGAACAGCAAAAACTGTGAACTGTACAGTCGAAATATTATTAGATATAACTTGACAGTTAAAACTGAAGGTCTATAGCCCGCTTTAGAAAGAACTGTAGAGATACCTCACAATTGCTCTTTTAACACAAATTTGTTAACAATTAACTATAATAATAATCAGTCATAAATAATACTAAGAAGCTTCATCTGTCAAACAATGATTATACCAGTGACAGCTTTTATATTATTAAAATAGTAAGAATATGATTGAAAACTGTTTCAGACTTATTGCGTAGACCAAAACGTTGCGGATTCAGCGTGCAGTGGTACAGCTTATCTTTCTGGCGTCAAGGCTAACAGTGGCACAGTTGGTCTCAGCGCTGCAGTGAAACGAGGAGATTGCCGGGGTCAGAGAGATGGCACACATTCTGTTACCGGTCTTGTAGATTGGGCACAGAAAGCAGGCAAGAGTACAGGTATGTGACATATTCTGCATTGAGCATCACACGTGCTCAATCTAGGATTTTCTCTATAACACAAGCAATGTCACAGATTCTGCAAACCATAGCAGGATTAAAGATATTGAATAAGGAAGTGATAGGGAAATGGCCTCTGGCATCCCTTACTCATTCAACGAAACATATGCACACACATACTGTTATTTCACAGTTTTTTTTTTTTTGTGTAAGAGAGTGGTTAATGATGCCAGACGGGCTGCCTTAAATTACTACGAATCGTAAAATATTGAATCTCCTTGTGACTAGGTGTGGTGACGACGACTCGTGTTACTCATGCTACCCCAGCTGCCTCGTACGCACACTCTGCAGATCGTAAATGGGAAGCAGATTCCGACTTGCCAAGTCATGGACTTTATTGCGAAGATATCGCAAAGCAACTTGTCAATGGAGAAGTTGGAAGTAAAATTGATGTAAGTTTCTAAAATCTTAATGACTCTAAAAGTTTAAATACATTTAGGCTTCGATTTTGTTTAAAATTAAAGTGGTCGTAAGAATCTGTAAAGTTTATTTTTTAGTAAAAGAGAATGGCGATATTTGTCTTCACTGTAAAGAATCAGTTAAATTGATATTGAAATATAAAATTATCAAAAGGATTAATAAATTTCTATCGATTCTCATCGCTAATAGCCCTATTATTCAGTTTTAAATTTATAATTTATTTCTACTTTTCCAGGTGGTATTAGGAGGCGGTAGAAGAAACTTTTTCCCGAACACAGAAAAAGATCCTGAAGGTTTCAATGGTCACAGAGGTGATGGCATCAATCTTATTAAAGAATGGCTCATAAAGAAAAGATCAAACGGAGCCTCACCTGTATATGTATACAACAAGAGAGATCTATTCAGCCTTAAAGTTGGGCAGTACAATAGTGTATTGGGACTTTTCTCTTCTGACCATATGCCATATCATTTAGAAGCTGAAGATGAAGATCCGACGCTAAGTGAAATGACGGAGAAGGCAATAGAACTTTTGTCTCAGAATAAGAATGGATACTTTTTATTCATTGAAGGTAATGTTAAATGCAAGAACAGAATGTGCCTATAGCTTTTAACATGTCAAATGGATCTCAAGTGTTTTCGTTACTTTTAAAATGTTACGAATTTGAATTGATTGAATTTGTTTGAACACTAGCTACCTAATCTCGGCTTCACACGGAGCCTTTCTTTCTTCTTAGCCTATGTCAATCGCTTCGTCCATTAGTCATAATTAAGTAAAAATTTAAACTATTGCCGTCATATTGTGATAACCATTTTATTTCAGGACACAGCACCTGGCATATTATTGGCATTTTATTGATTGCTTTTTCCAGTTTGTTCTTCATATTGAGGTTATGAAGCTACCCACCTAATTATGACACATTAACAACTATATATTTTCAGCTGGAAGAATCGACACCGCCCATCATGAAACCAAAGCGCAGAAGGCTTTGGATGAGACCGTTGAACTCGCAAAGGCTGTGGAAGCCGCTTTAAGAATGGTGAATACTGATGATACCCTTGTGGTAGTAACATCGGATCATTCGCACACTATGACTTACAGTGGATACAGTAAGAGAGGAAACGACATACTTGGTTTTGTCAATAAGGTAATTAGTGCTATTTATTAATATTTAGTTAGGTAAGCAAGCTACCTAAGGCCCATTAGAAGAAAGGCTTTTCTATCTTATGTTAATAGCTATAGTTAGGCTGATGGACCACTAATTAGAGATATGTACTGTATGTAGATAGGGTCCGGCAAGTAGACTGACAAGTGGCTACCGACAACTTTTAACACAAACAACACTGTAAGTTTTATAAGTGTAATATGATAAAGGGTAAGATATAAGGAAAGGGTTAAGGAAAATAGGCTCTGGGATTGCTTACTCACTAACTAGCCACATGATTTTTATTTTGGACTATTCTTCTGTAAGGAATTTTTGCTGCCTTCAGTCGGGCTACCTACTTTATGACTTTGGGTCCCCATGTTCTGCTAATGTTTTGCACATTAGAGGCAGCAAGGCAGGATATCCTTAAGGGTCAACAATGATACGACTAAATAATATTTTTAATCTATCCTCAAAGTTAAGCGAATCCTAACAAAATATTTTTATACTTCCAGTTGAACGCAACCGATAAACTTCCATATACAACTTTGAGTTATGCTAACGGACCTGGATACAAACCGCACGAGCAGTACCAAAGACATAACCTTATGATGGATGACATTAGTAAGTTAAAATTAAAATATATTTATTTTACAGACAAATATGTTTGAATACATAAATAAATTTTATAATTAAAAATTTTCAGAAAACGTGAACTACACATATCCATCGTTAGTGCCTATTTTACGAGAAACCCATGGCGGCGAAGACGTAGCAGTATTTGCTAAAGGTCCGTGGGCACATCTGCTAACAGGAAACTACGAACAAAACTTTGTTCCACATGCACTCGCCTATGCGGCTTGTATTGGACCGGGACTTACTATGTGTAAACATTAAGGCCGGTTTCAGAGCTTGACCGACCGTCGGTGCGTACGTCGGTCGCGCTTGTCATTTGTATGAAAATTCGAAATCATTACAGAGCTCGCCTGACCGTACGCACGCGTTTATTGCTACGCACTGCGTACGAAGACCATGCGCACGACGCGTCTGCATGACGGTACGCATGCGGACGCGTCGTGCGCATGGTCGCCTGACGCGCTATGGAATCAAATGAACGCGTTCAGAGCTGCACCGTTTGGTGAACCGACCGTACGAACGCGTGTATCATCGTCGTAAAAAGCGATTTCGTAATGAATATTAATGTAGTTAGCTTTATCTTCTTTACATAGTGAACTTAACATGAAATTGCTTTACGATCTGTCTGTATGGCTGTTAACTCCTCCTAAACCACGCAACGGATTTTAATGCAGTTTTCACCATCCGTTAGATAATTTTTCATGATATATAGTAGTGAATTCACCTTGAAATGATCTTTGGGTGAGGATTGTGTGCACGTGATATATTTACGACTTCTGTTCCTAAAACGTTTACGAAGATAATAAGCAACAATTAAACTATTCATTTACGTGGCCATTTGTATGCGACTGTACCAGTCTGGTTGGTGTGTTCGTCAGGAGAGCTCTGAAAAGTTACAACCTGACGTACGCACCGACGACGGTCAGGCGAGCTCTAAAACCGTCCTAAAAATGCGTGGTCATTCGTCATGACCAAATGTGATTGACAATATGTCAAAAGGTAGTTTGTTAAAGTACAGTGACAGTGTTGTCAAAGAGTGATAAATGTGTTGTCAAAGTAAGTGCGGTTAAGTTAAAGTAACGTCACGGTGAAGTCAGTGTAGTATAAATAACTTATGTTATGCATTGGGTATTTATTAATAACTGTTTTCTTTGTGTTTAGTTAATAATTAGAGGAACTAAGATAAGATAATTAATAAAACATGATAACTTGTCATCCAAGTAGTCATCTAAGATACTATAACAATGAATTCAGCAATATTTGCGGCGTTTTAAAAATGTTTTAGGAGATCTTATTAATAATAATATATATTATTAATAATCTGACATTACTAATAACGCCATCTACCTGCAATAACTCGAAATAGTTTCAGCGAAAGATCCAAGTTATAATTATATTAATTATAGTAATAAGGCTTTTCACTATTTAAAAAACCAATGGTTATGATTATTAAGAAAGTTATATTCTGTGATATCCATAAATTAGGTAGGTATTATTTTATTGTAAATATATTTAATTATAAGTACACTGTATACTGTAGATAAACAGATAACTGGTTTATTAATTGAGGATATATTTCTATATGTATTAACGTAGAATTCGCTAAATTCCAAATAAAATATCTACCCGCAGAGATCAGACAGATGATTATTTTATTTTCTCTTTATTTACTTACTACTTTTTTTCTGGTAATTCACTCTTTTTCGTCAGGCGTCAGGGTTTAAAAAGTAAATCATTGTTAGATACGTTTGACACAAACGAATATAGGTCAACGAGGTCAGTAATGGAAACTAGCCAAAAGATTGCTGCTTAACACTCGTAATTGATTCTAAAGACGTTCAAACGAAAACAACTTCTACTCACATAGCAATAAAGGCGTCCTCGACCGCAAAAACTTTCCAATGAATTGTAGAGATTAAACGAGAAAACAGACCTTGAACTCGTATTTGGGTACAAGCAATTAGAGAGTGAGTGAATGATCTTTTTATACATCCCTTTAGACGCTGATCTTTGTTACAATAGATCAAAACTACACATTACTTTTAAAAGGGGAATCCCTACTTTTGGCGTCCCTTCAGTCATGCATTGCCTGGACTCGCGTCTCAAACTCAAACACGTGCGCTCGGAGCGAGTGCCGCCGTCTAGCGGAATTCAGACCCTTTGGACCCACAAATTCTGACCCTACCTACGAAAAAGTGCCCGTTTGATCCGCTAGTCTTTTGTATGTCCCGTTTGACTCGCTGTTATAAAAGGTACAGTCTAACTAGCATTTTAGTCGATATAAATAGTAGTTAGAGAGACAGTAACCGCCTCCTTACAGAAGTTCCATCATCGTGGAATAACAGCATGTGTGCTGTTGTGTTTCGAACAATATGGGACATATATATTATAATAAAATGTAAACAAACTATGATAAAAGATATCTTGAATTTGTGTATGAAATGCGAAAAAACTTTCTCTACGATTTTTTTTTAAAAGAGCTTTTAAGGTATTAGAAATTTCAACAATATATTTGCATGAATTGTGTTTAAAAATAACGTGAAATGTTAAAAATATTGTTTGTTAAGATACTTTTATATGTCGCCAACAGAGCTTAAGCAGTATTATGTGGATATCCTTGTCAAAAACACAATGTTAACAGAAACCCTTGTGTGTTAAGTGTCACGTACTAGACAAAGTGTTTACGTGATACACCATAAATTTAAATCTACTTAATATTATTATTGTACCGTTTCATTATAAATTGTCATAATTAATGTTTATCTTATAATCTAGGCTTAGCTTGAAATGCCATCAGGTGCTTACTCACAACAACAGAAAAGATTAAAATAACATTAGGTATTACAACCATATAGTTGGGCACAAGACCGGTAATCCATCATTCGTTAATTAACGTAATTAAATTATGAAACGGATTAACTTTTAAGTTAACTAAAAAAAAAATTGCGGACACTAAAAAAAAATTGCAGCGCTTTGAAACTTTCAGCGTTTTTTCAGGACCTTTTGAGGTTTAAAAGCTATAGAAAATATCCTTCATATCTGCATTATTTGCAAAGTTATTCCAAGGTATCAAAATATCCTTAAATTTGTAATTTTTACCTTTTTTTTGGTCATTTTCAGTATGAAATTTTTTTTTTTAATCAAATTACAATTTAAGCACCATGTAGGGAATGTTTTGCAGTTTACAAAACCCTACTTATTTCCCAAGTATTTCCCAAGTAATCGCTTGTCAAAGACAAAAATGACTTTTTCGCTTTGATCGAGGAAAACTCAGTGACAAATCATCGTACAGAGTACATTTATAAAGGAGTCAAATTGTAGGGAATTAAATTCTCTGTTTTCCGACGGTTACTTATAGACCGCTAACGTGAAAAATATTTAAAAACTAGAGACTTGAGGCTACAATTTTCTTTTGTAATAAGTTCTGTTGTATGACAATAATTTCTTTCGAAGTTACAGCCTGTTGAAAATCACCTAAAAATTTGGAATTTTTTCCTATATCCCTTAATTTTTGCGACTAATGTATAAGATGTGCTGACATATGACGACGACCTCTCTTTGCGAACGCGTTCGTTCAACTGACTGATACCGAATGAATCTGAACAAATGAACACCTCTTTTGTGAACATCACAGAGCACTTTTCAGTCAACTTCATTCGACATAAATAGCAGACGTCAACACTATGTAAAGAAAATGAAAAAGGTATAGGTAAACATATAATATTTGAAATATTGGAATATGACCTACACGTTTCCATAAAATCCACATTTTATGGAAAGTTACCACGAATACATTTTACTGCAAGCTCTACCCAGGTCTCCGACTTTAATATCCATTAGTATAAAGTCGGTTATACATATCCACTATAAGAGCTCAACGCTACTTCTGGAGATATTATAATAATCACCACCGAAGTCATCCTTCCAGATGTCTTCCAAAATAGTTCAACTACTAGTTATTAATAAAGTAATAATTAATTAGGTATTTATGTCATAACTGGCATCTATGACATATAACTCTCAAGTTATTGTTTTGAAATGTTGGAATCCCTCTTCAAATTAAGTCGCGTTCATTAAAAAGGGTGCTAGATAAGGAGACGATTTCTGTATTGTATAATATAAAGTGAAATACAAAAGCGTTTTAATTGTTACTGTTAGTCTTTTGTAAATACTGCTAATATTAAATTAGCAACAGAAAGCTCCGGACCTAAACAGGTTCAAGCAATTAACGCAGTTAACGCCAATTAAGAGCGAATTAAAACCATAAGAAAATATTATTGCAAAATAACGACAAAACCAGGAACAAACGAAAATTGGGAAAACTGCGAACGGGCTCTCTTTAATAATTTTTAACCCTCTATGCCCGATGCAAAAGAGGGGTGTTATAAGTTTAGCCTGTATGTTTGTGTATCTGTGTATCTTTCTGTGCCATCAAAGCTTCCAAACGAATATACCGATTTTAATCCGCTTTTTCTTGTTTGAAAGCTGACGGAATCGTGTTATGAAGACCTGTTCAGGTGTTTGAAGATCATCAGCTTATTTCCTTAATTTCCACAGGTGCGATTCATTTGAAATTTGGTACACTGTTACTTCCCAAAACACGCATAATCTACATCTGTACTATAATAATATTAGGAGTGAGAAGATTTATATTTTTGTATGTTTGTAACGAATAAACTCAAAAACTACTGGTCCGATTTTAAAAATTCTTTTACATATAGAAATCTACATTAACAGCGAGTAACATATGCTATATTTTATAAAGTTACGCCATCGAAATCACGTGCAACAGCTAGTCATATAATATATTTGTAATATTGTATTTTAACGTGCGTGTATTTCACATACATACACCTCGTCCATCATCAGAACTGGGTTGGGTTCATTGATTGGATTATAGGTGTCCATGTAAGCCACCTACAATTACAATCACACATGCCCCTACGCACACGCTGCGCACAAACACATACGTAAAAACACACACAAACACAGAGAGACAGACACAGAGAAAAACACATTATGAATGCATAATTATAATAAAGTTGTCTTTGAAATACTCGTACATCACATATTTGAAGCATAATGAACTTTCTATCGTAAGTATTTTTGACGGCACTGTTTAACTAATTGTGCCAAGAATTTTCTTAATAGTTTTTGCCAGCGATTTCGTCCGCGTTTCCTCTGTGATATTCGGCCCGGGATAAATCTGATTTATCAATAGCAAAGGTTCGTATTGTGTGTGAAGTTCAAGCGGTATAAAAAAAGTCATATAAATCATCAGTAAAAAAAATCATCAGTAATTCGCACCACAAAACCCAAGCGAATTGTTTTACTGATGTAAATTTTATTAAATTTTTCTTCTAAAATAATTTCGCATTGGGCGAGGATTTTCCAGTTCCCAACTTTGAACATTGTGCGCTTATTAAAATATCCATCTTATTAAACAATTGTTTCATCGCTCCAGAAAATTTTGTAGAAATAATTAGGTATCTTTAATTCGTCTTTAAATTTTTTCGGCAATACCCTTATCCCCGGCAAGGGTAATCCCTAGGATTACAGAATAAGGAGTAGTAATGTTACAGTTATATTATTTTATACGTACTTTACTAATATTATAAATGCGAAAGTATGTTTGGATATATGGATGTTTGTAACTCTTTCACGCAAAAACTACTAAACCGATCACCATGAAATGTTGCCAGAAAGGACATAATGGTACCTTCAATCGTTCAACGCGGACGAAGTCGCGGGCACCAGCTAGTATTTATATAAGTATATATATATATATATAAAAAGATAAAAATAAATATGTATCTTGTAATGACTATAAATAAATTTTCAATTCAATGGCTCATTTTAATGTAATATAATTTAACAACGTAGTAATTTACATTACATTTAATCTGGGCAATTTTTTAAATACCATAAATTAATTTTAATTTAAAAGTTGTATAATATTACCAGCTGTTTCACGCGACTTCGCCCGAGTAACTTTAAAATATATAGGCTATGCTACTCGCTGATAATGTAACTTTCTATAGGTGAAAGAATTTTCAAAATCGGTCCAGTAGTTTTTGAGTTTATTCATTACAAACATACAAATTTTCTCTCTTTATATTATAACTACGTTTTGCCCGCGAATTCGTCCGCATCTTATCCGATCGCTACGAAACTTCACAAAATCACCCGCTGGACTAATCTGAAGATTGTCTGAAAATTTCATCAAAATCAGTTCAGCGATTTTGGAGTCCATAGGGAAAATACTGGAACATACATACACTCACGACATATTGCCTTTTATATATTAATATAATACCTGCTTACAAATAGCAATTAAGTTCATTTCCCAATTACTGAAATTAAACCACAAAGATCGTTTAATGTATACAAGCCAGTGTAATAAAACCCTTATCGAAGCTACCTTTCATCCCCTATTCAGTTATCAGCGGACCTCGAAAGAGGGAGCTCGCTCGCGATCTCTCTCAACCTAGAGAAAACGCTACAAATTTATTACGCAAAAAGTAAACTTGGGCAATTTTTTTCATTCTAATGGGTAAGTATAATAATTATTATAAATTTACGCTTTAATATTTTCTATTATTTTATTTAACCCAATCTATTTCCGCACCATATTATATTTTTCATAAATGTAAGCATGTAATATGTAAGCACGAACTTAGAAAAAACAAGGTTTCCAGGTTCATTATAATATGTAAGTAAACATATTTTTTGTTCCCACATATTTATACCTAATATTTATAAAATAAAATAATTGATATTTAATTGTATTGACATAAAAGAGAATTAGATTTGAACAAATTTAATTTAAATCATCATCAAAAGCTGCTTAGTTAAATTTCTCATTCTGACGTTTAATTATTTTACATCTTAACTACTCAACGGATTTTGATACTGTTTTTACTAATGGAAAGAGCGGTCAACGAGCTTGATGAAGATGAAATTAAATTTTAGATGTATATGATAGATGTGTATAATGTAGCTACAGATTCACCCATTCGTCTGTCGGTCTGCATATCCGCTAACTCCTAAACCATGTAACGAATTTAAATATGGGTTTCACTAATGGAAAGAGCGGTCAACGAGCTTGTTTGATATAATTTGTAGATTAATTGTCGAACGTACTCTCGGTTGCTATTGGTTAGATTCTTGGATGGTCTGACTTACGAGAGTTTTTAGATTTCAATCTGAATTGATTTAACAACAAAATAATAATAATAATAATAAAATATCTGTATTGTGTACCACCAAATTTTAGTCTCTTACAATAGTGAATTCTTTTTCATTTATTACAAAGTAACAGTAAAATATAACAGTTAAATGTCTTTGATTTATCATAAGTTCGGAACGCATGTTCTATGAGAAAAAACTTGTTATATAAACATTGTCAGGCAATAATTATTATTGCGTGTCCTAGTAGATTATTATTTTTCTAACACATGTGAAGTAGTACGGCCTAACATATATTAAACATACAAGCAGATATAAATAACACAGTGACCGATAAATTAATGAATTCATAAATTCGATTCGTCAAATTCTCTTTTATGTGTTTCTCCTTGTCTACGACCTATTTGAAGCCATTGCCCCATCGCTATATTAGGAGATATAGCCTAACTAAAACATTTCTAATCTAAGAGTATCTTTAGACCACAGGGAGTAGTCTACACATGACTGCGAAGAGTCTAAAGGATGATTCACATTACACCATGCCGTCGCCGTACCGTGCCCGTGCCGTATACATTCCACCGTGCGGACCGGGCCACTCATTCATGTTACACTGAAATATTTACTTATGATTGCACGTCCGTTTCCGCGATTTAGCTAGTAGTACGAATTTTCTTATTTATTGATTAGAATAGAGATAGTGATAAGACTAAGCTAAGTATTATTAATGCAATTTTCACAACTTGAGTTGGCAGCTATAGTATGTGCTAATACATTCATATTAAGACGTGTCGTGAGAACACCGGGACGGAGCCGGGAAAGAAAACCCATCACCGGCATTTCGATACAGTGTCCCAGATATGCCCCAGTCATTGCACGGATACGTCCCGGTTGTCTATGAATTGGTTCATACCATAGACATTTGATCGTGTCCCTACCGTGCTACAGCCCGGCTCCGGCATGGTGTGATGTGAATCATCCTTAATAATCCATAACTGTAATTTTTCATATAAAAAGAAAAAGTATAAAACCCATCAGCAAATTGATGTCATTGAACCTTTCACCTCTCAACCTCCGCTACAATTAGGATTCAATTATTACAATGACAGTAATAATAAATAAAGTTGCTCTAATATTTGCGATATTTCAATTAAATTTTCTTGCTGATTGCTGAAGTCAAAACACTGATCAATTTTATGTGCAATTTCTTGCGTATTTCTATAATGCGTCATTTATAATAGTGAGAAAACTAACAATAAGTATTTTTCGCTTATAGTTCTTCAAATCTACGTAACGGAATTTGATGGGGTTTTTACTATATTTTAAAGATTTTGTATATGTGTAAGTAATGTATTCAATTAAATTTACAAATAACAGGGAAAAGTGGACTAATAAAGCATATTATTAAATTTCATATTTTACATAAATATAAGTAAAACTTAAGTAATACTTAATATAAACTTTAACAGGTCTATGAGCGCGTATTCTGTTTTAAGCTAACCCTAATTATTTTTAGCATTTTTAAATTATCAATAAAATGAGTATTTAACTAAGGTGCCTCACTCGTAGACACATTAAAATTGCCTGTCATTTTCATAATAGCTTATTTATGAAAATTAAATTTTCCGACAGTTTAAAATGAAAATTTTCCATTTATTTTTCTTTATGTGCCAGAATTATTTCAAGTAAGTACTATTTTTAAAAGTATCTATCTACTTTATTTCGCCGCAAAGCAATTAAGAAAGCTAGTAGCAATATCGTAAAATATTATGTTTAGTAATTAAAGACACCAAACCTAGCTTGCGTCTGTAACTTTTAATGGCCCTTTCCAAAATTACCACACCGGGAATTGAAATTATTTTGTTTTAATTTTTGTTTACTTATTTTATATCAATTATCTATTATAAATGAAAGTCGCCGGTACCAGTTAGAATTACACCATAAAAAAATAAATTTGCCATAAGTTATAAATAAATCTATGTTCACCAGTTCTCTTGAATCGATCTGACGCTGCACTTTGTCGAAGGCGTCTAGAATAAAACAACTCATTAAAAAAATACGTATAATGTCAACATTTCTTTTGTAGTGGTAATACGAATAAAAATAGAACTTAGAGCAGAGTTTGTTTAGGAACGTGTTGTAAATATTGTACTTAAGTAATAGAATTCTGAGACTCATATAGCCCTCGAAAGCCGTGGGCGTCTATTAAGTACACATTTTCATGTGATACCATGTATTTAATAGGATATAGAACTTTAGAACACTTTCGTGTATTCTTCTGATTGAAGTGTGTACACAGAAAATTAAAAGAAACCTTAGTTAAGCGCAATTATAGCGATATTCCCTTGGCACGCACGGACAATAACATATTACATTTTAATTTTTTAAATCAATTATAGGTTAAACTAACATCTTGGCGTTGTTTGTGTTGTAGATTGCAGAAGATGCTGACCACATTAGGTTCATAGTCATTAGTCTTCCTGCTGACTTTTAAATAAAATTAAGAAAAATAAGACTAATCATTATAATTATAAAAAAAATAAGTTAGTTAGTGTACTCGTAAGCTTCAGAAACTCAAGAATGTGTAAACCGATTTAAATTCGGTTTTCACATATTAAAAGAAGGATAAACGGGGAAGACTTTTATATTTAAAAAATGCCCCCCAGGCGAAGCCGGGAGCCGGTCGCTAGTAATATTATAAAGACGTAAAGTTTGTATGTCTATTTGTGTGTACGAGGTAATCTTTGAAACTATTTTTTTAAAGTCGAATAGTTTAGAAATAGTTTAGAATAGTTTAGAATATAGAAGTTTATTTTAAATTATTCATCCGATTTGAAAAAATCTTTCACCAACAGTTAGAATAGAATTTCAGGATGGACATAGGCTAAAATAATTCACGCGGGCGATGCGATATTAACCTGAAAATAAAAGAGATATTATTTCGATGAAAAATAAAGATCTAACGCTTGACAAAAGTATAATGTCAGGCGTCAATGTAAGTCAGGCATTATATCTTTTATTTTCAAAGTGGACGAAGTCGCGAGCACCGGCTGGTTTAGAAAATTTTGTAAAATTATGACAAATATTTAAAAAATGAGTAAGTAACTAATGTAAAACAGAATATTTATATTAGTTACTTACTCATTTTTTACTATGTATTATAGAATGTACTATAGAAAGTTTTGCAAAACTTTATCGATCAAAGATGTGATTTCAAATCGTTCGAGACTTCTTAATCGCTTTCAGCTTAAATCTCTATATCTTAATTGAACTGTGAAAGGGAATACTCACTGATGTTGCATAATTAAAGCCAATTGGCGAGGTCAGAGTTTAAAAGTTGCCCGTTCCACCTTTCCCTACTCCTATCCTTATACTACGAGTAAGTATCCACACTTTTCGAAAATTAAAAAATATATATTATATAGTCGTATGTTTTAAGAACTGTCCAAATATCCAAATATTACTGTCAAAAAAGTTTGTCTTGTATATGTAGTTCAGTTGCCCACAACTTCGCCGACATCCATCGGGAACTGGCAATATTTTTTTTACAAACCATCCTCGTTTATCTATTTTTCCATTAGTGAAAACCGTATTAAAATCCGCTAGGTAGTTTAAAGAAAATTAAAAAAATCGTCCGCTTTGAAAAATAATAAAAATAAAGCCCTGAAAAAATATTTGAGCAATAATTTACTCAATCTTTATTGCTGCTATTGCTTTGCAAGGCGTTTATTTTTTTATTTTATGGTCCCCAGGGAACAGTACTTTTTTACTGGACGAAAAGTAGCCCATATCCTTTTCTGTAACCCTGACAGCTTGTATTCAAAATTCTCGTGAGTAGTTAACAAGTAACAATGATGCGGATTTCATTATCCGCAAAAACTCTGGTGACAACCATTTAAAGATTATCATCATTTACCGATGTTATGGGAATACACCTTTAGGATAACAGGCGAAACTAATAACTACAATATTCATACAATTAGCTTGAAAAAAAATCATAAGAATGCACGTGCAATATAAAATAAAGGAAAAAATATCAAATTATTATATAGGTAACTGGAGTGGAGACCCGTCCCCGGCTTCGCACGGATGTAATTTTATTCTGTAAATTATATACAAAAAAAAATCTTCTTTTATAGCTCTTTCGTTTAATGAAAACCCTATAAATATCCGTTGGGTGGTATTGAAAAAGTTAGGAAAAAAACACGGAGGAGGATAGTATATTTTATAGTACGAGTACACATGTATAGAAAAAATGCATACTCGTATCAAGTAATAAAGCAAAAAGAGGAAAATTTTTTTTTAAAAACAATGCACTAAGTAGAAATTTTGACATTTTTTAAAAGTCCATATTACATAATAATAAAGTATCACATTATTATTAAATTTTATTAAAAACTACATTTCGAATTTGAACATTCAAAACTTATAAAACAAACCCATTAAAATTTTGAACAATGAAACAATTCGTTCAAATTGAAATAAAATCTAACCAATTTGTCTTTAGGAATTGGACTGATTGAATTTATCATTTCAAGAATATTGTAATTTATATTCGTTGAGGCCGATTAGTCTAATTCAATCATAAATTTTATTTATAGCATTTTATTAAAACAAATAGTGCTTTAGCGAATCTTTATACTTTATTCGCTATTGCTGTTATTTGTTTATTAAATGTATTGCTATTCTTGGTAATGCTCGTTTCTATGATCTATCAACGTGGTAAGTTTAGTTATAGACAGTTAAGCAGAGCTATGTCCGCATTCGTAATGAAACAATCAACCTTCCCCTGTCTTTGCATTAATGCTATTTTTTTGTAAATTATATAATTGCAAACCTTCCTCGCTTATCGCTTTTTCCATTAGTGAAAACCGAATCAAGATCCTTTATGTACTTTAGAAGACATTAACAGAGAAACAGACATAGGCGGACGGCGACTTTTTTTATAGTATGTATTGATAATGGATTTTTTCGATATATTGCTTATTTCATATCAGCATTAAGGTTCATTACTGTATAAATGTATACCTACAGCACTATAAATACTGAAGACTATAGTTAACATATTAGCATTATTTACCCGTAAATTTAAGCATATGTGTGTACAAAGGACTTTGTTAAAGGGTCAAACATTTTGATGTATAAACAGTTGTTACAATCTCCATTAACCTTAATCTCAACTGGCATCTATACCTACATATTGCTCGCATATTCTATGGAAAGTAAGTAAGTCGCATATTCATAAGTCAAATTCAAATATTAATTTTATATGTCACTAGCAACCCGCTCCCAGCTTCGCCCGGGATGCTTTTTTTATATACACAAACTTTTCTCGTTTAACCCTCCTTGCATTACTGAACATCATTTCAAAATATCAAAACCGTTTTTATTTATTATAGGTTAGACATAATTAAACATTGAGCCATTGTGATTGCAGATTCAAATACAGAAAAGATCACAGTAAGACAGAAGGTAATAGTTGATACCTTCTTTGATAGATTTAAGCCTGTCACACATGTAGCTATAATATATATTTATATAAATTATAGCAAGGCATATCACGATATATTTTCTATACTTTATCTAAATGATATTTCGATAATAATAATCTAATTGTAATAATTTATACAAAACTTAAAAACTAACTAATTATTTTCAAAAAATACTTATAAATAATTTAGATCTATTAAGCCTTTGGTAGACGGAAAAGTGGCCAGAATGCTGGCGGCATTGCCCCGTTGGATGCATATGCTTATCTTTTGGGCAAAGTAAGAGCCAGCATTGTGGTCACCCGACGCCTCTACCAACCGTTTATCCAGGTCCTTGTAGAGTTCATGAGCGGCTGGCCCCCACGGACCCATGGTTTCTACCGCAAGCGGCACAAACATGTAACCCCTATCTAAGTTTACATATTTGCGCTGCTTCAGATTTTCGGCTTTATAAGCGGCAGCACCAGCCTGTGACGTGGTTCCTGGAAGATGAGAAGGGGCCAGGGTGTCTACACATGTGGCATCCCATACCAGGGGTCTTCCCAGCTTCCAGGGAATAAGGGTCATGCCGTCGGGTCTATATTTTCTATATATATATTTTCTATATATATTTTTTCTATATATATTTTTTCTATATATATAATTTTCTATACAAATATTGGAGTGACCACACACGCAGCTATAATATATATTATATAGCACAGTATATTAATATATATTACAGTTACTTGTGTGACGGGTTTTCAACTTTTATTTTCGAACTTAGGGTAAGTTAAGCGGTACATAAATTGTAAATCACTTTACGATAGATAAATCTACGGTACGCAGTGTACGCAGTCTGGAGAGAATACATTAGAAAGATTTCACGTTACTCTAGCTTTTTTGCTCAATCGTGTACGACGCTCTTAATAATTTTGCTTCGAGGACCTCTGCAACGACAATGGATAGCTCTTACGAACAATATTCTTTAAAACTAACTTATCCTTTATAAACACCGTTTATATGAGGCCATTTCGCCGTTGGAGAACTAAAAAGAGTAGAAAAGCGCCCTGACTCATCACTCGACCCTGAGACATTGTCTTAGTTTTGGGTGAGAAAGATATAAGTACTCATAAAGTAAAATAAGTAGGTACTTAATTTTAAAAGAAGTCACAGTCAGTAGGCGTGGGACGTTTTATATTAGATTATATAGCTGTTCAGTCAAAGCAATAAAAATAAACGACAATTAGTAATAATATATTATGAAAATCCAAAGCCGCCATCAAAATTATATAGAAAATGGCTTCCCTTTTACCTATAATTATGAAAGGCAAAAAGTCACAAAGCATTTAGAATGTTTTACTGTATTATAACAAATATAGTCCTATAATTACCAATCAAGTGAATATAACGAGACAACATGTTATTTAATTAGTGAATGCTTGATTTATTGCTTACAAAATCTTACTTATCTTTTTTTATATAAATAGTAGCTTTTTCCTGCGACATTGTCTGCTTATCTTTATATATTATTGCATATGGGTTATTATTGGCAGGAGTATTTAAATATCCTATTATTTTAAGTAGGTATTAAAGGGCTCTGTCCATAAGAACAAATATACTAGCTCGCAGATTTGTAAAACTAACATTATTTAAAGCATATTGCACATCGTTGTATACTTGTGCTCTGTGGGCAAATTAACAAAGTGTTTAGGGCGATGTTAGGGCTACCCCGCTTCTGTAGTGCTTCGGTGATGTTTGCAATGATGAGCACAGATTGTTTCTATACTAACATGCGTAAAAAATGTGCATCACTTGTTAGGCGTGTGCGGGACAGCCCTAACAAAGTTATGTAATAGACATGTTGGTGGTAGTTTTTAGGCACTTATTTATTATTATTATTTATTTATTTTCTTTCATCTTATATCTTATTACTGTTAGTATATACTAGATATATATAAAAATTTGCTTTTATTTTATTTAATTAGGAACTGTTTAAATAAATATTAATAACTAATGTATAAAAATGTAAAATATGGGTCTAGTTACCTGAAAAAATAAATGAATTTGAATTAATGTATTTTTATGCTCTGTACTTTTGTAAAAAAAAAAAACTGCGGCGATGAAACTTTCCAACGTTGATATAATTGCGTCCATTAAATAAACAAGTTTGTCAAAACTTCTATTATATATTGAATTAACTTGATGTATAAGGGAAGTTATTTACTTCCCTTATACATCAAGCCCATAATTTGTATAAATATTTCGGCGGCCAATTAAATTAAGAGTTTTTCATATCCGATAAAAAAAACTTTAGAGTTTTATGAGAAAAAAATGCTATAAGTTTCTAACAGAAATGTAACGTGAAATAAAACCTACTTACTTAATTAAATCAAATGAAAATCACACAAACTACATAATTCATCATCATTCAGCCGCAAGACGTCCACTGTTGGACATAGGCCTCCCCCACAAATTTCCAATAGGACCAGTCAGAAGCAGCCTTCGCCTCCAATTGTAGAAATACAATAATCCGTACTAATATTATAAATACGAAAGTATGTATGGATGTATGGATGTTTGTAACTCTTTCACGCAAAAACTACTGAACCGATTACCATGAAATTTTGCATACACGTTGTCTGGGACAAAAGAAAGGACATAAGGGTGCCTTTCATCGTTCAACGCCGACGAAGTCGTGGGCACCAGCTAGTAAAAATATATATGTGCAAATTCAATTGTTTACATTACATCTTATGTGTAATGTAAACAATTGAAATTATAAAGAGAATCTCGCGTCCTTTATTCCAAACACTATAGTTATTCAAACCAGTGTTAGTGGTTTGAATAACTGATAAGTGCATGCGTTTACATAATAATATACATGAATACACCCGTAGGTGTGAATAAATAAATGTTGTTATTGTTTTGCTGAGACAATTTCATTCACTGTTTGTTTCAATGAACGAGGACATAGTATAGTTAGGTATTAATTTTTATTTACTATACGTTTTCGCTTTTGCTCATAGCTTTGCCTTATAATACAAGAAGATTATAGGAATTTTATTACGATGCTACGATATATTTACGAATATATTTACGAGTATATCTACATAAAAATTCGAGTTTTGGCTCTAATGCTTACTTACACATTTTATATATGTGTATTTATGCATCTACTTAAACCCGGCAATGAACCAACCAACCATTCAAACCAAACCAACCATTCCAAACCAAACAAACCATTATATGTTACATTATAGGTCCATATCCATACTATAGTACAAACTGAAGTGAAATTAAATCTGTCTCTCTGTATGTTACATTTTCACGCCTCAACAGTCAACCGATCATCATAAAATTTTGATACACAAAAGGACTTTTGTCTTATAACAATAATTGTTTGTCTCAATTAATCGTATACATCAACAATTTCGAGAATTTATACCAATTGTTACTGAGGTGGATAAATGCAACACTAAGATTTCAAAATAATCTATACTTCTATACTATTATAGAAGCTCAAGAGTTTGTTTGTTTGTTTGGTTGAACGCGTTAATCTCAGGAACTACTGGTTCGAATTGAAAAATTATTTTAGTGATGGCTGGTTCATTTATAGACGAAGCTTTAGGCTATATAACATCACAGGTATAATTTCTATTTGCGTCAACTAGCGCCATCTGTCTAGTGACTAATGACATTAAATATAATACTGGCAGATTGAAGTGATAAAAAGTCTTATTTTCATCCCATCGGATGGCGCAAATAGCAACTGATTTTTTAAAATTTGTTTTTCCAATATCTCATCGTATAATAATTATTACTCATATATTTTTCTTTTTCATCGCGGACGAAGTAGCGGGCACCAGCTCGTTTAAAATAAAATATAAATAATTTCTGTTAGCGTTATACAGTTAGCGTTTTGTCATAGGTATTAAACGGTTTAAATATCTATTTACTATAATGAATGTGTATCCAGTTCAGTTAACCAAATATAAGATATAAATGTTATTATCGACAGTTGGGTTCATATGATATCCTTTTCCAGTCGAATTTCGGACGAAAAGGTTGTATTTGAAGATGAAGAGTTGTATTTTATAAAGCAACGCCGAAGGTCAACTTGGGTAAAATCTTCACGTTTTCTTATTGTTAGAATATTTTCTTAACAATTTTGCTAGCACTACCTTCTCTAATATAATTCACTAGCTATGTCCAGCGGCTTCGTCTGTCTTAATCTTAAATATATTGATAGAATATCTGTGTAAGGACGGTAATTTGCCAATTTTTCTTGTAATGAATGAAATGTCTGCCTCTGTCTGTTTCTCAGCTTACTTTTTTGAAACCATTAAACGGATTTTGTTATAGTTTTCATCAATAGAAAGAATGATAAGCCTTACTCGGTTTGTGTATAGAATTTACAAAACAAAGCATATGTGCGAAACCGGGCTGTGTGACACTTTACTTACAGCTCACAGCTTAATATACATTCATATTTGAGGACACGCTTGGTCTAGTGGCTAGTAACCCTAGCTGTTAACCAAACGGTCGCGGGTTCGAATCCCGCTAGGGGCAAACATTTATGTGTTAACATTTTACCTTTGTACCTGAGTCATGGATGTTTTGTATTTATAATATGTATGTATTTACAAAAAAAAAAAGTAATCTATGTAGTATATCAACTGTCTGGTATCCATAATACAAGCATTAGTTGCTTAGTGTGGAACTAGATGGTGCTGTATGGAATGTGTGAAGATATAGATGTGAAGATATATATTCAAACGTTGTCAACAGATAAATCTGAAGATAAGTCGACTGGATGTGGCGTGAAGTTCAGACGGCGCTGTAGCAGTCGTCGCTGCCAACTATGGCGACTAATACTTCTACCCTTCATACCGATCTTGGCGTTAATTGTTCAAACCACTCTGTCTTTGAGGAACAGCCTCACTAATGGCAGAGAGGCTGCAGATGTCGAAGAACAGGTAATTCGCAAATTGCTCTAAATTTTTCCTTTCTGCTATTTTCTATTTTTACACTTATTTCAATTTACATAAAAGTACAGTGACTCGCCTCAAATGCTCAATAAAGATACTCTCACATAGGTACTCAGTATACAGTATGTTCGTACGCGTCGTAACATCCGTGTCCGGTCACTGAGATGTGAGAAGTTGACGTGAAACAAATTACTTTTTTATATTATCGTAGCCATCAGACAAAAAAATAACTGCCACTTTATATAAAAAAATATTGTATAACGTTTTAACAGAGAAAAATACTTCGTTATGCGGGCTTGTGTTTCTGTGAAATTCAATAACATTTTTATTGGAGATTTTCTGTAATAATGTCGAAGGGTCGTAATTATGTATTCCAATAAGAAAAACGTTTCCGTTTCGGTTTTAACTTGTAGAGTAGTGACATTTGTAAAAATACCGTGACTGCTTTATTTATTATTTTTTAGCGATAAATGTACTAAGACAAGCTATAATGAAAAATTATAAACTAACCCTCTAAGTTCTATTAAGTCTAAACACGCTATATCTGCTGTAAGTTGCAAAGGAGTTGGGTATCCCGTTGACTACTTGATGCTGCAGCATCAGGTCAAAAATACCATGTCCTGGAAATACTACCGAAGTAACAGTACACGCAATTTCAAATCAATCGATCCTGTGGACATTAATGAGATCCTTTCGTCACCTAAGAAATGGGCTAATGATTTTTAAATGCTTGAATAGATCTTTATAAATTATTAATGTATTGATTGATGTGAATGACATGCAACTAGTTGATTCCTTTTAATTTTTCATCCTGCAAGCTATGACTGACTTGCACTCATGATCGGGTCATGTCATGCAACAGCTCAGTTTTTTTTTTCACGGCGGCGTCAACGTGAGCCCAGCTGGGAAGGAATTCACCCTATTATTAATATCCATGCATAAAGATTGATATATGATAAGATTATCCATGTATAAGATGTATAAAAATGAATGATTTGATTTTTTGGTCGATCATGGAGCATGATAAATTCACATAAACGCATGTCATGCCACATGATCGGCTAGGGCCTCCTTATGGAGTTGCTTGTGCTAATAGGCGACGGTAGCCCCCTACCATCAAGTCTACCATCATTCTACCCGCTGACTCCTTACTTTAATTAAAAGAACTTACTTACGCGTAGGTATATTCTAAGCTTCAAAATGGAGAACACATTTTAATTTACATTATAAAATTATCCGACGTTAGTAGATTCTCAAGTACCTACTCCACGTTAAAGCCTGTGTATAATAAATCGCAGTAGAAATTTTTAATTAAACTTCGATCACGTATTTTATGAGAGATGTTACGGAAAATTTCATGAATAGCATTAAGTATGGGTCAAGTTTTATACTTTATATCTGACTTTTACTTGTTGATTCTGTAAAAAGCTGTGAAACAAATAAGACGATGTATAAACGTAAAGTATAATATTAATACTAAAATTATATATATTTTAAAAAGCCTACAATAATTAATGATAATGCAGCGTAGTGTATATTACACATTTTATTTATAATTTGAAACCGCTTTGCGTGTACAGCATAGTGTACACTGGACTGCAAACGTGTTAATCCAGGTAATAAACTATCTGTTTGCCAGAAATTCATCCAAATCTGTTAAGCCGTTTTTACGTAAAAGAGTAACAAACATCCACCCTAACAAACTTTTGTATTTATAATATTATATATAGTATATCATTGGTCTCATTAGGCTCTCCATCTAGAAATGTGTAGAAAAATCTCTTCAAACCATAAAACCGCCGATTGTATACTTTATTAATATATTATCATTAGTTTTGTATCTTTCTCAAAAATTATATTCAATAAAAAGTTATCTATGTCTATGAAAATTTTAGTACATAAAAAATATAGGTACAATAAGCGATAATGAACCTAAATTCTATATGCACAAATATCAATGTGGTTCGTATTTATTGACAGGTGAGCAGAGCCACAGAATTGGGCAAGTTGGTGACGAGATTGCAGCAGGAGAGGTCTGAAGTGGCATTCTTCATTTTTACAAACGGCAGTACACTAAGGTTAGTTATAGGAATTGATTCTTTCAGTAGAAATTTAGTAGAATAAATCTCTATTATAAATAATTCATCGTATATATTTGAATGTTTTATAGGAAAATTAATGTCCTATTGGACATGACTAGTAGTGGATGACGTCCGATTAAGATAAAATGATGGTGATGGCAATGAAATGTCTCCGAAGTTTGCTATTCTAAGAAATACAGGCTTTTTCACATAGTTATGTTTCCATCGTAATTAATGAAATAATTATTCTACTTGATTGTTTGTACCAAGTTTGTTCTGTAAATTTAATCGAAGATAGAGAGTACCTACTTCAAATTTTATTACATTTGACTAATATTATGAATACTCAATAAATATTAGCTTTATAATAGGAAAAACTAGATAATTAAAAAAAAAAAAAACAACAAGGAGGCATGTGATGAGTGATTACATTTTTCTCAAATATTTAAGAATCTTCATATATGTACAGGAGGGCATATAATTATGTAGTATAATATGTAGAGTAGAGTAGATGACAGTGTACCATTATAGATGACAGATTTCTCAGTGTGAATGATCGATAAAACGCTGAACGCTAAACATTGAAGTAAAAAAAATGTATTCTAGATCAACAATAAAATATAATATATTAATGAAGAAGCATTAGTCCGATATGCTCTGTAATTACTTTTGCAAAATTTGATTCAAATTGAGTAGTCAATATTATAAAATTTGTTTGAACGAGGAGAATACAAGCAGACTCATTTATATTTACAAAATATGAGTATAATAAATCAATAATTTTTCTATGAATATACAAATGTCTATTATATATTTTTTAAATGGGATGGATAAGTAAATAAACTTAAAAGCAATATGTCTATTTGAATATGCACAACCAGTGGCGTACCAGTGGCATTGAGTATGCAAGAAATAGGATAAATGATCATAACAATTCCCTGTGATGATAAGAGGCAATGTGCACATAAATGATAGACTAGGACTGAAAGTAGACTTGACACGGACATGACTTTGAACAAACAAACAATGTAGACGAGAAATGGCATGGCATTTAGCTTTATTAGGAATATTTTATAATATACATATAATGAGACTGAAAAGACGAAGCATAGGCAGGAAAGTGACGTATCACTCTGGCGTCATCGCTTCGTCCTTGTCCGGGGGTTCGTTGTTTAAGTCCGGTATTCTCTGTGTGCATAAGGGTCAGCTCACACCAAGACGCGACGTGAAAATGCTTGAAGAGGCAAAATACTTTACGATGGAGCGTCGCGGCGCAGCGTTAAGCTTCTAAATGAGTATGTGCAAGCCGCATCGCGTTTCAGAGTGAACTGACGCAAAGCGACGCTATACAGTGCGTACGTTTTAAGTATCAATACAATATACTCAATAAACTGCGTACCCGAAGATGGTGACGGCTGCTTCACGCTGTGCCGCGATGCATCCCGCAACGAACGCGGCGTTACCGTTGCAGCAGCGTCCCGATACAAAGCGCGCATGCTAATTTACATAGCTTCACGTTGTGACGCAGCGTCGCGATGCGTATCTCTACGTCGCGATACGCATCGTCAAGCATTTTGCCTCTTTATACATCTTCGCGTTGCGTCGAATCGTTTTTCGGTCTGAACTGACCCTTATGCCTAAGGGCTCTCTTACCTATACCACGCATACAACAAAACACCATAATAAGTATATACGTGATCCTATTTTAGAGTGGTCTCCGGATTACTATCGTCATAAGCACACGGTTACATTACGGTTACAGGTGGCGAGTTCAACGGTTTTTTCCCATCTCAAAAATGCCCAACGCGTCTAAAGAAGTTTTCACTTTAAAAAGATTTTTTTTTTGGATGAGAGTTACTTACTGTATCCCTGAAAACGTGTATGTATACAAACGGGAAAGCGTAACAAACAAGCTTACTTTCGAATTTATAATATTAGTTAGGATTATGTATTTTATCGAGATTCTACTCTCATTTTCCACTCATGTAATATGAGTATAGTTAACATTAACATGAACATAAATAGAGAATGGGGTGTGAAATACTTTTAGCTTAATTAACTGCAAACCTTGAATACAGTTGAAAATGCATAATTACTGCATTTTAAACTGAAAACTAATTAGCTAAATTGTAATGTTAACTTTTATTGTTAAAAGTAACAACAGTATGTATACAATACGATCTACTGTTTTAACAGTATTAGAACCTTTATTTTGTTGTGTTTAATTACGGAGAGGTTATGAATGAGTCTAATTCTTCTTCCTCCATTACTAGGTTTGGTAAACGCTTTTTTCCCTTTTGAGGAGCTTCCGAAGCAGTTCTTCGATTTAGTTTTTTTTATTATTTATAATTTTAACAATTTTAAAGGTAATATATAAAATAACATGTAAAATGATAACATTAAAAACCACTGAGGTTTAATCTCGTGTTATCATTTGTAATAATTAATAAAATCTTATTAATTATGTTTTTGGTTATGTTTATGTTTTTGTCTGTAAATTTTTTATGTTGAGAGCTGTGGATTTTTTAGTAAGTAAATAAATAAATAAATAAATAAATTACAACTTTATTCAACTTAAATCGTTACATAGACCTGAAGGTAGGCTGTTGATAAGATTGTACCTATTTCACTGTCGTACACGACAGTACTTACATTTTTTTTCTTCTATAAAAATCAGTGTGCGAAACAGCGACTAAAAATATATTTAATTTTGAAGTCACTTCTTCGCACGATTCGCACGAAACAAATTGTGCGAAACCTCTACTGAACCGGCGCGCTGTGTACGCAACCGCTTTTTTGAAATTGGTCTAGTGCATACAGGGTGTTCCATCAATTTTTTTAAGGATTCGTTAAAAAAAAATCTTTCAGTAGTTAAAAAAAAACTGATTGTTTATTGTTAAAATCTTACAGTGCTTAAAATTACAGTTCACATTGGCTGTTTTGAATTATTCTCGAAGTCTTTCAAACAGGGCTTCCTGCGTTTTGCAGTCATTTGGACAACGTGTCTTGCGGTAGTAACCGTAAATCGAAGTTGTAGTAGAAGACCACTGCGAAATAACATTTATGTTGTTTTTCTGTGAGTGAATAAGGAACGCCAGAGCCCATTACCCCATCCCATTATTTAAGCCTTATCCTTAATCCTTCTATTTCTCTTTAGATTTATCTCCTCAGATTAAGAAGCTTTTTCACAGCTTGGAGATGTGCTGTGTAGTATGTATAAGCTGTTAAAATAATGAAATATTCTCATAAATAAAATTTGTCGTATTCAATCATTGTTGTTGTTGAACAGATCCAATCTGACTCAGAGATATGCAAGAACCGACAGCGCCATCGAACAAATGGGCGAATTGCCAACATTGGTGTTCAAGAGCCGCGACACTCCTGTTGATGGAAACACATTCCTTGCCGAACTTGAAGAGCTCAGGTAACCTTCATTTATAGAAAAGATTTTTTTTTTTCTTTCATTTATACCATTTTTTCTAGTAATTTTTTTTTTTTGGAATTTTTCAATAAAATATCTGATATAAATATTGGATTTCTAAAATACTAAGTTTAATTTAATTTCTTGAAATTAATTTCTCAACATCACTGACTTTCAGAGACAAGATAGATTTCGAAGAGACAAAATATGTCATTAAATTTGACGTACTAACAGCAAATAGAATTTCAGTTTTTAGTGAAATTATTTAGTTTTAATGAATATATTTTCTTTTGATTGATTGATGTAAAGAAAGTTAATACTTTATGAAGGAAGTCAAATTTGGTCGTCTAGTGTGATAGTGCACATTGTTTGTCGACAAGTTCTAAAAAAATATAGTTTTTTTTTAAGTCTTTTTAACGAATTTCTAAGTTATAAATCTATAAAAAAAATATAAAATTTTGTTGTACACCAATAGGTACTCGCCTCATGGGACTTGGCCGAAATAGCATTTTAATTAAAGAAGGAAGGATATAACTTGAAAATTGAAGTGAATATTATAAAAGTAATATTGAAATTGTAAAATCAAGTTACCTCTGAATATAATTTAAAACAAAATAAACTTTAGACAGTTGTTAATGAAATTACAAGGCGACATTTATGACAATATTGTGACTATTGTTGCACAGTTACTAATTTTGTCACGTTAAATGAATTATCCATTTTCCTTGTATTTCTCGTGCAACATTAATTTCGCTTCTCCTTCTCTATTTACAAATATTAGTATTAGAATCCGCCATTGGATTAGTGAGAGGTGAAAAACTGAACTCGTAAATAGTCACAAATAAGCTTCAACCAAAGTAAATATATCAAGAATTTATCTTGAATTTTTCCCCAATTAATTGTAGCTTGTTTGAAGAAATAAAAAAACATGCATTGATTTATTTGGTGACGAGTATTTATGCTTAAGAATTTAAAGCACACTTTACAGCGACATTGAACCAGTTGGATGAGTGGTAAGGGTGCTTGCCTAACGTCTCTGGGCGCCTGGGTTCGATTCCCGGCGGGGTCAACTTTGGAATGAACTTTTCAAAGTTGCTCGTGATTTGGAAAGTGAACCCGTCTGGTGGCAGTAACCACCCCCTTACAAAATACCACCGTGAAATAACAGCATATGTGCTGTTGTGTTTCGGTGAGTGAGTAAGGGATGCCAGAGCTCATTACCCCACCCCTTCCTTTATCCTTAATCATTCTATGGTCGGCAGCGCACTTGCAGGACATCTTGTGTTATAGGCGACGGTAGGTGGCTACCGTCGCCTATAACAAGTGGACCGTCAGCCCGCCTGTCGACCTTAACATAAAAAAAACTAGCATAGTGTTATAGTATATTCTGCAAAATATACAAATGAACAAACTATAAAATAATGCAATGATAAATTTTAAACAAGAAGATATTGACAAGCTAAATTTAGATAGATACTTATTTTGATGAAAATTTATTGTTTTTTTTTGAGAGTTATAGATTAAAGCATTGCTTTATTTAGACGACTATCTTGAACAAAAACAAAAGCGATTCAAAAGTTAAGGATCATGATTTGAGACAGGGAAATGGGCTCTAGCAACCCCATACAATATTTAGTAGTTTTGTCTCACAGTTCTTCTGTAAAGGGGCAGTTTACTTTTTTAGACATACAGACTCCCTAGTTTATAACAGAACGCGTAAACGTCAATTTGTATGCGAATGAAGCAGCGCCACCTAGCGGCTAACGTGTAGCGATTTTTACTCGATCAAACGCGTCTAACGCGTAAACGTCAATTTTTATGGAAATTGGGAATGAAGCAGCGCCACCTAGCGGCTAACATGTAGCGATTTTTACTCGATCAAACGCGCCTAACGCGTAATCGTCAATTTATATGCGAATGAAGCAGCGCCACCTAGCGGCTAACATGTAGCGAGCGATTTTTACTCGATCAAACGCGTCGAACGCGTAAACATCAATTTGTATGGGAGTTGGGAATGAAGCAGCGCCACCTAGAGGCTAACGTGTAGCTCTGCTTCATTCTCATACAAATTGATGACGTTTACGCGTTCGACGCGTTTGATAGAGTAAAACTCGCACTAGGCCCTCAAAGCAACGCAGTGTCCCGGTCCCTGATAAAACGGCCTCAATAAAGATGTAAATACATAATATTGTAATGACTCCGTAGCACTAACGTTTCCAGACCAAACAATATATTTTAATTACTTTATTTGTGTACAATCGGTATTAACGATCCCATTACACTTTTCTCAATAGCCACGGACTCAAATAAACTGCGGATCCGCAGACGTAACAAATGAGCTCAATCTTAGTGTAATTACTCTCCATTACAACTTTAATAAACTGAAAAGCAATAAACTCTAGTAGTATACGGTCACAAAACAATTAATCTTTGTTTGTTGCTCACCTGCCGATGTGTTTGTCGAACACGTACTGTTCGCAAAAAAAGTTTTCTGAGCTTATTACTAATGACTGGAATGAAAATATCATTATGAAAATTGCGACGACAAGTGTTCTTTAAAAGGGTGTCGATTTTTTCCCATTTTTAAATACATCTGTATCTTCTCTTATTAAATGTCTTAATCAAGTGACCTGGATTTTATTTCTTACTTTTTCCGGATTTAGGAAGGATTAGAGTATCCTAAACTATCGTCTAATCAAACACACACACGCATCTATATTATTATATAAATAGATGTTCAGCACGCGAGTTCAGTGTTTTTCTCGGTCCATACAAAAAGTGGCCAACACGCCTAAAGAAGTTTTCACTACTGTCATCGTATTAAAAGTAAGTATTTATGTTGCTAACCGTGGACCTCAACCGCCTAACCGTAACCCACTTGAAAGATTTTTTGGCAATAATGTAGTTATTGACAAGTGAATACTGTCTTATAATAATTTATTTATGGCCTCTTTCACCAACTACAAGTAAAGTTTTGATTAGTTACTTTTAGAAATAATTTTATGTTTTATTAAATTATGCACTCGGTTTACTGCATCCTTCGATAGGCGATTTTTTTTTTATTATTTTCTTTTTAATGTTTGGGACTTTTACCGTACAAACAAAAGGTATATCATCTCTATCATTCCCGGTTAAGAGGCCCTTAATCATTTACTAATACAAAGTACCTAAAGTATCTGTAGTGGCAGGGGCACAGTGCGCTCACATAAAGCATCTGGCTGCATAGGCAGTCATAGGTGGAGGCAGTAACCACTTCAAATTAAGCAGTAAAGCTTTCATTAATGTTAAGGGTTTCGTACGTAGTTTATATTTTGTGTTTCTTTTATTTTGATTGTAAATTGCCTCTTTGTAATTTTTATACATAGCTATTCGTTGAAAATAATGTTGTTTGTACATTTACTTAGTACACAATTACCAAGCTTATAATAAGATATTGTGTAGTTTATGATAATATATCTTTACATAGTATAATTTGAAGTCGCTGTCCGCATATCCGGTAAACCACCCAACAGATTTTAATTCGGGTTTTCACTTATGGAAAATTTATGTGTATAAAAAAAATTCATCCCAGTCGAAGCCAGGAGCGGGTACTAGTACTGTATAATTGTTGGTTTGCCTGATTAAATTAAATAATCGGAGCATGTTACGCGACGAAGCATAACATTTTCTTATATTTTTCTTACACGTGCATGTTAAAAACTTTTCTACGACGTTCATTTATCTAAGTTATAAAACTTCGCGACTATCCATGTTGCTCCAAAGACTCTTTTTAGTTACGAAAGAAACGTTATCTTGAATTAGTTTAAAGATATATAGATATATTATTTATTTATCACCCACAAAAACACAATCAAATGCATACACAAACATTTATAATATAGTGTAGTAATTTTCATTACGTAATTTTAATTTGCTTACGGAAATTTAAAAAAAAAAATACTAACAATACTAATATCCAATATCTAAAATTTTCATTTAATGACATGGTAAATTTGTAATTTGTAAAAGAGTCAAGCCTATTTTGTATATGTGATATTTTAAAATCCTTACATATTATAAAACAAAGTCCTCCGCCGCGTCTGTCTGTTCGCGATAAACTCAAAAACGACTGCACCTATTTTCATGCGGTTTTCACCAATGTATAGAGGGATAATCAGGAAAAATGCACTCCGGGCGAAGCCGGGAGCGGGACAGCTAGTATCTTATAAAATTAGACTTTTCCTGTCTCGAAACTGTAATATACGCTTCAAATAGATGTGAAAGTATTTTATTAGCCTATACTAGTCTACTTAATTTTCTTTTGTTAAATAAATAATTAGAATTTAGTTATTGATAGTTAAATTAACTAATTTAATATCTTTAAAATTATTACTTATTTTATGAAGTCTGGATCTATGAGAAACAATTTTTATTTTTTCTTCTTCTTATTAAGTTTAAATTTTGGAATTAACAATATTATTATGAGCATACATTACTGTATATCAATTTCTTAAAATTTATTTCTAAGCTGTACTTCAAAAGTGTCTTTTCTGGTTTTTCTTCTATCTTTGTTTGTACATAACTCGAAGTAACTTGATGTGATTGAGAAGTCTGCTTCAGTGATGTATTGTTTTTGTTTTACAATACATAACTGAACAAATATTTAGAAAATTAGAAAATTTTACAGCGTACTTCAAAGTATGGATAAGATAGATCTTATATATTGCATGGAAGACTATAAGATTGTAGGAAATAAGAAATATTTTGAAAATTAATAAGAAATGGTGTTCGCTCAATGGTCGATATTCGTAAAAAAAATCGGATGGTATGGAGAAAAGGTCGTCAAACTAAGTAAACAAAGAAAAGAAAATCGGTTCACAAACAAATAAGAAAAAGGTACTGGAACTATTTTTTTTTCTCGTAGACTATTCATTTCAACTTTAGCTAAGTAAAATAATTTAGTAGGTACTATGCAATAAAGAATATTTTTATTTTGTTTATCAAAATGTCATTTATTAACAATATCGTTTTAGCGTTATGCCTCTGTAAAAATAACAGACAAACACAGTTATACAGTTATCTCTTTGTTAGATTTATACAGATTTAACACGAGGCGTGTTCGAAAATAGGTCAACAAATGCCATTAAGTTTTTATAAAACGCCACTTCAAATAATTTCAACGATGACACACATTTTACATAATTGTTCATTGAAACAGGTGACTAGTCTTTCAGGGCGTTGCATTGATGTACATATACAGACTTTTTTAAACTAATATTTTAACTTTCACTTTCACGTATCTATGGATTTTAGATCTAAGATACGACAGGGGAGGTGTAAACACTCCCCTACAGAAGATCACCGTGAAATAAATGCAAGTGTATTGTTGCGTAGTAACTGCCTACTTCCCTCTTCCTTCCTGATGCCTTATCCTCAATCTTATTAGGGTTGGCAGCGCACTTATGCTAATAGGTGACAGTAGCCATCTAACATCAAATGGACCGTCAGCCTGCCTATATAATTAACAGTTTTAAGTTACAGGTAATCAGTTTAGTACTAAATACTGAAAGAAAAACCATGCATCGTAACTTATGTCATGACTTCTGTGACCCAATTTGTTTAGATTTTAGATAAACGAATGAAACCTATTTACTTTCAATTACTTACCTTACAAAAGGCAACGCTTTGAGTAATTAAAAAATTGTATATCAAATTAAATTATGTTTTTTCTCCCACGCGTACACAGCAAAGTAACATTTTTCCACACCATATTATTAACGTTTTTCTAATACACCATAATGGCTATAATCGTCTGGCACTCCCTATGGCATAATGGTGTTTGTCGTTGTCATAACCCCATAGTACTCGAGGCTACTCACTCAATGGCACTCATTGATTTCGTATTAAAACGTAGATACTCGTATAGGTATGTCTTTCAGAAGCATTAGGCCACTTATTAGCCTTACCTTACTGACAGAGTGCCAAACTTGAAAGGGTCATCGTCCTTATTAATTCAGAATGAGTCATATAAAAGACATTAAGTGGAATCATTACAAATTTATAGGTGTAAGGCATGTTACAATAATGTTTTCAATGAAATGAGGACATAAAAGTTAAATGAAAATGATTATGACACGAAACAGAAGCTTATTAGTTCATTTACTGCGTTTACTGGAACAAGAGATTTATTTACGTTTTTATTTACATTTTAATTTTTTTATAAGTAAGTATGTATATATAATATACATCGGCTTCTTAAACTCTTTCGGTTTTAGGACTCAATAAACAGGATAGTACTATCAGTGAGACCAGTCAGAAATAAATTTTCAATAAATGCTACTAAGTTGTTCCCAAAGTTGCATAATATGTGGTTTACACAATATAAGGCAGTTACTATTCGACAAATCTATGTTTGATCAAGGCGATATAGAAATTATTTAGGAAATGAATTATGTCTATATGTTAATAACCCTACTTCTGTCCTTTACATGTTGGGGTTTTAATGAAAACATTACAAAGCCTGTTGCTTTTCAGGTCCAGTATTAATACAGAAACTTCCATGAACGAGAAAGTATATTGGTATACGAATGCCAATGCAGCGCTTCTCACTCACTTAACAAAAGAGATTAAGGACACAGATAGCAGCACGATATGGAGGTAAATACTAATTTATTGTAATAATCCTTATATACGAGTATATAAAAATTACGTGTCACATGTTTGTTCGCGTGAACTCCTAAACTACTGAACCGATTTTGATAAAATTTCGTAACTATATGTAATTTGGTCCAACTTAAAAGATAAGATTGTTTTATCTCAATTTATAGTATTTTTTTATTGCAAATTATTTGTTTATTATATGAGAGTTATAAATTATCTTACATCGCCATCTGTGAGAATTTTATGGAACTCACAGATAACTTTAAAATAAGTTTTAAAACAACTGTGAGTTCCATGAGATTTTCACAGATGGCGGTGTAAGGTAATTTATCGGCTGGATTAAATAAATATTTATTATAAAAATTACACCCCGGGCGAAGCCGGGAGCGGGACAGCTAGTAATGTGTATGTATTTATAAAAAAAAGTTATCTATATAAAATATCAACTGTCTGGTATCCATAATACAAGCCTATAGTTGCTTAGTGTGGAACTAGATAGTGCTGTATGTAATGTGTGAAGATATTTATATTTATTTACATTGTAGTGGAAAAGGCAAAACGGGATTGGGGTGTCGAACTGACATAACCATATTTGATACAAGTTTTCCTCAAATGGATTGTCAGCGCTTTATGCCAATCTATATCAATCATCATCACATCATCATCTCAGCCGCAGGACGTTCACTGCTGGACATAGGCCTTTCCCATGATTTTCCATCACAAACACATATTTTAGTAAAAATCACGACCTAACCCACAATAAACGGTTTATTCTCGTGCGCGCAGACCGACTAGACTGCGCGTATGTTGGTATAATATATCCACACAGTTCTAAAAATTCTGATGGTTTTTTAATTATTCCTAATAACCCAGGCCAACATTTGTACTTAATATGAAAAAAAAAAATTAGTTAGAATTGTGAGTATTATGTGGACACCAACACTGTTTGCTAGTTAATGGAATATTCCAAATAGTGAATACTTGTATGCAAACGCATCGTCGATTATCGGCAATAAATCAACACATGTTGATCGCGACATATTTCAATTAACTCTAGTATCCCTTATATTATTATTTGTTAATTTTATTTCACAACTAGCTGTGCCGTTCATAACTACAAGTTTGTTTTTTGAAAATCCCACAAAAACCTTAAATTTTTCCAAGATAAAAATTAATCTGTATGCTAATCTAGGCAATAAACTAACGTGTACCAAATTTCATCCTAATCCGTTTAACTGTTGAAATAAAATACATCCAAAGAGAAACTTTAGAATTTATAATATCTAAAGAATATACTGACTCTGCCTTATGTGCAGCCATATTATATGGACTATTATCCTTCGGGATAAATAATAACGAAGCAATTTCGAATTGTTTGAATTTTCGAAAATAAATATTAGTGAAGTAAAAAAATAATACATATCTTAAATCCAACGTTTCATTTAAATGTAATTTTCATGTCTATTTCAATATTTTTTAAAACATTAAAAAACTTAAAATGAATGTATTCATTAAAAAATTTAATAACTATGTACATTATCGTAAGGAATAAAAATTAACCTCTATTTTACTTATATAAGTAACTAGCCGTTGCACGCGACTTCGTCCGCGTAACTTTATAAACTATAACCTATGTAACTCGTTGATAATGTAGCTTTCTATAAGTGAAAGAATTATTAAAATCGGTCAAGTAGTTTTTGAGTTTATTCATTACAAACAATAATACAAAAATAAAAATATTTTTTCTTTATAATATTAGTATAAATCTATATTATATAGTTATATATTTATATTTATTGTCCCGTAGGGCGTAGTTAAATTCAGGACATTGTATGTTACATTCTCATATCATAAACTTTTGCATTTTAAATATATCAGGTCAGCTTTTACTCGTAAACAAAAAAAAAACGGATCTAAATCGGTCTAACTGTTTGGGAGCTTCGGTTTCACAGACAGACACACAGATACACAGAGAGACACACAGACAGGTTAAAAATAGCTAAAGGTAACTTAGTCATAAAAATCTGAAAACAAATTTCAACAAATCTTGTTATCAATTTCATTGACGTAGATAATCTATAAATGTACAGTAGCAATGACACCAGGGCGTAACGAAAACAGAATTCCATATTATTGTACCTATTAGCTTGACAATAACACTCTTTATGGTCCATTTGTTTTACGGGTGTATATAAAAATCCGTTATAAAATCCTCATTATAAGAAAACAATAGATAGCACATAAATGGGGGAATTGTTATTTAATGTGTGAGTTATGTGAATTGACTGTTTCGTTTTATATTCCTAAAAGATTATTTTTTGCCAATATTTCTACAATTTCTTTAAAACTACATCGTGATTATATTTTCTACTAGATTTTGCTCAAGACTTCGTGCGCTTTTTGTTTCTTTTTTTAAATTTTAATCCTGATTTATTCCTTTATATTTGTTCCTGATATATTTTTATCAGTTCTATTTTTAGATGTTCCCTCGGGAACAGTATTGTTTTTCCGGTTGAATGGTACTCTATTGATTTTTCTGTACCATCTTTTTTATTACAAGAGGAATCATCATTGATACCCACCGGCCTGGGGACTGACCGGTGGGTATCCATGATGATTCGGACGTGTTATGTCGGACTCCCGCCCCGAGATGGTAGTGAGGTAGACCTACCGCCTAAACCTTTTGGTGTCCTCCGCATCCGCTATAAGCGAAGTTGCGAGGTCGGACGAACACTCTTCCGCAACTCCACCGCGGAAGTCCGTAACCGGACACTGCTAATTGGGACGACGGAACCGAATTGCCAAACTGCGCCGTGCCGCTCAGGATGAAGCGGGCGATAGCGTCCCCATCTACCGCCCTAGTCCTGTCAGGGATCCAGGTGGCGAGCGTACGCCAGCCGTCTGCGTCCAATTCGTCGGCGATGGAGGGGATGGGACAGGACGTCGTCCTCCCACTCTCTCTTCGCCGCCTCCTTCCACTTTTCTGTAGCCCTGACAAGGTATTTGCAAAAAAAAACTACAGTGTCCTTTTTTCTTTGCCGGGCAGAAAACTTTTGGTTTGGACTCCACTTTTGCTTTTGCGTTGGAACGAGTAGTTTAAGTTTGATCCTATAAAAGAATATAAGTATTTTGACTTTGTCACTATTTTTAATTTTTAGGTACGAGGAGAGAATAATCACAAAAAACAATAAGAAAAACTTACTAAAATAATAAGAATAAGAACTGAAGAACAATAAGAATAAGAACTTTATCAAAATTAAAATGAACTTGGAAACGACAATTCTTAAGTAGATTTTAGATTCGTTTGAACTTGATATTTGAATCTACATTCAATTTCCTCCACGTGAGACATATAAAGTTTCCTGCCAAATAGCAAAACTCTTGCAACGTAGCTTGTGAATATCACTTTGTTAAAAGTCTCAAGAGAAAACGAAATTGTGCGATTCTTCAGTAAAATCACATATTCTACAATATGAAAGAGATTCATACAGAGAAGAGAAACTTGCGTAATGAATCGACATCAGTTTGGACTTTTATTGCAAAATACGAAGTTTTTCTTTCGTGATTCTTACGTGTGTTTTTTTACGTTAAAAAGTAGCAGGCAGGCTGACGATCCACTTGATGGTAGGACGCCACCAGCTAACTGTTCAGCTTTATTTTATTAGTAGATATTAATTAGGTACGCATTGTTTTTATTATGTTAAGGATGTCAGATAGGCTGACTCTCCACTAGATGATACGTGGCTACCGTCGCAGTGGCAAAGGCTCTGCAAGTGCGAATTATCGAAATAATCTATCTATACTAATCTATACTTCTATACTAGAATATATCTATACTTACTTTAATATTATAAATGCGAAAGTATGTTTGGATGTATGGATATATGGATGTATGGATGTTTGTAACTCTTTCACGCAAAAACTACTGAACCGATCACCATGAAATTTTGCATACACGTTGTCTGGGACACCAGAAAGGACATAGGGTACCTTTCATCCAGAAAAAAAGACTATTCCCGAGGGATAAATAAAAAATAAAAAACTAATGCCTGGCCAAAGTGTTATAGCAACACGAGGTCAAGCGTTATATTGCTTTTTTTTTTTAATTAATAACGCGGACGAAGTCGCGTGCACCAACTAGTATTGTATTAAAGGAAAAAAAGCGTTTGTTCTTTTCCTTAATAGAATTTCTATTGCTCACAAGTATTTGATATCTTCCATTCCACTTACTGTTTGATAAGTGGAGGTTTTAATAAGCAGTTAGAGGGTGACCCAGTTTCCTCTATGATTAGTTTGCTATCACGTTTGCCTCCTACTGAGAATATTAGTTCTAGAGACTTACTGTTTATGGTGTGTGGTTATTAAATTATACGTTCAATTTTAAAATGGGAATATAAAGTTTTAGTTTAGATATAAGGCGCTTGGAATCGTGAATGGAATTGACCGTCTAAGCCGTCTGTAGCCCGCTAAGAGTACACCGGAATTAGTATATCTCGATTTATTAAATGAAAATGTTGATTTACATATTCCATGTTGTGTTTAAAGTACAACATATTATTAATTTTTTAAAGTGTAAACAAATATTTTCAATCGCCTTACCCGCTTAGGGCTAGTAGGGAATTCAAGTCAAAATTAAATAAGTTAAGTTGACATTTTATTAAATATTTGGTGATACAAAAAAAAATGTACTAAATATTGTTTAAACTGTGATAGTTAATTTTCATTTTCAAGCTTTTTGATATTAACGAGGAGTTGGAAAGGAATTAAGAAAAGCACAATTTAACGGCACATAAGTTACATAAAAACTTATGTGCCGTTAAATGGTACTTAAGTTTACATAAGAAATAAGTTTTTTTTAGGGAATCCTCCCTTATCTTGAATTTCACTTTCACAGAATTAACTGTCTTAAAAGTTTGCAAACAAACTGTTGTAAAAACGTTAATAACAGTATTCTTCGGTAAAGTTTTGCTATTAAACTACATTTGAACCATTTTTGTAGAAATACTATATTATTTCTAAGAAATACTAAAGCCAACTTTACCAAATTTCAGAAAGAGATATTGCATTTATTTTTTAATAAAAACATTTTTTGAAAAAGTTTCTTATTATATAGGGTTGCTAGTAATATCTCTATTGATATATAAATATTTCGTGTCACATTGTTTGTCCGCGATGAACTCTTAAACTACTGAACTGATTTTGTAAATTCTTTCACCTATGGAAAGCTATATTATCAGCTAGCAATATAGGCTAAATCTTATAAAGTTACGCGGAAAGTCGCGTGCAACAGCTAGTATAGATAGTATACAACTAACCATTTATTTGAGTGAGTGTGGAATGCCAGAACCCAGGCCTATCCCTTATAATCCCTTAACTATCCTAGTATGGTTAACAGCGCACCTGGTGCAGCATTGCATTGCGGCACTGTGGCTTTGCTTGTTATAGGCGACGGTAGCCACCTGCCATCAAGTAACCGTCAGCCTGTCTGTCGATCTTAACATTAATTATATCTATGTTGGGTTTAGCAATTATATGAATATATTGGGTATAGTAATATTATATTGGGTATAATGAACTATTCGCAATACAAAAATGTATGTAGTGATAGTCCAACGCTCGGCAACAAGACATACGCGGGTTCGCATTCTAGTTGTGCCTGTTCCTCGGCTGTGTCTTGTGGATTTTATGTGTCGATAATCACAAGTCAACGGTTAAAGTAAGCATCTTAAGAAAACCTGTGTGTACGAATTGTAAGAAAACCTGTACATTTTTTTTTTAAATTATATACTCAATGCCAATTCTCAATGAGCCTCCTCGTAATCCACGTAATCCTTAATCCTACGAGGTAAGTCCATATTTCGTTACACAGAGGTGATTGCTGTACGTGTGTTATTATTAGTATATCTAATAATAATTATAATATTTCACTTATATTCTTAATCATCGTAAGTCGTGTCATTATGTTTTGTTATGATAGGAAATTTAAATAGTATTATAATTGGTGAAAAATTAGTATAGAAACGGAGTTTCACAGTCATAAATTTTGCAGCACATTTGATGGCAGTAAACACTATGTTACAAAAGACAACACTGATTGGGCTGAGCAAGGGATAATCAAGAGATGATGAAAGAATTTCAGATCAAATAATTGCAATGGGCCGAGAACGGAATACTAATAGGCTGTATTAGGGCAAATATAATAGGGGGGTGAGTTGTCGTAGGATGGAGTACAGAAGTGTGACGTTGTTGTATTATAGGCGACGGTAGCCACCTACTATCAAGTAGATAATGTTTGCTGTTCAAGGAAATGTAGGTTTTTCACAAAAAAAAATTTGTCACCTTTAAAACGAGTGAACCACACTTGAAATTAACAAACACTTAAAAGTACAATCCATGTTTCTTTCTATGATTATATTTAAAATATTACTCTATGGTTTTATGAGATAGTCATATTTAATTTAAATAACATTTATTTTTGCAGATATCTGATTGGTTTCAAGAATTTATTAAGGAGCATAGAGTGCAAGGGAATTGCTTCAGTTTTGGGCATCAATTATTTTGGCAGAGGATATCTTCATCCACGAGCACATGAGAAGTAAATTAGTTTATTCAGTTCGGTGACAAATTTTACTTATTAATCTTGACGTTATAATGAAAAGGTTAAAATTAAATAACCTGAGTAACATTGCGAGGAGGCGGACAGAGATTTAATTGTATAATATCTATATAAGTATATAAAAATTTCGTGTCTCGTTGTTTGTCGCCGATGAATTCCTAAACTACTGAACGGATTTTAATAAAATTGTACACTGTGTGCACTTTGATCCAACTTAAGAGATAGAATAGTTTTTATTTTGAACCCGGGTGAAGCCGGGAGCGTGTAGCTGGTATGTATGTAGATATTGATGTGCTTGTGTGTGTATGTATGTAATAGGAATAAGCCTATTATACAGGGCGCCCCAAGACTATGCGACATGAAGGGAAAGTACCTTAAATATCGTAGATAGGATATTTTGCTGAAAGAAGACCTTATGTTATTTTTAAAAGTTAGTAATACTTGTATTTAAAGATTTTCTAAAAATTACGTCGTCGTCGTAAATACATTTTACGTTATTCCTTTCTTTTAAGATATACTAGAATTATTATTTTTTGTCCATTCTTTCGATTGGCATTTTAAAAATACGGGTGATATTTTTTTTTTTTTTCACATTTAAGTCGGTGCGATTCCCAGACGAAGCAAGTAATTTTTAGAAAATCTTTGAATGCAGTATTACTAACTTTTAAAAATAACATAAAGTCTTCTTTCAGAAAAATATCCTATCTACGATATTTAAGGTACTATCCCTTCATGTCGTCTTTTGGGACACACTGTATAAGCATAATCAATGAAGAAAGATAGCGTCTGCCTTTCAACCTAACGCTGAATGGGGAACCTTTTTCATCGTCACAAGTTCACAACAAAGGATGTGGTTGGTTTCCATGTGTTTTTATTTTAATTTTGTTTACCTTAACCCTTATGTTTGTTAGTGTTGTAAATATACAAAATAAAAGGTTATTTATTTAAGACATTTACATATATGTAAATAGAATCATAAAACAGAAACATCCCATGTTATGTAATCTCAATGTGCGAAATGTAATTACGTCGGCTCTACTTGGCTTCAATATTACAATCCTATCCAAAAAAAGATTCTTTTTTTTATGTTAAGATCGAAAAACAGGCTGACAACTAATGCCACAAGACGTGATGCAAGAGCGCTATCGACTTTAGTAGATAAGAAAGAGGAGAGAAAATTAGCTCTAAGATATTCCCTTTACATAAGACCACCGAAATATTTCGGTGAAACAGTATGGAATATCAGCAACTATTCCCTATCTATAAATCCTGTAATGCCATATCCTTTATCCTATAAAGATCAACGCAGTACAGTATCTACATCGGTATCTACCTATTGTAAAGTTGACTATCAGCCTACCTGTCGATCTTTACATATAAATAAGTTCTTTATATATAAGGAATATATATTCAGAAATAAATGAATTCCTAAACGTCTTTTTCAGATATATAGCTCACATGGTATTAGGCAGAGACCTCCTTGATAACACGCTAAACCTAGTGCCAGCCCTGATACCCTTACATAAGGATATTAAAGAAGATAGTCCTGAATATCAAGAGCTGGAGAAAAAGTAAGTGTCTTTAAAAGTTCAACAAATTATTTTATAATGCGATTATGCAATTTCATTCGCTCAATCGCTCAGATTCTCAAATGGACCGAATCTCAGGTGGACGGAAATAGTACAATCACCTGGATGAATATATTGTAAAGATAATTTTCAAGACCCGTATTTTTTTCTTCATTAGGTTATACTTAATGCCTACTAAAAAAATTGCACTCAATTATTTTCTTTGGTAAATAGGTGCATAAAAACATAAGACATTTCCGTGTCTCATATTACGGCCCTTTTGTAACAACATAGTTGGGACCAGTGGCTTTGTCCTAATTAAATGAAATCTAAGATACCTAATAGCAATCTAAATTCTTTTTGCGTGCGACGACACCGAGAAGGTTCGCAACGGCTTTCATTTCAATTATGTACGTTTATATTAATATTGATTGATGTCCATTCAGTATATTCTAAAACATCAATTCATTTCTAAATAATAAATATATATTTGGTGTATTTTTTATTCTATTGAATAAAATTCTATTGAATTCTTAGTTCTTAAGTTTAACTTTATTATTTGTATAGGGGCTACAAAATTATTTAGCCCTTAACTATTGTATAGTTTATTTCTAACTGCACAGCTAATTCGTATGAGCAGTTTGTTTTTGAAAATACCTCAGGAACCTAACGTATCCTTTCAAATCTTTGTGTTTCTTCATTTCTTTGGTCAAAAAAGTGTAGGGTTAATATAAAATTTAAAATATAGTAATGAAAAACTACATTTATACTTCTATACTTAATATTATAAACAGACAAGATTTGTATGTTTATAATGAATGAACTCAAAAACTACTGACCGATTTTAAAAATTCTTTCACCCATAGAAAGCTACATTATCAGCGTACATTAATATATTACATTGGCTATATTTTATAATAAAAAAATACGCGGACGAAGTCGCGTGCAACAGCTAGTAACAAATAAAATTAGCAACCTTAACCGGAAATCACAATAGAAAAGAAAAGCGCTAATAAGTATAGTGAATGCAAGAGGAATTTGGTGTAGGTGGTAAGGTACACAGCATGTTGGCTGCATTACTTGTCTAGATTGCTATGTTTATCTAATACCTACGTTTTCGTTTTTACTAGAAACCAATTAATAGTGGACAACAGACAGAGAGCTGGCAGCGTCAGCGACGCGATAGAATACTTCGACCAGACAGCCACACTCCTTGACAAGCTGCGGGCTGTACAAAAGCAATTGCGGGAACACATAAGGTATATTTGACATTTTATTCATTACAAACATTTAAATAAATGAGCTTTTTTTATTAGGGGCCAGTGCATATAGGAATACCCTAACCCTAAAAATAAATATATTTAGGGCCTCTTTCACCATCTGTCAAGTAGGCTAACCGTCATTTAAAGTCACCGGTAACTGGGAATGATAGAGATGATATAACTTTGTTTGTACGGTAAAAGTCCCAAACATTAAAAAGAAAATAATAAAAAAAATCTAAACCGAGTGCATAATTTAATAAAACATAAAATTATTTCTAAAAGTAACTAATCAACACTTTACTTGTAGTTGGTGAAAGAGGCCCTTAATCAATTTAAGTTAGATTTTTTTTTTTCTATTGTGCAGACATAATTTTATTGTTATGACCATTTAGGATGTTGGACCCTTTGGGCCCACAAGTTTTGACCCTACTTACGAAAAAGTGCCCTTTTGACCCACTAGTCTTGTTTGTCCCGTTTGATCTTTTTTTATAAAAGGTACAGTCTAACTAGCATTTTGTTAGTTTTTATTTTATCGGATCTACTTTACTTGTGATTTATAAAAATGAAACTAAAACTCAAACTTTCTCCTTATCTGATGAATTTGCCACGGTCCTCAAATGGTATATAGTTACACTACATTTTCTTCACGCTATCTCTTGTATCCTTAGGCGACGGTAGCCATCTACCGTCAAGTGGACCTTCAGCCTGCCTGACATTATTGTTAAAATTTAAATGAAATCAAATATAGGTGTAATGCTAGTTCCATTAGTGGCTGACAAATTTCTTCTAATTGTATAGAAATTGTAAATATCCTTGCACTGATTTAAACGCAGAGTGAAAACAATTTAGTTTTAATTCACTACGTGACTCGACTGAACTCTGTAGTTGTTCTCGGTTCGTATTAATAGATTTTAGCTCTTATCCTTACAGCGTAAGTTTCATTTTTGCGTTTGAAAACCCACCCATGTTTGTTAATGCTATCGATATATTGAATTAAAACATTTTATGAGCTTTAAAATTAACTTTCAGAGACGATAACATATAAAACTACATATTACCGTCATACAATGTAACATATAGCAATATTCGGACGGAAATGTTCGCATATAAGTAACAATTTGAGAACAAAATTAAGTAACTTAAACAAACTTATACAAGTTTAGTTGTAGTCTTGTAGAAAAGTTTTATAATCCACATGTAAAAACTGTTCATTGTAGTGACCACACTTTATAGTTTGCGACCGAACCACACCAAAAGTTAGTAGTGGCAGGGCACACTGCGTTTTGCAATCATTTGGGCAGCCCGTCTGGCGGCAGTAACCACCCCCTTACAGAAGACCGCCTTGAAATAACACCAAATGTGCTGTTGTGTTTCGGTGAGTGAATAAGGCGCGCTTGTAGCACCTTTGGCGTTGCTTGTGTTATAGGCGACGGTAGCCACATACCATCAAGTGGACCGTCAGCCTGTCTGTCGTCTGAAAAGTAAAACCAAGATAGTGGGTCTGGCTGTGATAATACAATATATCTCCATTATATTTAATAGGACTGTATGATCACTGTATGATCACTGTAGTAAAATGATAGGGGTGAGCGTACAGTCTTCAATAAAACAATTTTCAATAGATTATGCAAAATTACATTTATTACTCGGTATAATATTATCGCTTTACATCTGAGAAAATAACCACCAATACGCCAAGAGTTGAATTACCGATTAATTTACATTAATGAGCCAACGTTAATATGATATTTAAAAAAATACAACATGTTTTCCCTTCGACTCGGCAATACACTCGAGATTTTCAAACTTTGCTTATACTATTAAGATTTTCACAAATAGTACGTCTTCATGGTGATAATATACATATAAAAAAGAAAAGACTTGTACGCAGCGGCTTGCGAATTTATCTCCAAAAAACTTCACCGCTACATAAGCTACCCGTCAGAACAGTAGGTTGCCCTTTATGAAAAATATTTGTCCAACCTACATTAATAATTTATTTTAGTACTAAATAAATACTGTGTCCTAACAGTAGGGAGAAAAAATATCTTTAATGCTTACTTAGAATTGATGATTTGAGAAATTTTAAGGGAGGGGGTGACCGAAAGTCTGACAGAAGCAAGAAGGAGCGAAGCGGTCGGTGCTGGCATTCTCGTATTGGTGTGTGTAGTTTCTCCAATAATCATAGCTCTCGTCAGGAATGCAGTCAATACTATACAGGTAATTTGCTTTCTTACTCTCAGGTAATCTCGGGTAATTTATTTATTAGGTACTTGACAGGGTGTCTTGAAAATATCACACCGATCCACCGAAATAAAAAATATAATATCAGAAAATCTAGACAGATTATATGATGTTATCATGTAACAGAATAAATAAGATATTAAATAGATGCTTTTCGCTAAAGCCTTTATCGATTTATTTATTTACTCAAAATCCACAGCTTTCAACATACAATTTACAGACAAAAACAAAAACATACCTATCAGCCAATTAAGGATTTCACATTTATACAAATAGTATACAATTTGTATAGAGTATATAAATCTATTTTCTATTATCTATTTTCTAATTCATATAGAACATTTTATATATTTTTTTAGAGTAGTAATATATATTTTTAGTTATCCATCTACGTTAGTACTCATTTATATCGAAAAGACCTAAACATTGTTAATGATCGCTTTTAAATTGTCAATAAGATGCAGTCTTTGTCAACGGTCTTTTTAGCTTTCCTTAACATAGATGCTCGTCTAATTTCCAGGTGTACGCGACAAATTTATCAGAGAAAGCGCGAGAATTGGAGTATGAAAAAGAGTTAAGTGATACATTGCTATACCAAATGCTGCCGCCCAGCGTAGCTAAGCAACTGAAACAAACACAGCAGGTGCGTAATCATTGTATAATTTCTCTACCTACATATATCATTATAATAAATCACAAATTATCATTTTTGGATGATATTCGACATACTGATACTGACATAAACCCCCAAAAGGGTTTCGATACAACTGTGGCATGAAAAATTTGTATATAAAGCGTGAAAAAGTAGCAAACATACAAACTTTGGATTATTCTGCTGACTTAAAAGTCTCAAAGGCTTATTAAGAATTTTGGCTGTTAAATTAAAAAGTTGTTTACAAAATTGGATGTTGACCTTGATTAACCCTTAGAACGCCATTAAACTAATTATAATACTAGCCAAAGATGTGGTAATAAAAGTCTATTAAGTATCCTTATTATTATTACAGGTTCCAGCTGAATTTTTCGCTTCTGTGACTGTATACTTCAGTGATATAGTTGGTTTCACAGCAATAGCCGCGGTCTCGACGCCTTATCAGGTGATTAAAAAACCTTTTTCCAATTTTCTCTTTGTCTTAAGATAACCCTTTATAGGACCAAAAACTTTTTTCAGAATTAACGATACCCTAAGTACTTTTTGAATCCTTGACAACGTGTATGCAAAATTTCATGGTGATCGGTTGTGTAGTTCAGGCTTGAAAGCAATCGTAGTTTTTGAAGTGAAAACTTCTTTAGGCGCGTTGGGCATTTTTTGAGATGGGAAAAAACCATTGAACTCGCGACTTGTAATGACACCTTGTAACCGACACCTCTGTTGACAATTATAAAAGAACACAGTAATTTCAAATAAAAATAGAAAACGGCCAGTGATATTCAAAAAAGGTCGTCAATGTTTTTGAAGTGAAAACTTCTTTAGGCGCGTATGGCATTTTTTTTTTTTCAGTTACCCCTGTATTAAGTAATTTATACGTCTAATAAGTGCCAAATGGTTTCCATTGTAGGTCATAAGTTTTCTGAATTCAGTTTACAAATTATTCGATGAAAGAATAGAGTGTTACGATGTGTACAAGATCGAAACCATCGGCGATTCGTACATGGTTGCTTCGGGACTTCCCGTGAGAAACGGTAAGTTTGCTATTGTTAATATTAAAATATTAACTTTAAGCCACGATTGTATATCCTTTTTAATAAATAGCCGATGGCCACAACTTCGTTCGGGTAGACTTCATCTTACTTGAGTTATGAATATATACCTATAATAAGTAATGAATTAATAAATTTTAAATGAATTTTAAAATGAACAAAATTTAAAATTAAAATGTATAGGTAACTAAAAAACTAAGCGTCGGACTGTTCGCTCACCCATATATCCGTTGTAAATTCAATTATATAATTTAACTGAGAGTACACAATCAACCTTTATTATAAGAAGAACCTTTATTATAGTGTAGATAAGAACGATTGTGACTTCACAAAAATTATATTTTGCGTTGGAGTATTGTAAAGAAAAACTCTTCAATAACATTTCAGGTAACAAACACGCAGCTGAAATAGCGAACATGGCCCTTGAGTTACTCGAGGCGACCGCTTTATGCCGACTGCCTCATCGGCCTGATCAGGTACATAGGTAATACTTAAGTTTCAGTGTTTGCATGTTTTTCTTATGCTTTCATACGAACTAGCTGTTGTCTCGCGGCTTCACGCGCACTATATTTTATTGCCGTTGTGAATTTATTCTACCCTTGAAGCACTGATGTCTAATAGCAGTGACAATGTGTGTTATTTTTCGGTGTGGGATTTTTAGGTCCACGTCACGACCTACAGGAAAGAGATAGGTATTGGCAGCACGATCGCATTCGCTTCTAGAGTGTGGACGATTTCATGCGGGTATTGCTCAGTCTATACCCTATGCCTATGGTATACATATTAATATACATATATAATATTATAATAGTGATCTCACGTTTATAACCGACAGCTAATATGATTAATTTATTATATTTTTCTCCGTTATAACTTTGTTAAGGAACAATTCCTGCATACTAATCACCGCCTACGCTGCCTTTTTCGTTCATCTCATTTTAAGTAATTAAAAGTTTAATAAAGCTTTTATGGTCTCCGGATCAAAAGCTTTAGCTGAGTCAATAAATGAAACGCACTCTTTTCATTTACAATTTAATTTTTATTTGCACAATTTAAACGTACCAAATTTATACAATGTAATTAATTTGACTATATTTTACATTTAATTCAACGTTCTAAACAGTCACGCGTTTAATTACGACGTGTCTTGCGTATAGGTTCGCAGTTGCTGCAAACTTCACATTATCCGAGTCATTATAGTACCGTCATCAAAAAAATCCGAATAACAAAAATAGAACTATGTATTTTTTTTATCTAATAAAATCATAACTATAACTATAATATATAGTTTAAATAATTAAACTATAACAAGCAACATGGCGGATTCCCAGTCCTATTCTTATTTGACACGCATAGTAGTTAGTCATATTTGTACACCCATTGTATGTAAGTTGGTATAAATCGGTGTTCACAGATGTTGTGTATGCGGAGTGGCATCCACATTGGTCCGTGCGTAGCTGGAATCGTCGGCAGTAAGATGCCGAGGTACTGTCTGTTCGGCGATACCATCAATACGGCCAGCAGAATGGAAAGTACCGGCGAACGTAAGTATTGTGCTCAGCAAGCATATATATGGCGGGAGATAGTAATGTACGAACAATGAGTATCGCTATGGGTAAGGTGTAGGAGAGCTCTCTTACTAATACGAATGTATCTCTTACTCACACATCAAAATAAAACAGCACAAGTGCTGTTATTCATTCCCAATGTTTGCTCTTCTGTAAGTTGCTGCAGTAATGGTAACTGTAACTGTCTAGTGGATAAATGTGACTATCTACTTTTATCTAGGTACTTATAAAATAATATCGAAACATATTTATATACCCACACATCTAAAAAGAGGAAAGATTTGTTTGTTTATTTGCACTGAATAGGCTCCGAAACTACTGGCCCGATTTGAAAAATACTTTTACTATTGGGAAGCTATATTATCAGCGAGTAACATAGGCTATATTTTATAAAGTTATATACGCGGGCGAAGCCGCGTGCAACGGCTAGTTATAAAATAAAGTCGCTGTCAGCCTCTGTCTGTTTCTCTACTAACTTCATCTAAACCACACAAAGGATTTAGATACGGTTTTCACTAATGAAAAGAGCGATAAACGAAACTAATGAGGTATGACAAATAAATAATAATATGAAAAATAAAATTGCGAGTCTGAGCGAAGCCGAGGACGTGTAGGTAGTTTTGCATAAAAAAATCATTGGGTCTTATTGTTTTTATTAATTTCCGACCTAGACATAACCAAGTAGTTATTGATAGTTGAAGATCTGGAGAACAAAGTATTAGGGCACCTGTCAAATGTTATTAATTTCATATTATTTTCAGCCATGAAAATTCAAATATCGGACGACGTGAAAAGAGCCCTAGATAGGACAGGCCAATTCATTACCAGCCCACGAGGAGTTGTTGAAGTTAAGGTAATAAAAAAAAAATTAGCAATACGACTGTTTATAATATTCATTCCAATTATTATACGAATAGGTACGTAGTAATTCTTTTTTCTTACTCATTAATTCAGGTAACACAAATGAAAAAAAAAAACTAGGATAATAAAATTTGTTAGATGCCAATATACATTTTAATAATTGAAGACGTGAGTGGATGAAGGCTATAAGTCGCCACGGAACTGATTTTTGTACAAAATTATGATGCAAAGTTGTGTAAACAACCAAAAATATTAATGGTATGATAGCAAATAAACACTTGTATTATTTTTTAAAATAAAAAGTGAACATAACTCCTTCCATTAACAAATGTAAACTTTTCTGCATTTTTTGCTTTTTAAAATTAACAGTACATTACACCTTTTTCAACTTTCTATTTTCCAAAATATGTTTTAAATAGACGATCTTAAGGCCTGTAATATACCTTACCTTCATCAACGCAAAAAAACGAATAAAACCCAAAACTCACGTCTTCAATTATTATCATTTTAATACACTTTAAAAAAAAAAAAACAGCGGACTGGCTAACCATACAAGTTGGTTGCAAGTGCGCAGTGTGTCCTGTCCCTAAGTAACACTTATAAGCACAGCTAGGACTGAGGACGAAACTCGGAATACCCAGACACTATATAGACCTATATATATACGCTATAGGTAAATCTGAGTGTATAAGTAATGGTTTTCAGGGGAAAGGAGAAATGACAACTCACTGGTTGGAGGGAAGAACAGGGCCGTCCCCAGTTCGCCCAACTTCCACGTCACCGCTTGACTGCACGCCTAGTTTCCTCACCAGGATTCACTCGCAGAGGGGGAGGACTTCTCCGCGATATCAGCCTGACTCGAAACTCATTCAACGTTAGTTACTAATAATCATGTGATTTTTTAACACATTTTAATTTTAATCTTAATTTATATTAAAATGCACCAATTAATTCGTAAAAAATTTTTTATTCATTGACGTCCGATTGGTTCAGTGGTAGTAGGTAGCAATGCTTGCTGTGGCAGAGGTCGCGAGTTTGATTCCGATTAAGCCAAACATTTCTACATATAAATATGTCTGTTTATCTTGGTCTAAAAGTATAGCAATCAGGTTTTACCCATATTACAAGCTATGCTTAATATAGGGCTAGATGGCACTGTGTGACATGTCTCAATAAAATTATGATTTTAACGCATTTCGAAAATGACCCTTTGTACTAAATGATTAACTGTTTCTTCCAAGTGACTATAATAGCTTGGAAAAAAAATTAATTGTTTCCAAAACTATTAATGAAAAATAACGCTGTATTTGTAGATACAAAAAAAGCCTGTTAAATAATCTTAGCGTTTATTTAAAGAATATAGCTTCAATCGTCAGCTAGATGTAGTTTTTTTAGAAGTTGAAAAAAAAAAGTTAAGGTGCAGGTACTTATTAAAGTAGTATAAGATTCAAAATGTCGGCCTCAAGTTTGTGATTTCTATCATTAGAATGAGGCCAACGATACATCAATTAATATATGTCTTTTCAGAAGAACTATGTCAACATTGTTTCATTCTATCTTATATTTACAGTATAACTGTGTAATTAGATAAATATTAATTGAAATTATTAAATTGTTAATTTCAATTAAGTAAATATTTTAAGATTATTTGGGGTTTGTTACTATGCAAAAAATAAAGAATATAAACATGTTACAAACACCGAAACACGCATTTTTATTTCATATTCTCTCGAAGTCTGTCTGTTTGTTTAACTGAGATAATCTTAGTCTTAAAAATATTATATATTATAAAAAATATATAAAATATACAGTATATATACCTATTATGATCGGACTTTCACTGGTAGGTAGAGAACTCTTCAAATTAGGCTACACTTTATTATATAAAATTATATTTTCATACAATAAGTATGATTTTATGTATTATAACTACCAGGTAGATAATATTGTGGGATGTAAAAGACTCCACATTAATTATTTACATATTTACACACATTTATTATATACATTTGGAGAAACGCACGAATGGGCGTTTTTACATTACGCACGATGGGCGTTTGTGGTGATGAGTGGCGAGAAAGCGCGTGCTTTCTGTAGCAGAGTTGAAGGCCGACTGTCTCTCGTTTCCGTGCTTCTTCATTTGAAAGAATGACACGGAAACTAAAACGTAAGTTCCAAATAGGTAACTTAAAGGAGGTCGCCACATCAGCCCCCCCGGAGACCGTAGGTCGTAACGAAGAGTAGACTGGAAGGAGTGGACAGCACTTGGTGGTACGTTGCTGGGTGATGGCACCAGCAGTGTCCATTATCTGGATCGATGAACTGGCTGCTGGAACGTATCCGTGTGCGCCAGCCTGGATAACGCTACTAGGAGCGCGCGGTCGCGTCGACTTACTCAGGCCAGCTAGCTTCTGTCCGAAATCTTCGATGACGTCGTAGTTCGTTTTCGTTTGACGACGTAGTCTTCGACGAAAAATGCAATTTCGTAGAAAAAATTTTCGTTTGTTTCGAATGTCACTTTGTCAACAACATGGTAACTATGGAAAACTGTCCAAATTTTTCTTAAAATGTTCATTTATAGTCGCGGGTCACCAATTTAAATGTGGCATGAAAAAGGCTTCACATTAAATTATTTACATATTTACACACATTTATTATATACATTTGGAGAAACGCACGAATGGGCGTTTTTACATTACGCACGATGGGCGTTTGTGGTGATGAGTGGCGAGAAAGCGCGTGCTTTCTGTAGCAGAGTTGAAGGCCGACTGTCTCTCGTTTCCGTGCTTCTTCATTTGAAAGAATGACACGGAAACTAAAACGTAAGTTCCAAATAGGTAACTTAAAGGAGGTCGCCACAATATAATTATTTTTATATTACTCTTAATTGTCGTAAAATTTTAAAAACTATTGAAATTAGATACAAAAATATATGTGTTACAAAAAAGAGTGACGGTAAAGGTGATTCTTTAAAACCTATTTAATAATTATATTACTATTTTACTTTACTGAGATCCGTAGACTAGATCTCCGACATAAGTAACCCGGCGCGATGGAGAGGGGCCGATGTACGTAACGCCCTCTTTAATCTAAACAAATAAATTATTGTATACGAAATACATTAAGCAGTTCACTAGAAGTTTGATAGATGGTTCTTATTTTATTTTAATTATTTCTAACCAAAATATGATTTATGAGTTACGAAGCAGTCCACTCAATATTTGCTAGATGGCGCTTGTTATGAAATTTAATTAATATTAATTACTGAAGATTCTAACTTTCAAAAAATATCTGTAGTGATACCTACCTATAAATAAAGAGAAATTACATAATTACCTAAGAAGCTTATTTACGTAATCTTGCACCAATCTCTGATCAATTCAATGATCAATCTCTGAAAGTGTTTGATGCATAGCAACACCGTAATCAGGCAAATCAATATTTTCTGAGAACGTGTACCTACTCTAGTGAACTATTCTTGTTTTTTTCTCTTGTGAACTGAGAATATTATATCTACTTAATGAAGCAAACAACCTCACTATAGAAAGATAATATTATCTTACATCAAAATATTTCATCTAATGCGAGTGTCATATAAATTTCTACCTTGACGGTAAAGGTATCTGTTATCCACTATCCACAGCCATACCAGTACCGGTGTAAACATACTTTTGTCAAGATATCATTCGAACTTGTCAGTGCCAGTGACGTTCAGTAGGTCGGTGTGAGTTTAATTTTCAATACAAATATTTTATGCTCTCGCTAGCGAGTGCGGGCATTATAAAGTTATGCTAGAAAAGATCATGCAGACAGATACGGAAAGCCACTTTAATTTATACTACATATAATGTAAAGATGTTACTAACAACATTACAATATATACTTATAAACATTATATTAGATGTGAGATATATCTACCTACTTGTTTATGTAATTTTACCAATGTGCAATTGTTTGTTGTTATTGTTAAAGGCGACAATTGCCACTTACCAGCAAGTGGGCCGTCATCAAAAAAAATTGTATGCTGTTAATTTCTTTGATGCATGAAGGTGTCCAAACCAATCTTGTATTTGCAGCTCAATTGTATCTCCATGAAAAACCCGTCATTCCGATAATTCATAAAAAAAAGTTTAATTTCACTTTATGTTGCTATGTATTGTACTACTACATAAGAAAACCGTAAACTGAGTCACAGGCGATTTAATTGTTCAATTATGACAACTGAAAACGCTATAACATTAATAAGATTATATGTTCGCTGGGACACCTCACGTAAGTGAGTGACCAGCTAACGTTACACGAATGACTCTGAATCATCTTCAATTCGATAACTACGTGACTCAAATGATTACACACTAGACAATTGATATATTTATTACCCGACAATGTTCTGAAATATGCAACCGGCTGATGTTTCATAGAGTCTACGATATACTCGTATGTAGTAGTGGCAGGGCGGACCGCGTTTCGCAGTTATTTGGGCAGCCCGTCTGGCGGCAGTGACCACAGTGACTTACAGAAGAGTATCGTGAAATAACGGCATGGGTGCTGTTGTGTTTCAGTGAGTTAATAAGAGATACCAGAGCAAATTTCCCTATCCCTTATCTGTAATCCTACTATATGGTCGGTAGCGCACTTGCATCGCCTGTGACGCTGCTTGTCTTATAGGCGACGGGACCCACATACCATCCTAAAATGATTTGGTTTGCATTGAACCGGTTATTTCACGGTGGGTTTCTGTAAGGCTCTCTGTAAGGCTCTCTGTTTCTGTAAGTTAGTGAACTGCGCGGGAATCAAACCCGGGACTCCTAGGACAGAGCAGTAAGGCAAGCACCTTAACCAATGGCATGCTTTCCCTCTGGTGTTTGTTTAAATTTCTTATGTGATTATTCACATAAGAAAGTAGCTTAACAAATTTTAAGCTTAAAGTAGCTTAGTAAATTTTAACAAAGTAGCTGCTTACTTATTGTGAGCAATCTTAAGAAACCTGCTAGTCATAAAATATTAGGAATTTTAAAGAGATATCGGCGTTCACCATTCATTTTTATTTTCTTTGAATCTTATCCTAATACAAAAGGATTAAAGAAAAGAAACCACAAAATTGAGCAAGAGTTTATTCACAGATCATTCGTAAAACACTATTTCAATTAAGTACATACATGTATACGCAGTTAACATTAATTGACTTCAAACATGCATTACAATAATGTAAACAGTTCTACTAATAATGTACTGATAATTATTTAGGCCGGTTACAGAGTTCGCCTGACCGTCGGTCCGTACTGTCGGTCCATGACGATACTCACGACCGACCGTCGGTTTGTTACCCTTCAGCGCTCTCATAACGAACACACCGACCATATTGGTACAGTCGCACACGAAATGGCTGCGTTTATGAATAGTTTAATTGTTGCTTATTATCTTCTTAAACGTTTTAGGAACAGAAGTCATAAATGTATCACGTGCACACAATCGTCACCAAAAGATCATTTCAAGGGAATTCACTACTATATATCATGAAACATTATTTAACACATGTTGAAAACCGCATTAAAATCAGACAGATCGTAAAGCAATTTAATGTTAAGTATACTATGAAGATAAAGCTAACTAAATTAATATTCATTACGAAATCGCTTTTTACGATGATGATACACGCATCCGTACGGTCGGTCGTTTGGTGAACGATGCAGCTCTGAACGCGTTCATTTGTTTCCATAGTGCGTCAGGCGACCGACTGTTGTACGCACGGTCTCCGTACGCAGTGCGTAGCAATATACGCGTGCGTACGGTCAACCGAGCTCTGTGACGATTTCGAATTTGCATACGAATGATGAGCGCGACCGACGTACGGACCGACGCGACGGTCAGGCGAACTCTGTAACCGGCCTTATACTTTTATAAAAATATATATATTTTGTTAACAAAAATGTCTAAAGATTCCATCGATTAGTAAAGTATTAGACTATTGATGACTTTTTTAACCTACAGATACAGACAGATGGATTTAATAATGACATCACGAGTGCTCAGCAGTTTGAAAAGTTATCAAGAAATACATATAGGTATAAGTAATGAATCATCTTTCGTTTTACAAAGTGGACAATGGAAGTAGGTACAAATAACATTTACCATTCAGACACAACATATAATTATTTTAACGATTCTAAGAAAGATGTCTTAAAAATAAATAATACTTAATTTGATTTATTTTACAATAACACTTAGAAATGTATTACTACAATAGAATTTTCTAAAGTAAATTATCCAAAGAAATTTACAAATTAATTCTAGTTTTTTTATTTTTTTATTGGGTACAGTAACTACATGAGTTTCTATTTAAAGTCTATTACATGTGAATATAGTGAGTTAAAAATTAAAATTTTAGAAATCTAACGACAGATTTGAACTTACTAATATAGATTTTGTGTTTTTTAATAACATAAATTCGTTTATTTATATATTTTTTATGTTTGACACATTTCGTTAATAGCTTTGACACAATACCTTTTTTTGTTTTTAACTATTTTTGTGCAAAAAAAATTAAAACATTAAAACCTTTGAACAATTATTCAATGATAGTTATTGAAGAAAACTTTATCATAATTTTTTTCAATACATGAAAAATAGGACAGGATAGTAAAAAAAATGATTTAAATCGCGAAATACGCCCTGACTAGCGAAAGTGTTACAAGAGTTGCATTAATCAATATTATTTGAACTCTAATAGCACACAAACGTGTTCAAACTGGAACTCTAGTTATACTGGAGGTTTAAATTTCGCCTATAAAATTTAATGAGCTCCAACAACGAACTAATTGTCCGTGTAAAGCGCTCTATTTACAATGGTCACGTCAAACATTTGCCATTTTAATATATATTGGATATACAATTACATAACTGATGGACATAACTGATGTGGTTGTTTTCATTTTGAGATAATATTCGATGAATAATTTATTATAGTTTATCTCAGGCATTTTATATGGCTGATAAGCATTCCCCTTTGTGGTAAATTACTTTAAGATTTATCCAATATAATGTATAAAATATATACCTATCCTTTAAGACCCTGACTTTTTAGTTCTTAAGTCCCGGGTTCGAATCCCAATTATTTAAACTAAAAAAAATTTATAGTACACAATACGTGTGTATTTTTAAGAAGTTATAATTAGAAATCAAAAAATTATAACCTAACCCCCGACATTCTATTGAGACCATTCTGAGCCCAAACACGTATCTGTTGTTATCTGCTTACTGTAAGTTGCTGAGGAGTTGGTTATCCCGCAGATTACTTGATGCTGCAGCATCAGGTAAAGGTTACCATATCATGGATGTACCACCGAAATGACTGTTTACCAAAATTTCAAATCAATCGAACCTGTGGATGTTGGTGAGCAGAGATCCTTTCGTCAACTAGGAAATGAGCTGATGATATTGCCAATATGCCTAAATAGGATAATCATAAATTGTAGCCGAGAACTATCTCGATCATGTCAGCTTCCAAATGGGTCAAAATCTGAACATCAGTTTGGTAGATATGATCCCACAGAAAGACACACAAATACATAGACAGAGATATTATACACAGATAGGTTACACAGATCAACTCCCCTGATTTGCGTCGGGCGTCGGGAGTTAAAAATACACTCGCTGTGTGTGTCAAATTTTCTTTTTTATTAAATTTTTATTTATGGCACTGGCTTTCAAATTTTCATAATGTTATTAAGACTCTATGAACAGTTCAATAATATTCTGATCGAAATCTTTCAATCGCAACGCTTTAGGACTATCTGGACGAATTCCTCCAACTTTACCAACGAGCCAGAAGGTTTCCATCATACCCTTGCCCTGAAATAGAATCCAAAATTATTTGATGCAAGAAATTTTCTAACGATTTGTTCATCATTGTCCAGCGACTTCTCTAAGCAGAAGTCTCTCTACCGGGCTTAGGTATTTCCAACATCTAATACCACTAAAGTAGTCTAATCTGTTTTAGGTTGGATAAATTTAGAAGTATAACAGATATTTGTTGAAATCGCCCTCAAAAGTCATAAGAAGTTTTTTTTTTAATCTATACTAATATTATAAAGAGAGAAAATTGGTATGTTTGTAATGAATGAACTCAAAAACTACTGGGCAGATTTTAAAAATTCTTTCACCTACTTATAGAAAGCTACATTACCAGCGAGTAACATAGGCAACAGCTTACTTCTTAATATTTTTGTCTAATAAAAACTTAAGCCGAACCGTTTCAACCGAACGTTTGACTTTTGGGAGTAAACATAAATCTATTTCCCAACTTACTCAAACATAAGTTATTTATAGCAGATACCGCTTGGGCTAATAGTTGCATATGCCCCACCAGTTAAGCAAAATAATCATGTTAATGACTACATTATATTTCAGTAAAATCTAGTGAATATGACCTCTGTTATACTTTCATTTCATTAACCATTTGTCTTAAAACAACTTCAACCCTCATCTGGGTAAGATAATACATCTGTTAAGGGTGTACGCCACCGTTTTATTGGGGCATGAAATTTTATTACCTTTCTCAGATAATAGGGCCAATTTACACATTTCACAAACTTATTTCAGAAACGTGAACCTCACAAATCAGTCACAAACCTCACAATCACAATAATTAAGAAAGAATGTTTAACTTTTACAATTTATTACGTTTCAAAACAATATTTTAGTGTAAATCGACATGCCCAAAACAAAAAAAAAGTAAAGAGGGTTGGCGTCATTTTTTTTCTTTCGAGGCCATTGATAGAATCACGAAACAGATAAATACATATGGAATGGTAATGTGGACGGTTAGCGCGTTTCACAACTATGACCTGACGGTCATACTCAAGGTCATTTTCAAACAACACAAGAACAATAATATTGAATCTGGTACTTGTGAGAATCGGTACACGAAAATATAAACATATACACAAAAGGCCAAGTTTTATTTCGGTCACTCAATGGTCAAATGGTGAATGAAATGTCTGCCATGGGGGTGATAGGCTGAAAGAAGTGTAGTACTCGTCGCATGAAGAACTTTTTGAAAGTGTTTCATCTCTAGGAAGCGGTTTTGTGTAATACGCTTAAAATTTGTATGCATGAAGCGCATTATTGATTTTTCAAGGGAAAAAAGTATATAAAGCCGAACATCTAGGCCCCGATACTACTTAACCATATGAGTATAGGTCCCATAATGAGATTTGTTACTTTCAAATTGTGCTTATTGTCGCGAAAGTTGAAAATGATACCAACTTTACCCGTATCCCTTTATGCATAATTATATATTCTACTACGTAGGCCGCACTGGAAGTTTTGCATAATTCATAAATTAAACAAGTTTAAATCAAAATAATGCTTTACATATTATACATTTTTTAATTCTGATTCTGACCATTGATCTATTGGCATGTTTACCGCGAACTGATTGACAGCCATCACGGCTACTCTCCTCAAATCTTTGATTTTCGGTATAAAATTCCAGAGTGTGAGGTCCGGACAATGTGCAGGATTTTTCAGAGGCTAAAAATAACTTTGTTTTATTTGCCGTGTACTCTGTCCTGGTGCAAAAGAATGCGACTTCTCGTATTTTTTCTATGCATACTTGCTTGGTAAACAAATGGTGTTGTACACAACTCAGCATTAGCACTTTTTTTATGTTCAAGTAGGATTTTGCAAACTGGACCCGTGAGGGGGAAAATACGCAATCATTTTTTACCCACGTTTCTTGCCTGCATTAATTTTGCTGGTTTTCACCATTCACGAACAATCTAGAACACCCATCGTGAATGGGTATGGTTTTTTTCTAGTTCAAAACAATAAATCTCAAACACAGAATTGGAATGTCCGCGGTGGTATTCTAACAACATAATTGAGCCTATTTTTTCTAATGTCCATTTTTGTTCCGATAATATTGCAGAACGTACTTAGGTCTATTAGCAGGTTTACCGTAACCATTAGGCAGTAAACCGGGATAGCAAAGGATAGGATAAGGCAAAGGAAAACAAAGATTTTAGCTAGTAAGATTCTTTTATTATATAAAAAAGCTGATAGATAAAATATTTTAGTAACTCCTTCTCAATGAGGCGATCTTTTTTTAAAAATTTTGTTATTCTTTTATATATTTTTAAAATGTCAAAGTTACCTAAATATTATTATGTTGTGATACGCAATGAATTTGTAGTCACTATACAAACTTTTATTTTGTTCTTAACGCCTAAGTATTTTGATAATGAATAAAAATTTACCCCACTTACCGGCACTTCAAGTATACCTCTGGACTCAACTTCGTATCCACCGATCTCGTCCAGAGCCATTTTTGTAGTTTCTGATATGTGAATTTTCATTGCTGTTAACATAGAAAGTTTTATAGTGTTATAAAAGCTCGATTTTCGTGAACAAATTTTTCGGGGAATTTTCAGATATTTCCTATTGCACTAATAATAGTGAATTAGAAGATTTTTCTGTCTTTTGACATTATTATCAAAAGAGATTAATGTCATTATTTTAACTTGTATGAACCTAGAAGTCCCTTTCGCAGAATGCTAGGTTAAAAAGCCAGCAATGCTAAAAGCACAACTAATTATATCCGTTACATGTTAATTAAATCTAACTCAAATGAATACAAATAGCCTATTTCTATATCTTAAACCTAGGTACAAGTTAACAGTGTAGGGGCACTCCTACTAAGTATAAAATACTTGTAAAACTGCATAAACTTTTGACATTACTTCCTATAAATCGAAGACAAAGTAAGTATATCAAGTAGTGACAGGACACAATGCGTTTCGCAGTCATTTGAGCAGCCTTGCTGGCGGCAGTAACCACTCGTTAAAGAAGACTGCCGAGCCCATATCCCTATCCCTTCCTACTTCCTAATCCCCTAATTCCTAATAAGGTAGGCAGCGCACTTGCAACTCGTGTGGCGGGCGTTGCTTGTGTTATAGGCGACGCGACGGTTATAAATAATAACATTAGTAATGACGGTTTCCTATTATCTATGGTTGTAACTTACCATTAAGTAGAGCGTAAGTCTAATAATGAATGTAATGTTTAAGACGGTAATAATGAAGGTCCCATAATTAAATCAAAATTAAAGGCCTTAGCTAAGTTTAGATCCCTTAAGATGTTAGACTTGAGATAATTACTATTAGCGACTTATAGGGGAAGGGAACAAGCAAAATTATGTGATAAATAAACATAAATAGCCTAGAGGGACTATTTAATTAGTAATGCTCAGTAGGTAGTAGATACCTTCTCCCGTACTCTCCATCCTGCTGGCGGTATTGATGGTATCACCAAAGAGGCAGTACCTTGGCATAGCTGTGCCTACGACTCCGGCGACGCACGGACCGGTATTAATACCCGCTCGGATCTTTAGATGCTCCTCATTGCGGTGAGGCACTCGAGCGCCATCCAAACTCCTCATCAGAGACAGAGACATGTCTGCTATTTCTGACGCGTGACGGTTACCTAATAATGAAACAATCATCATCATAAACAGCTCCTCAATATTAAAGGCTCACTGCTGTAGTTGAGATCTGCATCAATCACTAAATCACAAGACTAGACGCGGCTAGCTTCCATTTTTTTCTTGCAAAATTTGAGTATGTCGTCGAATCAACTAGTTTTGGGCCATCTGTATGGCTGTATTTTCTAAGAGCTAAGATAATTCTAATAACCTGACTGCCCTGCTGGTAAGCAATTGGCTAATTGGCAACTTCAATTGTCTAATTATATCATTATTCTTATACATATTTCCTATTATCTATCTAGCAGCATCTATCTATCTATTTAGCAGACACTCTTTCGATAACACATTGAGAAACTAGAGCCTTTTCATAGGTCCACAGTTGCCATATGGATATGACATAATTCATCACTGACAACACATATTTAGACACTGATATAAAAAATATCATTAAGCGTAGTTACGTGACCACCGTGAAGCTTTTTGAATAAAATTTATACCTATATTATCCAAGTATAGGTTGACGAGTTAACCAAATGTTATCAGAAAAATTCTTATGTATTCTTATTCAATAAAGTTAACTTATTGAAAGGGAATTATTGTTATAAATTGTGTGGTTTTTAAGAATTTGAACCATTTTTATTCTTCCTTGAAATTTTAAATCCTTCCCATACACCAAACTTGTACTAACTTCACTAACGGTTGGCAATGTAATGCCTTCCGTTATCATGAAACTTAACTGCCGGCAATAATTCAACCGCCACCGCCATTCCCCAATACCATTCATATGTTTGAGTATCAGCATGAAACGCTCTCGGTATTTCATATGTCATTTAGGCTCGAAAATATATTTCACTCTCCTCACCATTTGTTTGAGGCAGTCCAGACACAACCATATAAGCGTCGCCTATTGTCTCAACTTTATACACGTCATGTTGCAATATTCTTTCATCGAACAATCTGGAATAAAGGTCATAACATATATATATTAGCATCAACGTTTATAATGGCTTTAAGTAAATTTTATTATAGTTCTTACGAAGTTGTTCCACATCGACTGGGTTTTTTTTAATTCGAACTAATTGAATAGTCTTTAAAGACTAAATCGTAGTTATTAAGTTAGCTATAGCTTAGTTATAAGTTACAACTTTGTTTCAAAACTTTCTGAATAACAGCGCTTAAAAGCGGAATTTACGCTTCATAGACGAAACGGCTAATAAAACCATCTTTATTTATATAAAAATTACGTGTCACGTTGTGTGTCCTCTATGAACTCCTAAACTACTAAACCGATTTTGATAAAACTTCGTAAATATGTGTAATTTGGTCCAACTTAAAAGAAAGGATAGTTTTTATTTTGAATCCGTGCGAAGCTGGGAGTTGGCCAATAGTAATATCGCGAGACTGACTAAAATAAACGCAGTCTGAAATAAGTTCAGCTTTTCGCTGTTAGATGGCGACAGCCAGTAAGCTTAAATTGCGCTATCGTTTGGTTTTTGCCAAAAATTATTTAATTTGGTCCAACTTAAAAGATAGGATACATAAATTGCACCCCGGGCGAAGCCGGGAGTGGGTAGCTAGTAGTTAATAAATAAAATTAGAAATAATAATCACTTGCACTAATGTTGAAGAAAAATAATGATTTTCCATGTGCATTTGTAAAACTAGTAATCTTCGATTATATTATTATTTATTATTATTATTATTCTTGGACTCCTTAGTGTTAGACCATATTATTTCTTGACAAATTAGAACCTCAATTGAAAGCATTTTGTAAGTAATTATTTCTATAGTCTATAAATATGATAAACGTATGTAATTTCTAGCTTAGAAATTCCACACATTCCTCTATCGTTCCATATTAATAACATATGCGTATGTCCAACAATTATTATATCAAATCAAATATACAGTTTTCATATTCAAAAGAAAATTAAGCCTAAAGGGAAATCCCAGAATTAAGTATTTTAAAAATTTTAACTTTAATTTCTTACTTGTAAAGAATGTTGAGCATGTTAATAACTTCCATGGGCGTGCTGTTAGCCGATATATTAGTGAATCCTACTATATCGCTGAAGAAAATTGTGACAGCATCGAACGCTTCAGCCGGCACTGTCCTCTGAGCTCGTAATCTTTTCAGGACTGGTGCTGGCAACATCCTCGAGAGAAGTAGATCACTCTTCTGTTTCTCTGCCACAAGCCTTTGCGTACTCAGATCTATTGACCTTGTAAAAGTCTGCAATGAAATACCAGTTTTTTTATTAAGCCAGTGAGCATTAAACAAAATTAAGAGGCTACACGAAATCGCAGTTCAGTTAAGCAATAAAATAGGTAAGAATAATAATAGCTAGATTCTTTGTTGCGATTTGGAACAGTAACCACAGCTTTAGGATAAATACCACCTTGAAAGAACTACATTCGCTTTACCTATAACTCTACTCTCGGAGTGAGTAATTGATGTCAAGACAAATTCTTCTACCGTCTTATTTATTATTCTTTATCCTATCAAGATGGGAAGCACAGTTGCATTCTTGTGCTTATCGACAACAATAAAACCTTATCGAGTAAACCGTCTGCCAACCGAAAACAAAAATAATGTAATTTGAAGATAACACACGTAATAATGTTATAAGGTTAACATTATTTTAATTTTTATATACGTCAGAACTCGTTTCAAATATAGATGACTTTATATTAAGTGAAATTTATATACCTACGTAGGTATATTCATTCATACGTACGCCGTATCGTGGACACTCGCGATATCGAATCGAATAGTTAAGATTATTTTCTTTTATAAATACATTATTATAAAAATAAAAGAAAATAATCTTAATTTATAAAATTATTATGAAATTTGGTTTGTTTAGGTTCGATGCATTGCATAACATATTTTACTAACTATTAGATTCGATATAGCGAGTAGGTATCCATGATAGGTACGGCGTAGGTATATAAATTTCCAAAAACGAATTTCATGATTTAATCATTTTGCACGATGAAACAGAAAATTTCAGATGTAATTACTGTGAAACGGCTTAACAAGAAGTCAGCAGAGCATGAAATAAACCTGGTGTTTATGTGGTCTATTAGATTCAGCAGTAAGATAAAGTCTACAGAATCTCTTTTCATGTTTGTATGTGAACTCGCAAACGTACGTGGATATAAATTAAGCACGTACTCTCGTAACACGATTGCAATTGTACGACAGTGTTATTTGTTTAAATTGTTCACTGAAAATAATTATATATTATGGATGTAGCTACGTTATGTAGAAATTTCTAATTAATAGATCATTTGATCTATTAATTAGATCTATTAATTAGAATCTATTTATAGAAAAGATTTTTTACTGGTTACATATTGAGAGAGATCAAAAAACAACAACCTACTTTTAATTCAGTATACCCGTCAGCGGGCAGGCTGATGGTCTACTTGATGGTAAGTATCAACCTGTATGTACTGTCGCCAATAAACACAGTGTAGCTAATAAAGATATATAGAAATTTCCTTTTAATGGATCATCTTTGATCTTTTTTAAACTTTAAACTGATCAAAAACAATAACCTACTTCTAATTCAGTATACAGCAGGCAAACTGAAGGTCTGTTCTACTTGATCATAAGTATCTACCGTTGCCAATAAACAGAAGCAACACCATATGTGCTGCATGTACATATATATGGTGCCGCCCTGTCTTGAGTACGAGGTATTACAGACAAAAATCTGTTTACGATCTCTAATAGCGTCGCATTACCAGAAAAAAAAAATGTCACTTAACAATCTTGATTTGTGCGTTATTGAGTGACAAATATAGGTAACAAATGTTCATGAATTTTTGTAATAAAATGAGTATTGAACATTTTTTTTTGTATTAAATAGCGAGACGAATTATCTTCTCGATAAATGTATTCAAACTAGTTCAAACATCGACGTGACGCGACGATGACAGGTATTAATACGAGTACAATGACTAACCTCAGACCTTACACAATTTTTACTAAAATAAGCTCAATTTACTAAATATAACCTATGATTAATTCATAAGAATACAGGCGCAATATTACATAACAATTTTTTGTAGCTTCTCGGAGATAATCGAAGTGTTTCAAAATTTGGATGATTCAAAAAAAGGAATTTAATTTATGTTAATTAATGAGCTTAAAAACAAATGTATTGTTGCTGAAAATTTTTATTACTGTGACACGAACGGTTTTTTTTTTTTCGGCACGAAGATTTTTTTTTTTTTATTATTATTATTTTTTTTTCGGAAAATAGATTATTTTGTACAAATTTCGCCGATTCAAATTTTTTAAAATTCAGTCTAATATATGCACTGCATTTTATCATGCACTGTAAATCAAATGAGATTACGAAAATAACGCTTTTCTGCTAAGTTCTCGCCTTAAGTGGGAAGGGAGAGGGGGGGTTGGTAAAAGAGCTCTCAAGCTACTAATTTATTTACATAATTAATTAGATTACTTTGATAACATAAATACTCGTACGTTCTACTTAGTAGGTACAATCGAATATTCTACAGCGATTACAGCTACTCTGGCCATCGGACCTGTTTTTATTGTACAGGTGGTCAGACAAGTTGAAGGTCTACTTGATGGTATGTAGTCGCCTATGACACAACGCTACAGGTGAAGTATGTGCGCTGACGACCACAGTAGGACAAGAGATTGAAGTTCTGATATGATTACAAATTTTTTATGGGTACATAATAATTATAAAAATAATAGTTAATAATAATAATTTTTTAATAACTTTTTTTTTTTTCCTCCTTTTTATTCTGTTTTTCTTTGTTTGTACTGTAATCATATTTTGTTATTTTTCTTTTATCTGTTCTAGTATTTTTTTTTAATATTGTGTCTAATTGTCTTTAATTCACTTTAGAAATGGTATTCACCTTTAATTGATTGCCACACAGGTTTGTTATATAATAGTTTTTTGTTAAGTTGTTAGTTAAGTGTATATGTGTGAGCAAATGTTGATGGATCTTGTGTAAAAATAAATAAATAAATACATGAGTGTCAATAGGCTGTAAAATTTAGTTATTCGTATGGTTGCATATATGTACATCTATACACATCTATAATATTATAAAGAGAAATGATTTGTATGTTTGTAATGAATAAACTCAAAAACTACTGGACCGATTTTACAAATTCTTTGACCTATAGAAAGCTACGTTATCAGCGAGTAACATAGGCTATATATTTAATAAAGATACGTGGTCGAAGTCGCGTGCAACAGCCAGTTATAAAATAGAGTAGTTGTCCGCTTCTGTCTGTTTCTACGCTAACTTCTTCAAGTCACGATATCGGATTTTGAAACTGTTTTCACTAACGGAAAGACCGATAAACTAGGAAGGTTATAATCTCAGAACAAAATAGCATCCTTACGAAGCCAGAGGCGGGTCGCTGGTTATTGAATAATTAAATAAACGTTTGAAAACTGAAACTGCTAGCCGCATTGCGCTATAAACTCATTGTTACGATGAAATTCACGTTTGTAATGAAACAAAACAGCAAATGTTAGATGCTAGTACAAAATTTTACCCAGTCGAGATTAAGCACCTTATGTAATTTATTTTTGTAAAATTTCTTATTTATTAACTACACAATATTAAGGTTTAAATTCAATTATAGCATAACTAGCGACCCGACCCTGGCACGAAGTTAAAATTTTCAAAAATCCTTTCTTTTTTTTATTAATAATATTTTTTTAATCTTATCATATGATTAAGTTACAAAATAAACCAATGTTCCAAATTTCAACTTTTTAGATCTAGTAGTTTTGGCCGTGCGTTTATTAAAACGATTTTAAGTAAGTATAGATTATCTATTTGAACTTGGTACAACACACGTCCGTGCAACAGGGCAGACACAATACAATATAATTTTATAGTTCTGTCTAACCTGTTTTATAGTCTTTTCGTAATATAAATTTGTACTATGGAACGGAAAGCTTCTCAATGTTGAACTTTACAGAACTTATAAAAAAGCTGACGGTCCACACGATGGTAGGTGGCTACTGTCATCTATAACATAAGCAACGCCACATGTGCTCCAAGTGCTTTTACCGATCATAGGAACTAGGAAGGGATAGGGAAATGGGCTCAGGTATCTTACTTCTCAACGAAACAGCATACATGCTATTATTTTACGGTGGTCGTTTGAAAGTAAGTAGCTGTCCAGATATGATTGCGAAATGCCACTACTTTTCAAATCTAGAGCCAACTTTGGAAAGGTCATTTTCAAAGTTGACGTAGATAATAATTTTATTTTAAAAAAAGAATTTACTCGTATATATAAAAAAACTCTGTTACACAATAGGACGCATTCTTGAAAGTCGTTAAACCAGACATAGGTACAAACGTGGTCTTTTCTTTTTCATATGTGGTACGAATAAAATAATTAATTAATTGTAGCTTCCTCTAACGTTTTCCCATCGCACGACAATTTTATCGCGCTACGATATCGCATCACCTGATTGAGCGATCAATGGCCATTTAGTGCGACGACGCATTTAGTATTGCGTAACAGAGTGCAGAGTATATATACCTTTAGAATATAAAAAAAGTTTGATTTTTTTGCAACATTTCGCTTGTAAACCCCAATTTAATACTAAATTAATAATAAAGTACGAACATTAATTGAAATTTTCTACTCAGAATAAGATGAAAATTAAATGAAAATGGACTAAAAGAGACTAAAACCGTTATAGCATGTAAGTAAATTTTAGGCACTCCCTCGTTTGTTAAATTCTGAATGAAGGGTATTCATGAAAAATAAAGCATTCACTGGTTATTACTTGGCACGTACAGACAACCACAAAATTCGAGAAACAGTTGACCTCGTTAATTCTAACAATCTATGATAATAATCCTTACATGGTATATATGTCGTAGGCCGATCGTTTAACTGGGCCGATCGAGATCTGCCTGGGCAGATCATATGCCGGCATTACTTGATTTCGTCAATTATTTCATGATGAGCCCAGAATAAAGTTGGGCAGATCGATGAGACAACCTATTTGTCGATTTTCCCACTTGGCCACATCGAGATATGGCTAGGCGCATCGTAATGTAGTTCAGCTTCGCGACGCTTGTGGCGCTGTTTACGCTCTGTAAGCTGTGTCTTTACGTGCGATAAATATGGCGGCGTCTTAAAAGCAATAACAGTGAGTCGATTGCAGAAAAAAGTGCTTTTCAAGTGAATTACGAAACATGAACTTCTGACCAATTTTTACAGGTTAGTTTTTGTTTGTAAAGAAAGGCATCTAAACTAAATGTCTTGTGCTAATTATAACAATAAATCATGATTATATACTTTTTTGATTTCTTTATGTCATATAGGTAAGTGAGAGATTAATAACAAATGTTTTATTTTTTTAGCATATAAAAAAAGTAGGGTGTCCTTGCAACAGGATACCTCAGACTATTAATGGAGCTCTAAATATGATATAATGGAAATTTCAGGCTAAGAATTTTTAATATTCTAAAAGGGATCCTTTTAGAATATTAGAATCGGTTCGCATAATCTCGGTACATGAATATTTCAGTATTTTAACGGAAGTGCACAAGGCTCTTAGATATGGCGGTAGGGAAAAATCATAGGTACATAATATTAAAAATAAAGTCCACATTCCTAAGAAGGCAATATACGGAAATATACGTTAAAAGTTGCGGAGCTCGCGAAATGAAGAGATCTTTAATTTAGTAAAAAAATATTATCTAAACTTCATTTTATTTGCGTGTACTTTGGTCACACTACAAATCGATTTGCCCAAACATGGTCGGGCAAATCGTCAAATGTTATACTTTGAACGATATGGCGGTTATTAGAGCGGCATATCAAGAAATGCCGGCACTTCATGATCTACCCAGGCAGATCTCGATCGGCCAAGATAAACGATTGGCCTACGACATATTTAAATTGAAGCCGCTGTCCGCGTCTTTCCATCTGTATATCTATCGGACTCCTTCTAAACCTCGCAACGAATTTTGGGCTTCGGACCCTTTGGTCCTCAAGTTCTGACCCTGCCTAAGAAAAAGTGCCCGTTTGACTGCTACTCTTTTTGTATGTCCCGTTTGACCCGTTGTTATAAAAGGTATAGTCTAACTAGCATTTTTATCTGGGTTAGATAATTTTTCACAGAAGGTTTATATATAAACAATCTCTTCTTGCCTCCAATAATAAAATAATGCTAGACTTAGATAGGTAAATGATCTATTCCATCTGCTATATTTTTTGCGAAGCGAAAAAGGGTGCTAACAGTTCAAGGGTGTAGTTTTATGAATATTGATCACATACACCGGGAGTGAAACACTCTACCTTTCGTCACTTATGCGAGGAAATGGAAGATAAGTTCTAAAAAGAAAATTTGTATCATTTTGTCGTATTTGTACACATCGACAATGTATGCTAATTTAACATAATATTAACTTAATAAACTAATAATATTTATTGTTACTGGAAAAATATTAGGCAAACTTTATTTTAAAATTTGATTTAAAAACATTTTCTTCATTTTCGCCATATAAAAATACATATTTATATTTATATATATTTTTCTGGACAAGTGACTTATAGTGAGTATTATTCGTAAAGAATGGAAAAAAAAAAACCAGATTAGTTTTCCCAATATGTATAACTAGAGACCCACGCCTGCTTCGAACGGGTGAAAATTTTTCCTGCAATTCATATACACAACCCTTTATTTAACGGTTTTTCCATTAGTGAAAACCGTATTAACATCCGGTGAATGGTTTATAGAAGAAGTTAGCGGAGAAACAGACAGAAAATAACAGCGCTTTTATTTAATAATGTGCAGATAGTATATATTATGTACAGATTGCCTCTCCTTAAGGAACGTAGGTACCCATAAGATGTGACCTATTTTTTTACAATTTGTAAACCTCCTTCCCCCCCTCGGTGACCGCCCGTAGTATATGCCAAGACTCCCCCCCCCCACCCCTCCTCTAGTTTTCACGTAGTAATTCATAAGTATGGTTTTAAATCATTTTTTGCAAACAGAAAGTAAAAATAATAAGAATTTTGCTCATACTTATTTGTCTTTAAAAACAGCCCTTGCCGCGTGACGCCAAGAGTGCGTTATTCCTTATAATTACAAGTGAAAAATATATTATCAAGCAGAAAAAAGTTACGTAAAAACAGACAACGTGGCAAAAACCTAAGACCACCATCCCCCCTCCCCCTGTGAAAAGCGTGTTATTTTGTAGATTTAAATACGGGTACGTTCCCTTAGGCCTTAGGGATGTAAATTGAATTCACATCTTAACTTCGATTCAAAACTTAGTGCTGTTTAACTTTAGTTCTGTTCTAAACTTCTAAAACTCCTAGTTCTGTCTGTTAGTTAAGATTGTTTTACAAAATAAGACACATAAAAAACGGAATGTTATTACGATTCGTCCTCAATATTATACCTAACAGTATCTAAACTTTTATTTTTTATTCAATTTGTTTTAACATATTTAATGTGAAATTTATGCATCGACTCAAATATTGGATGAAACTTTATACTCACATACATAAATTTGAATATTTTATAAAATATTATGCAAACATTTGAATATTTATGTAATTTTAATATTGCATATGGTTCGCATCAAACCGTACTACTGCGAAACATAAGCTGTCCATTGAACTCGTACAAAACCTGTATGGAGAGGTAAACATTATTTTATTAGTCTTTGTACAGAAGACATCGCGACATCATGTCAACAATATACTTCGTGTTATTAGCGGAAATTGCATTCTGTTTAATAGTCAGCGAGTCTATTATATTTGGTTCGAATTTAAGTGTTAATATTTCACAAGTACCAAGAAATGCTTTTTATAAAAGAAACGTGTTTACCAATAACAGGCAATGTGCGCTTGGAACTTATTTTTGTCTTCAACAATGCATGTCCTTGGAGAAGTAAGTGTGTGTGTATATATAATATGATAGAAATACCTTTGCAACCCCCGACGCCCGACGCAAAAATGAAGTTTTATAAGTTTGACGATCGTGTCTATGTAACATGTGTCGTATGGGTGTAATTGTGTATGGGTGTGTCTGTGTATGGCATCGTAGCTCCCAAATGGATGGACCGATTTTAATCAGTTTTTTTTTGTTTGAAGGCTGACATGATAGTGATGGTTCTTAACTATAGTTTATGAAGATCTGTTCAGGTGTTTAAAGATTATCATCTTATTTCTCAGTTGACGAAGGTATCTCACTAATTTTGACGGGTTCGATTGAGTTGGAATTTGGTGTACTGTTACTTCAAGTAATCTGCGGGAAGCCCCCTATAGTGTCTGCAACAGCCCCCTTACAGCAGATATAGCGTGTTTGGGTTGAATAGAATGTCGGGGGTTGATTTGTAATTTTTAATTATAGCTTGTGATTTGATTAATTTAACTGGTTTTTGAGCCACATTAATTTTATGTTTTATTTTTTATTTATTCCAGATATAAAATATTGTGCTGCCGACATGAAAACTGTTGAAGAAATCCAAAGGACTTCGATATATGTATATATATTTAAAGTTAGGTAATCGTATTATCAAAGAAAATATTATTTCAAGTTTTTATTCTTTTAAATCAAATCTTTTATTTTTTATTTGCAAGTAGGTAACCTAAAACTTCTATATTTTTATATAGGCGTGCATATTATATGCAATAATGTATATAAAACAATAATTAAAAATAAAATAAATAATAACATTTATTAGTTTTTTTATTTCTAATATCTACAATTTCACTAATGTGAAAGTTTGTTAATGATCCCAATACAGTGGATCTCGGGCGAAGCTGGGAGCTGGTCGCTAGTACATATTATAAAAATAAAGCCACCGTCCGCCTCTATCTGTTTCTCTCATTGACTTACTAAGTATATAGTTTCTCTGCTAACTTCTCCTTTAAACCTAAATCGCGCAACGCTTATGCGGATGAAAAAAAATGCCACACAAACACCCATATCCAAAGCCGGAAGCGGGTCGCTAGTTATGTAATATGAGGATATTAATGCCTAACAGGAAAATGTCAAGATTATAGAAAAGATATGCCTAATTATGTAGCTCCCTTGACAACGTTTCATCTCAAAGAAATAAATGCCTTAATAGAACAAGTTATAATTATGTTCTTTTATATCCAAACCGAATACTCTATCACATTAATTTATGAAGATCAATTAACAAAAATAATAGATAGATAGATTTTTACATTGAGGTCGACAGACAGGCTGGCGGTCCACTGGGGGCGTTCAAGTATTACGTAACGCAATTTTTGAAGATTTTGCCCCCCAAATGTAACGTGCCGTAACGTTTTTTCTGTACCTTCCCGCCCACCTCCCCGAACGTTACGTAACAACCAAGTGACCATTTTTACCAACGAAATGGGTTGCCAACTTGGGATAACAAAATAAAAATGATGTAAAATACACTCGAGGGATTCCCTATAAAACATAAATGAAAAGGGATGCTGATTTGGGAGATTTTAATTCTCTAGTTTTAAATTTTTATTCAAAAAAACAATGTTACGTAACGCGTTGTTCGAACCCCCCTCCCGGCCACCATTACCTAACGTACACATATGATGCCATACCAATGCGCTGATAGGTTACCTTATGGCGCCGATAAGGTTGTCAGAATAAGGGATAAACTCAATAACTTACATGCACCAGTTCGCTCGGTGATTCTTAGAATAAATCTATACTAATATAATTAAGTAGAATAGTTTGTTTTTTGATTGAACGCGCTTATCTCTGGATGAAGCCGACGGATTAGAAAAATCCATTTTCCATTTGATAACCCAATTCTTGAGGATGGTTGGGCACTACGCAACGACCCTTAGCAATTATGTTGAAAAATGTCAAAAAGAACGGCTACCTGAAAAGAAAACGGCGGGTGAAACCGCAAGACACAGCCTAGTATCAATTTATTTGTTACTAGCTGGTGCCCGCGGCTTTGTCCTCGTTGAAAAATAAAAAATACTTATAACACTTGATATAAATCCTGACCTCGTCATCGCGATCTCAGATTAAATAATAGTTACTACGTAATCGTTGTGACGACTTATGACTTGACCTGTTGTTGATAGTACTTTGGCCAGGCGTTAGTTTTTTATTTTATTTTAGATGATACCTCGGAAACAGTCCTTTTTCTCTTTATGAAAGATTTTTAATGATAGATTCCTGGATCCCTGACAACGTGTATGCAAAATTTCATGACGATCGGTTGAGTAGTTAAGGCGTTAAAAGGTGACAGACAGACAAAGTTACTATGGATAGTATGGACTAGTGTAGATATGTCTCGCAGTCTGACGGTTCAGTATGTACAGATACAAAGGTGAAGGTGACCCCCTAATAGGCGTATTGTTCCATCATGTAGTATGCGCAAAAGGAAATTGTTAAATGTATGTAGGATGTTGAGCAATGGGCTATAACAATCTAACACTTACCTATTACTCACTTGATATTTGCCCTATTTAGAATGATTTATTTGTATGTGTATCTCGAAAGGAAAACACTTTTGATTTTATTTCGTATACGTCTTTTTCTTTAAAAATCAGTCTGTCATCGAATGACTGACTTACGTGTATGTGTTTGTGGAAAATTTGCTAACAAATCAAAATTTGAGATGATATTAGTTTCTAGAAAATATATAATATAGATGGGTGAAAAAAATTTCAAATCCAACTTGTAGGAGTGGAAATTTTTTTTTAAAAATTCTCAAATTATACAAAAAATTTCAAAAAATAAAGTTTCAAGCAAATATTGTTGAGAATTTAGCTTTAGGTACATAAAGATGTTTATATAACTTTTTTGCTAAAATTAAAATTAACATAATTAGGGATGTTTAAAGATATAGACTTTACTGTAGATACTATTATTATTTTCTTTGCTGCCGGGCAAGAATTCTGTTCATGGGGATTTCCCAGCATCTATGGGACCTTAAAAAAATGTTTATTTGTGATCTTTTCCTTGGGCGCAAGTACATTGACTCAGTTCATCCAAACCCTACTGATGTCTTATTATTAAGCCGTTATTTCATTTAACAGTAAGTAGGTATACATTATATTATTATTTATAATTACATTTTGTTTACATCTTTTTTGTTTTTTATAAAAATATATAAAATAATCCGTACTAATATTATAAATGCGAAAGTATGTTTGGATGTATGAACTCTTTCACGCATCACCATGAAATTTTGCATACACTTTGTCTGGGACACCAGAAAGGGCATAGGGTACCTTTCATCGTTCAACGCGGGCGAAGTCGCGGGCACCAGCTAGTAAACTTATACATTTAAAAAATTGTTGTTATTGTTCCTCTTTTCTTTCCTTTTCTTTTTCTTTCTTTAATTTAATTCTTTGACATTAATTAATAATTAATGTCAAAGGGCAAACAGATAAGAAAAAATATTAACACCTACTGATACTACGTGAATTCATCGCCCAGGATTTGATCATTACGTACACATCTCTTGAAATTTTGTGATTTCGTGAAATTTGGATAAATATTTCTTGTTTTTCACTTATTCTTGTTTGCTATTTTATCTGGTATCCATGCTGGTATACTGTTACTAGAGGTGGTTAATATAGCGCCTAGCATAGTATTATAGCACGCTATTTTTCTAAAGCGCACAGCGCGAGGCGCCGCGTGCTCTCTGGAGATCGAGATGCAATTGAGTCAATGATTCATTTGAAGCGGTCTTACTGATTCGAATCAGTGGATCACTTCGAAGAAACGTGTCACTGAGGCAACTCAGTAAAGAGCGACACACGCCTATTAGTCATCGCGTAGCGCTGTTGCTATCGGTGTTACCATGCCACCCTTTAAAAAAAAATGGAACTCCACGTCTATGGCGCACAGTACGATGATAAAATTTTTGAGTAGGAAATAAATTGGAACAACTCATTGAGCAGTTGCCATTGCACAGTCGATAGAACTCACAAAGAAAGGCTAAGATCGCTGAAATAAAAATGAATAAAATTATGGATATAAGGAATATAATAGTTGAAAAAAAAATATATAACAAAAGAATCTAGCTAGCTAGCTTTGGCACACCACCACACAGCCAAGAGCTAATACTTGACTTCGTACACGCTGTAGTTAGTTTTTGGAAAATCCCACAGGAACCAAAAATTTTTCCTAAATAAAAATTATCCTATATGTTAATCCAAGTAATAAACTATCTGTTTGCCTAATTTCATCTAAATTCGTTAAGCCGTTTCTGAGATTAGTGTGCATAGACAAATAGACAAAACGTTTTATCTTGGTAACACAAGTATGTACAACTTGTACAATTTTTTTTTAAATATTTAATGGACAGACACGGCTCGTTCATGATTTTATTATATGTAGGTATAGATGAATGAAAAGTATAATCTGTTTATGACATCGATTGAATTGGTGGGTAAATATAGAACTGATCGAATACAGAGTCATATCGAAATGTGGAATGATTTAACGAACATACATATATGTTTGTAAACTTGTTTGATATACTACCTGAAATATCGGAAACTATAATTTAAGTCTGAAATTCGCAATGCAAATTATTGTAGCCATTAATTCACGTTCGCTATTCATTGCCTGGTTCATTGACTTCGGATGCTTTGTTGTAGCATAATAACATTACTTTTTTTATGTTAAGATAGACAGATGGTCCACTTGACAGATGGTCATAGGTGGCTACCGTCACCTATGACACAAGCAACGCCACTATGACCTTGATCTTAATAATCACCCATGACCTTAGCAGTTAATATGACCTATGACCTATGACCTCAGTATAAGGGCTCTGACGTTCTTACTGACATACCGAAACACTACAGCACACATGCTGTTATTTAATGGTGGTCTTCTGTAAGGGTTTGGTTAATGTAGCCAGGCGAGCTACCCAGCCATTACTTTCCAAATCTAGACCAGAGCCAATTTTGAAAAATTCATTGTCAAAGTTGGCCCAGCCGAGAATCAAAAGCGGGACCCCTGAAACCGAGCTAGGCAAGCCACCTTGACCACTCATCCAATGGGCTCGTCAAGTAGCTGTCAATGGATGTCGTCGCGTGAAAATGATTACGTCAAATAGGTACTACGTGACGTGAAAATGATGCGTTCCACGTCCCACGTATTACAGCACTTTTTTTCTGAATCGAAGTTACTTTTTGTCCTTTTCTGTATTACCCCTAACAACATGCATGCAGAATTTCAACATTGATTATCTATTGAGTAGTTAAGGCGTGAAAACATAACAAGAAGCTCACTTTGTTATTTATAACAAGTATTAATTAGGATAATTGTTTCATTATAAAAGAACTACGGTCAATATAGAACTTAAACCACGTATCTTATACAAATTGAACACTGTACACACAATATGTACCATTTGTTTTGTTAATTATCCTGTTATGAGTTTTCCTATTAATACTATTAAGTATTTTTTTAATATCGAGGAAAATTAAGAAAAATCCGAAGCACTGATAAGAAAACGGTTGCATATTCTTTCGGAAAATCGGGACATCCAATACTGCATCACTTTATTTTAATGTAAAGATCGACAGGCAGGCTGTCGGTCACTCATTGTTACGTTGCCTAATTAACACAAGCAACGCCATATTCACTACAAGCGCGATGCCAACCTTAGTAGGTTGAAAGATTAAGAATAAGGGGATATGGGTTTTGGAATTTCTCACTCACTTACTGAAACTGTCGCCAGACGGACATACCAATTTATCTTTAGTGCTTATAGATTTAATGTGGAATTCAATATCACTAATTTATTTTCAGTGTTTATAAACTATAGGTAAATTTATAGTTGGCAGCAAGATCATATCTGTCAAATTCCGCTAAAGTGTCGAATGCGTATTTGAATGTCTCAAATATAGAACTCGATCAAATATAGAAATATAGATTCGATTGTGCACGCTAATCTCAGAAAATACTTAACGGATATAAGTTGGTATAATTTAGATAAGTTTTTGAAATAAAAAAAAAACTACCATAATCACGTATTGGCTTAAAACTAAAACTATGACGAAGTGGAAGACCTACTAATAGTAATGCAATAAAAACAGACACACACACCCCACACACACACCCACACACACAGACACACACAAACACGCGCGCGATACTACTTTAAACGAATTTAAAGCCTGACGTTCTTACTGACTCACCGAAACACAACAGCACATAATGTGCTGTTATTTAATGGTGGTCTTCTGTAAGGAGTTGGTTAATATAGCCACGCGAGCTAACCAGCCACTAATTTCCAAATCCGGACCAGAGCCAACTTTGAAAAATTCATTGTCAAAGTTGGCGCCGCCGAGAATCAAAAGCAGGACCACTGAGACCGAGCTAGGCATGCCACCTTAACCACTCATCCAATGGGCTCGTGTGTTATTATATGTTACGAGTAAGATTTTCTATATATCCAATGAATATACCATATATACAAAAAAAAATATCCTTTAGCTATCGAGAGTGATAGTGTAAATTAATTTTGAATGTAGATTATAGATATAGTAGCTACAGCATCAAACACTATGCTGCGTAGAAGTCACGTCAAAAAAAGTCCACAAAGACCCCGAATAGTGATCGAGCTATCAAATTGATAAGGACATAATATGCGATTGTGACGTCATTTCGATTTTAGTGCGACGATTGAGTCTGAGGCTCTGCGCATGATTCATATACCTTTCGTAGCAACGTACAAGCAACGTATATAACGCGGCTCGGCCATTTAGTATTAGTACGATCGAACAACTAACAAGACGTAACCATGAAAGGACTAGTGATTTTATGTTTCGCTTTCGCGCCAATCGCGTATTGTGCCTCCTTATCGGTGATCAAATCTGGGGAAAAGTCAACAAATTTTTACGATTTACAATCATTAGTTTCAAATCGAGTACAAGTAACAAATAAAATCGGTGATTATTCAGTTGAAAGTAGTGTCTTAAGTGATACGGCTTTTCTACCAATGAAAAGAGTGAAGCGTGATTTTCTTAAAGATGGACGCAAATGTGCGGAAGGCAGCTTCGTTTTCAATAACAGCTGTTTCCCTTGTATATCGAAGTAAGTTATGTTTGAGAATTTGCAATTTAGAATTTAAGTGGTGACAGGGCACACTGCATTCGTTTTGGCAGAAGTAACCACCCCCTAACTGAATACCACCATGAAATAACAGCAAATGTGCGATGTTGTGTTTCAGTGAGTGAGTAAGGCATGGAAGAGCCCATGGCCCTATTCCTTCCTAATCCCTTATCCTTAATCCTACTATGATGATGTAAGGATAAGGGATGAGGATTGCGGTCGGCAGCTCACTTGCAGAACTTGCAGTGTTATTTGTGTTATAGGCCACTTAACATACAAAAAGGTCAAAAACACGACCTTAACATAAAAAATGGTAGTTAACCCGCAAGAAATCACATATAATATAGAAAAAAATGTAATGTAAGTAGGTATTTATTTATTTTATGTATACATACAATATCTCGCTACCATCGATGTTTATTATATACATACAAACTCATTCCTTAGTGGTCAAAATTGTCGAAAACTAAAACAACTGTAAAACATCCATTTTATTTTTAAATTTTGCAAACTTTTGAATAGCCGTATCTTTAAAACCATTTCGTTTACCAATATTAAATTATCCTCTTTCAATTGCAAATTTAATCTAATTAAAAAGTGTGCATAACTTTTGCCGTAGCACAGGTCCTTGGTAGAAAAAAATCGAATGAAAATTTTTTAATGAATTTAACAATCATCCGAAAGGCTTTACCATTTCATAACCATTTCATCAGTACCAACATGTATATAAAAAAATCAGAACTACCTCATTTGATTTAAGGCAACGCTGCTTGTTTGATACGCTTTCCGTGGACTACCACTAGAAAGTGAAAAATAGAATTATTTTCTATTTCATTAAGAAAAAAAATTAAGAAGAAAAGAAAAAACAAAAACCGATTTCAAAAAACTTACATGGTAAAAACAAACTAAAAATTCGAAAATAATATTTTAATTAAGTAGGTACTTCAAAATCAAAGAGATTTAAAAGACAATCAACAAAATGATTGATACTTATATCTGAGTCGGTGCCAGCCAAGGACATAAGTCTACGGTTTCTCCGATTCCAAAATTAACTGATGTTTATAGTCAATCCGATAATAATATTACTAGTAGTACGGTACCTATGTCGGTATGTTACATATTAGTAATGTCGGCCGCTTAGCAATTATTTATCTTGGCTTTGCTGTCAAATTTATTGTTCCTTACGTAGACGCCTTTTCTCACGTAAAAGTACTTAAATTTTTTTTTCGTCTATAAAACCAAAGTGTGGGGAGAGCCAACTTTTAATTTAAATATTTTTAAATTTAAAGTTGGCTCTTCCCACAAAATTGTGCGAGACGACTACTAAACCGAAACATAACTTTAACTTTACATAAAAATTTTAATAGAAAAATATGAATTAAAAAAGATGTAATTCTTCTGTATGAATGACCATCTTTTAAAAATGAGTATATTTTTATGATATGTGATCCCAGCATATCATCAAATAAAACCCATATCAAAGTGATAATATTCCCAATTAATATTACCAAAACGTAGATAAAAATTATAATATTGTTAATTATATATATTATTCTGTATACTTTAGGTATAATTATATAGTCTGTGATTCTGTACATCTTCATTTCAATCAGTCTACAAGTTATCTACGTCAATTGTGTGTGCTATGTTCTCAATAAAAATGTTAAAACTATTACAACAAGTTATTTATCAATAATTAATACAGTATCAATAACCAAGTGGGATTGCACAGTATAGATGTTTTCCATATTATGTTAAATAATAAAATATTACAACAAATATAATGTTATGATGTAACATTTTTATAATGAATGTTGACAGTCTGCATGATGGTAGACTACCGTCGCCCATGAACACAAGCAATACCAGGGAGGTAAAGGATAAAAGATACAAGAAGATAAAGATTTATTACAGATAATAATAAAAATAAATAATGCTATCCTAAATTATGTTATAAAAGTATTTAGTATATCTAACTTCTAAGTCGTATAACATTAATGGCTCTTAATCTTATACGACCTTAACCTTTAAGTATAAGTCGGGGTAAGAAAAGGTTCATCACCTTAAAGTCGACAATTGCTTGCACTAGGAATAATATTAAAATCATGCCAAAATTTCAAATTCAAAGCACAAGGTTACACTAAGGAGAAATATTTTGTTCTATATTTTGAGAAAATCAAATTGTAGTTTTAGGATATTTCTGCTAAATTATGTAATTCCAAAAATATCCCATCTTATCGGAGATCAATCAGAGATCAAACAAACAGGTTGTTATTATTATTTGTGTTTTAACGGTTGAAACTTGTACCATTATGTAAAAGAAATTATAGATTTTACTGGGAAAATATAGTGTAATTTGGTTTATAAATATTTGATTTTTATGGGTTTCATAGATATTTAATTAAGTTTGAAAGTATTAAAAGTTTCTAAAAAGTATGAAAGTATGAAATGTATTTTTAACTTTCGAATGTTATTCCCATTTACAACATGTTCATTCATACAAAAGCTATCGATATGTGGTGGGCCATGCAAACGCGTATGTCGTCGGCACGTTTGGAAATATATATGATTTCGATGCGTGGGGCATCTAAAAGTCACCAAGCCGCGTCTTTTGTATTCAAGTTCGCTGCCAAGGCGTCACGGAAGACTCGTCACTGACGCAGCGATGGTGACGTTATTGACGTCCTACCTTTATGGTTGTAGTGTCGCTGACGCCCACGTGTATTTAGAGGTTTTTTAAATAACTAAAAATATAAAAATATTGAGGTGTTTACTGAATTTCAATTACACTGGTGTCTCGGCATAATATTGTTTTATAATTTAAGTCGAGAAGATTAGATGATACGCGAAAGAAAGTCAAAATATGATTTGAAATTGAGGCAGAATTAAATAAACGAGATAAATATTTTGAAGTATTACACGAGTATTACTTCTTATCTCTAACAAAAGCTATCGCCCGGCAAAAGCGATGCAACTAAAGTCACCAATAAGTCACTGACGCAGCGACGATGACGCTATTGACGCCGCGTCATTGACGCTTGCTTGGAAATCCTACCTGACAGCAATTTTCTATCGTGTATCTATAAAAAACCGTCTGTTTTTTATTGCCAATAAAAATCTGTACCGAACGAGAAAGAATAACTAACTATATAACACATTTTCCTTTTTTTACAGGTACAAACCTTTACTGAAAATGTCGAAGGATAAAAAGGCTTGTAAAATGTGAAATTCCAACAGAACGACCGCACTACGGAAGAACTAAAAAAGTTAATGTACCCGAAAATGCCTTAATTATTTAATTAAGGCCATAAAAATAATTAATTATTTAATTGTTTTTGTGTGATTTTTAAGAACTATGCTGTGCCAAACGAATATTACTGTACCAAATTAGTATTTATTTCATTTAGTATATAAGTAGTTTTCCAATTTTAGGTACATTAATTGGTATTTATTTAATTAAATTATATTACATTTATTAGAGATTATGACTGTGTTAAGCAGTATTGATTTTATTGACAAAATGCTCAAGATGCTCAATTTACTCTTAGCCAAGTTAGTGTGAATGAGCTATTAAAATAGATTAGATCTGGTATAATGTACGAGTATCTTTCAAATAGTGAAGGAGTTTTTATATTATGAAGTCTTAATTATATTATTACACCTACATGTGTCGACGTCTAGTCTATGGTTTAGGCTTAGCCTAAGTGTGATTGTTAATGATTCGCTCTCTTGTTTTGGTTTCTGAATAAACGTTGTCTTCTTGAAATGTCTGATCTTTAATTTCATAATACTAAACCAAGAACCCTCGCACACTGAAACACAACCAACAAGCTGAAAGAATGCTGAAAACTAACCAGTTTTACACTACTGATGGCCGGTCTTTGCGATAGTTAGCTGCTCAGTACGAGATGAACCGCAATTTCGGACATTTGAGTCTCAACAAAATGTATTAATGTTTAGAAAGGTATTAATCTTTATATTTTTCAAAATAACTTATTTTTCTCTTAAATAATATAAGTAATACCTACAATGAAAATTTAAAATTATAATATTGACTATTAAATTAAATAAAACTTCAAATAAAGCGTTCAGTTTTCATTTGAACGAGTTTGAATTTTAATATAAAAAAAAAACTTTTATACAATTTGTTTTTTTCCAAAATACTAAAGATTTCTTGTAAATCCTGACAGTTATGTAGTAAATTTTGCACTACCAAAATAATTCATAAGTAAAAAAAAAATGCAATGAAAACTAACGGTATGTGGTGGTGAGTCATTCAATTTTCCTTCACAATTCAGTTGAAGATCATTGGCACTGCCAGCTCATTAACGTCCCTATAGATATAGATGTAGGTGACATCATGCATGTATAAGTACAGGTATATTTTATGTATACAGGGAAAGTATGAGAGTTGCACTGTACGCTCTGACTCATACTTAATCTATTGATATGTTTTTATTTTAAACATGACGTACAGGCCGATACTAATAGGCCTGCGGTTAAACTCATGTTGACTAGGAGGTTAGCCGAGGCATTTATACAATGACTTAGTCCGCTTCCCAAAGGAACAGCACTTTTTTCCTGGATGAAAGAATTTTATGTGTTTTTCTGTACCTCTGACAACGTATGACAACGCTTGAGTAGTTAAGGCGTGAATGCGTAACAAAAAAAAACTCATTCGCATTTATAAAATTACCAGCTGGTGCTCGCGACAGCTGACTTCACCGCGTTCAAATAAAAAAATAAACAATAAAACGCCTGACAAAATATATGAGCAATTATTGCTTTTACTGTTTTGCCAGGCGTTGAAATTTTGCTTTTACAAGTTCTCTCGGGAACAGTACTTTTTTTCTGGATGAAAGGTGGGCACCTTTCATCCAGAAAAAAAGTCCTAACTCTGTGTCCCTGACAATGTGTATGCAAAACTTCAATATGATCGGTAACAGACAGACAGATTTACTTTTACAAATACAATATGAGCACCTATTAGTTAGGATATAGGATGGCAGCATCTAAGCTTCAGGATCACTGAGGGTGGTGCAAGTGTACAGCCAGCCTTGATAGAATAAGGGATAAAGAAGCCATTGAAAAGGGATCTAGTCTCTATTACTAACGCATCGAGAGAGAGACAGTTTTTGTTTTTATGTTTTAAGTCAGCAGACAGACTAACGGTCCACTTAATGGTAGGTATAACACAAGCAACAACGCAAGGTGCTGGAAGTGCGCTGCCGACTACAGTAGGATTAAGGCTAAGGGAATGGGGAAAGGATTATAAAATGACTTACTCACTCACCTAAACACAACAGCACACGTGCTGTTATTTCACGGTATAGGTCCATTACGGTATCTGTAGAGGCATACTTACACATAAAAGTATAAACAGGCATATAATAGGTAAGTATATATAAGAAAGTACAATAACTATAATTTTAGGACAATTCTACATAAAAATAAAAAAACTGCATTTCAAAACTACAGTGCATTGACTGATAGGGACTATAAACCTTATATCAAACTAGCGATCCGCCACCTGCTTCATACGTGTGCAATAATACTCTGCAAATCATATAAATAAACCTTCCTCATTTATTGCTCTTTCCATTAGTGAAAACCATATCAAAATCTGTTGGGTGGTTTAGAAGAACGGAGAAACAAACAACAGACAACGACTTTATCTTACAATACATATTATGTATCAAATTAAATTGTAAACATATATAAAACTATAAACCAATTAAGTATCTCATTGGGTGCATCATTAAAAATGTCGAAATAATTAAAAATATTGACGATACTATTTTCAATTCTAACATAGGTCCAGCCAGTCTATATAATAGATATTCATATAGTGTTACGCCTAGGATGTCTAGACACGGAAAACGTGCACAGAATCTTACGAATAGGATCTACGCGGAACCGTACAAGGGAGTAATTTCGTTATTTGCGTTTTTTTTTATATACAATTTACAAACAATCTTGATATTTATACCTTTCAAACACATTTCGATACGTCTGGGGTTAAAAATACCAATGAAAGATTTTACATAATAAATTACTCAATAGAGTTGGTTGAAGCACTTTTTAGCTGTAAAAATATCCCAAAATTTGCCAGAATTAGAAAACTAAGTGCTTTTTTGGATAACATTTTTTTTCTTGTTTTGAAACAAACTGTGTATAATTTAACCAAATAAATTAATTAAAGCATATTTAATAGTTATAACTTTATTTATTGACTAACAAATAAAATTGTCGCGATATAAACAATAGATTTACATAATGCTAATATATTTTTCTATTTATTTTAGATGCTCGAACACACAGTTTGTTTTTGATCGATGTGTTTGATGTGTCAATATCCGATTGAAATGTTTGAATTCTCGGCTAGGCTATACAGGAGAAAATAAAAATGAAATTTGTACGATTTTCCGGATTTTTCCTTTCATAAGAACCTTCTTCGGACATCAACTAATATTTGAAAGAAGCCGAATTCGTTTTGCTTTGTACACATTTAACTAATCATTTTTATTTATTTTTTACAAATAGATAGACTTTACATAATAGATTTTACCCCAATAAAATTTTACCCAATATTTTGTTTTTATGTTAAAGTCAACAGACAGGCCATAAATTGAAAAATAGTAAAAAAAGGTATTGCATGTAAACTTCATAAAAGAAATAATATTTTATCATCATCATATCAGCCGCAGGACGTCCACTGCTGGACATAAGCCTTCCCCCTTAACTTTCCAATATGACCGATAGGAAACAGTCTGGATCCACCGACGACCCGCGGCCCTTATCAGGTTGTCTGTCCACACAGGTGGACAGTCCTTAATAGTCTTTAGGAATAAATATTATGTGATGTGGTTATAGACTCCAAAACGGCTCAACCGATCACCGTGAAATGGTTCATGCAGGTTGTCAGGTTTCAGAAAATGACAGGAGTGTACCTTACATTCTCGGTTCGACGGTGGATACATGGGTTTGATTGGAAAAACTGTGTTTATTTCAACAAAATATATATAATTATATCGCGTAAGTATTATGTTAATAATGATTGTTATGAGAATCATAGTACGAATCTCCTTTAGGAGTGATAGAGATCGTTTCTCGTTTGTTTGGGATAATAATGCATCAGTAATTGATTGTACTGCGTGCATCTTATTTTATGTCTTAACACCATCGCATATGATCGTCTTTTGAACGCGCTACGAACATATTTTCGTTACGTCACCATCAATCTTGCTTTACATTTGAGCAAATATTTGTTAGAATATAAAATCAAACATAATAGGTAGGTGGCTCTTGTTTTCTTCAGTGAAACCACCTGCTACTAAAAGGTTACTCCGATACAATGCCTATTCTTCGAAAAACTCTTTGTAATCATTTATGTAGGCGAAGATATTTTTTATTTTATTTTAATAATACATTGTGCTCGCAACTTCGTATGCGTTATATGTACGAGTATGTTGTTAGTAATATGTTGTTAATGAATAATATGTTTATTTAATTCTGTATATGTATACCAGAAACGGTTTATTAGATTTGGATGAAATTTGGCATACATATAAATTATTATCTGGATTAACATATAGGAAAATTTATATCCTGGAAAAATGTTAGGTATCTAAAAAAACAACTACAATGCGTAAGATGTCGCGCATTTTTACCGGCGCTAATTTGTATTAGAGTCGTGTGTACAGCATCTTCCTAATCCTAACAATTTGTATCAATTTCACTGTCGTAATACGTTTAATTACGGATAGACATTAATTTAATGTTTTAGTAGTGGCTAGGCAAACTGCGTGCCGCAGTCATAAATTTGGCAGCCCTTTCTGGAGACAGTTAGTTTCGACAAGTTAGGGTATCTCTTACTCACACCCTTACACGCTCCTTACCCTTTATTTTTTATCCTACCAAGGTCAGCAGGGCATTTGAAGGCTACCCCCTTTTTCGTTGACTTGTGTTTACAGTGGACGAACAGTGCCAACCCCTTAGGCTTGCTTCCAAACGCAGATTAAAAAACACTGCTATGCTGTCACACTGACAGTATACACTGACACTATACAAGATCTCTGACCTGTGTCAGAGGAACCCTAGCCGGTAGGACAAAAAGAACCCTAGGCCGTCCTAGAATGTTGCTTATCATCTTGGCTGCGTGAACCTTCGAGTCAATGACGGCTCGAAATAGCGATCTGGTACTACGGCCATACTATTCGCGAGTCGGATAATACATAGTCTGCCCGGCTTACCATATTTAAACGGATTAAATTCATTTATACGAGTAAAAATAAGAAAAATGACTACTATAGTAAATAAGCGGTGATTTGGTTATATACGAGTATGTGTGATAAGCCAAAACGAATGTTTACAAGTTTAAAGGTCAGCTTATATTTGCCAGGACACACAAATTCGTTGTTTTCATTCATGTTTATCAAACTTCCAATGTATATTGAACTGCAATCCATGTATGTATGACATACGTAATAGTAAACAAGACCCACTGGTCTAATCAGAATAACAAACCACGAGCATTACACATCAATTTATAAAAAAAAAGTTCATTTTATAAATAAGTGTTGGTAGTACATAGATATAAATATATATGCAATTTTTTTAATCACTTTCTTTATTACAGGAATACCTAGTATGCTTATTTGTAATTTAAAAAATAATTTTGTGGCTTTAAGCATGGTGTAGGTTAAAAGATTTAAAATCACTTATTTATATTGTTATTTATTCTTTTAACTTATTTTAATTGTTGTTTTTGTCCTAAGTCCACAATTTCAGTAGTGTAACCTAACTATATTCAGAGGGTATTTCATTCTTTCATAATGTTGTAATATGTTGTAATTCATTCATATGAATAAGATTTTTTTTTTTAAGTTTTTTTATTACCTTCAAATTTGTAAATTAAAAAAAGGTATGTAGGTACTTCGTAAACATACAGGCTCGGCCTAGTTTAGACGCTAGTACTCAGCATAATTAAATATTTGCATTTTTGAATATGTTTATGGATTTGTTAAAAAATAAATATTATTATTATAGTGCGAAGTAGTATAGTTCCTTTATTGAAAAAACATTTATATAAAAATTATAAACTCAACTTAATTGTTCATTCAGGTCGATTTCTTGCACCATTTTGTTAAGAGTTCTTAAGAAAATGGCGTACTTAAAAAAATATATTAGGTAATAATAAATAAATAAATATTAGGTAATTCTTACAGTCAAAATATATTTATATTCAGAAATTCAGAAAGTTTAGCACAATACAATGTATGAAATACATACCTGTATGGTGGTAACGGTATGGGTGATCAACAAAATAAGAATGGGTGTAGCAACCAGGACTGTCACCAATATGGCTACGCCCGCTGCGAGAGTACGTCTTGCCGCCCATACTTCTTGCTGTACTGAACGTCTGTTAGAAAACATATTAAGTTATTTAATTTTCTAAGTTCGAACATTTCAAATATTCAAATTGACGAACCCCTTGGATGAATGGTTAGGCTCGTATCCCGGCAGGGTCAACTTTGGAAATGAACTTTTCAAAGTTGGCTCTGTTTTGGATTTGGGTAGCTCGTCTGGCGGCAGTAACCACTACCTTACAGAAGACCACTGTGAAATAACAGCATGTGTGCTGTTGTTTTTTGGTGAGTGAGGATAAGGGATACCCGAGCCTATTACCCTATCTCTTCCTAACGGACACTTGCCATCATCAATTACCATCAAGTAGCCCGTCAGCCTGTCTGTTGACCTTACCATAAAAAAAAACATGTCACCGGATATAGCGCAAGAAAAGTATGTGTAAATCAATTGAGAAACTTTTCAGACTGATGGATGTGGGTGCAGTTGCGCCTGTTGTTGTGTAACTTTAAATCCGCGGTTTAGTCCGCGTAAAAAGTTAAGACCGCGCTCACTTTGGATCCCAAATTCGGATCCAAAGTGAGCGCGGCCTTAACTTACGAAACTTACGAATCGTACGTAAACTTACGAATACTGTTCGTACGAATTAAGTGCTCAAATTGAATACGTTTTTCTCCATCAAATAGGCAGTGCCCCGGTGATATTACGTTCGTGAAGTCATCTGGTACGATGAATAACCTGTATCTTCAAGAAAATCATCTGCTAAATTGGATATTACGACGATTATATGAATTGTATCGTGAAATGAAATTTCATTATATGATGAAATTCGGTGAATTTAATCATATAATGGAAGATTTATATAATGACCCTAGTCTTTTTCATGGTTAGGTATATTCGCATAGAAAAACATTTATGTCCGTAAACCAAGTTAATTAATTTTTATACTTTCTTATTAGTGCACGCACGAATGTGTGGTAATAATCTCAACCAATTCGGATCGTTTTCGGACGTCGTAACTAAAAGCACGTGTACGTACGACTCTCGCACGCAGTGTGCGCGCTCCCATAGTTACTTGGAGGATCGGGATTTTTCGTGTGTATTTGTACGTTTCCGCACGAATCAATTTCGCACGAAAACGCATCCAAACTGAGCGCGGGCTTATAGTACTTTTTCACGATTGAAGCCATTTCCAATCAAAAATTTTATCGAGATCGATTCATGTTTTGTGAAAACTATCTAGAGCTAATTATATCTATCTAATTATATATATCTAGAGCTAATTTTTCAGATATCTAAAGTAACTTTCGCATTCATAACACGTATCTACAGAATAATTTTTAATTTTCCCTCAACATATTGCATGCTTGTTCAAAAGGTCAAACTTTTTAATCAATTTACTAAACTAATTAATTGAAAATAATAGATGGCAAAAACATATAGACAGGGCAGGAACTTTGCCGAATTTCGTCGGAACTATCGATTCACCTTAAACGTTGAACCATATTACTAAACTTCAATATGGTATCAATATTACTAAACCTATAACAGGACATGGATATTTCAGGAAGAGATTATATTATATGAGTTTAGCACGAGCACAACGAGCGATGAAATGGAAAATATCTACATCACTTATTAAGTTCCTTGCATGAAGACGAAATCAATCGGTATCAGGGGACCACTTAAACAGTGTCTACTTATTTTATACCCTGTTATCATAGTTAGACCACTGTAATCTAACTAATCTTTTATAATTTTATTATATCTGCCTGGGTTATGATTATGAAATAAATGATCATTAATAATAATAATATATAGCCTTAGTACAAATCCGGCAAAGCAACTCAGAAGCTCGAACGATAGTAGTCAATGTGCGGCTGCGGCCTCAGTACAAATCTGGCAAAGCAACTCAGTTCCTCGAACGATAGGAGCCAATGTGCGGCCTCAGTACAAATCCGGCAAAGAAACTCCATAGCTCGAACTATAGCAGCCAATGTGCGGCCTCGGTACAAATCTAGCAAAGCAACTCAGTAGCTCGAACGATAGTAGCCAATGTGCGGCCTCAGTACAAATCCGGCAAAGCAACTCAGTTTCTCGAATGATAGTAAGGTGCGGTATTCGTTATTTCATACCAGTTTAGATGTTATACTAACGAACTTTAATTAAACTTTGTCGGAAGAACCTTGTCGACTAACATTGTTAACAGATTGTCTTGTAAGAGGCCTTATCGGATACCCGAAATATTTGAATATAATTGAACCCGAAATATATTGATATCTCGCCTAAGTTATTCACTGGATTTGGCTCTCACTTTTCCCTATTTCTATTGATGAAGAAACCAACGATGTGCTTTTCAAAAATTGAGAAAAGATTTAAATAGTCATCGACAGAATTCTTTTAAAAGTAATATGTACCTTTACAATTGTCTGATATTTTGCGGTTAACCGGTACAAATTAGATTAATATTTTAATTGTTTCCAGATGATAAGACTGAGAGGTGTATGCCCAATGTGGGACATGTTAGTTTATAATTTTTAATTATAGCTTTAGTATATAATGACTAGTGGGTCTGGGTATCTCATACTATGTGTGAAATCTTGTATTTGTTAGCGAGAAATACGAAAATAGAATGTTATACAAGGAAAAGGTCAATTACACCCGAGATATTTTGTTGCACGAAAGAAAGCACGAGGGTGCTCATAGTTGAAGGGCGTACTGTATACTCTGTACTAATAAATTGCGAATTTTTCATCAATTTATGCAAGAAAAAAAAATTCAAAAAATTATCATTATTTTGTCGTTGAAAAAGGTTTTTAAAAATATAATGTATATCTAACAAATAAATATAATTTCATTTTTACATTATTTTTCTTGGCTCAATTAACCATGTAAATGTTTTTTTAACAGTAATATCTCGTATTTCTAAAATGAACCATTATAACACCATTAAAAGTTTTTCTAAAAAACAACGTACTGACCTGACTATATCCCAAAGGTGAATTTGTACATCTCTCATCTTGTAGTAGTAAGAATGAAAGTCATGATATAACGAAAGTACGTATTTGTTTCGTATTATCAATGACTGGTTCGAAATCCAACTGAAATCAAATAAAAAAAAATTATCAGTTATAAAAATGTAATCCATTATTATTTCACATTATTTATTTTTAAGTGATCAAAAAAATAAAAATATTTTATTAACATTAACAATAACTAAAATCAAAGAATAAAGAAGACAATACAGCTTATGTGTACATACAGCTCCTACTACAAATTTGTGATACTGTACTGAATCTACGTGTAGTATACAGTATGCAGAAATACGGTCACCCACATTTGGTTTCAATAACATTTATATAATTGGCTCACTGTTTCCTCATGACGTTAGGGAAAAAATTATTTGTACTACAAACCACATTCATTCATCAATTTAGACCCACATTAAGCTGTGATAACAATTACGTTGTCTTCTTATTATTATACTCATGTGCTGAAACACAATAGTATATCGTTACTATAATTGCCAAGACAACAAACTTCGTTTCTATAAAAATAATTCATGATACACTATACTTAAAAATGTTCCTTCGTATAGACTACATATTTATCTTAGATTTTATATTAATAGTCCAGGAAAATTTATGTAAAACTGAATTTTCTAAAATATTTTTCTGTAACTTTCTTTATAACTCTTACCATTTTTGTTTAATTTGAGGAATAATACAAAAACGGTAAGATCGTAAAATTGATACAAAAACAGCAGTAGCAGTAGCACATGAGTTGTGAAATGGTATAAAAGACCACCATTTCACAACTCATGTGCTGTGTAGTACTATGTGTAGTGACAGATGAGAGAGCAGCTGTACTATATGAATTTTTCACATCTGACAGCACACTTGGATTCTTGGTGAAATCCATTTGGTGGGAGGTGAGCAGTAGCCATCTATCTAATAACTAGCATGTCAGCTTCGCAAAATGTATCATAAAAGTACTAATAAAATCTTGACTATAAAATGCATACATCTATCAAGAATGTATCTATCGAAGACCATATTTTTTGTGGCATAGAAAAACTCCGGACATATAATACTCACTTATATATTTCTGTCAATTTTCCTGCTTCCTTATACATTTCTTCTACTTCCAAATAGTGTAATGCAAAATACAAATGATCTCGTGCCGCTACTTGGTACTGAAACATCAACGCTACTCTCTCCAAGTTATCGTGACTATTGGGGTGAAGATTGGCAGCAGTGAGGATTATGGACAGCTTCTCCAATGAAGTATGTAGCTCGTAGCACGAAGATAAAAGCCTAGCAAAAATAGATGGATTTAATACAATGGAAATTGCTAATTTATTGCATTTACTAACTGATGCCAGCGACTTCTTCCGCGTTGAAAAATAAAAGATATAACGCCCGTCATACATTGACGACTGACATTATACTTTTGCCAAGCATTGGATCTTTATTTTTAGATTGGTGTCCGCGATTCCGCCCGTGTGGAATATTTAGCCTATATCCTTCATTTTTTTTTTAACGTTGGGAAATCCTCGTACATACTCGGCAGCGTAGGGGACGTTGCAATGTTATGTCGGAGTCCTACCGGCTAAAACCCAACGACTTTCTAGCGCGGCCGTAGATAGACATCGCGGGAACGCTATGACACGACATCCGTTACCCAAGCCTATGTCTATATTGAAATTCTATTCTAATTATCTATTGGTGAAAAAAATTTAAAACCGGATGAGTTGTTTTATTTTATTATTTTTTGCCTCCTACATACAAATTTTACCCTTTTGTGTTATTAGTATAGATTACATGCATTTATTTACATTTAGATGTGTAAACAAAATATGCAAATGAAAATAAATTTATATTACATGTTCATATTTATTTATAATGGAAATATCCAATACACTTCGAGAAAAATTATAACCTGAAAATGGTTTTAGTCTGAACAATTCTACATATAAATTCTCGTAAAACATTCATATTATTATGTGAGTCACAATTCGTTACTGACACATCTAAAGAAGTAAAGAGCTTAGCAACGACCGAAATGGTAAATTGATTCAGGCCTCGATCTAATATAGGGGAAGATGCACATTCCATACAAAATTAAACCAAATATTAGATAAACTAGACATATACATATGTCTTCTTGTTAACTTGAAACTTTGGAGAAAGTTTTTAAGTGTGATAAGACTTTTATAATAAATCCATGTAAGTCCAGAACTTCTAACAGTAACTACTTCCTCTAAGTTACTAACAGTCAAACTATGTTTTATTATTGTTTGTTCTGTACGATTGCATATTTTATTACAAAATTTGCTAGATGTATGTAGATACTATATGCTACATTTAAAATACTTACCGCCATAATGACGATTTCGTTGAATGTGCATTTTTCAATAAGTCTAACAACAATTTTGCATTTACTTCTTCGTATATCCGTAAATTTTCAAACGGATCTCCATCTTTAAAATCTCTGCAATACGAAAATGATTAATATCAGTTCAACAATTTCAACAAAATGTTTTTCATAAAAACTTTAAACAATATATTTTAAAATTGAGTTATTCAAATAAAATAAAAAAAGTCATAAAAAAATAAATAAATTTTCTATTGCAAATTTATAGCTATGATGATTTGAATCCACTACGTTGATAAAAACATTACAAAGATATTTTAATAGTACATAGATACTTTTGTAGTAGCATTAAAAACATAATTAATTTAACTGCTAATTAATTAACACGCGTATATTTTTGTTAATATATAAACGTAATATTATTTTTAATTTATATAATGTACTAGCGGATTCTGAAATCCTGCATTCTGCAATGTGGTAGACGTCCTGCACAAGAGTTGGTAAATATTTACCCTAACCTAACTTTACCCCGATCACCACGCCACCTACACTGTCCAATTGTAAATATAATACTATTTCTGACCAGCTGTTTAAGAACAGTTTATTGTGACATGCTCAGCTAATGTACATAAAACATGCCTTTACTTTCAAATAGTCAGATTTTCAAAAGGTCAGACTTATAGTCGTAAATGTATATATAAAGTTTTTATTTCACGTGACAATTTTATTCTCAATTAGGATGATTTTCTTTAATGTACGAGTGTATACTTGAAATACATACTTATCCATGACTTCTTTCCTAAAATGGCTGCATAGAAAATACAGAAAAAAATATAAATCACAATAAAATATTTATTTATTTTTATTATATTTTAAAAGTAATAATCCTTACCCTAATCTTTAAACGTAAATATCCTAATCTTATACTATGGTCATCTAATCCTAATCTTTATACAATGGTATAATTCAAAGTCGCTTCCCTTATAAAACCTTATAATATAAAATAATATCAATATATATATAAACAAACAAAACATAAATTTTTTAATAGCGGTTTAATAAAAGGTATAGCGGAAATATCTGAGGCATTCATCACACATTGGAACACAACAATATATGTGATGTACCCAAGAGAATCGAACACTACCTTCTGACCTCGACAATTAATATACATAGTTGTTAATAATAAATAACTAGTTGGTGCCCTCGACTTATTCCGTATTGACAAATAAAAAATATAACATATGAGAAAAAATAATATATGAGTAATATCTAGTGATATGTCCGATATCCGTATCCATATCCGCGGATATCCGAGGGAGAAGAAAGATCCGTATCCGTTACTTTTTGGCGGATCTTTTTACGGATCTTTTAACTTATTAATTTTTAATTCTTAAATGAAATTCTATATATAGGTGATTTAGGTAGCAATGAAAAACTATTTAATTCCAATTAGATTATTTTTTATTTCTTAAAATCAAACATTTGGCAATGCAAGCGTCATGTGGCGGGCGTCAACTATCGTTTCAAGGTCACGCACACCGACACCGATTGAGTAAGAAAGTTAAGATCCGTATCCGTATCCTCGGATCTCGACACAAAATATTCGTATCCGTATCCGCGGATATACATTTTTAACGATCCGGCTCATCACAAGTTATAACGCCTGACATCTTTATCCCTGTGACGACGGTGGCTACGCCACTGTTGACAACAGTTTTATATTTTAAAATGATCCCTCGGGAACATAAAATTTTTCCAGGATATAAAGTATCCTATATTTTAATATAGGTAATAAACTATCTGTGCGACACAAATTTCCGACAATCCGATGAGCCGTTTTGCGTTATTAAGCAACAAACATGGAAACATACAAACTTTCGCATTTATAATATTATTAGGATATAATTATTAGGATTTGCAACTGTGCAGTTACTCGAGCGTTGTGGGGGCCTATTAGATTTTAAAGATTAGATACTATAATAAAAAGAAAAAGCTTATATGATATATACCTTTTCACCGGTATGTGGAACGTCTACAGGCTTTCAAAAGCCTGTAGACGCTGTAAGTATTAAGAAAAATCCTCTGTATGAAAATCTAACGCGCTAGAGTATTTCAGTGGCGATTTTTTGCACTTTCAAAAAGCTGCCACGAGCTTGCGTCACATCCGATCGTCTTTTAAATGGGAGCTTAGTTTGGGTTCACTTAACATCTCTGAAAATCAGACGTGTACCTATCCGTTATCGGAGACACGTGGGGCACATACACTACCAATATCTGTTGCGCTCGAGTAAATCCCAAAATCCCCTCTTGGCCTCTCCTACTATAGGATTTAATCCAGATTTACACCTTCTTAATAGATAATGCAAATCGTGATTTTGTTTACAATAAAAATGAGTCGATGAGTGTAAAGATGATTCAAGTGGTGAGCATTTGAAGGAACTAAGTATTGATTTATTTGTGAAAAAAATTATCGCACACTGAGTCACACGCGCGGAAACCGCTAACATGTGTCAAGTAGGCATAAACCCATGTCATAAAAAGTATTTTTGTGGAACCGAATGACAACAAACATTAATTTAGCAATAGTCTTATGCCTAATTAAACGCTGCTAACTAGTCAAAAAGATATCATATTGGAAGGAATTTTTTTAAGGTCGTCAAATAGGACGGTCCACTTGTATCACAGTAAGCATTTTTTTCATTAAAACTTTAATCTCTATAATTACCTCGTCGTCAACGACACGACAGTTTTAAAAAAGACAAGTTACTCTTCCGTTCCGATTATAAATATTTGTTTATCTCAAAACTTAAATAGCAGCCCTCGTATACTACATAGATTACTTATTTTTTGTAAATACACACATATTATAAATACAAAACATCCATGACTCAGGTACAAAGGTAAAATGTTAATACATAAACAGTTGCCCCTAGAGGGATTCGAATCCACGACCAAGCGTCTAGTACCCGCTAGACCAAACGTGTCTATAGATATTACATAGATTGTATGATTTGCAATAAAATTTGCATCCGTGCGAAGCCGAGGACGTATCGCTCGTTTGTAATATTATGGCGCTTTGTTTCGCGTTAAATTTACAAATCCGTTTAAAGTGTCACAGCAACAATAAAATTGTACATGCATTAATATTTTTGTCACATAATTAAATTGGAAAATACTCCCATTTCATATGCGAAAAATAGACTATGATATTGTCCCAACGGCATTGTACAGTCATCTCATTTGCGCCACAATTAAACACATATTCAGGTATCAATGCTGGCAGGCAATCAGTTTTATCAATATTTTACAAATATTGATACACTGATTGTGTCATTTCATTTATGTTAATGCAAACTAAGGTAATGATTTTATAATCATACGATATACACAGTTAAATTGTGTAGATTATTTAATGTCACAAAAGTGTGCATTGGAATCCGAAATTTTCGTAATTTATTTGTTTATTTATAAGGAGGAGAAAATACCTTTATAGTACTTGTATTACATACGAGTACAACCATAGCAATTAAATAAGACAAAGTAAAAATTGTGATACTGCAATGTTAATATATCCCAAGAAATTTTAAATGGCATCATAGCACTGAAACAGGTTGAAACACTCAAACAGGTATTTATTTACAAGGTTGTGAATACGAGACACATTTTTGTTTGTTTTGTTTCATTCGATTCTTTTTATTAATTTCTTATTAATACTTATCCAATTCTCTAATGAGGTAAATCTCTAATGAGTTTTTGTTTACACCAATGTTAAATTTAATGAAACATTATGTTGTATTAATAAATAAATTTTAAAAAAATTGTTTATGTGTTCATCCAATTTTTTATTAACTACTTCTTTTGTTTTTCTATCGCATAATAATGTTTTCGTTTTATTTATTTTTTTATAATCTATTATAAATGAACGAATCGAAGGTGTAGTTTATCTCACCATCTTTTCAAGTGACGTCGCGTATTTCCATTAACTTTTTATAAAAGGCAATGTGTGTATCCAAAACCGCTGAGCCGATTTTGATGAAATTTTCAGACAATCTTCAGATTAGTCCAGCGAGTGATCCTGTGAAGTTTGGTAGCGATCGTATACGAAAAATGGACACGGACGGAGGCGCGGAAAAAACATAGTGTATTATACAAGGTCATTACGCCAACGTCGGGGAAATATTGCGTATAGTTTGGAACGCAAAGTTTTCATTAATATCTTCCAATATACATCTAGCGAAGTTGAATATACAGATATATTATTTCGATGTATACATACATCATCGTTACGCATAAATCTATATGTAGGTACTAATATGATAAGAGTGAAGGCGGATTTTGTCCGGATTTCCGGAACCACCATGTATTTGAAAAGTGAAGTACTTTTACTATTTGGACAGTACATTATTCCAGATGAACATAGGGTAAATACTCGTATTATGTATACTAATTCCCCAATAATTGCTCCTGGGCGATGCCGGGACGTGTCAGCCTTTTCTTGGAAACCCAATGACTTATAGCGCGGCCATTGATGAGCGAAATCGCGGGGACGTTATGACACCACATCGGTGCCCCGCCGCGGGACGTGTCAGCCTTTTTTTAACGTTGTTAATTCCTCTTGGATACCTCATCTCGGTCTACTTGATGGTATGTGGCTACAGTAGTTTCTAACACAAGCAACTCCATACTTACGCCGCAAGTGCGCTGCCGACCATGGTAGGATAAGGATAAGGGATTAGGAAGGGATAGAGCAATAGATATACAAACCTCAGTGAACTGCAAAGCTATAAAACTTCATGGAGTTTGAATTCTATTTTAATTTAGAAGAACAAGGGGCCTTTAGTCAAAGTAACATTTTAAAAACGATAACGAAGTTCAAAAGAACAAAATGTATGGGATGTATCACGTGATTTAGCGACGGCATATGTCAATCCCATACATTTTATTGTATTCGGACTTCGTTATCGTTTCGTTATTGTTTTAAATTGTTTCTTTGACACTGGTCTAGTTAAAGTAACAATTTAAAACGATAACGAAGTTCGAAAACAATAAAATGTATGGTATTGACATATGCCATCGCTAAATCACGTGATACATCCCATACATTTTATACTTTCTAACTTCGTTATCGTTTTTAAAATGTTACTTTGACTAAGGTTAACATTCGACCAGAAAGCAACTAATTTATGTTTAACAAACACATAAATTAAATCACTTTCAATATATCACTCGCGAACGTGGGACGAAAACAGACTCTTTAGCGTTTCAGAGTTAAGTAGCGGGAAATTTTCTCTTAATTTATACTACTGTTAAGATCTAATTATTGTTGGCAAACCATAATTTATATGGTTTAACCTATTCAAAAAACAAAACATCTCAAAAGAATTTAAAATAAAAAAATATTAATAATTAATTTGAAATAATATCCCATTTTTCTTCTACATTAATATAATGTAATTTCGGGTTGCTACAAGCTATGGTGACATTCAACTATTAGTAAAACTTGCTAAAACAATTAACTAGAGGTCACTTCTTTGAACCATCCTTTAATCATCCCTGGAAGTACCTACTCGTGTTTACCAAGTACATACTCTATTGAAGAGACAATAAATTAATACCAAAAAGGACAGAAACCTCAAAAAACTTAATTGAGTTCCAGAATCTTGATTGAAATTTATTATCATTACAAAGCCATACGCATGAAATTTCAATTAATGAATTTCAAATAAATTGACTGATTAATTTCAAATAATACTAGCTGTCCCGCTCTCGACTTCGCCCGGGGCGCATTTTTTTCCCTCTATCCATTGGTGAAAACCGCATGAAAATCGGTGCAGTAGTTTTTGAGTTTATCGCGAACAGACAGACAGACAGACAGACGCGGCGGAGGACTTTGTTTTATAATATGTAAGGATTAAAATTAAATCAATTTTAATATGAATATCTTTCATAACTTTTGAACGCAATATTGAATTGTCTTAGTACAAAGTTTAGGAAACATCTGTTACTTTTGAACGCAGTAAAAATAACCATTTTTAGTAGAACTCTTTAGTTAAATAACTGCTTAGTAATTATGTTACAAAGTATGTCAGATAAAGTGGACAGGAATACTCTTGACCGCTACACTTGTTCGGAAGGTGTCATTAACTACTTTTACGAAGCTAGCCACTATCTACCTACTTTAAATTGTTTTAATGATTATGATAGGTATAGTCTTAGCCCTTTGTAACGCAGTAAACACCCTCTAACAAAGGATCACCATCATGAACCTAGATCACCAAAAAATGCCTTTGTATTTCAGTGCGTGAGAATGTGAAGCCGGAGCCCATACCCCTATGTCCCTATGCTTTGAGCCTATCTCGGTGGATATGTCACTTGAATCCACGATTCTCTTTAAGTAGGTAATTCTAATGAAAATTAAACACTAATTTATGTCAAACATATTGTATATACACATATACAGTGGCAGAGGGAACAACGTTTCACAGTCATTTGGGCTGTGGCCTTAAAGAAGACCACCGTGAAATAACAGCATATGTGCTGTTGTTTTCCGGTGAGTTAGTAAGCGATACCAGAGTTCATTTCCCTAACTTCCTAATCTCCTATTCTTAATCTCTATTATGGTCGACAGCGCACTTGCAGTACCTGTTGTATTATACCATCAAGTCTTCAGCGTGTCTGACGAGCTAAACATAAAAATAATATTGTATAATACTTTTCTAATTTAGTACCTATAAGACATAATAACTACACTTTGGGACAAATTTAATTAAATATCTCAAGGCTTTGCTAAAATTCATTGTAATTTTGTCGTGTATACCCGGGGATTTTTATTCGCTTTGTTATAAGATTTATCTACTTATAAAAATGTCCCTAAATTAAGGTCGCCTCTAACCCGCACTGTGCGGGATCGTCCCGCAAGTCTTAATAACAAATTAAAATTAAAAGCTGAACAGTTTTAAATATACAATATGTGTAATTTAATGTATAGATATAGATATAGATATAGATATATATATAGATATAGATATAGATATAACATATTAGCGTCTTTGTCAAACAAAAATCTGCTATGTACAAAAAGTACAGTTTTGAGATATTGACAAAAAGTTTTCCTGAAAAATGAAGCTTTATTTCAAAACAAGTATTTTATTTAAGGGTTGTTTTATGTAAACTTATTTGTTTTTAAATATAGTCTTTATGACTATTTAACAACAATTTTGATAATTTAGTAAATTTTGCACATAACAATTCTAGTTGCTGCACATTAAAAGGTTCTCGAATAGTTATCATAAGCTCTTAACTACTTTTTTCTATCAAAAACTTTTTTATACGATAGATAAGGCAGTGAAAACGGTCCAAACGTTTGAATCTCAAAAAGCGCACATAGCAGCTTTTGATTTAGATAATAACGATTATAATTATGTAATTTAATGTAGAACTATTACATCGACGCCACACATTTAAGTGCTAAGTACTAAGTAATCATAAAGCTTTTGGTCTCAACAACAATCCATTCAAACAAAAACATGCAAACCAACTCGCAATTTAACTTCCCAAATAACTTATTTACTTAGTGACCCTTAAAGAATTCCTACGAGCAGCAACACATACTATTTGCTATTTATACTAAGTGTTATGTTTTGCGAATATAATACCTACGAGCTCTTATGACTTTCTTAAATAAAGCCATGTCTACATAAACTAACTTTACATAAAAAAAACACTTGGTATTGTTTTTTATTCATGTAAATATAACTACACCAACGTCTCTTTAATATATAATGAGAAGTATGTTATCTTATGTTTATCGTTGTTTGTATGTTGGGGTATATATTTATACTATTAGTGCCCGCAACTTAGTGCGTACTATTGTTCGTTTTTTTTTTTTTTTTTTTTTTAAAATCCCACAGGAACCTAACGTTTTGCCAGGATAAAAGGTATCCTAGTATGTTAATCCAAGTAATAAACTATATGTTTGCCAAATTTCGTACAAATCCGTTTAGCCGTTTTGTAATATTCTCGTATTTATAATATTAATAGGATTAGAATAAAATTAATCCCCTCCATTGCTTTCGGGCGAAGCCGGGGCGCGTCAGTCAAGTGTAAAATAAAATAAAAATACAATAATTAAAAATCTTGGGTGTACACTTAAAGATTATGGTGATGTAGAGTCGTGTAGATTCCATGTAAGTATACCTATACCACAACGTTTCACATATATACGGCCCACAAAAGAGGCTTTACCGATCGTTAATATTTAATGAACAATGTTTGAGTCACAATAAACCGGTCGAAATGCCCCGGTAACTTAATTATGAAACAAATCTATTTTTATAACGGGATTTACCACGCATTTTCTCACGCGGTCATACAACCCATTCACCTCATCCTGCAAACACATATAAAACTGACATTGGGGAATTACCGACTTGGATTCAATTATTGTGACATTGATAGCAGACACGCGACTGTGATTCAACAAATTTCGTAACAATTTATAACTTTATATTACGAGATTGGGTCACAATTTATGTAATAACATTATTTACAGTATGTGCCACCATTGATCGTCTTATAAAAGATTAATAAAAACCCATTAATGAAGGTGACAAATTAAATTACTGTAAATCAACGCAAATGTTATTATTATTCGTTTATTCTATATATTATAAAGAACAAGAAGCTGCGTTCGATAATAAAAATAAATAAAACAAATAAATATAATTAATTATATACATACATACATATATACATTATTATATACATATATACATTTTAATGTTTTAAATGCAGAAACTGTTCCAGGAAATACATAATTCAATATTACTCTTTCTTGTCTTTGAGAATCCGGCCTCGCTTCGCTTCTGCTTGCGCATGGTACGTTAAATATACATTAAATAACTAACGACTCGCTCCCAGCTTCGCCCAGGATACAAATTTTATATAATATAATAATCTTCCTTTCCATCCATCTCCATAACATTTAAAAATCTCTTTCCATAATATAAAAATCAAATTAAAATCGGTCTTCCCATTCTTGAGTTCTTGTAGCGTACTCAAACCAACTTAACACTTTTTTATATAAATATTCTTTTTCTAAAATAAAACTCGTAAGTTACTCCTGATAACATCAACTAACTGACAGTGAAAGTCCCGTCAGAAATATTAGTAAGAACGAACAGACGGACGGTCAGACAAACAAAATTTTTAAAAACTTTTTTTTTATATATAAAAAAAACCTTTATAACGTGTATGCACAATTTCATGATGATCGTTTGAGTAGTTAAGGCGTGAAAACAGACAGACAAAGTATTGATAGCATGGACTAGTATGGATATACAACTATTCGTTATACATAAATCGCAGTGTTGTCTTTCGACGAGTGAGAAAGGGATACGATAGCCCATTTCTCTATCCCTTCCTAATCCTACTAAGGTCAACCGATATGACGATACCGCTTTTCGATAGTAGTATAAGTAAATAGTATAAGTAGGTAACTGTCAATAGCAAAATAAAAGCTTTATTCAAATAACGTTTCTGTCTTAATAGGTTTTCTGTTTCTTCATAGATATTCAGATCTATTAAGGTCTATTTCGATGAATCATTTTTGGTCAAATTATAAAACTAATCTCTTTTATTACTAATTTATGAATAGTTTTATACGTAGATATTCTTAAGTGATTTGTGTGTAACGTGTATAGGTTATGATAGGAGAGCCCACTATGCTAAATGTGGAGTCACTCGAGCGTCGCGGGAACCTATTGGATTTTGACGATTAGATGGTAGGAAGAAAAAAAAAGGTTATAATATGATGTTTCCCTTTTCAACGGTGGGGTGAGCGTCTACATGCGTTCAAAAGTTTGTAGACGCTGTATTAAGAAAAATCCTCTAAATAATCGTCAGATTAAGAATCAGCAATCAGGAATTCAGGCTGAACCGTCTGTATGAAAATCTGACGCGCTCGATTATTTCAAAATGGCAATCGCCAAATATATTTTGTATTTTCAAAAAGCTGCCACGAGCTTGCGTTTCATCCGAATCGTCTATATTTTAAATGGGAGCTTAGTTTGGGTTAGCTTAGCTTAGCTTAGTTCACTCAACATGCCCTCTGAAAATCTGACGCGCTCGAGTAGTATTTAAGTTTTTACCCCAACTCCCACCAACCCCACCATCCTATCCAGTAGATTAACACATATCCGTTATCGGATACACGTGGGGCATATGCATTGGCAATATCTGACGCGCTCGAGTAAATCCCAAAATCCCCTCTTGGGCTCCCCTACTATATTATGCTTATGATTGCAATTCAACAATTACTTAGTAAGAAACATGTATTGTACCTGTGAGTACACTACCTCAATATGATTGCAATCTGTTTATGTATATTCTTATTAAAAAAAAATATAAATAATTAATTACCTAAGGACGATTATGGGAATTTTTTACGCCCTCTACCCCTATGTAGAGCACATAAGATTTCTCAGACTCAACCTCATTCCTTCTTATCTAAGATTACCCTTCCCCTCGGAACCCTTACATAATTAATAAATGACCCATTGTCGGCCTATCAATTATATTATTTAAATAATATAAAAAAATGTGTGTGTAGCAACTCCGACGCACGACTGGAGTTTACTCATTACGAATTACGAACGATTATAAAATTCATTTAAATTTTCACAATTCGAACCCGCTGATAGAACAACATTGTTCTTTTTTTAAAAATGTTATGTAGATGGCGCAATATCTCTGAAACTTCAGAGATATTCTAAAATTTTCAAAAATAGAACGTAACGCATACTGTGTGACAATTTTGATTTTACTCCCATAAATTTTCATACCACGGGCTTATATATGAAAATCGATTGGAGTAAACTCCAAAAAAAGACATTCTAACGCTAATTCAAACGCTAACGCTAGTTTACGTTTTTATTTCTTAAGAATCACGTCAACCACGTAATCTATAAAAATCTGCAAACTACTAAGAATTATTCCACTATAATATAAATAATACCTATATTATTATTGTATTATCAGAAAACATCAATCGACGACGTTAAATGGGCTGTGTTATTAAAATGAAATGAACCTTAAATCAATGTTAGCTAAATTGAAATTTGTGCGAAATTCTGTTTTTATTTTATTCTGAACAATTCGTTTCACATTAAATAAATTCTCGCATAGGTACTTACTAGAGACCAATTAAATTGAGTTGCTCTTGAACGAACTCTTTTGTGCCTTCCAATATCAGGTCGGTAATGGCGAACGTTTGTTGTAGTCTGTGAAACAAAAATAATTATTGGACCTTTTTGCTGTCGAACATTGCATTTCAAATTTCTTTATATAAGAAATTCTGTGCACATGTAACCTATTCTTGCATTAAAACATTTTCGACGTTTGTAAACAAAAAGCAACGCGTTTGTCACATGACTAGGTGACGGCGCGTTGTCATGTGGCGACAGCGAAGTTTTATTTTTGTAAATAATGAATGAATATTATCTATCGACGAATGAGTGACATATTTATAAAGTTTTCATATGAATAGAGACAATAAAATATTTGAAATATCTACATATACATCATGCGTCATTCTAAAGTTACAATACATTGTAGTTATAATAAAACGTATACGAAGAAATTTTGTAATCAATATTTTCTTATCAATTATACAAACGTAGTTTAAAAGGCAGCCACAAAATTGCAAATGTAATAATAATTACGGTTTAAAAGCATCGATTTTTAAAAGAAATAACATTTTTAAAAAAGGTTAACCGCTTTCCGGTATGAGCTGACCCTTGGATACACAAAATATAACGTAGTAAAAATAAGCATTCTTAAATGCAAAGCCTTGTTAATAATAATCAAAGTATGCACGAAGCATTAATTTCTTATCTATAGTACCTATTATGTTTTAAAGAATGAAAGCTAACTTGTAAGGTTAAAATCGAGAAGAATGCACCTATTTTAGAAATTGTTTCACTGTTTGAGAGGTATTGCAATGTCAGCACTCTAAACTTCCTGTTATGTATCATCATCGCATCTTTCTTGATTTATAAGTTATATATTTTCTTGTATTCGGTGATATGAAAAAAAAAAAAACATTAGGAGCCAAGTGCATTTATTATTCTCCCTTATCCTCATCCTTATGCTCAGTATTATTAATTTTAAAATACAATTTTAATAAATTAAATTTTTCCCCTTAAAAATTTTGGAACGAATATTTTTTTGTTGCTATTGCTACCACACTGCTATATAAATTAATCTAAAGGAGATGTTCATACATTATATTATATATACTGCTTCCTCTAATTTCACCAGAAGAAGCCAGAATGTTTTTGTCTAATAATTTATAAACCGTTATTCAAACAAAAAAGACTTGTAGATATCATATGTGTTATACGCCAAAAAAAAAATTGATAAAAAGAAAAATTAATTTAAAATTAAAATACCATAGAATGCAGTTAATTCTTTAAAAAAAGAAATCAAAAATGACCTACCTTTCTGTGTCATTTCGCGTATTATTCGATGCGCTGTCTGGTATTTCCATCGAATACCATGTTATGTAGTTGGCGACATAGTGACGCTCGTCTTGAAACGCGACTATGGATTTCCCGAGAGACAAACTTGTATCCACCTGATTAACAATAAGAGGTATATATTTGCATGTTATAAGTACTAATTTTATTTATAAACAAGCTATAATTAAAAATTATAAGCTCACCATCGACTTTCTATTGAAACCAAACACACTAAATTTACCCCTCAAACTATTTAGTGTTGCAGCATCAAGTCAAGGTTGACATGTCATGGAAATACCACCGAAGTAACAGTATACCAAATTTCACATTAATCGAACCGGTGGAAGTTTGTAAGTTCTCTAACTAGAAAATGAGGTGATGATCTTCAAAAGCCTGAACAGATCTTCATAAAATCTAGCTAGAAACCATCTTGATCACGTCAGCTTTCAAACAATAGAAACGGTATCAAAATCGGTCCATCCGTTTGGGAGCTACGATTCCACAGACAGACACACAGACACACAGGTCAAACTTATAACACCCCTCTTTTGCGTCGGACGTCGGCGTAAAAAGGTAGGGAGATGGACAGACAAGCTAATGTAGCTTGTCTGTCCATCTCCCTACCTTTTTGACAAGATTTAAGATATGGTATAAGATCACAGGGAAATATTATAGGTTATGACTTCATTTATGTTCTCATATGCCAACACAACAGCAAAGAACGCCAGACAAGCTTGATGGCAGCTCGATAGTTGATTTCTGAATATAAAATACCAGGAGGGATGCATCTCATAAGCAAAGTGTGCTGGGGATTTTGGTAGGATAAAAGATAAGATGGGGACAAGGGAAAAGGTTATGGCAACCTTTTTATGTAATCATGCACCAAAACACAACAGAACATGTGCTTTTATTTAGCGATAAGCTATTGTATTGTAAGTAATCGCCACCAGGTGGGATATATTTAGCTCCTTTATGTATACTCAGAGGCACAATTAACCCGCCCATTTAAATTTTTCGATGTAACTTCAAAAATTTATTTTGGAATGATTTTTTTTTGTTGGTTATATTATAGATGTTAATATCAGATAAATAAATAATACTTTATTTATTTAATTAATAAAAGTTTGAAAATACCGATTAATAACAAAAACAAAATAAACAATGTAAATCTTTTTGTTGACATTAAAAAAAAAAAATTAATAATGGGGATTGCTTCCTCTGGCTCTTATGATCTTTTCCAGTAGATTTAGAATACCATCAAATATGTCTTGAATATCTGACTACGGTATATTGCCCACTCCTCGATAAAAAAAAAATATTTTTTTTTTTTTAAAGCAGTTAGATTTTTGTTTGGACAATTTTGGTCATTATGGTTGCAAAGACCTCAGCTACGACTCACTGAAAATTTTACGTCGTTGCGCGCTGGACGCGGCCCGCCACTGATTTTAATACGGCCTTTTTTTTTTTTTAACGTTGGGAAATCCTCGCCGGATTCCTACCGGCTAAAACCCAACGACTTTCTATCAGCGCGGCCGTTGATGGGTGGGGTCGCGGGGACGTTATGACACGACTTCGGTGCCCCGCCACGGCTATCCAGCGCGGGGAGGCCTGTGCTCCCTGTCAGAACCTCGGCGCTGCAAAATTGTCAACCAATAACTATATTCTTATTGCATTCTACTACTTATTTAATGAACAAGCAAAAGTTTGTTATATCGATCTTACCTTAATATGTTATATTATTCTATATATACTAATTTTAAAAAGAGAGAAGATGTTTTTGTAATGTATTAACTCAAAAACCACTGGGCCGATTTTAAAAATTCTTTCACCTATAGAAAGCTACGCGGGCGAAGTCGCGTGCAACAGCTAGTATATTATAAATGCATAATTTGACGAAGTTTTGTTGTGGTATGTTCGTTACTCATTCACTAGTAAATTGCCGATTATATTTGGATCAAACTTAGTATACGAGTGGAATTTCTTCTATTTAAAACATAAAATTATTTTAACCCTTTTATAAGTTCTAATGAACTCATTAGAGTATAATAATACTCATTACAGTATAAAATATAGTACTCATTATTGAATAATATTTCACACTTTACTTGTGTTAGAACTTTGTTCCCATTGAACTAGCTAGATGGACCTATTCACCTATATAGATGTCGATAAAGCTTTGTATAGGTACTTGTACTATTACTTATTCTCTGGTATAGGTGATAAATAAGTTATAATTTCCCAAGGCATAATAATTCATATTTTAGAGTTCCAATTATAGGCGCTTTGTATCAAGTTGAAACCTTATTCCCATTGAAGTAGATAAACAAAGATATTTAGATAGTGCTAAAGCCTCTTATAGGTGATTAATTAGAAGTAATTTCGATAGGCTCAACCGAGTTTCCCAAAGGGTTGGGCCTTAACTTGAATATGGACAATACGAAAGTTATGTCTACGAGTAATGTCCATGTCGGGATTTCAACTTTCGAAGTTGTATACGAGTATATCTACTTGGGACAAATAGTCCAATGAGGTAGAGCCAACTTCGATATGGAGGTCAATCGTCTCGGTCCAGCTCGGATGGGCAGCGTTCAAGAAGCTCCAAGACATCTTCTCGTCCAAAATTCCTCAGTATTCTAAAATAAAAGTTTTCGACCAATGTGTGTTGCCATGACACATGATGCTGAAACGTAATCTCTAACTATGGGCCTCATAAGAAAGCTTAACGTCGCTCAACGAGCTATAGAGAGGATTATGCTCGGGGTTGCACTGCGAGATCGAACCACGAATGAGGAGATCCATAGACGAATTGCAGTTAAGACAAAGACTATATAAGTATATTGAAGAATGTCATTGCAGTTAACAATTAACTATAAGATTAAAAATACGTAACCAAGTTCTAAGTTATACTTAAAATTCTAACTAAGTTAGAATTATGTTTTTCATATACATTTTCTTATTTGTGTTTAGTTTGTCAATGCAATAATAGCATAACGGCATTGTAATAACAGACGCTATAAGCACACATGTATGTCAAGGTCAATGTTTTACTACACTGCAAACATTAATATCACCATAAGTTTAAGTAAAATCTGTTTATTATTCATGGTACCACACATTCTCATAGTATTATTAGGAAACGTAGTTTTTTTTATGTAAAAGGTTGTTAGACAAACTAACGGTCTGCCTAGTCGCCTATAACACAAGCAACGCCACAGTTGCTGTCAGTGCGCTGCCGGGAATAGTAAGAATAAGGATAAGGGAACGGGGGAGGGATAGGGAAATGGACTCTGGCATTACTTACTCACTCACCGAAACACAACAGCAGACCTATGTGTATAATTTATCGCGATGGTCTTCTGTAAGGGGGGCGGTTACTGCCCCCAAACGGACTGCCCAAATGAGTGCGAAAACGCTGTAAAAATTCAGTATTTCACTTCTTTAAATGTACAAAAAGTGTAAACAGTAATATAACTAGTGGTCCGTCTCTAATAGCAGATAGATTAAAGATAATATTAGTTATAATTTCCAAGTAATTACATATCACTTGAAATGTTCTTTAATAAAACTAAAGAATTTATTAACTAACATTCAATCGATATAAATATGTGAAACTATTTTCCGTAAAACAAAACTAACTAACAAAACATGAAATAAACTAAATAAATTATCTAGTAGTACAATTTGTAATTTATTTTCCAAAACATACGCAAAATTCCGAAATGACGTAGCTACTTTATTAATATTCAATGCATTCTCAAAAGCGGTAAATCTGCATTCGTTCTAGGTAAATACCGCAATTACTACGTCCCATGACTACGAAATTATGAAATCAACTATAAGTAAGTATACTAACGTTTTTCCCAGAGGTGAAATCTTGTAGTCAATTCTGTCGGGCACGAGCCGAATATGTTGTTTTTAATGTTTTTAACAGTAATGTTATTTTTATTTATAACTGGCCGACCTGACAGAGTTTTTTTAAGTCAAAACAGAAATACATAGTGTGGGTTTGATTAGCGAGTTTTATATTTTTCTTGGAATTTTTTCCAATGTTTCTCTTCATAAGAACCTTTCACAGACTTCAAGGAATATTTAAAAAAAAATAGCGAATTTTTCCAGTCGTACTCGACTTTTGCGCTTAGCAACACATTGGTGATTCATTTTTATTTACATTGAAGATTGATTCGTCCAACTTAACTGAACCGTTAGATATGATTCTCAGAAAAACATATTATGTTCCGAAATACTTCACTAAAATTTTCAATAGAAAAATTTATATTCAGAGATCATTATTATTTTGCCATCTTATGATGAAGGGTGGCAGACAGGCGAATGGCCTAGTTCATAGCAGGTCCATAGAAGATGCTAAACGTAATGTGCTCTACAACGTTTATTATGCAACAAAATGTTTTATAGCATCCTGATCAAATGAGATTAGCTTTGTACGAATTCTTACAGCCTTGCAAGGTCGTATAGGCGTGAGTCGGCAACGAATGACTCAGTATTCGTGGCACGCGATTCCGGATTTCAAACTGCCTACTTTTTCTTATTATCTCTACTACTTTTATTCCAAATATATGTTAAGGTTACATCTGAATAAAGAAAATCTCTTGCTAAATTCTCAATGGATGCATCGAATTCCGATATTATTTCAGGTGAACAGGAAACCAAGTTGTGATTGGAACTAATTGGATGATTAAACGCGCGTCTACCATCGTTAATAATTATAGATAGATAATTGTCGGTTCCGGTTCCGTAAAGGGAACTGCTCTTTCCAGATAAATAGCTTATAAAAGACAAAAGGTGCTCTAAGTATTTCGGCTTTCATTTATTACTTGAAGGCAACATTCCTTCAAGATTCCAAAGCCAGTCTGATTATATGAAAATATTTAATGAAATCTTAACTCTAGTCCAACATCAGTCCATAACATTATTTTTTGATGATATTTACATAAAATATTTGGAAATAAACTAAAATCTAATTTTACAGCAGAAGTAAAAGTAGCAGATTACAGATCGCACTCTCGGGTTCAATTGTGAACCTAAATCATCCTCATACACACACAAAAAAAACATCAAAATCGCCTTAGATTTTTTAAATTTGTTCTTGCGATATCTCATCGTATAATAATTATTCATATAATATCTTTTTCAACGCGGACGAAGTCGCGGGCACCAGCTCATTATTTTATTATTCAGGATAGCCTTGTGAAAAGTGCCCCCAAAGCCTGGGGTTCGAAACTATGACCAAATGATACTTTATATAGAGTTAACATGATATACAAAATTTCACCCCCCCCAACTACCCCTCAGGGCTAAATCGAAAACTGTTTTATTTATTTTTTCTTCAAATCTATGTATCAGACGAAAATCAAATGTTGCACAAATATTGCTGTGACTTAAAGTAATAATATAAAAAAAGAAGAGCTCTCCAAGTAATCCCCTTATTGAATAAAAAAATTTAACATCCTGTATAATGATTTCCTTTGGTGATACAAACACCGTTTTATTTGGTCTCAAGTAGGTGCAACACTACTAAATTATAACTTAAAACATATTTTATCTAGAATCTTGTTTATTTTTAAACCTGGATTCTAGATAAAATTCTTTGGATTCTTTTTGAAGTCCCATATATATTTCTCTTTTATTTTCAGAGCTAAGTGATTGTCTCAAGTAGGTGCAACACTACTAAATTATAACTTAAAACATATTTTATCTAGAATCTTGTTTATTTTTAAACCTGGATTCTAGATAAAATTCTTTGGATTCTTTTTGAAGTCCCATATATATTTCTCTTTTATTTTCAGAGCTAAGTGATTGTATTAGGTAGGTACATCTCCAAATACCTTTTCTCAGCAGAGCTGCTTCCAGATAAGACATCTACTAGCATAATTTGTTTATAGCCAATGCTTCTGTTTTTAGCTCTCAGTTTAAATACGGATATATTTGAGTGAACCTAATTTTGCGATCACATTTAAGGTAGAAAGGTCTTTTATTAGGAAACCATGACATGCTCGCTTGATGGGAAATGGCTACGGCTGAAAATACTTTTCACGTTAGCGGTTTATGAATAATCGTCGGAAAACCAAAGGAAAATTATTTTTCCAAAATTTTGATCGTCCTGTAGAAAAAATCGCAGCGCTTTGAAACTTTCAGGGTTTTTTCAGAACCCTTTGAGGTTGAAAAGCTATAGAAAATATCTTTCGTATCTGAATTATTTTCAAAGTTATTCCAATGTATCCAAATATCCTTAAATTTGTAATTTTTTTACCTTTTTTGCAGTCAACATTTTTGATTTGAATTTTTTATTATCAAAATCCAATTTAAGCATCTTAATAGGAAATGTTTTGCAATTTACAAAACCCTACTTTAGTTTTCTGTACGACCATTATTTCCCGAGTAATCGATTGTCAAGGTCTAAAATGACTTTTGCGCTTTGATCGATGATAATAACTCAGTGACAAATCATAGTACAGAGCTTATAAGGGAATTAAATTGTAGGGAATTAAATTCTCTAAAAAAGATTACCAATCTCTAATTACCAAAATAAAATTATTACAGCCCGTACACCAATTTCAATACGAGCAAAAATTTGGAAAAATAATTCCTTTGATTTTCTGACGAAAACCGTGAAAAATATTTAAAACTAGAGACTAGAAGCTATAATTTTCTTATTTAATTAGCTCTGTACGACCATTTCTTTAGAAGTTACAGCCTATTGAAAATCACCTAAAAATTTGGATTTTATTCACTGTATATGAGCATGCGACTACTGTATATGAGCAATAAGAATTGAATAAAAGTTTTTACACCTAAGAAAAGGGGGCGCGGACGAAGTCGCGGCCAAAATAAATATGTAGATTGTAAATGGTTATATTTGAGGGAACACAACCTTTTAATATAAAACAGACAAAATCTTTTGGAGAATTTCGGTCCAAACTGTCGAAGGATGTTATGTTAAGTGTTTAAATTTGACATACGAGTAACATTAAGAATAATATTATTATTTAATTTAATTTCTTTTTTGTCTACCTGTTCACTTGAATTTGTGTATGTGAATTAAGTTTTTTATTATAATTTCTCATATAAGTAGCTATAAGATTTAATGAGATTTAAAGAAGTAAATATAAACCTAAACCTTGTATAATAAGAATTCAAGTAATGTAGACACTCCCACATATACAGTTTTTTTAACAAGAAGCCAAAAAGTATACAGTTAGTTGACTAATGAGTCACATAACAAGCACATGTTCGGAATCGGATTCAAACAAACCGCACATTCCACAATTATGTATACACAAATGAGGCGGCTACATTTATTTTCTCGAATAAAGCAATCCGTTTATTTTGTTAAATTTACGTAACCTTATCCAGAACATGGCACGTTGCATAACCATCTCATATTTAGGATTTACAAATTATTATACACTCACGCACACACACACACGCAATCACAAATATGTTTTTATATTTGTATAATGTATAATATTTGCGTATTTACGTATAATTATGTATTGACAAAGATTGACAAAGATTTTGGATGAAAACCAACCCAAAGAACAGGCGGGATTTCGCAGTGATTATTCAACATTGGATCACATCCACACGATAAAACAAATTATTGAAAAATGTAACGAATACAGTATCACCTTCTACCTTGCATTCATAGATTACAATAAAGCGTTTGACTCGTTGAAACACTCAAAATTATGGGAAGCTTTAGAAACACAAGGAGTGGACAAAAAATATATACGCCTGATTACCAACATATACAAGAACATGAAAGCAAAAATACGTACAGAGAGGGATGGGGAATATTTTCCCATAAAAAGAGGAGTGAGACAAGGGGATCCCATGTCGCCCAAACTTTTCTCAGCAGTTCTTGAATACGTATTTAGACGTCTTGACTGGGATAAATACGGACTAACTGTTAACGGAGTGCAATTAAACCACTTAAGATTCGCTGATGATCTAATACTAATTTCTAAAGATCCAAAAAACTTAGAAGAGATGTTAAAACAACTTGTGTATGAAAGTGATAAAGTGGGATTGTCAATGAATACCACAAAAACTAAAATAATGACAAACCTCGAAAACATTCCAATATCTGTTAACGGTAACATAATAGAATATGTGGAAGAATACGCATACCTCGGACAGATTATATCTCCAACAGAGTTTACAAAGAAGGAAATAAATAACAGAATCAATTTGGCATGGAAAAGGTACTGGTCTCTCAAGGAGATTATGAAAAACCCACTCGTGCCACTGAAAGCTAAGAGCAAAATATTTAATTCGTGCATTCTACCTGTCTTGACGTATGGCTGCCAAACATGGAGCTTAACTAGTGATAATGTTCATAAATTGGAAACCTGCCAACACAACATGGAGCGAAGTATACTCAACATAAAACTAAAAGATAAAGTAAGACTAAATACTATAAGAAACCAAACTATGACCACAGATGTTACTTACTGTATTAAAAAACTAAAATGGAGGTGGGCAGGCCATGTGATAAGAAGTAGAAAAAATAAATGGTCTAGTGAAATAACAGAGTGGTGCCCGAGACAAAACAAAAGAAAGAAAGGGAGACAACGTCGTAGATGGGAGGATGACATTAGAAGAATAGCAGGAATTACTTGGAGAAGACAAGCACAGAACCGCACCCTATGGCAAACTTTAGGGGAGGCCTATGCTGGAAAGCAAGATAATCTTCACATACCGGTGTACATAAACTGAGGGAAAATATTATGCATCGGTGCGATGCCTAGGTGCGGTCGAGTATACAATAAACATAACTAACTATACACACAATTTTCATTACTTAACCTAAGAAGATAAATATGTGTAAAAATACTGCAAATAGCTATGTTATATTTGTGTATTATGTTTATGTTATGCTTAGCTTGTTAACATTAAGTTACGGGGTTGTTATTGCTAATGTGTATTATCCTGGTGTTATCATAAAACGGGGTCTCCTGGCAAAAGCGTCAATGTACATACCTATACTTAAAGGAAGGCCTCAAATACAATCTGCTATCTGATACAAAATATCACATATTTATAAGCTACTAGCGACCTCCAGGGTTCGCACAGAGTTGAAGTTTTCGAAAATCCTTTCTTTGCGAATACTTACTTATAAAATAAACCTATGTTAAAAATTTCAGCTTTCTAGACTTAGTAATTTTTTCTGTGCGTTAATATTAGTCAGTCAGGACAAACGATTTTATGAGTTTAGATTATAATTAAATAGGTATACATTTTTATTTAATAATAAAAAAAATCGGAACAAGCGAAAACTTTTTTGTTTTCAATGAAATAAGATGTAATTTTTAATATGATTAAATTGGGTGTTACAAGAAAGAAACTGAGCACAATACCTCTCAGCCACCTTGAAATTTTTCTCAACAACAAATCGAAGTGAAAATTATATAGTGGTCATTATACCACTATATAATTTTCACTGATTGTATTATACTGTCGTCCTAACTTGAGTTGTGTTTTTATCCCCAGCCTTACAAGTGCCAATAAGTTTGTTTATAAGTTATGACGACTGTTAATATGAATGTCACTGTTAAGTAGGCAGTGTTAGAAACACATGACACATGTTTACCTCACAATTTCTAGTACCTACCCACTTTATTTATGATGTTGTTTAGTGAGTTATTTCGTAAGTATTGTCATTGTCGATTTAATTTTGAATTATTTCTGTTTTTAAACATTTTTTTTATCCATATTTTTGTGATTCCACGTCGCCCTTCTTTAACTGGTAAGTGTTTGACAAGCCTCTCAAAACATTCGAAATAATATAGCAACATCCCACACCATTAGTGATCTAGTAAGAAATATTGATTTCTTACGAGACTCGTACCAACCTCGTTCTTTTTGATAGAGGTAGTGTAAGTTATCAATCGTATATCGATAAGATATTCCATGTAAACTTGATGGTACGTGGCTACCGTCGCCTATAACAAAGCATCGCCACAGGTACTGCAGGTGCGCTGCCGACCCTAATGACAGCGCAATGAGCTCTGATATCACTTAGGTACTCACTCACCGAAACACAACATCACATGTGCTGTTATTTCACGGTAATCTTCTGTAAGGAGGTCGGCATCGGCAAGGAAAAGGATTCTTCGGCATCCCTACATGCAAGCGCACACTGTCGGAATCAATGCATTGGCATGCTGCAACGTCCTTAGGGATGCCGAGGCGTCCTTAAGCATGCCGAAGCGTCTCGACATCGTATTTGTAGCTCGCGTCTCTTCGCGTTCTCTTCAGGGCAAGCTATACCCCGTGTTGCCTCGGCGTGCCGAAGGATGCCGAAGCATCCCGAAACCACTTACCGAAGCGTACCAAAGCGGTATTTTTGTTACTACGACCATAATATATATTGGAAATTTCTACTTTATTGCCATGACGTTAATGTATATTACTATTTGCCACCTAAATTCCTCAGCCGTGCCGATGCCGATAGTGTGCGCCGAGCCTAACGGGCTGTCTAAATGACTGAAACGAAGTATGCCCTGCTACCACTGGCCTAATCCAATCCAGAGGTTACTTAAAAAAATTCATTTGCAAAGTTGGCCCTGCCGGAAATTGCACCCAGGACACAATTTTTTTTAGGAGGGGAAATCACATTTTACGGATTGTCCTTCGCCGACGAGGACAGTCGGCGAAGGGGTATGTGGGACTCGCCCGGCGAAGTGACTTATCACCGGGCAATACCACACTAAAACCATAATAAATAAAAAAAACCAAAAAACACAATAAAACTAAAATGTTCCACCATCGGCGGCAAATGTCCTCGCGGCCCATCTCCTGCGGCCAGGCTGCGTTCTACTCCTGTGGCGACCCACTGGAACATCAATGGGCCACCATACCTCTCATCAAGTCCCGGACGCCAGATCCCTACTCTGACGTCCGGAACAGCCGGACGACGCCAACGCTGCGGCGTATACCGACTCTTCGACCTGGGAGCAACCCCAGAACCTTAGCCAACAGACCTCTTTGCTGACCCAGGTATCGGCATCAGCTCCAGCGAATGCCAGGACACCTGAGTCAGAAAGTTAACGCAAGAACATTAAACGCAAGCAAGACCAATGAGCTCGTCGATCGAGACGATCACATCTTAAGTTAAAGCCGCGTCCATTATCGCAAATTACATCAATTAACTGAGTTGCAGGAAAACAGTGGAAATAATGACTGTTTTTAAAGTATTTATAATTAAGTAGGGACACTTTGTATTGTCACGAGGAAAATTATGCGATTGACCGACCCCTTACGATAAAATAAAATGGAAATAAATCCGAATGTGAAACTACTAAGTTTTATGGTGAAATGAAATATAATGCAAAACCAAATAAAGATACGGCCTAATCAATTTTTTTTTATGAGAACATGTCCCTCTACCGCTCATAGCCCTTACAAACTTGGGGTTGTACAGATATAAACGGGAGTACATCTATGAGTATATCTATAACTTGGGGTTGTACATCTATGTATCTGGTTTCTTTTCTTTAGGTATTACTTGACTTTTACAATTTTTATCTTTCGACTCTGTTATATATCATTCTTCGTCTTCTGAGAATATTAAATCAATCATAAAGCATCACAATGTTTTAAAACCTGGGTTCTGCGATCCCCCAGGGGTCTATTCAAGCGGTGTCTTAAAAATAAAATTTACAAAGCAAAAAAAAAAAAACACAAAATAAACAAGACCCTTGAGACAGAGCGTTAAAGCAAGCATCTTAATCACTCGATCAAGGGACTCGTTAAAAAAGAGTAGTGAGAAAAACATTCGCGCACATTTGTAAAAAAAATAAAAAATATTCTGTATTGATAAGCACCAAAATAATATGAAAAAGAAACAGTATGTATTGTGAAATATACTTTTCGCTAAAGCTTTAAAGCATTACAAAGTTTGTAAGAATATTCATTGACATTGTTAACAGGCGACAGAATACGGGACAATGTACTCTACACCACTTGACAATGACAAATATATACATTTCTATAATAAAGTCCTAAGTCATATTGAAGCCATACTGTTACACAAATTTAAAATTTTTAACTGATGGAACTGCTTGCGTCTGGTGATTGAATGTTTATTTGTTTTATAGGTATATTGTATCGAAAATTTATATTGAAAAGGGCAACTATTATCTACCTAAGTTTCTTGTTAATTCTTATTATTTTTTTTTTTTTCAAAGGACATCAGATGACCCCTGATGTTGCTAATTCTTAATCTATGATCATTCCGAACTGGTGATAAATGTAGAAGATTTTATCTATTGTAAGACACTGAAATTTGGTGCTAATCAAATCAATACAGAATATTATTTTTATTTATTTACAAAAGTGCGCTATTAAACATGACTCGCATTCAATGTTTTTCTGGCTACATTTATATATACAATGTTTACTATTTATTATGCATAGATTAGAATTAATTCAGTTAAAATGTGGTCTAGGTGGCAAGGTACCCAATATGCTGATTACATTACCTCTCTGGATTGCTATACTTAAACTCTAAGAGATTATGCTGTCATCGCCAGTTTTTTCTATTAGTTATTATAAGTAACAAGGTTTCCTTATATAATTTCCTTATAACTGGACGCAGTATTTACATAAGTGACAATACCAATTGAGGAGAATGCCAATTGCAGAGAAGATAATGTAAGTTGTAAACGTAATAGTTATTTTTGTGATGTTCCGAGGATTTACTCGTTTATTATTCAGTAGTCGATATTTTTTCAATATTCTTACTGGACGAGATATCTCGGTAAAATGACATGGATTGAGATTTATTAGAATATTGCGATCCTTCCCCCAAACGCAGAATTGATATGGAAATATAGTGCGTTTATTTTTATCTATGTTAATAGCGATATTAATAATATAATATCCCTTATTTGCGAGAAGTTTGACATGACTCAATAATAGCAACTTTTGGGTATAAGCGTTTGAAAGTTCAAAAAATTTAAAGAAGTATATTTCAAGATTGACTATCTTAAACTGTTTTGTTACTTATTACTTTTCATGAAAAACTGACATAGAAGATAAAAATGCAAGTACTCTAATTATAATTTCAAGTTTTTGAACAAGGGTATCACATGCGACGTTATTATAGATAAATAATTTTTAATCTATTAAATTATCTATCGTTAGGTCGTTGTTGACAATAATTATTTTGTCATTTTGTCATAACTCTTATGACAATATTGTCATAAGAATAGTTATGTCATTATTGTTAAAGGAATACGTAAGATACGCAACATATCTTTGCAAGAAAAATATCTCAACACTGAATATGTCGTCGTAAATATAATGTTTTTAACTATTTAATAAAGTAAACAGAAAATTAATAGAATTGTTATTTTTACGAGAAATAGCAATGCCGCGAAATTTTAAAAATACATTAAAAGTATTAAAAGAATAGACCAAAAAATATGAATAATACTCTAGAAGGAACATGTAAGTGGACCACACATTAAGTAAGCAGCGGTGCATATCATAATGCTTCTCAAATAATACAAAAAAAAAACATATACAATCGGCGTATATAATTTACATTCTTTTAATAGAAAATTTGTTTGCACTCCTTTTCATACTAATGTAATGAACATACCTAATTCTAAAGGAATTCGGAATTACTCAGCTGTTAAAGTAAGCGTTGCGTTATCCCATCCTGTTTAGATTAGATAAAGTTTTGTTATTATTTTTGTTGTGAAGATAAAGTTATTTCCACGTTATATCACTCTATAGGAATCTTTGATTGATTAATTTATTATCAATCATTTGCACTTACCATATAAAATGTTACATAGTTAACAATTAGCGTTAATGTAATAAACCATCATATTATGCATTTATATGTTTTATTTAACAAACACACAACAAACATTATGTATACAAGCCTTAGTTAACAACGTTATACAACAAACATAACGAGCACATTCATAAGCACATGTCTATGTGAAGTCACACTCGTAGATAGAGCTTCAAAGCTAACGAATATGAAAAGCTTTCAAGAACGTCGCTTTATGATTTCATAATCTTATCGTGTACAGACTCCCATAGGACATTGTGGCAGTTCTCGTCACTTAGTAAATTATTTCTTTTGAAGCCTATCCTGTAAAATAATTAAATAATATATATACATCGGATCGGATTTTTTAAAATAATGTATTATACTTACCAGCTTACGGTAAGTATAATACATTATTTTAAAAAATAAGTTAAGTGCACAGAGTCAACCGTTCAGATGTGCGCAAATATTACTATACCTATACCAGTTAGGATTAACTAATAGCTCAAGGGTGATAACTTCAATGAGCACGGGTTGTTCCGTACTGTCTTGTCCCATGAAATGAAATTCATGAAATTTTATTCATCTCAAATGAATAAAATTTCTTACTCATCCCAAATTATATTCCTAATTCGTAAATATTATAAATACGAATGTGAGTTTTGCATACCAATTGTCGCATGTTCAGAAAGGCCCTTTCATCTAATATAGAAAGTAATAATGTTCCCGAGGAGACCTGGTGGAAGCCGCGGTCGAAAGCTAGTATTAAATAAATAATTTATATTGGTATACTCCCTTAAATTACAATGTGAAATACTTAAAGCATCATCATATTTGCGAGGATTAGTCGAAAAAAATTATAAGAAATAAAACTGTATTAGGTATATTGCCTCTTAATTTACACTCCGTTTTATGTGCTTGTATTAAATATAATATCGTTTTTAAATACACATCGTTTGTTTAACACAAATGGTTAAATTTTACAATAAAATCTATACATAAGCACATTTACTTATTTCTATAAAAAGATCTGTCAAGTACCCACGAAAAAAAGGGATGATTCTTCCTCCGTCCAGGAAATAGTAAGTCGCTACATTTCTTTCCTGGTTTGAAATAATCGGAGACAAGTCGGAAGGACAACCTTCATTCTGCAGTTGAAAACAAAAATGTTTTTTACCCTATAAGGGAAATGAAGCTCGATTTTTATTTATTGTCTTCGCGTCATCAAAATAATATAATCTAGTTCGCTGCTTCGTGTCGTTACCATTAAATTAAATCCATTTTTATTGCATTTGACAGCCATTAAACGTATATGTCGCAGGCTTATCACAAAATAAGACTTTTGACTAAATGTCTACCATAGATATATAATATACCCTAGATTTCAAATTTAATATGCGATTGACATTCGCTATGTTAATGTTTGAATTTAAAAAACTAACACCTTTTATTTATATGCTTTTGATAATTATAAAAAAAAGTAGGATCTCCATATTCACGATAAGAAACTTTATTTTAAACTTTTTGACGTATAAATCGAATAACTGTGTTTTCAAAATTTTCTGACGCGATGATGGTCTCAAAATATGAATATTTATTTTCATTCATTGTCATAAACCCGACTACCGACACCTACTTAAAATGTCTAATTAAGATGCTAATGAAAATCTTGATTTCATTATGTGTATTACTGCTCTAGTATTCCTTTTATTATTGCTTTAGTATAATGAAAATTGAAATATAATTTATAAACATTATGTATACTTATTCAAATTCAAATTTTTATCCATCTAACAGAAGATTAGATTATTTTCTGTAATATTTTTATCCAAAATAAAGTAATTTTAGAACAATTTCTGGACAAAATTTTGTTTTCTGTTATGTTATGGAAATTGACTTGAATAATTTATTAACATAGAGAGCAGCAGAATTTCGAAGCCGTACGATATACCTAAAGGTACAGTTAAGTAATTATATCAAAGTAATTTACTTTTATAAAAATCTTTCCAATAACTTTTCAAAAATGGAATATTTGACACTGGAAAGCCAAATATTCTGTTTTTGCGATAAACTAGGCCATGTGAGTCAGATGAATTAATGAATTATGTGAATCAGGTTAACATAGGTATTGTCCACGTTAGAGTAAAATCAATATTGTGATGAGGCATATCAACCGGAGGCAAACATATTTCAATGCCAAGACGTCTATCAAGACATTCAACCCTTTACAACCCTTATCATGGGGCGGACTCAATTCATATTATTGAATATTATTTAATTAAGTTAAGAATGAAAACTCAGACAAGTGTGTTTAATATTATCTTAAAAAAATTGTACAAGTTGGTACATGTTACAAAGATGTACAAATTGGAGAAACCGCAGAAGGCAGCTCAGAATTTGTTTGTTACTTCTCATAACGAGAAAGGCAAAGTTAATTAAGTCGATAACTAGCCTAGTCTTGCGAACGAGTAAATGGAATGGAACAAATCAATCTTTTCGGAGCTAACTACGCGACAATCAAATAATGAATGTACCTACTAGAAATATTTAGTACCTACTTTATATTTTTATATTTCAACGCTGACGAAGTCGCGGGCACCAGTTGGTTAGCTATAAGTCTAAAAAAAGCCTATAAGTCTAAAATTTATTTAATCAGGCGACTATTATTTGGTGTGTTTAGGTAGACTTACTCCTTATTGGCGAATCCCATCTATTGGTAGCTGTTGCCACGGAGTTGATTTGCGAGGGAGGCACACCGCTTCCCTTATATTATACCCTTTACAATCGTATTTATAGGCAGAAATCGTTTCAAAGGTTTCAATGTAATTAAAGATGATTAGAAAAACAAATTATTTATTTTATACGTCAATATAATAAAACATTTTCTCTTTTCAAAATTGGAACTTCATAAATATAGAATCAATTTTTTTAAAATGTTAATATTATACACTACATTTTGTCCGTGACTTCATAAATATATGAACAAATAACTAAACTAAGTTAATCAATCATTATTGCACATATATTTTTGTCAAGCGTTGGCTTTTTATTATCCTTGATGATAATATAGTACTTTTTTTCTGAATGAAATCTACTTATTTCCTCATCTGAATCCTTGACAAATTATATGGAAAATTTTATTACGATCGGTCAAGTAGTTAAGGCGTGAAAGCATTACAAACAAACAAACTCACTTTCACATTTATAACATTAGTCAGTATTAGGATAACTATTAAAATACGATTGCCAAAATTAGATAACACTTTTTTATACATTACAAGCGACTCCCGGCTTCGCCTGGGGTGCGATTTTTAATAATAATATAAAACATTCCCCGTTTATCCCTCTTTCCATAAGTGAAAACAGAATAAAAATCGGTCCACACATTCTCGAGTTTTTGAAGCATACACAAACCAACTTAACATTTTTATACTTCTTCATGTCATTGCTAATATTTATGGTTATGGGCTCCCCCCACGATGCTAAATGTGGAGTTACTCGAGCGTCGTGGAGACCTATTGGATTTTGACGATTAGATCGTAGAAAGAAAAAAGGTTATATGTTTCCTTTTTCAAAAGTGGGGTGAGCGTCTAAAGTTTGTAGACGCTGTATTAAGAAAATTCTCCAAATAATCGTCAGATTAAGAATCTGCACGATCAGGAATTTAGGCTGAACCGTCTGTATGAAAATTTGACGCGCTCGAGTATTTCAAAATGGCAATCCTTTTTAGCATTTTCTAAAGCTGCCACGAGCTTGCGTTTCATCCAAATCGTGTGTATTTAAATAGGAGCTTAGTTTGGGTTCACTTAACATCCCCTCTGAAAATCTGACGCGCTCGAGTAGTATTTAAATTTTTACCCCAACCCCCACCAACCCCACCAACATCCGGTAGATTAATACATATCCGTTATCGGAGACACGTGAGGCATATACATCATCTGACGCGATCTGACATATGACATATATGCATCATCTGACGTGATCTGACATATACAGCATATCTGACGCGCTCGAGTAAATCCCAAAATCCCCCATTGGGCTCTCCTACTATTAACTGTAGTAATGAAATACAATTTAAAACCCAGTTATGTTTAAAACAAGTTTCTAACCGACTAGCACGCGTCTGGCGCCAACAACTATGTTTAATATTGTAATTTACTTAACAATTACGATAATCTTTATGTGCTATTTTTTTTATATTACTTATGTAATAATATACATTTGAGACTTTGTATTTAAAAAAAAAACAGGTTTAATAAACTAAAAATAAAAAGACACAAATAAATATTTAACCTAAAAAACGTATACATATAATAAAACGATTATCATTGGGTTATGTACGTGTTGATGAAAAAGAATGACCTCCAAATTCTTATTAGTTGAGAGAGACAAGTTTTCTTGAGTTGTTTTCGTATCCCGTAATAGTCTAACTAACATAAATCCGCACATAATGTGTTTCTGTGGTGTATCTAGATAAAGTATGGTAGATAAGATAAGCTATAGTAATAAAAGGTATTTCATAGCGAGGGATAGACTTCATTTGTCTCTTCCGCCGACCCTTTTATAGGTGACAGTGGCCACCTACCATCAAGTAGGTAGACCTCATCAGCTTTCATTTATTTTGAATCATATGTTTATCTCATTCACGCTACCCTTAAAATATATTTCGTTATCTCTTTTTTATTTACACTTATTCGATATTAGATTAGAATTTTATCTGTTTGAGTACTACTTATTATTACTATTACTTATTCTGTGGTTAGAGTAAGTAACCACAGAGTTAGTAATTATTCTGTGATATTCACGCGTGTAGTTGTATGTAGCCCATTTGTCGATTACTCAATGCAAGAATTTACCGTATCTTCCTCCTTTTTACTTCTATTTACGATTCTTTTTCGGACCAAACGTTTTAAAAACTCTTAAATAATACGCACTGCCAAGAATTGGAACTCCCTTCCGGCGTCTGTGTTTCCGAGCTCATATATCCCAAACCTTTTTAAAGTTCAAGTGAATTTTCTGAGTTAGCTCGCTCCATCGGCGACCTCGTCTTTCCTGCACGGCTAGATGCTGGCCAAAAGCAAACCCAATATTAATAAAAAAATATATATTTTAGATGGTTACAATACGACATAGCTATCCTAAACATTTCGGTCCCCGCTCTGTCCTGCCTGCTCCTCCGCTCGGTGCGGATTGACTGGTATCATGTTTTGTTTACCAATATGGAGTACGGAGTGCGAGATTGTCCAAACAACTTTATTCATGCTAGGTGTCATAAATTGTGAGCTGTTTTCGTCCGCTAAATAACACAGTAAGTACTCTATCGGAGTGTTTTTAACAATAAGTCAATCTATACAACATTATAAAGAGATAAATGTATGTTTGTTTATGTAGGAGATAATCTTCGAAAGTACTCATCCGATTTAAAGAAATCATTCACCAACAGTTAGAATACAATCTAAAAATAATAATAATAAAAAATAAAAAAACCAATGTTTGGCAAAAGTATAATGTCAGGCGTTATATTGCTTTACATATTTTGTCAGGCTTTATATCTTTTATTTTTCAACGCAGACGAAGTCGCGGGCACCAGCTAGTTAGTTACGTATAAGCTTATATTGTTTCTAACCGTTACTAATAAAAATTATTAAAATTGATATTTATTGCTATAATATCAATAACTTTAATATACATCGTTTTATAATATCAATATATTTATATTACGCTGTGGCTAAGGCCACACTATACGTGCCAAGCTTTGGGATAAGCTAGGAGCATACAAGGTGACCATGTACACAACTTGATGACTTGATGACTTGATGACATACAAATTCATTTCGCACCATCTTATGATAAATCAGAATAAATATGTCGCTCTTTAAGAAACTACATATGTTGTTTGAAAACTCAATGCAAAAATTTAATACGATTCAATAAGGTTGAATCGCTTTACATATTAAAATTTCCTAGGCGTTATATCTACTATTTTTAAAGAAGTCACGAACATAATATAATAGCTACAGGGTTGAAAAAGTGTAAATGGCGGACAGTTAAAACTACCTATTACTCATATACACTGCATACACCTTTTTTTTTAAGTTGGGAAATCCTCTTGGATACCCGACAGTGTAGTGGTCACTGCGGGGTTATGCCGGATTCGTAACGGCTAAAACCCAACGACATTCTAATAGCGCGGTCGTTGATGGGCGGGGTCGCGGAATCATTATGACACGACTTCGGTGCCCCGCCACAGCACCAGGCTATCCACAGCTATCCAGCGCGGGGAGGGTTACTCTCCGTGTCCTCAGAACCTCGGCGTACAAAGTGGAAATACGCCGGTCATCTCGGGGGACCTTACGACGGGCGGATGACAAAATATCTTTTTTTTTATTATTATTTTGCTCGTTTTTAAATTTAGGAACTTTGGAAGCTCATAATTATTAATAATAAAAATTATTAGTTGTTATATTAATGGTAAATTTAAGTATTTTGAAACAAGGCTGCCAATTTGTTTGTATTATATATCGATCCACCCCTTAGTAGGATATATTGTCGTACATTCTTGATAAGACAAGTGAAAATGTTTCGTTCGGTCTCTAAAGCTAATACAAAATAGGACAAGAAATACACTTTGTGTAACGTAAGGTAAACTTAATTTATTTTTGAAGGGATCTTTTTTGCCCTAGTGGAATTGTGTTCACGTTTTGTGTACATGAAGCCTGTTGACATAAAAGAAATCAACAACGAGAGATCCGTCACAATAAAAAGTTAATAATAGTTATAGTATGGTCTCTGTACAGTTGATAATTCTAATATTCGACAAGTGTATGAAATAATAATTTTTTTATTAAGTGTTATTATTTTACGTGAAGGTTGAACCGTTAGCCTGTCTGTCAACCTTCACATTAATAATCATTTTAAAAAATCGTAGCCAATTTAATTATACAAGCACCACCACAGGTGCTGCAAGTGTGCTGCGGTCCATAGTATGATTAAGGCTATAGATATAGACCATAGTAGACCATAGTAAATGATAAGGGGTTAAGAAGTGACAGGTAGAAATGAGCTGTGGCAACCATAACTCAATCACAGAAACACAACAGCACACATACTGTTATTTAACGGTGGTCTTCTGTAAGGGGGTGTTTACTACCACCAGACCAGAGTCAACTTTGACATGTTCATTTACAAAGTTGACTTTGCCGGGAATCGAACCCGGAACCCTTGAGGCAGCGTTCAACGAGAACCCCTAACCACTCACCACTCACCAAAAAAAAATGTTTTTGACGGCATTAAAATCCAGCTGTTCTTTATTAAATTGTAGGAAACATCTGTTTGTTACAGTTAGATATTTTAATGTACTTACGAGGGTTTTTTAAAAAAAAGGTGAGTTGAAATTTCGCGGTCTATGTAAATTAGATTTTCAATTATTTTTTTTGTTATGTGGGTACACATGTTTCTAACATATGTTGACAGCCATTTTGTATTTGTATTTTGTTTTTTGATGTGTTTTGATTAGCTTGGCGATTTTTTGCAAACGAAAAAATGGATCAAAGAATCTGTATTAAATTTTGTGTAAAAAATAACATTAAGTGCTCCAACGCATTAAACTTTCAACGCACTTGAAATATTGACGGTGGCGTTTGACGAGTTTACTTAGATCAAAAAAGACTGTTTGTAAGTGGTACAAGCTCTTCACAAACGACGCCCTGGACGTCCCAGCGTGTCAACAATTTTAATGAAAATGCTTTAACAGCAATTACGAAAATTTCTATGAATAATCATAGAATCACTAGTTTCAGCTAATCGGTTGGGTCAAATATTTTGAACGTGTAACGTGTAGAAATTAACCCCATTTTTTTATCTAAGCGCATAGTGATAGTGAAATTATTATTTCTAATTTCTTTTTGAAGTGTATTCAACATAAATATATCGTACTTCCAAACTTACCCAACCCAAAACAGACACCGCCTGGGCTATTAAGTAGAGGGCAGGAATGAGGTGGGCGGTGAGACATGAAGCTGCGCCACATCAATGCGGTACTATCCATCTTTGATTCAATGTATGTATTGTTTTAGCTGTGTTAATATATTATAAATTCGCTTTGTAAATTTTGCATTGATTTAACTTGTTTAAATAAGTCCTTGACAATAAGATAAGATCCTTGGCAATAAAAAACTTCGATTATAATTGTACATTTGATAATCGCTCGGATTAAAACTCATATTGTCTCCTAGGACATGTATTGAGATCATTTGACCTGTACAAGATTTCTAAAACATAATTATTAGAAATTTTTAAAACAATATTCTCCAATAGGAAAGAGTGATGTTTGAAGTGAAATTTTTTGCGTTCCATGAGGGTAAAATTTCAAGGTCGAATTGATTTAGGTACCATTCGCCCGCAAGATTCACCCGAATTATTTTTTTCCCAACAGGCCCTCTAAAAAGTATGTCGCATTCAAACGAATATTAAGCGTGTGACGCTTCAGTGTAACGATCACGTGACGCCTTCTCGTAACGTTTCTACGTGACATCTAAAATAAGTTTTACTTCTGAGACGTGGAACTTCTATTTCAGTATTCATAACTGATATATACTAACAGAAATAAAAGAAAAAACTCAATATCTCTTCGGTATAAATATTTACACGGGTTTCTAATAACCCTTAAATTTATCCAAGACAAGAAAACAGAACTGTACGATTGAATTTTTGTAAAAGAGCGTTAAAGGAGATAGGTTTTTATACATAATTTACAGGGGAAAAAAACGTGCGGAGTGTGGGGTGGCCTGCTAGTATCCTGATAAAGCGTAGTAAGAATCTCAGTTTCTTTATATATTTATTCTTTATTATTATTATTATAAATTAAAAAAATAGTTAATTTTTTTTGTTACTATTTCATGCCTTACCTATTCTACCGAAGTTATTGCTCGTCATGAAATTTTGTACTTAGGTTACCTTTCATCCAGAAAAAATGTACTGTTCCCGAGGGATCATATATTTTTGCTCATTTGCATGCCGACTGCTCTTATGTTTAATGAGGAGTTAATTTTTTTTTTAATGCTTAAGAAAAAGATGCGCGGGCGAAGTCGCGGGCAAAAGCTAATTCTTTATAAAGCACTCGGTTTAAATCGTACGAAAAAAAAATATTTTTGTCAGCTAGCTATAATTTCTCTATAGTAATACAAAAGTCTAAAACTAGTGTTATAAAATCAAATTTGTGTTAAAATTAAAAGGCTCTAAGAAAGAGGCTTTACTTCGCAAGAAGAAATCATAAATTAAAAATAAATGCTGCCTCGTTGCGTTGGAAGATAGTGTTAATGCCAAAGTGGGTACATTTTTAATATGAGACTCGGAAAATGGCCTTTCTACTATGTTTTTCCTTTTTGTTACGGAGACTGCAGGGTAACACGATATTGTGGGCGTCAGCCCAATACTTTATAGTCTCTTCGCAAGTCATTATATTTCTGCATAGCGAATTTTAAAAAAATCTTATACTTTTACCAATAGAAAAATGCTGATAATATTTTCATTATGTTAAGGTCGACAGACAGGCTGACGGTCCACTTGAGAGTAGGTGGCTACCGTCGCCTATATCAGTAAGGCAAATCACCTTAATGTTGTGGGCTTTGTAGTGCGAATTAGTGACAAAAGCTAGGGAACTTTTACGACTTAGGATAAGGTCTGCCCTATTGATAATCTAATATCGACTACTATTTACGGGACAACCTGTAGTATAAGTTCTGTATTGTATTGCTACCTTAAAACTTAAGACAAGAACACAATTTTGACCAAACAGATTAAAATTGGAAGGTTTTTTTCTTAAATATTGTGTAAAATATGATAAAATAAAAGAAGCCTACTAAAACTTTAGTACAAAACCTTAAAAACAAATGTTAGTTATGTAGTTGTGACACGAAAGGTTTTTTTTAGGCAGTAATTTACAAAAACAAATTCATAGAAAAAATATTTTTTTTTTTGTATAAACCTGCCCGATTTAAACTCTTTTAAATATAGGTAGTCTTTACGTATTACGCACTGTGTTTTTACCTAAGTTTTAATTTAACCCTAAGATGTCAAATTAGGCGACGAAACACGGACGAAAATAACACTTTTCTGCTAGTGTCACATCGGTCGGGTTTCGATGTGATCTGACGCTAACTTTCAATAGGACCGGTCAGAAGCAACTTACTCGTAGATCCAACGTCGACCCGCGGCCTTTATTAAGTCATTAAGTTACTTTTGTTACTCGCACCGTGTAAATTCGTAACGAAATGTACTTACATCTCGGTGAGCGTAGAGTAACAAGTCCAATGTTTGAGATAACTGCGCCATTATCGTGCAGTTCTGTACTAGAAGAGCGGCATGTGGGACGAAGCACAGGACAAACATTTGCAGCATATACATTCTTCTGCCGTGCCTGCGAATAAATACAAAGAATGAATATGACAAGGTTAAACTGTAGTGACAAGGTACACAGTCATTTGGGCAGCCCGTCTGGCGACAGCAACCACCCCCTTATATGTGAAATAACAGTATGTGTGCTGTTATATTTCGGTGAGTGGGTAAGGGATGCCAACACCCATTTTTAATATCCTCTCCCTTATCCATAATCCTACTATGGTCGAGTTAATGGACAAATCGCCCGAATTTATCTCGCCCGAGTCGGGTAAATTGTCATGTTTTATTTTACCTATTATTTTTATAGACAACTCGTCCACTAGCATATTGTACTGTCCGTTACATAGAGATATTAAACGAATTTTTATATTTCGGCAACGTACCTGCAGCTCCTATTTGGAGTTTCTTGTGTTATATGTTTTTTGAGTGTATTCATTACAAACATATAAATCTTCTCTCTTTATAATATTAGTATAGACTAGAGGCCCGCCCCCGGCTTCGCACGGATTATTTTCTGCAAATTATATAAAAAAACCTTCCTCGTTGATCGCTTGTTCCATTAGTGTTCCATAGCTCTTTTCATTAATCTTTCCATAGCATCAAAATCCTTTGCATGGTTTAGGAGGAGTTAGCGGATATACTTATCCCCAATTTTCAAACTGTTTAGTTAATCAAAAATGTACTTTCTTTTCTTGCTTATCATTGAATAGGTATTGAAATAACCTTTCATCCCATTGTAAAAAATATATGTATTTTTTTTATTAAAAAAATAACACGATACTTTAAAAAAAAAATGTTTACATGTGCGATATCATTGCACCAGAGCATACTTACACACAGACAGACGCGGAAAACGACTTCAATTTGTACTATGTAAGGAAGATATATTTTTTTTATATAAATTAGAAAACTGTATATCTCAAGTCACAAATTGTGTATTGTGTTCTTAAATGTAAACTTTTGTGCACGTTTCTCAATAAAACAATTAAGTAAAAATTGTTTAGTACAAATTACTTTTCTATACTGCTCAGATTTTTCCCTAGTATCCCGAGGGCATTAAATCCTGTTTCATAGCACCGGTAAAGTTTACCTGTGACCCCTGACGTTGTTCGCCAAGTGGGCATCTCTAATAGAGATTTACGACGACAATACATCGTGTAGTGTAACCATAAACAATGATAGGACTTCACTTCGCGCAGAGCTTTAGTAGGACAAACAACGTAAAATTTATTCCTTCTGAAGCTTATTTTTCTTTTAAGTCTCTATAAAATAAAATAAAACACACACACATATATATATTTTTTCCATAATTTAAAAAACTGAAAAAATGTTATTTTTTTCACACAAATATTTTTAAAAAATGCTATGATTCCTAGAGGTTAGTGTTACTGATACCCTTACGGACCTTTTTTGATGTAATAGTTGATAAACAGGATGACGGTCTATTTTTAAGTAGATGGCTACCGTCGCCGATAACACAAGCAACGCCACATGTGCTGCAAGTGCGCTATCGAGAATAGTAAGATTAAGGTTTAGGATGGGATAAGGAATTGGGCTTTGGCATCCCTTACTCACACGCCGAAACACAACAGCACACGTGCTGTTATTTCACTGTGATCATCTGTAAAGTGTTGGTTACTGCCACCAGTAAGACTATATGCTACGAGTATATGCCTATACTAAATAGTGAAAAGTCAGTCGACTCGTAAGTATAATTTTTTTTATTAACTTACTTAGTGGCGGGGTTAACGTATAGACATCCTACTTTGACTGAGACTAGTTGACAGTCGGCTCTGTCAGACGGTGTCGTGCAGTGAGATTCATTTTCCACCTTCAAAGTCTTACACGAGCTCACTCTTCTGTAAAACAAAAAAATTTGTTCTTAGCTGATGACGTCAAATTTGTTTTAAACTTTGCGATGAAAAATTAAATCGAAACTTGTAATAAATCAAAATTTATTTTACATTTCAATATAATTTTTCATCGAATTCAATACCACACCACACGAATGTGACCGAAATAAGACATATTGCCGATTTGTGCTTCGTTTTCATAATGTACGACAACAATGCATCTCCATTAAAAATATTTTATTGAAGTAAAAAAAAGACATAGGCTTTGTTTTATATTGTACTAGCTTTAACCCTCGATTTCGTCTGTGTGTCCGTGTATATTAATTATAGCATGTTTATTATTATTTATTATATAAATTACATTACTGTAAAGTTTAATCAATATCTTTTCAGTATAGTTTTTGCGTAAAATAATAAACATCGTGATAATTTTCACATTTATTAAGTTATTTCGTTTTCGTCCCTGTATCCTTTATAAATTATAGCCTATGTGATGTATCTTTTTTATATGTAAAATCCATGTATATCTATATGTATGTATGTATTTATTTATTCCCCATAGGACAGGCAGAGCCTAGTGTGAGGGACAGAAATATGCTAAAACTAAAGTTGTTATTCTGAAATAAATTTCTTTATATTCCCCATGGACTCCAAAACCACTCAACCGATTTTGATGAAATATTCAGGCAATTTTCAGATAAGGCCTACGGGTAATCCTGTATGTTTAGTAACGATCGGATAAACAAAATTTTTTTTTTTTTTTTTAATATTTACCTGATACAAATTATGATGCCTGACAAAAGTGTATGATTAAAGACTGAATAAATGTTTTAACACATAAGAAGTCGCAGGCAAAAGTTATATGTATTTCTATTATATTTCTTTTCTTTAGTTTCGTAAGCGTAAAAGAGTAACAAACATTCTTACAATCGCATTTATTATATTATTAAATATAATTTTTAGCTTTTAAAGAAATTCAAGTCGAAATTGTCTTGGAACACAAAACCTAAACAAAGTGTAAGTGTGAACTGTGAATAAACGATAACGCCTCCTGACTAATGCCTGACACGCTGGATTTGTATGGAAAGCGTTGACCATCTAGTAACCATGTAGCGGGTGGCGAGGTCATTCCTTGCTCTGTAGATTGTACGGACTTTTATATAGTGTAAAAAAAACTGAGTTCAAAGGTCTTTGCGATCGGAGATCAGTGTCCTGAAACTTGACCTCAAGTTAGACTTAATGGCGTCCCAAGCAAGAGTTTACAGATTTAATTACTCGGGACATATATTGACAGCCGACTTCAGGGATAATGAGGACACAGAAAGGGACTGAATGTGCTGAAATAGTAGTAGTGACGCTATTTCGCGCTTATTGTACGTCATTTATAATATTAGTAGAATAGAGATTTGTTAAATTGTCCAAATCATAGATCCAAATCACGTTGACAGTGTCCTATTATTTATTATATACTAATAAACTTCCCTTTATCCCGCTAAACTCTTCAGCGCACTTGCAGCACCTATGGTAGGTATTGTTTGTGATAATAGGCTACGCTAGCCACTTACCATCAAGGAGACCGTCAGCCTACCCGCCGAGCTTTACGTAAAAAAAAATAACAATATAATATTATAATACTCTTCATTGTGTATCGTCACTGACCTACCCTCATTAAGAGAATACTAAAGAAATCAGTATTCACGAAGAACAATGACATGAATATATTCTCGTACTACCTATACGGTACACGTTAATGCTAATGACTATAAAATGCACTCGATTTGTCTTTATTCAAATTGATTTATTCATGAATATTTTAAGTGCAAAAAGAATGACGCAACAACGTTTCCCACGTACGTGCTTTATAATTCCGTCTTATCTAATGTTAATGAAATATTCATACGAACTAAATTTAATTTAAAAACCTGTCAAAACTTTAAAAAAAAAATTATATATTCTGCTTGAAAATTTTTTGGTGTAACAGACGGTGTAAAATCAGTCTTAATATTACAATGATTTGTAATACGACAGATAATAACTGAAAGCGGATTTTGTAATTTGATGTTTGTTTAGTTTGTATATATTTTGTTTGTTATTAAATATTATTGAAATATTTAAACCGAGCCGAGATATAACGAGTTGAATTCAAAATTATATAAAGTTTTAAAAATTTAATATTTGCTCGGTTGCCAAAGAGTTATAGGCTAAAGCAACGCGGTCGTCACGTGACGACGCATTGTCATGTGATGAAAGCGTAGCTTTTTGTTTATAGGTATCTCGAAAACTAAAACACTTTTTCAGGGTTCGCCGCTTGCGTATTAGGTATCAGAGGCTTTATCGAAGCCTACTTCGACGCTCAGTATGTAAAGAATCCTTATTTTCTATACATATCCTTTTATTCCCTCGCCAGAACACTAATGTTGTATAGCCATGAAATCCAAACACATTAGAGACCTTACGATAACAATCTCACGATTCAGATCTTTGTATGATATGGACCCTCGTCATTATTGTGTCCCGTGGCAGATTTAGGATTTTAAAATGAACTTAATATCCTATGTATGTTGTAATTGGAAAATCTAATGTATTTCTCGCACAATAAAAGATGATAAGTGCGTATTTATTTATTTTTTAAATGTTTTCCACCACGGCGCACACACACGCGGATTCTATCAACTGTATTCCGAGCAAGGTTTTCAATTATTGTCTCTGAAAATAGCGTTCACTGCTCGCGCGATATTTTCTTTCAATTCCTTTGTATCCGTTGGCTTGTTATCGTACACTTTCCCCTTAAGGTAACCCCACAGAAAAAAGACCAAGGGTGTAAGATCCGGCGATCTGAACGGACATGCGATATCGAAAAATCGACTAATCAATTTTGTAGGGAATTCTTTTCGAAGCATGCTCATGGTGCTTGGAAATAGGATTCAAATGCGAACACAAGAACTCGTCAATCCTGATTCGATCTTACAGAGTAGTTATAATATTATAAACTAGCGACCCGCTCCCGGATTCGCCTAGGAAAAAACTTAATTAGGTTTTATTACATATATAAAAATTCCGTAAAAAAAATATCTAACTCATGGTGAAAATCGCATCAAAATCTGTTGTGTGGTTTAGGAGGAGTTAGCGGCCATAAAGACAGACGCGACCTTTTTTTTTTGTAGATTTTTTTTTTATTGCGATAATAAGTTTATTTTAATATTTTCTAGAAAACTTTTCCTAGAAATGAAAGAATATCTTCTAGAAAATACGGACTCACTGATTTTGCTTTGAAAAATTGAATTTGATTTGCATTTGAATGCATTTAAATTGGATTTGTGGATTGCGAGGAATTCGGTTTACATTGAGTTTCTTCAGGAACTCTTCAAAATTTCCTGATAAAGCGTAGCTCAGTAAGAAGCTTTTATATAATATAAACCACTCAGTTTCAATATTATTTATATGTTACTAACTTTTGCCCGCAACTTCGTTGTTAAAACATTTGTTCAATCTTTATGGCTCATTATATTCTTTTTATTCTCTAAGGCGAAGAACTTTTTATTTGTATTCTGATATTTACCTCGGGAGCAGTACTTTTTTCTGAATGTAAGGTACAGAAAAGAACAGTTCTTTTCTGTATGCAAAATTTTTTGATGATCGGTTAAATAGTTGAGGCGTAAAGACGTAGACAGACAGAATTACTTTCACATTTATAATATTAAAAATAACATATATAGTTATGAGTATGGATAACCGGTAAAAGTAAATAATCTTTTTCTTTTACCTTCAATTTTGATGATTATTATTAATAAAATAATAACCTTCAATTAATCACACTGACCGTAACCCATAACATATACCTATTGCAAAAAAAGTTAGAATTAAAGAAGTCAACAAATAAACGTAAATTTATAACAATAATAATAATGTAGGAATTTAATCAAAATAAATTATACAAAGGAACTCTCGGTTGATCATCCATAACACTAAAATATTAATACTTACCTAAACCAATTCGCTTCATTTACGTAAAGGGTTTCGGTTAGGTATTGCAAGATATATCATTGTAATTACCTTTGGAACGGCATACTCGTATAAGTTAATATTTAAACAATAATATGCCTTTTCAGGGCTTTTGAGTTTCAAAACAGTTCAAAACCAGATGCTGGGAAAAGTAGTTGCAGGAGCGGATAGGCGTCCGGGTAGACGAGCCTTGGAGTGCAGACCACGATCGATATTAGGGTCAGTTCACAATGAAACGCGAGGCAAGATGCTTGACAAAGCCTATCGCGACGCTGCGAGGCGCGTGGTGACGATCCTCAGTTTTCCTTTCCTAAACCATTTTCATGCATTTTCATTAGAATTTTATTATAAAAAAAACTACAGAACCGATTTTTACGATCGATGCTTCATTGTAAAGTCAAACGTTTAGGCAATATAATAAAAAAAACTGGGTTTGCGGTAACTGATTTTTGTGCGCGCTGTGGGGTTGAGTCGATTCAGTTGCACGCGAGACGCGGTGCTAAGAAGCAATAGCTAGCAGCCAACATTAGGATGCGCTCACACCGAGACGTGACATCGCACGCATATTTCAAGGCAGCAATTTAATATAAAACCATATTAATATAGAAGCATATAACGCGGCTTGTCTATACAAGCCGATGTCATTTTATGATTCGTTGCGTAACGATAAGAGGGTGCCTCTGAGACATGTGTAGGAAACATACGGAAATGGGTATTTCCGTTACATACATAGCCATTACGCCAACGTAGGGAAATATCGCGCATAGTTTGGATCGCAAAGTTTTCACTAATATCTTCGAAACTATACATCATAGTGTATATTTTAGAAGGCTCTACGCATATATTTTGATTCCGTAATGCGCTAGACCCAATTTAAATTCTCGATACACGGCTGCAGCATAATCGTTTCTAAAATATGGGCTTTTTTAACCCCGGGTTCGGGTCGGGCGTCGGAGCTAAAAAATATTTTAACCACCCCAAAAACAGGATGTTATAAGTTGACGTGTGTATCTGTGTATCCGTGTATCTATGTATCCGTGTATCTCTGTTTGTCTGTGGAAACGCTAACATTAATCGATTGCGATTTTTTTTTCTTGTTTGAAAGTTAACGTGATCGGGATTGTTCTAAGCTATAATTTATATAGATCTGTTCAGGCATTTGACTTGCTCAGGCCATTTCCTAGTTGACGGAGGGATTTCACTAAATCGCACATGTTCGATTGATATAATGTGATATTTCAGATTTAGAAGAGAAAATTGGGCAAAAAAAGATCAAATTCAAGGCTGAATTTCAAAGCTTTTTTTGCATAATCGGTCTAAGGTATAGTTGCCCCTCAGTATTGCAAAGGTGTAAGAACTACAAAATAGCTCATTCACGTAATTCTCGAAATGTTTTGACCATCTTGTTTCTTCATAGACATAGGTTAAGTGACGCATTTATGAATATTTCTATGGAGCAAATAGGTAACTCAATCAATAACTGGCCACAACTCCACATCACCGAACTAATTTACTACAGAAAAAGGCACACAGTTCAGTGAATACGCGAAAGTGGCGTCACGTGTCGGTGTGAACTGACCCTAAAGGATTTTATTAAAGCCAAAGAAGATAATCCCCTATTATTATATTAAATGCGAAACTGTATTTGTTTATTACGCTTTTACGCCTTAACAAAAGCGATAATTTTTTTGTATGAGATTTTTATAGCCACATAATATATATTTCTAACAAATAAAGCTTAATTGAGTTCTTCAGTATTATAGGAGACTATCTTTTGCTCACGTCTTTGTCCGCCCTTTTCTCTTAGATGTTAAAATATTATTCAATCTTTCGTATGCCAATATATTATATTTTTGTAAGGCCTTGAATTTTTTATTTTTATTTTTAGATGATCCCTCAGGAACTATAGATACTTATTCAGGATGAAAGGTAACTCTTATGTGTTTTCCTGTATCTGTGACAACGGGTGTATGCAAAATTATATGAGGCAAGAAAGCGTAACAAACAATGAACCAAACTCACTTTCGTATTAGTTATATTTTTCTACACGACGATAAGAGCCCATTATTCTCGGTCTATAGAATTAACAAGACAATTTTATCTTTACGCTTAGGTGAAAAATAAAGAGGCATAACACAAAATTAAAGTTAAGGTCAAGCGTTATATTCCTTTTTTTTTTTATTTTCAACGCGGACGAAGTCGCGAGCACCAGCTAGTAATATATATTTTATAGTTACGCGGACGATGTCGCGCGCAACAGCTAGCACTCAATAAATCTAAAACCGAGAACCTATTAATTTTAAAATATATTATAATGCACCTTCCAGGCAATAGTTTTGCCAACAAGAAACATATTATTAACTACGACTAAATATACTTCACATCACACTGCTAATTAAGGGATAGTGTTCATCATTTATTCAATCTAAGGGATAATTATTTAAACAAATCATTTAGCTGTGCACACTTAGCCATCTTTCGGTTTATTGTTGAAACGTCCTATAAATTTTTTTAACAAATGTATTGTCAAAAATAATTGGAAATTCAACTCAGTGTAATTCCTTTATAAAGTGAACATTTTTCAATTGTAAACGTAGTTATTGTCGCTCACAGAATAGAGGCTATGATAAATTCAGACAACACAATAGCGGGCAGCAGTTATAAAATGAAATAAACCTCGTTATTTGTAGGCGTCATCGTTTGTTACCCCTTAATAAACGCCGTGGAATGTCTGATATTTCATATCTAATTAATATTATCTATGGTCGCGTGGATTGCCCTGCATGATATTCTCTGTTAGGTCATACAACCCGATTTCAATTTCAATTACTTGTTCTAACTATCGACAGAATAGCTTTCTTTGGCGAGCTAGTAGGAAGGAACCTACCTCAACATATTGTTCGGCGGGCTGGGTGTTGATATTGATATTGATATACACTGGACCGCAAAGAAAAAGGGTCGGTTAGAAAATGCACATATATAACTTAATACATATACAACAAACCCGAAACAATTGATTTAAATTTTTGGTACTAAATTATAAAACGACCATTATTTTACATTATCAGTTTTTTATACAATTATCAAAAATAAATAAAAAGGTTTTATTTATTATTTTATGTGGCATTAAATATTCTTTAATTTAGTCTTTATTTTATAAAGCTAGGTCAGGTACTTTTGAAGATATTAAAGATTTTCTAACCGATCCTTTTTCTCTAGTGTATTTCTCGTAATTGTAAATCTGTTAGCTACTGTATACTGTTTAGCTGGGCGGTTTTCTTTTTGTTTTATTGTTTTATTTTATTCTTGTTATTTAGATATTGTTATAATAGTTTATTTGTCTTTGATTTTGGTCTTTGTTTTTTATTTGCTTTCAGTTATTTATTGTTTAGTTGCTATGCGTGTGTTATCGATCGTCTCAATTTCTAGTTTGTAGCTTATCTGTTTTAAAAGCCTTAAAATTGCCTTATGTTACCTATACTTATTGTAAATTTTTTGTTTGTGCTGTTAGTGTACCTTTTGAAAAATAAATAAATAAACAAATAAAACACAATACTAGTAAACTTTTGTTCTCTATTGAGAACCTTACAACATCAGATTACCTTATAAGAAACTCAATACAATCTTCAGTACGAATGCTGTAATAACTAAGTCGATCGTGAACGCTAGTAAAAATTTAATGCTAACTGCATACATTTATACGTTATAAAAACCTTTTTTAGTAACACATAATGCTAAAATAAAAGTTATTACACTACGAAATTGTCCTAAAAAAATATTTATGCTTCGCGCGAGGTCGACATTTGCGTTTAGATTGCGCGTATTCCGATTACTTACAATGGTGCCATACAATAAGTAAGATTATTAAAATTATACCGAAAATTTTATGGTTCAAATAATGATAGTTTTGATAAACAAATTTCTTTTATTTTGTTTATTTATTCGTGGTATAGAATATAGATCTTGCTGATCCTCACACTATGGTAAATATCTCCAATGGCGAGCAGGAAATGGTTAACAGGAATATTTGCTCATATACGATAAGAAAGAAAAATAGTATGTAATATTTATTTGACAATTATATTTTATTGATTAAAGGCCTCTTTCACAAACTGCAAGTAAAGTGTTGATTAGTTACTTTTAGAAATAATTTTATGTTTTATTAAATTATGCACTCGGTTTACTGCATCCTTCGATAGGCGAATTTTTTTATTATTTTCTTTTTAATGTTTGGGACTTTTACCGTACAAACAAAGGTATATCAGGTCCATCATTCCCGGTGACCGGTGACTTTAAATGGCGGTTAGCCTACTTGACACTTTAATCAGAGATAGTGAAAAAAAATTTTTTTTTTTTATTTATTTCTAACTAGCTAGTGCCCGTGACATCGTCCGCGTTAAACGATGAAAGGTACCCTATGTCCTTTCTGGAATCCCAGACAACGTGTATGCAAAATTTCATGGTTATCGGTTCAGTAGTTTTTGCGTGAAAGAGTTACAAACATCCATACATCCATACATCCAAACATACTTTCACATTTATAATACTAGCTGGTGCTAACGACTTCGTCCACGTTAAAAATTTAAAAAAAAAGCAATATAACGCTTGACCTCGTGTTGGCCACGATGTGGTCGTGTTGACCTATAACACTTTGGCCAGGCGTTATTTTTTTTTTCGGGAATAGTCCTTCTTTTCTGATTGAAAGGTACCCTATGTCCTTTCTGGTGTCCCAGACAACGTGTATGCAAAATTTCATGGTTATCGGTTCAGTAGTTTTTGCGTGAAAGAGTTACAAACATCCATACATCCAAACATACTTTCGGATTTATAATATTAGTATAGATTCGTAAGATTAGTACGGAAGTTATGAATAGTTTGCAGGTACCCTAATCGGCTGAGAGATATTGTTCCAGCACTAAGATGCAGCATAACGGAAGCCACCTCTAAAACAGCAGTACTATGGTGCTCCATTACTAGATGTGTCGTGGATCTGCGAGGATTAACATCCCTTCACAACTTCTTCTCACAGAGATGAGAGGGCTCCTTTTATTTAATGACGCCAAACATAAAAGGCACGCCAAATTAAGTTTGCGGCGATGCTAACCATGGTTTAATAAACCATGGCTATTTAAATATGGGCGCAAATGTGACCGCCAAGGAATATTAAAACAAAAACTATGATAAAGATTAAAAACAAAACCAATTTTAGATATTATATTTTAGAACCATATTTAGATATTATACTCGTAGTACTTTTCGCCAAACCACAGAATAAATTGTGGTTATTATTTTGAATATTATTCGACATTCATTCTGTGGGAGGATGGTTACTGCCGCCAGACGGAGATTTTGCCTATATCCATCCTGAAATTCTATTCTAAATATTAGTAGAAGATTTTTTTAAAATCGGATGAGTATAGTTTCGATGACTGCGAAACGCAGTGTGCCCTGCCACTACTTTCAGATCCAGACCAGAGCCAACTTTGAAAAGTTAATTTTCAAAGTTAACCCTGCCGGGAATCGAACCCGGGAACCCTAGAACATAGCGTTAATGCAAGCACCCTAATCACTCATCCAACACGCTCGTTGCTGTCAGTTAGTTACCTTTTCACGTCTAATCAACCGATCATTATGAAATTTCGCATATACATTTATCAGGGATACAGGAAAGGACATAGGATAAAGTACTCTTTCTGAGGGATCATCTTAAATTAAAAAAAAATACTAACGCAATAAATGTGTTAGAGGTTATATATTGCTTATATATTTTTAATTTTTAACATTAACTAGCTGATACCAGTACAAAAGCATTTACATTGAATAAATTAATATTTTTCATGCTTATCACAAACTAACTGGTGCCCGCGACTTCGTCTGCGTTGAACGACGAAAGGTACCCTATGTCCTTTCTGGAGTCCCAGACAACGTGTATGCAAAATTCATGGTGATCGGTTCAGTAGTTTTTGCGTGAAAGAGTAACAAACCTCCATACATCCATACATTCAAACATACTTTCGCATTTATAATATTAGTACGGATTTAAAACATAAACAACAAATAGTGGCGATAAATTAATTCCGTACGCGTTCTTCATAGTTCAACTTTTCAATATTCCTTTTGCATCCTTTTTGCATTACTCTATAGAGAAACTTTTAGTTGATAACTTTTCCGAAACGTTTCTAGGTAAAAGACTAACTTGTGGAACGTTCGTTTAAAATACGTATTTTATTTTTTCATTGTATAGACAAGAATGCTACATAATTTACGATAATATGTGCAATTTTATACGATTCCATAGAAATCGTAAATAACTGGTATAGGTAATTGGTTAATGAAGTCGACATGTTTTTAGAACTCTATACAGAAATCGGCACATAAAGTGAATAATTTATCTTTTTTCTTCTTGGAATTCATTAAAGTAAGATTCTTATAAACAAACAATGGTTCTAATTTTAAAAATTTTAAGTTCAAATGTTAGTAGCAAGTATATAGTTAGTACAGTCGGGGTACTAAAACCTTCGGGGTCAGTTTTCAAAGTCGTTCAAAGTTTTCAAAGTTGAAATTAAAATACTAAGCCGACAAATGACAAACGATTGAAATGAAATTTTGCCATGACTGATAATTGCCCTGTTGCAAGCAAATGACGAACCTTTTCTTACCCCGACTGTATGTACGTCTGACTGACTAACATACTAACGGTTACGTTTCGATTAGACATCCATAGAGCGTAGGACTCATACTTATGCACGTCAATGTCGACATCCCAGATAGCGGTCAACTCGTGAGTCAAGTCAAGTGTACTTGCTAATTTTGTATTTTTGGCTTTCACGAGGTTTTCGTTTTGCGGTAGCGGTGATATCAACAAGCAAAACTTCGACAGTAAAGAAGCGAGTTTTCACTGACTTTTTATATGTTTATGTATGTATTTGTATGTCACGGCTTCGGAGGGGGATATAAATACCTTTGAAAGTTGTAAATTTGGTGAATTTACAACTTTTCCCTTCTGAACATACATGAACGTGCACTTATCCACACCTAAATCCATCCTGATTACGTTACTGAAAGATTGATTTACTTTTAGTAACTAACAGGTAAGTATTTGGATTTCTTTGCAAATACTTAGTTTAAGATCGTCCTTGTACAGTTAGGTCAGAAATGACTTCGCCCACCCTTCGCAGTCGATAGTTTAAACGCTAAACAAAATTAAAATTTATTAAATGCTTTAATTATTATGTTAGGAAAACAGTATGTTGTGTTTAATATTTTAAAATCCTTGAAAATATTTCGTTTACAATTTTTTTTGTCATCATATGCAATGCATATAAAATAAAGCATCTGGCATCGGGCGCCCGATTTGTGGGCTCGGCAGATTACCGGGAGTCCGAAAGTATGAAAGTTCCAGTCAGATTTTAAAAAAAATTTGAATTTGACTAGGTTGTCTTGAAGAATTCTTGGAATTCTTAAAAAAGGCTAATAATCTATGAGGATACGCAGACGAAGTCGTAAGCAAAAACTAGAAGGTATATGACAATTATAATAATCAAGTCAAGTAATATAATTATTGTAATAAACAACGAGACCATTTTAAATCAAAACATACCTTTTTGACATTTTCGTGAGGCTTCAGATGTACAAATTTAAAATCCTTTCCAAATTTTTCAACGAATTATTAAAACGCTAAACGTGTTGATAAAATACAGGTTATTACTTGCATGCTATTACACTTTTAAAAGAAAACAGTGTCTCTTTTAAAACACTTAGCTTTCACAACGAAAAATACTGTAGGCAAATATAACGCGAACACCCGGTAAATCTCGCGAGTCGAAACGAGCGCCTGCCGTGAACGCCAGAGCAATACTGTCAATTAGAGTCGCACGCATTCCCAAGTAACTTTGTCGACAGGAGTTTAGAATTAATTAACAATTTTACCACGACACGTGCTGCTTTCCCTTTTTTTACTAACTCTTCTCATTATGAGAGTTAAAAAATAAACTCGAAACGTATTTTACCAACGTCGGTTCGTAAAATAATTGAAATATTTTATCAACATTGATATCTATGTCAAAGTCGACCTCTTTCTTATTTTCAACCGAACGAAAACAAAATCGGAGGAGGTTATCAATTCGATGCGTATATATTTTTTTTATGTTAAACCACGCATAACTTTTTATAGAGTAGTCCGATTTTGATAATTCTTTTTTATTGGAAAGAGTATTAAACCCAAGATGGTCCCATAAAAATTTGGAAAAAAAATCGTACCCTAAGGGTGGGAAAATAGTGGTGATTTTTGTTCACACAACTTTCAATGGTGTGTATTACAAAAAAAATTATATAAATAATAATGTTTATTATTTTTTGCTTTTCAGTTTTTTCGGCAGTTTAATTTTTTCTTCTTAATTGTTGATATCACGGTTGTTGTTATTCTACGGAATTTGTAGAGTAACAACAACTGTGTTATTCTTGAATTACTTATATGTAAAACTAGCTGGTGCCCGCGACTTCGTGCGCGTTGAAAAATAAAATATATATAAGCAAATAAGCTTGAGCTCTTGTTGCTACAACACTTTAGTCAGGCGTTAGTTTTTTTATTTTATTTTACATTATCCCTCGGGAACAGTCCTTTTTCTCTAGATGATAGGCACCCTATGTCCTTTCTTGTATCCCTGACAACGTGTATGCAAAATTTCATGATGATCGGTTGAGTATTTAAAGCGTGAAAAGGTAACAGACAGACAGACAGACCACAGAGTTACTTTCACATTTATAATATTAAATAGTATAATAGTGTGGTTAGTATGGAAATATGGATTGATTTTTATATTAATCAAGCATGTTATTAGCAACAAAGAAGCTTTTGGTCGCGACTTCAACCGTGCTCATTTTTCTTAGGTTTTAAAACATTTATTCAATATTTATTGCTCATATATTTTTGTCAAGCGTTTAATTTCCCTCGGGAACAGTACTTTTTTCTAGGTGAAAGGTACATTATGTTACGTTCTTTTCAGTATCCCTAACAACGTGTAGTAATTCAAAATTTCATGATGATCGGTTAAAGTAGCGTAACACAAACTAACAAAAAAACTCATTGGCATTTATTATATATATTAGTTAGGATTAGGATTCCTTTTCATTTAACATATTTTATTTTTATTTCAACCTGTTTCTTGAATTGCTCCGAAAATTGCTAGTATTTTATGTCAAGCATAAAACCTTTATGATATTCTCTTACGCCGTTGAAACAAGTAAATTTTAGTAATTTACTGCTTACTGTAAAATTTTCGTAATGTCAGAAGACATTGCTTTTCGTAATGGCAGAAAAAAACAAGCCCTTACAGAAGACTTTTTGTGATTTTTGTGCTTTTTGTCAAATAACATCATTTGTGATTTTGTATTTCAGTGAGTGCACGAGCTCATTTTTCTCTTTTTAACAGCGATATTTTATACCCTTTTTCAACAATATGTGCCTACATAGGCATTAGGTTTTTTTTTTTTATATAAAAGATGGGTTGCTCTTAACCAACAACCAACTGTGTAGCAAGGATGAGGCCTAAGATACTATTAATATCAGTCTTAATTACCTTTATGAAAGAACCCAGTATTTTAGAAAATACTGGGCGTGAAAAATATTATAAATGCGAATGTTTGTATGTTTGTTCACGTATAAATGACGCAAAAACGAATGAACGGATTAGGATAATATTTGGCATATTGATAGTTTATTATTTGGATTAATATACGTATTCATAGAATACTTTTTATTCTGGAAAAATTTTAGGTTCCTGTAGGATTTTCAAAAAACGAACGTACACCACGTACAAAATCGTGGGCACAGCCAGTAATACAATTATTTTATATTGCCAGATGGATCATAAAATTATTTCCTTCACTTTATACTACCATTTACCGTACAATTAATAATATTATAATGGCAATCAATTGTATTACATAAATAAAATAAGTTATTACGATTTAGGGCACGTAATCTTTTAAATGGGCCAATATAACCAATTCACCCCAATCAATGGTTAATGCCAATATTGCGGTACGAAACAATAATTATTATACTAACGCAAATTAAACTTAGAGTGGGCAGCCTGTCTGCTGATAGAAACCACCCTTTTATTATGTAAAATAATAAAGAGAATAACAGCATATAATATTTTGTGTTTTAGTGAGTGAGTAAGGCATCCAGACCCTATTTCCCTATGCTATCCAATAACTTATTCTTAGATAGGACACATAAATAGAATCTAAACACACGTGGCGTTGCTTGTGTTAATAGATGACGGTAGCCACCTAAGGGCCTGCGCCCACTATCGGCATCGGCACCACTGAGGATTTTAGGTAGCAAATAGTAATAATATACATTAACGTCATGGCAATAAAGTAGAAATTTCCAATATATATAGACGTAGTAACAAAAATACCGCTTCGATACGCTCGAGGCTGCCGCGTCGGCAACCGTGAGGATGCTTTGGGATGCTTCGGCATACTTCGGCACGCCGAGACAACACACGGGGTATAGCTTACCCTGAAGAGAATGCGAAGAGACGCGAGCTACAAAAATCATGTCGAGATGCTTCGGCATGCTTAAGGACGCCTCGGCATCTCTAAGGATGTTGCAACATGCCAAGGCATAAATTCAGACAGTGTGCGCTTGCATGTAGAGATGCCGAAGAATCCTTTTCCTTGCCGATGCCGATAATAGACGCCGAGCCTAAGTCCTTTAAGTGGACCGCCAACTTGTCCGACGACTAATAGAAAGAGCTATTAGTGAACTTTTTTAATTACTAAAATGAACAGCTTAACGCATAATTAAAAGTTTGTCTAATGAAAACTGTACCGACCTTACTACATCCCAAAGGTAAATTTTAATGTTCCTCATGTCCTTGTCTATCCCACTAAACCCCTCATTATTTATCCTACTAGAGTCGATACTTTTACTTGACTTTATAGTTACTTATACATTTACTTGCAAAACTTACGGGAATGCTAATGGTAAGTTAATAAAAAAAATTAATAAATAAATTAATAAATAAATAAAATCTTTATTAGCATCACACACACACACATATATATATATATATATATATATATATATATATATATATATATATATATATTATATCACTTAACAGTACAAATTATGTTCTACACGACGAGGGCATGCAAATATTTGTATTAAATTGTTTTTGTAATAACCAGTTATAGGCGACGGTAGCGAAATTATCAAGATTATGTTGATATTTATTAATTTCGATATTGTAGTTTTAATGAAATATTTTCATCCAGTGTAATGAATAGGAATTGTATTTAGTGTAAGGAAATAAAGAATTTTCTTAAAAATAATAATAAGGGTTACAAAATAATGAAATCGTGGTATCCTTCGTTACTGATTTCGGTGAACGCTTTTCTATTGACTGAGAAGGGTTTAGGAAGTTGACGGCCGACCTTCAAGACTGAAGAGGCATTAAAGTATAGAGATTTAAAAAAAAAAGTATTAATAGGTACTATAACTGTTCGAAGAATTTTGGAAGAATCTGATTAATTTCATTAAGAACTGAAAGTTCTGGAAATTAATAAAATATACATATTCTTTATAAATATATAAAAATGTTAAGTTGTTTTGTGTTCGCTCGAGAATGGGTAGACCGATTTTAATTCAGTTTTCACAAATGGAAAGAGGAATAAACGGGGAAGATTTTTATATATTTACACCCCGGGTGAAGCCAGGAGCGGCTCACTAGTTACAGTATATATTTCCAATTTTAATATTTAATAAAGAAATATATATAATGTATTATTTTATGTCATACTCGTGTCTATAGTATGCCTATGTAATAAAGTACAGTGGGGGTAAGAAAAGGTTCATCACTGTACAGTTACGCGTGTACTCGCAGTTGATATATCAATCGATCAATAAATTAATCAATCGTTCCATCTTGTTTGAGAGTATTACTTGTCCTCAAACTCGCCAATGTATTAAAATAAAATTTAGTTTTAATGAAATGTTGAATTTTTCTAAGTCCACAAAATTTCTTGAAAATTTTACAAGTGTTTGAACATCGATCTAAAATCCGGCATGGATTCCCCGTCTCAACCACTTATACACGAAAAATTTTACAAGTCCAAATTTAATGAAAAACTTCTAAGTTCAAAACACTATTCAAATTTCAGTTACTTTAGATTTAAATTTTAAAGTTATTTCTTCACTATATTTAAAGTTCAAAATTGCACGAAAAATATGGAACGAACTCACAATTTTTATTCTTTCTTCGCTTCGTTCCTCGCTGATCTTAATTCCTTGGTATCGCCTGTCTTGGGCACGTCGCTGTAGTTGCCGAAGCTGCTGTCGTCACGTTGTCAGCCTTCAGCGCCGTGTAGACTCGTCCCGTACAGCGATCCACTGCCAAGGGTCCGAAGGTAGCAGGTAGTCCCGTCCTGCTGTCTTGGTCGATCTGTCACCCTTTGCCGATAACTCACTTATCCGGCTCCGAAGGACCAAATGTACAATTACGCGTGTACTCGCAGTTGATATGAAACCACCGGTGGGACTGTCACAAATAAAACTCGGTGCTTTTACATCTGGTGACGGACCTCAATTTATTTAATCAATTCTCATACATATTTGTGAAACACAATAGATCTACTGATAGCGAGTTCACACGATGCAAAGTGACATCTAGTTGCACCTTGGCGGCCATAACAAACTATTAGCGCCATCTAGCAAGTTTTAATCATATCAACAATAGTATTTAGCTATAATACCGTTTTACATCACTTTAAGTCGATATTTTCTTGCGCCAGGGCAATTACCAGTCATGACAAAATTTAATTTCAAACGTCTGTCAGTTGCATGCTAAGCGCTTTTGTTTCAAAAGGTAATTTGGGTGTACTACTTGATAGAGGAATGAATTTGAAAAATTTAGACAGATGAAGGTTATCGGACCCCGACTGTACATATTGTTACACATTTTCCTTTGTGGTGCGGACAGGCGTTCAACCATAAAAAAAACCAAAGACCTTTTAGGGAACAATAAAAATCGTTTATTCATAAAAGGGCTTCTATACAAGGAAAAATGCAATTTTAGAAAAAGATGAACAAATTTTGATACAATTTGAACCATACAAAAAAAATTATAAATTACACAAAAAAAATTAGAAGGTATACCAGGGACTTTGTGGAGAATGAAGTGTGAACCAGACCCGAGCCACCGAAAGAGAATCGTAGTCTTAAAGGGAGCCTAAAGTCTTACGTAAAACCCATAGGTCAACCGAATGTCGTTGCCGTGCGCGCGTAATAATAATAAAAACCGTCAAACTTGTATAGGTCGTCCTTCGGGAGCTGTTGGCCAGCTCCGAAGTACTGCTGCAGACTACTGTTGCCCGGCGGGTTTGCTCGGCTAGGGCGCGCAGTACGACGACACGTCGTTTGCAATAGCGTGTTCGCTCGATCTCGCTGGCCGCTCAGGCGGCAGCGATTTGCCAAATTATCGTAGGTGGGTAGAAAGCAGGCTTAGGCCAACAAAGGAACAAAGGAACGAACAAAACGTTTAATACTGTCCAAACAAAACGTGTGTTCTGGCACAACCAAAATCGTCCTGGCCAACCAAAACCGTACTGGCCAACCCAAAACCGTCCTGGCCAACCCAAAAACGCCCTGGCCAACCCAAAACCGCCTCACAGTGGAGGCGTATGACACTATTGGATACTTTGGCTAAAGAAATAACTAAGCTAAGAAATAAATTCTTGTGAGGATTCTCTCATCGATACTTCTAATTAATTCCCAGAGGGTTGTAGATACAATTGTTGTGAAGATATAACTAGTTGTTACATCGAATTAAGATAATATCTATATAGAAAGATAAAATCTATTCTATAAATAATCTCCCTCAAGCTGAGGAGACTTGTATTTACTTAATAGAAAAATAATTAATTAATAGACCTGGACCAGCAATTTGTTTTTAATAAAATAAAATTATGTTCAGGTTATTATAAATAGTAAGTTTCATTTCGTTGTATATTTTTAATTACTCTTATTATTTGTTAGGTAGTTTTTAGTGTTTATATTAATATTCTCAGACTAAATATAAAGTATAGACAGCGCGGTCTCAGGGAAAATTTTGAGGAACCGGTTTTATAGATATGTGTGTGTGCATATCTATAAAACCGGTTACTGTATTAAGAATTTGTGTTACAAGCTATAACCTCAATTTTTATTTATTTTTATTAAAAATATTGGTTTCCAAGTCTACTAATTTAGTGTGAAATGTGAAAAATTTTGCTATATATATGTTCATTCATGTAAAGTACACAACAGCCACATTTTATTTTATTTTTAGTTAATTAATAAGCTTCAAAACTTTGTAGTAGGTATCGATATTTTAAGCGAATTCTGTGATATAAATAGAACTGTGGACATTTATCGAGTCTTTAATAAATAAAAAACTACAGTGAGTGAAGTGAAGAAATACTTCAGTCAGTTGCCACCGGCGTGTCGGCATTTGCGCACGCGTCGATCGCCTTTTCTATTTTCTAAAATGACGGCTCGTACTTGGTTCCTCGTTATTGTCGCGATTGCTTCAGCACATGGCTTGGATCCCATAGTGAGAGTGTCTCATGGCCTGCTCCAAGGATCCTGGAAGGCGTCCACGAAAGGCAGAACTTATGCAAGTTTCGAAGGCATACCCTATGCCCTGCCGCCGACCGGAAAATACAGGTTTAGAGTAAGCATCAATTATATTACTTTATTTCAGTTAGTTTTATATACTTATTAAAATATATATGCAAAAAATAGTCTTATATTCACTGACTTGTTCCTTTTCTTATTAAATTTAAGTTTCTATAACGTCAATATTCCTCTTTCTCGGACCATACGTTTTAAAACCTTTTTTATTTAACGCACTGCCAAGGATTGTAAATCCCTTCCGGCATCTGTGTATCCGAGCTCGTATAACCGTAATCTTTTTAAAGTTCAGGTGAATAGGCATTTTCTGGGTGAGCTCGCTCCGTTGTCGGCCTCGTCTTTGCTGCACGGCTAGATGCTGGCCAAGAGCAAAGCCAAGCATCTTGTATGCGATTCAGTTAGTTAGGCATGTTGATGTTGATAATTTTATAATTATAATATATGGTGTAATGTTGTTATATTGGTGTGAAATAAAATGTCTAGACAAACCTAATAATGGTTTCCAGACATTGTTATCATATTGTGTGTAAATGCGTGTTAGATAATAAATAAAAATAAATAAAATAAACTATTAAAAAAAGACAGACTTTCGTCATTGTTAAACCAAAATCTGCTATAAGCACTTTTTTGAGATTCCAACATTTTATTGCTGTTATTTTTACTTTGCCAGGCGTTGTATTTTTTTTTTAACTAAAGGTATACCCTATATATATACCCTATGTCCTTTCCTGTATCCATAACAACGTGTATGAAATTTTTTTATAATGATCAGTTGAGGAGTTAAGGCGTGAAAAGGTAACAGACAGACAAAGTTATTTTCACATTTATAATATTAGTATGGATAGTATGAATTTTGTAATTTTATTATTTCAAAACACAGCTTCTCGCCTGTTTCTTTCCCGTAAAAACAATTTTCCGAGCCGGTGGTAGATTAATAATTTTATTGTGTTCGACGATCTATAAATACTTGTCAAAGCATCCCCCAGGCTCTTCAATTTGTTCCTATTTGAGCTATTCCCTTTCATTGTTAAGGTAAATCGCTGGTCTATCTTTTCGACGTCTCTCTTTCCTGGAGTACCCTCTATCCAGTACGATTAAAGCCTTTATTGCACTTGCGGGCGGCGGGTTGCTACTCGTAGTCGGGCCGGCATAGCCTCGCGGTAGAATCGAATATGTGTAGAATAACGTTCGACAAATTCCTATACTTATAGCCATATCGGCAAAGCCGGGCGGTAATCTTAGCGGTAATATTTACATAGATGAACGTTCGGAAGAAATTCCTCTTGGCCTACCAGCGCAGTGTATATACAAATCCAAACCCGGGTGATTTTGCCGATCGGGTAAGCCGAATGAAAGTCGAACATATGTACGAGTGTATGTACCATATGCAACATATGTGTCGGCTTTGTTGTTCAACAAAAATTGCCGAATGAAATGTGCCGGCCTGACTATATCTATAGCGACCCTTATTTTTTTAAAGTTGAGAAATCCTCTTGGATACCCGACATTGTAGGGACACTGTCGGAGGATTCCTACCGGCTAAAACCCAACGACTTTCTATCAACGCGGCCGTTGATGGGCGGGGTCGCGGGGACGTTATGACACGACTTCAGTGCTCCGCCACGGCTATCCAGCGCGGGGAGGCCTGTGCTCCCCGTCAGAACCTCCGCGTACCCGAAAGTGGAGGACCATACGACGGGCGGTAGTCTCCCCCAAACCACGGCCTGGGACCCGGTCAGGGTGGAAGGCGGCGGATATAGGCCAACCGCCTACCGATAGTCCTCAATCAGCTTACGCACGGCATCAAATAATTATGTAAACGCGAATTGAGCTGCGAGCACAGGTGGTGTTTATTTTTCTTTTATATAATAACACTATAATGAATATAAAATAATATGTATTTACAACATAGACAAAAAGTGTAAAAAAAGTTATATGTTAGTATAATTATTCCCTTCGCTCCTTTATTTTCTACCTAAACATAAAGATAACTTGTTAATTGTATAGACAGAGAGTAATGGACTCTTATCGTCAAGTAGATAAATATTAGTTAGTTGCGAAAGTTAGTTGTTACAAAACGATTGATTTCACGTCTGGCACGTTGTCATGTCAGGCAAAAAAGTAGGTCTATTCCCGAGGGATCGTCCTTCGGGAATAGGTTGGATCATCCTCGGGAACAGTACTTTTTTCTGGATGAAAGATATCCTATGTCCTTTCCCGTATCCCTGACAACGTGTATGCAAAATTTCATGATGATCGGTTTAGTAGTGAAGGCGAGAAAAGGTAACAGACAGACAGTTTTACTTTCACATTTATAATATTAGTATGGAGTATGGATGGTGACCGAAACATTTCAAGATTCTATTAATGAGTTATTTTGTTATCACGCTTCTATTTGCTTTCATCTACGGCTACTCCTGATACCCTCTCAGTGTTGAGCGAAATGGAAAACCGGTATAATCGGATTAACATTAGGCCGATTATACTAAAAAAAAAAATACGGATCAAATCATAAGCTGTGTAATCCCCGGTTGTCTCTTCCAAATCTAAAACGATTTTAAACATTTTTACAACAACTCTATTAGTAGAAATTATTTTGTCTGTTTGGTGGCGAGCTTTGGAAGAGGCGTAGGTATATCTAACAGAACCTCTTCCAAACCGCCTAACTAATTTTGATACGGTTATCACCAATGAAAAGAGTCATATTGAACCTAAATATTACCTAAATATTTCAATATTACCTTCATATACTTTAATATTGAACCGTAAGCGGCGGTTTACATGTGCTTTATTAAACAATAATATATTATTTTCTTATGAATAACTAGGTACAATAAAAAAAGGTCGTTTTGAATGTTTTTTTTTTCTCGAATACGTTGCAATACACGCCACTATTGCCGGTAGATTATCGGTAAATATACAAAAATGCCCTACAGATTATACTCCCATATTCATTGTCAACTAAGTATTGAAGATCACGTTCTCTTTTGCTTCCGTAAAAGATTTTCTTGAATTCTTTCCTTCAAAGCTTTTGCCTCTTTAGTACGATAATTTCATGAATGGCCTGATCTTTTCCTGTCACAAACACAGGACATTTCATTGTATTGTAGTGAGGTACTTTAATAAGGGACAAAATTGGTAGAGGGAATTTATAAAACGTTTTTAATTAACTAACGTTATTATATTAACTATTTAACGTACTGTCATTTAACGATGGTCTTCTGAAAGGAGATGGTTACAGTGATTACGAACCGTTGTGTGGCCTGCCACTTCTACAAAGACATGATTATATGTAACAGTGTCAAAATACATTTTAAACCTATAAATGAGTTATCTTATATTACTTAAAATTATATAACAACTAGCGCGAACATTCAATATACTTATATAGTATTTGCTAGCGACCCGCTCACTAATTCGCCGGCATGCAATATTTAAACCTTCATCAATTTATTAGATCCCTCTTTCCATTAGTGAAAACCGTATCAAAATCCGTTAGGTGGTTTAGAAGTAGTTAACGGAGAAACAGACAGACACACTTAATTAGGTTTTATGACATATAAACATTCCTTTTTAGACATAAGAATCACTCGTTCTAAATCAATCTGATTTGCAAAATTTTTATTTTTTGGCAAAACAATGTTTGCCGGGACAGCTAGTAGATATAGATATATACACAATTTATTTATTTTATGACAAATTGAGGCAAACAGGATCACACTTCACTTGATGTTTAGTGCCTACTCTCGCCTAAAAACACAACAAATATAAAAGGATGCAAAAGCGCTGCCCACCTTCTTGGGTTAAAGGGTAAGGAATAAAGTGAAGGGGTAAGGGGTGATCCCCTGACTGCCATTGTCAGTTTCAGAATGTTTGCTATTCATTAAGAATGTTTTAATAAAGGGAGTGTGCAAGAACGAATTCTTTTCTGTAACTTTTTCAATTTATTCTGATTATTGGCAGCAATCAGTATAGCACAAAGTATTTTACGATTTCTCCAAAAGTAAATACATAAAATATGTAGCCAATCTAAGAAGACAATTTACATCTGTGTCATGAGAAAAACTAATAACCGAAAATTTTAGAAAAAAATTCATTTTTTAAGAGTTTTGTACTGCAGCATCGAGTAGTCTACGGTATATCCAACTCCTTAACAACTTACAGTAACAAACAGCATGTGTGGGCTCATTTCGGGGGTTAGTTTATAAATTTTGAATTATAGTTTGTTTGTTTATGTATTCTATAATTGTAATTTCCTGTACTTTAAAAAAATTACCTTGTAAATTGAAACTTTAACTTGTGGATTTGAAATTTTTATTAATATTACTAAATAACAATCAATAATGTTTATCAATCTTATTTAAAATAAAATCTAATCTTAAGTTATATATATTTACAATATAATGCTTCGGTCCCTTAGGCAGTGTCCCAAGCATGCTGGCTGCATTACATTTGAATTTGAATGTATTTGCGTTTGAAATAAATAAATAAATAAATACAGGTCGGCGAGGCAAAGTTGCGAACTTTTGCCTCGCTGTGTGAGATAAGGCATATTAATGCGAACAAAGTGAATTCAATATTCCGTTGCCGAACTATTTACAGTGTCATGATTTTACATCACCTGTGTATCAGTGATCGTAATTGTCAATTTGTGCATTCGTGTGCAAGGGGTCACAGGAAGCACAGTTGGCTCTATTTTAACAACGATGTAACATTGGTTGCATCAGCAACACTATTCAAATGGATGACGAATGTCAAAGGGTGTTGCCGCTGCTCCAGTACAAACAACTAATTAAGTTACCGATCTGTTCGTAGCAGTTAGATACGAGAATACATTTCAACATTCATAATTGCCTTGAATATTGCGTTTTGGTGTGATGCGAATTGTTTGATAACGACATTTCTGTGTCATTTGAATTTTACAGTTATAGTTATAGTTTCAGCCAGTTTGTTGATCTTAATAGTATATTAAAAAAACTAGCTGAACCCGGCCGTGAAGCGCTAACTGCCACTTTCGGAGTTTATCCCGAACATACGTACATCGTGACACGAGATTTTTATATAATTATGTAAGAAGATATACCTACATACTATATCCTATACATATGATAAAATCGTAAACGAGCCGTGTTTGTTATATTAAATATTTTTTCTATAAAACACGTTGTAATATGTTACCGAGGTCAATAAAATAGTTTTTTGCAAATTTTGTCTGTTTGTCTGTGCGTTTGTGCACACAAGTCTCAGAAACGGCTTAACCGAAGTATGGTTTTCACTAATATATTGATTTTTCAAAATCTTTATGTTCTTGTGAGATTTCCAAAAAACGAACTACACCGCATACGAAGTCACGGGCACAGCCAGGTATAAAATAAATTCGCTGTGTCCGCCTAGAATTTGATACGGTTTCTTTCTTCCTCGTTTTCGTCGCTGGAAGGTTTGTGATATAATTTTCAGAACAAAATTACATCTGTGTGAAGCTGGGAGCGATTCGCTAGTAATTAGATAAGAAACTAACGTTTATGTGAGTAGGGGGTTATAGAGATCATTGCAAACTGTTATCAATATCCAATCAATACCACTTATTATCGTGACATGAATGCTGTTTTAATGCCAACTCTTGTATATAATAGTTTTATACTCATATATGTAACTACCTAATCAGCATAAAAATTTTGACAAATTTCTTTTTGTAATTACTACGAATTTCTGATTATTTCATTTGTTTATAATATGATTTTACAAGTCGCGACTTATTCCGCGCCCAATTTTCTTAGATTTTAAAAGATTTATGTAATCTTTATTATTATTACGCATAGATTTTGTATTTTTAGATAATCCCTCGGCACAGTACTTTTTTTCTGAATGGAAGGTACATGAACCTTCATCTGGATACCTTTCATCCAGATATAAAGTAAAGACATCTTAATTGCGGTTCATCTTCATTCATTCATCTCATTATATATAATGAGTTATATATTATATTTTTCAAAGCGGACGAAGTCGCAGGTACCAGCTAATAGTACATTTACGGACATATGAATGAGTGTTGAAACCACTGATTACCTGTTTTTAGGTTTTTCTTATCACAGCCAACAATTATCAGTTATCTATTATATAAAACATATGTTTGTGAAACAAGGCTTTTAATGGCTTTTAAACAAGACAATAGTGTGGCACTACCTTTCACAGTCATAAATTGGGAAACCCGTCTGACGGTAATAACCACCTAAAATTAAAGGCATTGAATTATTTTTTACTATATTTTTTGTCTTAACCCTATAGATAGCCACACTATCCATGAGTAATATTGGCTAAAGTTCTTAATTAAGCTTGCAAATATTCCATCCCCAGTTCTACATACTCGTATAGACCTTAAACTAAGTAGTTCCTTAAGTCATAACGGCAAACATTTGCTCATTACGTTTAGAAAGGTATTCATAGAAGTTGCTTCGTAATTTAATTCGTCGATTGACCTGTTTATCATAGTCGATTTTGCCAAATTGCAAAATAGGTGTACAGTTGAGTCGAGTTTTAACTGTTGTCATTATCCGCTAGAATTTTATATAGAGTCAAGGATACAGTAAAAGACATAGAGGATCTTTTATCAACAAAAAAAAAAACAGTACAATTGCCCAGGTCATCAATTGTAAAATAAGAATTCAACGATTGACAAAAATATATTAGCAATAAAGATTGTTTTAAGAAAAAGGAACGCGGACGAAACCGCGATAAAAAAACCCTTAGAAAAAAGGAGCAGAAGCTAGTTGAAGATAAATTAGGGAATTGAAATTTTACGTGTTTACGCGAGACGACGAGCCTTATTCACTCGATTTTATTTGTTCGCCCGTGTGTGTCGAATTGACAAAGTTGTGCAAATTTGTAGCTACCCTCAAGTAAGAGTACAATGATAAAGCTTTGGTGTGAATGAGTCCTTATTGCGGCGAATGCCCGACGGGAAAGATGAAAGAAGAGAGAAATGCATGATGAATATTTCATTCTACTGGTATTTCAATATTCTAATGTGAACATGAATAACTCGCTTAACTGTAAAGTTAAAAGGTAAAGCAATATAAAATGTGCATTTTTGTTTAAATGTTTCTTATTCTTGTGAGCTACTTAAATATAAAAATACCTCTAATAATTTTTATTAATGGGCAGAGATTTTTTTAAATGTCTCTTATTTTGTTATTTTGTTAAATTTTATTTTTATTTATTTTATTTATTTTCAAAAACACACAGCCTACATCCTAACAGGAGCAACCCCAATTCGATGTATCAGTTCCCAATCGAAGTACATAACTATTTTGTTAAAAATAAATATAACAAAATGGTTTCTTATGGTTCTTCATCAACTGTTTCTTTACTCTGTATTATTAGTAATACACAATACCCGTTGTACTTAATAATTGTAATAGACACTTGATAAAAGTAAGGCACACGAAACTGGCTGGCTGGTTACCAATTGGCATTTAAATCGTAGATAAATATAAGAGAGCTGCGGAAATGCCAAAGCTCTTTGATTTGCTGAGCTCTTTATTTGTATATGTATATACCTAATTATTAATATATCTGATATACCTGTTTTTTTTTTAAATAACTATTGTTTATAAGCTTCATTCATCAGATTCTTTATAATATTTATTATTATTAGCGTCTGCTATTTATTTATGACGATTGAAGTTGAATGATTAAGGCGGAAAGTATAGTAAAAAGTGCTTTATGACGTTGCAAAAAGAGTTGTTCGTTCCTTCAGATTCATTCGATGAGATTGAAAAGATATCAGACAGTTAGTGTTGGGTAGGACACGACTTGAAAAAGAGTTTATAAGAGTAGCCTCATTTTTCTACTGAGCCAGTACAGTGTCTTACTTCAAATGAGGCGAGGCGTACTGAAGCTCGGCGATACGTTTGAAGTTACGAGTACAAATACGACATTTGACGTTATTGCAGTCTGAACTCTGATTGATGACATATTAATATCCAGTGTCGCAAAGCAATATGAAACGATTTATAGTGCTTTTTTTAGAACTTGTAGATAATGTAAACAATCCGCCATATTGGCTTTGTCAATGGTTGGATAAAAAAAAACCAGTGATGCGAACTATTGAGAATTCTTAAATGATAAAAATTAAACGATTAATTTTCTTTATTTGATTCGTACGAAGCATCAGTGTCTTAAATAACAATTTTAAACTGTATATTATCTTTATACTCTTTATTACTGTACAATATTATTAAAATTAAGACTTTTTATAAGCTGGGATCTTACAAATTGCAGTAATTTTACTTTCAACTTTTAATATTTTTGTTAATTTAGTTATAATTTATGTGACTTTGGCTATGTAAAGGTTAGCTTCTTAGTTGATCTCGCTGTTGAGATGAAAAATTGTATGTAACACGAGAGCAAATTTTTTTATGTCTCGTGCCTTTAAATCACTCACTTCGCTCAGTAGTCTATATTAGAATCACTCCTTATGCTCGTGATTCAATTCTAGACTACTTCGCTAGTTCGTGATTTAAAATCGGCACTCACAGCAAAAAACAATTTTGCTCTCTAGTTGAACAAATAACTATTTTCATTGAAAAGATAATTTATGCATGAACTCATACTAAACGCGTGTCAAATGTAAATCGATATTTAAATTTTAAATTGATACAATCAAAGCTAGTTTAAATTTAAAAATGGAAAAATAACAGTTTCAAGGAAGGATCGACTTTGCCAATCCCTCATAGAACTGACCGTAATTTACTTGGTTTCAGGAACCCCAACAGATGAAGCCATGGCTCGGAACTTGGGATGCGTCGAAACCTCTTTCTACCTGTTTGCAATATGACCCTTTCCAAAAAGCAGTTATAGGTAGGTTCACTTATCAAAATATACCTGGGACCGGGGTTATACATCGGGGTCACACTACGCCGGACTGTCGAACTGCATAATTTATATGAAGCTGATCACAGTATGCCGCATCCGGTAAAAACGCTGAGCTCGGCATTCTTGGCGGGTGTTTCGCCCGGACCGGATTAATGTGTACGAGCTCTCACCTGTATCCCTACTGTCCACCGCTCGCTCGCCTCTTTGAATTTAGCATAATGGCGTGAAGTATTTTTTAAACTGAAACAAAACCGAAGCCGATTTCCGACAAAACTGCCGGGCCGGCGTAGTGGGAACATAGCCTTAGAATTCTTAGTATCCTTTCAATATAGTCAGTATAATTCGTACAACACCTAAATCAAAAGAGCGTTGACGTATTCGCCAACTTTCTTGTTTTGAGTACTTTTAATAATTAATTGGTATAATAATTGTCGAAATAATAATATTAATACGAATGCCTAGAAAAGTTGGCAAAACAGAACAACATGTACGAGTAACTACAAAAGTGTTCAAAACAAGAAAGTTGGCGAGTACGTCAACGCTCAATCAAAAATGTCCACGATACAGCCACACCCCATTTTTTTCCTTTTGCTCAACTAAGGATCATAGCGTGATTATAAATAGCCTATATAACCTTCATCTATATAGACCTAAACTCAACCAAACAAACAAACTCTTCAGCTTTATTATATATTAGTATTGTTTTACGAATATTAATCAACAATTTCAGGGTCTGAAAACTGTTTGTTTATGAACGTTTACACACCGAAGTTGGATGCGGGCGCTTCTCTTCCTGTGGTTGTCTTCATTCACGGCGGAGCGTTCATGTACGGAGCCGGATCACTGTTCAAACCTAACTTCATAATGGACAGAGATGTTGTTGTGGTCACATTAAACTACCGACTAGGTCCACTGGGTAAGCTTAACATTTTTTTTACTTGTATTCACAAAGATCTACTAAGTAAAGCGACTTAAATCAATTATTATACATCAAAACAAATTATTTATATAGTAAAAATATAGTAGATACCTACATACTTATGTATACATACTTACATACTTAATTAGCCGCAAGTAGGCTTAATTATTAAGTAAATTTAAATAGTTTAAATAATATTAAACAGATTAATCATTAAGAAAGAGGGCGTTCTTAAAGATCATCAATTCTTTTCGATTGTTCTAAAATGTTTTAATAATTGTGTAATAGGTTTCCTGAGTACGGGTGATGAGATGGCTCCAGGAAATGCTGGATTGAAGGACCAGGCATTCGCCCTGAAGTGGATCAAGAACAACATAGTCATGTTCGGTGGCAACCCTGAGAGTGTTACGTTGACCGGGCTGTCGGCAGGTGGCGCTAGTGTGCATTATCAGTATCTCTCGCCGCTCTCTAAAGGTAAGCTAACTACATTAATTAAAACAGTTTTTATTACTTACTGTTTTTGTTTTTGTAAAATACTGGTACGTACATGTGGATCCAATATTACAAAAAATATACAATATATAAATTTTGAATCGATACATAAAAACCATTTTTATATTGATTTACAACCCACAAAAAGACCAGTATAATGTTCATGAAATCCATTTGTTTTCTTTCAGTAACAATTTTTTATTTATTTATTTATCACACCATACAAACGTGATCCTTATAGAAACAAACAGCTATACAGCTTACATGCGAAAGGACGAAAACAAAACAAAAATTGGGGAATGTTACATGAAGATATTTTTATAACGGAACAGGTTTCTCTTAATTGATCCTTTCGTTAAATTAGATGAATCTAGTCCTAGTGACCCTTAATTATCTTCGTCTCTTTGTCAACCAAATTCCTACTCTAAATCACTTAAATCCTGCATAATTTGTTCATTTAATTTATGTTAAGTTGGAGGCTTATTGCTGACCTTTACAAATGTCGTCCTTCAGAGAATTCCATATACCAACATCACATCGTACTCAAATGAGAGGTGAGCAATCTTGCGAAGAGCATTTTAAAATCATAAAAAAATCATCGCAGTGAAATCCCCGTGTACGAGCTTACTACTAAGTCACTGAAACTAAAACAAAATCAAATAAAAAACATTGTAAAGTACCTACAATAAGTGTTGCCTACACAAAATCACACACGGGATCCTACTTATCCTCAAATAAGCAAAATAGATACTCAATTCACTACTCCAATTCACTGCTGAGATTATCCAAAGAGCGCGAAAATGTGGCCTGTCAATTCACAGAAAAGTACGACAGTAATGCTCGTAAGGTTAATGTTGAAAAACGACTTAACTGTCTTCCACACCAATAAGTATAATGCCACTAACACCACGTCTAAATTTCTAAATTTTTTTATATATAACATATGCAAAAAGGACATATTATCACTACCATCTTGTCTAAGACTAAGCCATTTTATATTAACCTAAACTTCCACAAGTTTAGTTAGGATCTATTATTAAGAGAAAGCACTTTGTTCGTGTTTTTTAATTTCTAATGGCACTATTACAATTCACTGCACTTTTTTTATTATATTGCAATAAACTAACTCGAAAAGGTTAGTCTACTTTTTAGTCTTCTCACTAAATCTGTATTGTCGACTATATATGATGATAAATGTGCTCGACATCTGATCTGGGTCTCTTCGACGTTCACATGATGATATAGTCTTTGGTTGTAAGCTGCAGCAAATTCGTTAACTTGGTACTTTATTTGCGAATTTAAGTTTAAGGTCCCGATGGAGATCATAGTTTCTTAAATACTGAGGAATGTTGAAAATATTTGGGCACTCTATTTTGTAAACGTTGAATAATTAGAATATTCCTCTGTTTGGCACAGCTCCAAAGCTGTATGCCATATGTCCAATTCTTGTTCCTTTTGTAATTCTTATTTATTTCTGTTTTGTAGTAAAAATACTCGTACTAAACACAACCAGTAATGAGAGTTGAAAAAAAAGAAAAACAGACGTAGGTCTTATTTATTATATATATGTCAAAGTCGACAGAGAGTTGACGGTCCACTTGGTGGTCGGTGGCTACCGTCGCCTATAACACAAGCAACCCCACAGGTCCTAAAGTGCGCTGCAGGCTTAGGTCTTAAAGAAAACTCCTCTTAAGACATTTTTTAATATTTTTGAATAAGTGGCAGTGGACTGGACACATAGTACGTAAAGAAGTCTTGGGCCGCTGGAGCCGGAAAGTTCTAGAGTGGAGGCCACGGACGGTAAGCGTCCACAGGGACATTCAACAAGGTGGATCACAAAATCGTTTAAATAAATAAATACCTATCGCTCGCTGTCTGACTGACATAATTGTTAAATCCAGTAACCTAGTCATTACGATCTTGCCACTACCTTGTCATTATTATGATGTTGTTAATTTAAAATGTCATTTAAAAACATTGTCATTTTGCGACCTTGACAATTAGCAACTCGTTGTTGGCATAATGCGACGGATGCAGAAGGTTAAGAGATGTTCTGCGGCTCAAATAAAGATGATATTTATTTATACCTAATTTATTTTTAAATTCTTAAAAAACATTTTTAAATTCTTATTGAGAAATACTCAGCTTGGTTAAAATAAAAAGTAACAAACATTACTTACGTAACAAACAGCCCGAAGGTATGAATGCGAACGGTCGCCGCACGGAAATATCGGTTTATTTTATTTTATATTTTTCTTTTAATTAGCAAACAATTTGAAATTGCAACCCTGTTACTTTCTCTTGGGAAAGCAGAACTGTAATTCATAAATAAATTGTTGGTTGACATCATATTTCACATCATGTTTGACGGTATTGACATGGGAATACCTTTACACCAATATCATATATAGCTGATGACCGCGACTTTTTCCGCGCACATGTTAAAACATATTTTTTTATGTTAATGTCGGCAGACAAGCTAGCGGTCTAATTGATGGTAAGTGGCTACCGTCGCCTATAGTGCGCTGCTGACTACAGTAGGATTAATGATAAGGTATTGATAAGGAAGGGATAGGGAAATGGTCTCTAGCATCCCCTTACTCACTTACCAAAACATTATGTTCTGTTATTTCACGGTGGTCTTCTGTAAGGGCCACTCCCTTACTGCCACAAGATAACTTCCAAATCACTTCCAAATGACAATGACTTGTCCAAATGACTTCCAAATCCAGATCAGAGCCAACTTTGAAAAGTTATCTCCAAACTGCCGGGAATCGAACTCTGGATCACTGAGACAGAGCGTTAAAGCAAGCACTAACCACTCATACAATGGGTTAGTCAAAAAATATACAAGCCTTTCATTTATACTTCAGTATCGACCTATCTTCATTTATGTTTCTAAATAATATGTATATGTATGCAAAAGTAAGTATAACTAAGACATATTTTTGACAAAAATAAATACAATATTAGAAATTTTATATAGATGTTAAATCATAGAACTTTATTAACATATGAATATGCAGAAAGTTTGCAATATTAACAAAATTATTTCTCCGAAACCGTGATAGTACTTATTGAAAACAGCCTCTCTCCTCCATTTTTATTTGACAACCGTGAGCCGAATCGAGTCGTTCCATCGACGAGTTTATTATCGGACATTTACAGCCTTATTTGTCGATATAATCTGAGACGCTATTTTTGATGAAGGCCATCTTAAAGCGTCTAATTGATTGTTCCTAAGCTACCACCATCAAAAAAAAATTATTTTTATTTTATTTATTACATCCCAATTTAAGTTAGTATTTTTTTAGTAGCAGAGCACACTTCTTTCCCCAGTCATTAATTGGGCAGCCTCTCTGGCGGTAGTAACCATTCCCTTATAGGGGACCACCGTGAATAAATAGCTCGTGTGTTTTTGTTTATCGACGTTCGTTTATCACTCTTACAGTTAAATACGTATGTATTGAAACTACAAGAGGCGGTAAAAGACTGTTTATTATACTAGAAAATACATGCTACCTACATGTTACATATCTGGTGTACGTGGGTACACCACAATACCCAACACCTCCTCACTTAATAAGACACATATACACACCATTATCTATTACCATCAATAGTACATTAATATTTATTTATTGTTGGTGGCGGGTTTCGACGGGGGCGCAACTCCATTCGGTGTTTGATTATTGGAGTTTTATAATCGCTAGTACTTGGCGAAGAATCGTTCGTCGAAGCACGCCGACCGACAGCCCCTCGGGTCTTAGGCGAAGGGGTTTGGGAACCTTCGTTAGCGATGACACTTGACTTGCCCGGCTCGACGTCAGGCGAGCTAGGCGGCGAACCAGGCAAGGCGAGGGACGTATTCTCAACACTAGGGGTATCATAACGGGTTAGCGAGTATCGGTTTTTCCCCGGCTTGGCAGCTAACATTTGGTCGACATGTCTCCTTGCGACACCATTAGGCAAATTAACCTCATATGAATTGGGACCCACCTTCTCGCCAACCCGTCCTTCAACCCACTTATCCTTACTCCTACTGTAATCGCGAACGTATACGTTATCACCGCGACTAACATCACGCTGCGTGCCACCCGCTCTCTCGATCTGTTTAAGTTGAGCAGCCTGCACGCTCCGCGAACTATCCGGGTGCAATGCGTCCAGGCGACCACGCAGTCTACGCCCCATTAACGCTACGGCTGGTGAGACTCCTGTGGTAGCCTGCTCGCAGTTTCTATATTGAAATAGCATTCTACTTAAGGCCTGTTCGACATCCACCCCTTCATAAACCGCCTTTTTTATGCAATTTTTGACCGTTTTAACTGCGTTTTCCGCAGCCCCATTACCTTTTGGTCTATAAGGGCTCGTCAAGCTATGAATTATTCCATTTTTTTGAAAATATATCTTTAGCTCTTGCGAAGTGAAAGGAGGACCGTTATCCGTTACTATTTGCAATGGCAGGCCAAAGCGCGCAAAAACGTCTCTAAATTTGACAATAACAAACTTGGCTGCGGTGCTATTCATCTTAAAGGCCTCAATCCACTTGCTGTGGGCATCAACGATGATAAAGTAATGTTGTCCACCATATTCAGCAAAATCTGCGTGTAATCTTTGCCAAGGTTGTGGTGGAAACGCCCAAGGAGTAAGAGGTGCGTGGGGTGGAACGTCTCGCTGTTGCCTACAAGTGTTACATTCTTTACATAATTCTTCTATATTAGAATCTATTTTAGGCCAATATACATAATTACGCGCTATTTGTTTCATTTTAACGATACCTAAATGACCTACATGCAACTCACGTAAGATACTCTCACGGAACTTAGGGGGCACTACAATACGATAATTATAAAATATACAACCAGATTCCGCGTACAAATTATTTTTACGATTAAAATATTCTTTTTCCTGTTCTACATCTATGGTGCTAGGCCAGCCGGACACAACATACTTATATATATTACTCAATATAGGATCGGCCAGTGTGGCCTCTGCTATGGCTACATGACTGATTGGAAAATCCTTTTCCAAAAAGTTCACATATGAGAAATCACTATCACACGGCCGGCCGTTATCGGGCAGAGGCAAACGCGAAAGACAATCAGCAGGCGCGTTTTTCTCTGAACTGACCCACTCTACAGTGAAATCGTACGCAGCCAGGCGAGCGGCGTAACGTTGTAGTCGGCTCGCAGCCGTTTGAGGTATACCTATTTTGTCTCCGAAAATGTATGACAGCGGCTTGTGATCTGTGCGAATAATGAAACGCGTGCCATACAAGTAATGATGATGTTTGATAACTCCGTAGATAATAGCTAACGCTTCTTTGTCCAACTGACTGTACGACTTCTCAGCCGGATTCAAGGTTCGCGATGCGCAACAAATCGGTCTTTCCGAGCCATCGGGATATCTATGGGCCAGGACACTACCAATGCCATACGCGCTGCTATCCACGCTGAGGACCAATGGCACCATAGGGTTAAAGTGTGCTAATACTAGATTACTACTCAATATTTCCTTAACTTCTTTGAAAGCCGACTCACACTCGGACTTCCAACACCAAGGCTGATTTTTCTTTAATAATTGATGCAATGGATATAATATTGTACTTAAACGAGGGATAAATTTCCCATAATAATTAATGAGTCCTAAGAATGCTCTTAACTGATGGACGTCCTTCGGACGAGGCACCATCGACATCGCCTTGATCTTATCAACATCCGGGTGAAGGCCATTTTTATCGATAACGTGTCCAAGAAAAGATACCTTTGGTTTAAAAAAATCACACTTCTCTAAATTCACCCTTAACCCTGCAGTGTGCAACCGGGCTAACACCTCACGCAAATTCTTTGCGTGGTCTGCTATAGAATTACCAGATACGCAAATATCATCAAAAAATACAACTGTCATAGGTACCCCCCTAAGCACGTCTTCCATTAATTTTTGAAATTTTTCCGGTATACAACATAACCCATATGGAGTGCGAAGGTATTCGTAAGTGCCAATATGCGTACTGATGGTAGTACACGCACGCGACTCGTCCTCTAAAAATATTTGTTCATAAGCATGCGCCAAATCAATTTTAGAAAAGAACTGCCCACCACTAATTCCGGCAAAGAGTTCTTCTACACGGGGTAGCGGATAGGGTTCTCTCTTCAACTTGCGGTTTATCGTGACCTTATAGTCACCACAAATACGAATACCGCCGCACTTCTTAATAACGGGAACGATGGGAGTACCATACTCGGAGTGCTCCACCTTCCTGATTGTTCCCTCACTGACCAGCCGCTCTAATTCTATTTCTACACGCTTATGCAGCGCGAAAGGTAAATTACGAGCCTTAATAAAAACTGGTTCCTTATCTAATAAGGTTAATTTAAACTTTTTAGTACAGCTGCCTAGGCCGGGAGAAAATACATTCGAATATTCCTTAATTAATTGTGCAACAATGTCATCAGTTCCAACAAATGTGTCGCGCTGCTTTAAAAAGTTAAAGTTAATGTAAATATTATTTATTTGCAAACAATGCATCCAAGCGCGACCTAGAAGCGGAGGCCCCCCGCCACTGATTACGTATAATGGTAGGATCGACACGGCGGCGTCGGCGGCGCGGGCGGCCGGACGGGGCTCCTCTTGCCCCCCTCCGGTTGCGCACGCGCCGGAGCCGCCGCGCCCCTCCCGCTGCCATTGCACCGACACATTTATAAAACCGAGAGGTAATATGGTGCCGCCCGTATAAGATCGTAATTTTAAATTATTTTTACAGATAGCAAGATTTTTGAAATACTTATAATATAATGATTCATTAATAGCCGAAATTCTACTCCCCGTATCTATCTCAAATACGATCGGCACCCCTTCAACAACAAGTTCCGTAACATACGGTTTATCATTAGCTCCATCAACTTGCATGCCGAAAAAACAGTTTTCTCCCATATCCGAGTCCGTTTCTACGTAAAACTGATTACGTCTAGGCACTAAACGACGCGCACTTTTACACATAGCCTTAATGTGGCCTCTGACACCGCACTCATCACAATTTAAATTACGACAACGACACTTGTCCGCTGCATGTTGTCTGCCGCACCGCCAGCACTTGTGCGGTCGCGGCGCACTGCTCCCGCTGCCCGTTCGCGCGGAATCGATCCTGTGTACGGCCGACGACGCACCCGTCGCCGCCGCCTCGAGCCCAGTGGCCGGCGCCTGTTGCGCCGCGCCGCTAGCTCCACTCGCCACCGCATGCCTCTCTGCAGCTTCCAGCGCCAACGCCAGCTCCACCGCTCGCTTGTAGTCTATCTCGGCTTCCGCAAATAATCTACTACGCATTTCGTCACTCGCGAGACCGGAAACAAATTGATCGCGAAGATTTTCCTCTAGTTTCTCCGCAAAATTGCACGTGCTGGCAAGGTGTTTGAGGTGCTGCAAGTATTCGCCGAGTTCCTCGCCTGGTCTCTGACGTCGCTGACGAAATATATGCCTCTCTGCAATGTCGGAACGCCTGGGTTCTAGATGTTTCTGCACGACGTCAACTAGATCGTCGAAAGTTTTGTCTTCGGGTTTGCTCGGTGCACACAAATCGCACATTAAATCGTAGGTAGACTCGCCGACGACAGTTATTAAGGTAGCCACATACAAAGTTTCTTTAATTTCGTTTAATGCTATAAACTGTCTTACACGGTTTACATAAGTCGTCCATTTGCGCGATGATAAGTCAAACTGTTCTATTTGGCCGTAAGGCATTATTAAACACGATATTTGACCGAAAACCGAGATCCTCGTCGCCAGTTAAATACGTATGTATTGAAACTACAAGAGGCGGTAAAAGACTGTTTATTATACTAGAAAATACATGCTACCTACATGTTACATATCTGGTGTACGTGGGTACACCACAATACCCAACAATCCGTATCAAAATCTTAAGTTTAAACTAGCAACCCTCTTGGCTTCACACGGAGTTGAAATTTTCTTAAATGTATTCTGTTATATTACTTACAATATAAAAAATGTAAAAAAAGAATGGAGGTCAACTTTTTAGACTTAGTAGCTTTGGCTGTGAGCTGATCTTTCAATGTTATATAAAATTTAAAATACCTTTCAAATATCCGGTTTTTCCTCGTATTTTCCAAAAAAAAAAATTTATACAAACCTTGTCCTGAAAATTACGAACATTCTCAATTTGCAAATTGATTTTTAATAAATTAATTAAGTACAAATAGTTTTTAACATATAAAGCTCATACCAGCTTCTGAACTAAATAATTATTATGTAAAGACATTTTTTTATAAAAACACCATATAAATTGTATTGTGTTTTATTGTCTAATCTTTAGCAAGCATTTAACAAAGTACCCATTTTTTATCTAGGGCCAATATTAATATAACATTTAAACAATGTTATCTGTCGCCGAGTTTGAATCTAGCCTGTTAAGTTAAGTTAGAGTTGAATAAGATTTACCAACTTATCCACGTATTTACTTAGCAACATTGCTATTTGCATAGCATATGTCCTATTGTTCAATTGTTTGTTCTGAAATCTCGTTTTTATGTCTTTGTTCGTATAAAAACTTACTTCACTGAAAACAACAACAGTCTGCTTAGTTTCTATTGACTTTGGTCAATTTGTTCATGTCTAAATGTAAATTTTATATTAATACTAGCTGTTGCACGCGTCTTCGTCCGCGTAACTTTATAAAATATATCCCATCTCTTAAGTTGGATCACAGTTTGCAAGTTATATTAAAATCGGTTCAGTAGTTTAGGAGTTCATCGGCGACAAACAACGTGACACGAAATTTTTATATACTTATATAGAGAGATTAAATTGACATTCTTAGCGTTTATTATTTAGCATACGTATGTACATACAAGTACATGACACAGCTGACACCGACAAGCTATATCGAAGTAGTGGTTTAAACCAACTAATTATTATCTATTATTTTTATAATTAAAAAATAATCGATAAATTTGTTGTTTAACACAAAACTTGAGAACTGTTGGACAAAATCTGATACCTACCTACTTTGTTTTTTCGGGGGAGTCCACCAGAATCCCCTAATTGAATCCCCCAGGGGATTTATATTTTCATTGGAGTCTGAGGACAGTTCTTATGAAAAGAGAGAAAAAAGAGAAAACCGGAGGCGGTTAATTAATCTACAATATATAAAAGCATAGCCACAAAATTAATAAGCAATGTTTGCAACACTCTTTATAATTTTTGTGCCTAATTGCTTATTAATGCAAGAATCTTAATGCTTGTGCGTAATGTAACAGTATACAAAATTTCACATCAATCGAAATCATCTCTATTACGTGAGCTGTTAAACAAAAAACCGAATCAAAATCGGTCCATCCGTTTATTAGCTACAATGCCACAGACGGACACAATGTCAAACTTATAACATACCCTTCTTTTGGGCGCGTTGAGGGTTAAAAATTTAATCTCTTGCAAAGAAGAATATTATTTTTACAGGTACATTTACAAGAGGCATAGCCTTCAGCGGATCAGCTTTCGCATCATGGACACACGCTGTAAAGCCTCTGCAAAAGGCCAAAGCTCTAGCAGCCATAGTAGGTTGTCCCACAACGACGACAAAGGAAATTGTCGACTGTCTGAGGTATAGACCAGCCGAAGTTGTTGTGAGCGCTCAGATTGAAATGTATGTAAGTAAAAAAGTTTTCTAATTTTCTTGTCGGGTTGAACCCGCTAGAAAGGTGTAGCCACGATTAAAAGTTAAATTAGTTAAGGAAATACGATCAACAGTAATTTTATTAATTTATTTTTGTTTCTTATGGTCATTCAAAAATATTAAAACAACGAAGACTCGATTTGAGCTGCGGCGCGACCATCAGTTAATATAATATTAAAGATAACTAGCGACCCATCCCCGGCTTCGCTTGGATGCAATTTTTTGTCGTAAATTATATTATTTTTTATATAGATAGATAAGTATAAAAGATATAAATATATACTTACAATATCTAAGAATCCTTTTTGTTTGGGAAAAATTGGGCTTGTTTCATTAAAATTTATTACATTACAAAAAGTAATTAAATAACATTTATAGTAATATTTTTTTATCAAAAATACAAAAAAAGTTTTACGTTTTATAACATATTGGCGACCCGCTCCCGACTTCGCCCGCGATGCATTTTTTATATGCAAAACTTTATCCCTATTTCCGTTAGTGAAAACCGTATCAAAATAGTTTAGAAGTAGTTAGCGGAGAAACAAACAGGCGCAGACAGTTTCGGCGACTTTTTTTTCTACTAACATAAAAACTTAATTAGGTTTTATCTGATGATGAAAACCGCATCAAAATCCGTTGCGTGGTTTGGGAGGAGTTAGCGGATATACAGGACAGACAGACAAACGTGGAATGCGACTTCAATTTATACTATGTAAAGATTTAATTGAAATTGACAAAGGCGTGCACATTTGGCTGTTTTTGGTAATGCTTGTTTCTCTTCGGGTGGCTGCCCTCGGCCCCTGACCTAATAAATACAGTGAAAACGTGACCCAATACAAGTCGCATCTCAACTTCCGCACGGGCTATTACTTTGTTTCCACTTAGCGTTCTTTCTGCCCCTTTTTTGTATCGGCTTCTAAGGATCATACGAGTAGCATGATTATAAATAGACTGTAGTCTATACTATAACCAAGAATTGAATTCACCAACAGACGGTTATTTTTAAACAGCTGTTTAAAATTTAAACAGCCGTTTAATAATATTTAGTTGATCACCATCGCTAAACTGCAGGTTAAACGCCCTAAACATCAGATTAATCATTAAGTTAATCAGATGTTAACCCGCATTTTAGCGATTTTGAACAACAAAATATTATTAAACGGCTGTTTAAATTTTAAACAGCTGTTTAAAAATAACCGTCTGTTGGTGAAGTCGAGCCTATATATTAAAAAAAAAGTCCAAGTTGACAATTCCAGGGTTTTTAGCGCTTTTAAGCTCTGGAAACTTTATACTTTAACTTTAAAGTTGAACTTGGTACTTTAAGTTTAAACTTTACATGCAGTTTTACCGATACTTCACTATTTGTTCTTGATGCGGACACACTACTGGTTGAAAGTGGCAACATTGCTTTTCTATGGTTCCAGGATTGGAAGATACATTTATTCACGCCTTTCACACCGACCGTGGAAGCACCTGGAGTGAGGGGTCCGTTTCTGTCGCAGTACCCATGGCGTGCGGCACAGGCCGGACAAATGCATCCTTTGCCACTCATCACATCCGTCACATCTGAGGAAGGATTGTATCCTGCTGCTGGTTAGTAGCCAGCATTTCTAAAAAAAACTTATGTGCTATTCTCACAGCCTGGTTATATTTTGCTAGACCGGACTCATAACCGAGACTTATCAGTGGCGAAATTATTTCACACGCCTCTCGTCAGTTGCGAAGCCTACTCTAGATTGTATCAACTTTTGACGAGGGCCATTCTACCTAACTGTTAGAATGGAGGGTAAAGATCTTTTACAAAAAAAGCTAGCATATTTTAGACGCATATTGACTCAACTCTTAAACGCTAAATTTGTAGGCCTAAAAATTTCAGTGAGATCGTGGGTAACATTTTACGAATTCTTGCTTACACACGTCATATCCGCTATAGGGCCCTCGCTATATAATTGATACGGTTGACACGGCGGTAGCTACACCCCTGCCTCTCACATCTTTGATGACAGGTACAAAATATAACTTAACTCGCTAGAACGCTAAGTAGGCAAGAATTGACATATAGAGTTGCAGGTCCAACCTGCATTCTAACCTACGTCTGATGTGTTCCACAGAATATAACATGGAAATATAATTTAGCTCGAGAAACTTACAGATGCTTTTTAAAGAGAAGTTTTCTTATCATCCAATTTTCGAAACAGCTTATCAAACGTCTCCCGATATCCTTCCCGAGTTGGAAGCCCGGTGGGAGGAGCTGGCAAGTAACATCTTTGAGTATAACGACACCTTGCCAATGCACCTACGGTCATCTGTAGCCGAGAAGATAAAGCGAAAGTACCTCGGAGAGAAACCAGTTGGACAAGACACATTCCCTCAACTGGTTCAGGTAATTAAGAGAAACATAGTACTTTTAAGTTTCTTTTATTTTATGTCAAAGTAGGCAGACAGGCTGAGGGTGGTAAGTGGCTACCGTCGCTTATAACGCAAGCAACGCTACAGGACTATAGTAGGATTAAGTATAAGGGTTTGGGAAGTGTTAGGGAAACTTGACCTTACTCACTTTTTTTTTACAAATATTATAGAGAGTGGCAGGCAGGCTGACGGTACACTTGATGGCAGGTGGTTACCGTCGCCTACCGGGATTCTAGTCCAGGACTCAAGAGTTAAAGTACCTACTAAAGCAAACACCTTAACTATTAGACATATTATATGGGCCTATTATTATATTCGACCTATTATTACCATATGACTATTACCATAGAGTAAATCATACTTAACCACTACTCTATGCTATTACTTATATGGACTTGTCGGATTAAAAACGAAATTGGACAAAGGTAAGTTTTTTCCTCGCCGAGCCATTTGACGAGCCCATTGGACGAGTGGTTAAGTTGCTTGTCTTATCGCCCATCTCAAGGGTCCCGGGTTTGATTCCTGGCATTCCAACTTTGGAAATGAACTTTTCAATGTTCGCTGTGGTCTGGATCTGGAAAGTAGTGCTAGGGCACATTGCGTCTCGCAGACATTTGGGCAGCCTGTCTGGCGGCAGTAATCAGTGAAATAACATGTGTGCTGTTTTCGGTGAGTGAGTAAGAAATGCCAGAGCCTATTTCCATATCCCTTCCAATATAATACATAGTGGGATTATCCTTAATCCCACTATGGTCGGTAGTGCACTTGTAGTGTTGCTTCTATTATAGGCGAAGGAAACCGTCTGTCCACCTTAATATAAAGAAAACAGTTGTCGAATTTCAACCATTGGGCGAAACCGTTAAAGTAACATGACAAAAACAATAAATCACAATTTATGAGACTAACTTGCACAAAGTTTGTTGTGACAATCTGGAACTTAATCTGGAGCTTAACTTTAACTTCTTTTATTGTTACTGTTGTTGAATAAAAAATTTCCATATGACAACACGAATGTTTATACCAATTAGTCTGTAGTAGATAAGTGTTATAAGTTAAGTAAGGGGACAGTCTATAACAACATGGTTTGTTTTTGTTGTTGAAGCTTTTTCTCTGGTAATATTTTGTTTGAAAATTTGAAGATAGTATCGCAGACAATTGGTGTTGTATTAATGCATTTGTGAAAGCAAGACTTATTTACGTCTTACAAAAAATAATTGGCTATAGGTACAATTAAATTATATTAAATAAAAATTATAAAATTTTAATTAGTTACAATATTCACAATTATTTATTTAATAAAATATTTACGAAATGTATATCAAATCTAGCTTCGGTTATTAGGCAAAGTTGCGAGCATGCTGGCTGCATTATTTCGTTGTATAGAAAAGAAAAGTTGCTGGCTGAGATTAGGTAATAGGCAGCTCCGTATTAGCTGTTATTTTTACAGTGGTCTTCTGGAAGGGGGTGGTTATTGTAAGACGGGCTGTCCAATTCATGACTGCGAAATACTGTGTGTCCTGCAACTACTAAAATACTTAACCCAGAGTTAAAAAAGTTCATTTCCAAAATTACACGTGGTAAGGTAAGCTAACCTTAACCAACTCAAACAATGGGTTAGTCAATTTTAAATCTATGCAAGCCAAATAATAATAAATACAAAATAATAATCTAAACATTGTATTTTTCCAGGCCCTTGGAGACCGTTTGTTTTCAGCTGATGTAGGAAGGCTAGCGCAAATCCACGCACTTCGTTCTGGACAACCAACTTATTTGTACCGCTACTCCTTCCGCGGAGAGAAGAGTCTTTCTAACGCACTTAGTAGGACTAACAATAACTACGGTGAGTCTATTGCATAAAGTGATAATAATATAATATGTGCTAAAGCCCCACATTCAAAAAAGAAACCAGATGTAAGTACATAGTGTGTACCTGAGTAGCAGCTGAATAACAGGCGCCGCAGAGCCTGAGTAGGATATTGGACAAGAAAAAAGGTGGGTGCTGGTCTCTGAAAACCTGCTTCACACACAGAAACACATAAGCATAACGTGCTTTTTGTTTTTGCCAATAAACCAGTTTCCAGCCAACCACAATAAATCCAGTTTTTTTTTTTATATAAAATTTAATTAATAAATTGTTTTAACCTTCAGGTGTAAGTCATGGCGATGACTTGTTTCATATCTTGACATACGATGAGCTGGAATCATACAAAGCAGAAGACTTGAAGATGACTGAGATCCTGCTAGATATGATATACAGTTATTCCACTACCGGGTAAACAATTGCATCATCATCATAATCTTAGCCGTAGGACGTCCATTGTTGGACATAGACCTGCCCATAAATTTCAATTGGACCGGTTAGAAGCAGCCTGGATCTACTGTCCACTTGTGGGCCTCATCAAATATTGTAGGTGCTGCGCTTGCCGGTTTCATTTTTCAAACTAATAATTATGATAATTGTCCAACCAACACTATAATTATTATTATAATAAACTATCAACCCGCTCGCGGCTTCGAATGGGTGCATTTTTTTTTTTGCAAATTATAAGTATTTAAAAACCTGCCTCGTTTAAGGCTCTTTCCATTAGTGAAAACCGTTTGAAAATCCGTTCGATAGTTTTTAAGATTATCACACACATACAGACAAGTGAATGCGGTGAAGGACTTTGCTTTGTTTATAACCAGCTGTCCCGCTCACGGCTTCGCTTGGGGTGCATTTTTATTCCGTAAAAACCTTCCCTGATTATCCCTCTATCCATTGGTGAAAACCGTATGAAAATCGGTGCAGTAGTTTTTGAGTTTATCGCGAACAGACAGACAGACAGACGCGGCGGAGGACTTTATTTTATATGTAAGGATATGTTAGGATATAAATTTTGTTTGATCATTTTCAGAGTACCAAAAGTGAGAAACGAAGGTTCAGAATGGCAGCCAGTTGTGCCGGGATCCAACGAATTGAAATATCTCGAAATACACTCACCAGCAGACATTAAAATGAAAGCCAGCTCTGACTTCGGTCACAGATCTTTCTGGGACAGCCTCGGCTTCATCGAGAATGATGGCTACAAAACTACTATCAGAGATGAACTTTAATCTATCTCTAATATCTTATTATTATAATGTGATAACAAGTTTTTAATTACACTGGACCACAAAGAAAATCTTCAATATCTTCAAAATTACCTGACCTAGCTGTCACTGCGGACACAGAGGTTGGAAGGTCGCTGGTTTTTTTGGAAGAAAAGTCGATTGGTTTTCGGCTTCACCAATAGTTTATTGAAACGGGTTGAACAAAGTGTTACAGTGCGTGTCTTCGTAAGTATGTTATTGTAGCAAAAGTTCGGGTAATTGGAAGATTTAATTTTCCCTGTCAAATTTTTATGTATGCGACGTTCCGTGCCGCGACACTAGCTTTTCATAAGTCAGGTAATAAAGACTAAATTAAAGAATATTTTAATGTGCATATATATATATATAAGTACTTATTAAAATAGTTTAGCTTTAATTTAGTCTTTATTTCCTAAAGCTAGTTCAGGTAAGTACTTTTGAAGATATTGAAGATTTTCTAACCGACCCTTTTTCTTTGCGGTCAAGTGTATTATTTTTTTTAAATAAATGGTTATTGAAGTGCTTTGTTTACATGATTTTTTTAGATGAGTTCCAATGCCTTTACATGCCTTTACAATGCCTTTATATAAAAATAAATCTTCAAGAAAATGTGCGCAAATTCTTTGCCGCATTGAGTTGTTGAAAATTAATTTAGGGTTAATAAAATAATTAATCAATGAATTATAATAATTCATTGTATATAATTAATGAACAAATTCAATAAAGTTCTTCTATTACATTGGGAGTACATATTTATTTTGCAAACGCATAGAATATCAAGTAGATGTCATCTACTTTTTTTGGCAAGTATTAATACTTACCTACCTAAGTAATTTGTTTTCTGACCAAGTAGATATTTATTCTGCATAATATATGGTATGTAGGAAAGTCAAGAGCATATTAACAGCATAAGTCTCAAATTAACGGAGAGTTAATCATTCATTTCAAAATACCTAGTTGTGTAAAGAAACCAAGCATTAAACCACAGACCAAGGTGGTCTGTGTATGAAACACAAGTATACACAAAATATTTTCTAAAGAACCTCGTTCTGGATATTTTTAGACGATTCATGTAATCATGAATCAGATAATGACGTGAAAAACTTGCGATTGTATAAAGGCATATTCACCGGAGAATTGGCCTGCGCGGTATGTAACACGCAAAGTAAATACGACTTTATGTTAGCACTATTAAGGATGTAAGTATATCGTTCGAAGCCTAGACAAACATTGATTAAGTAATAAAGTTATTTACGTCTCGAATGTAAACAATAACAACTATCTCTTCCACTTATTAATTAAATCCATTAATTGGAAGCAATGTTTTTCTTGATATAAAATTTTAATGGTTAATGGAAGGGGAGCCCACGATGCTAAATGTGGAGTCACTCGAGCGTCGTGGGGACCTATTGGATTTTGAAGATTAGATGGTAGGAAGAAAAAAGTTATATGATATTTTCCTTTCTAACGGTGAGGTGAGCGTCTACAGGCGTTCAAAAGTTTGTAGACGCTGTATTAAGAAAAATCCTTCAAATAATCGTCAGATTAAGAATAAGCACGATCAGGAATTTAGTCTGAACCGCTGTATGAAAATCTGACGCGCTCGAGTATTTCAAAATAGCAATCGCCAAAAATCTTTTTTGCATTTTCCAAAAGCTGCCACGAGCTTGCGTTACGTCCAAATCGTCTTTATTTTAAATGGGAGCTTAGTTTGTGTTCATTTAACATTCCCTCTGAAAATCTGACGCCCTCGAGTAGTATTTAAAATTTTACCTCAACCCCCACCAACACCAGATCCGAGAACCCTTATCGGAAACACGTGGGGTATATACATAGGCAATATCTGACACGCTCGAGTAAATCCCAAAATCCCCTCTTGGGCTCCCCTACTATAAGTTTAAAGTAGATGATGAAATTCATTAGCACATTTTGAAACTAGGATTTTATATCCTTTCGTGATATTCATTTCGTGGAGTTCATTTCGTGTTTTTAACATCTTGGGTCTTGAAGTGGATACTTACTTTTTCATTTCATGAACAATTTCGATTAATTAGATTGGTACAAGATTCATGCAGTCTACTGCATACATATCCCTACTAAAATAAAACACCACATAATCTATGAAATCATTATACTTTAAAATAGCCACTCCTCTGAAATCCTGTTATTATTAATAATATAGTTGACTATGGTAAGTTTTCAACATATCACCTCTGATTCAATATTTGTGAATATATAAAAGTGATACATACCTATTTATCACAAGACAAGAAAGACAAACGTTTTACAAAAACGATTATTTAAAATTAGAAATGATACAAATATGATGCAATACTTGATTAAAGTTGTAATAAGGCCATTTATTTTGCTTAAAATGGTTTTGTAAGGAACTTACAATACTTTTTGTATTTTTTAATTTTGCATAAATTGTTTTGTGACAATAACTTGAATTTTTTACTTTAGCAAAGCAAATAAAAATACAATATAAATATTGGAAAATAATTGTAATAAAAATCCACCACAATCAATCACATTTTTAAACTTTTTTGATACAAAAAAAAAACTTAAAACCTAGGTAATCAGCACACAATCGACAATAAAAACTGGATGATTGCAAAGCCTTTTAGTTTCAGTACTATTAAATTTAAAAAAAAAAACATTCCGTAGCACACCTACATACAAAAACACCAAAACCTAAATTAATATGTATAAGTAACATCTACAAGTAACATTTTTTTTAGTAAATATATTTTTAAATACCTACTTTTTTTAATTCTCATTTGAATACAATAAGAAATACCAATATTAACTACAAATGCTAATAAAAGCACATTAAAACAATATTAATAATAAAGAAGCTATTTTGTAACAATTGTGAATCATAATTAATATAATTTATAGATAGATATGCTACAAGTATTAACATGCAAAACATTTCGTCTGTTTACAAGGAAAACAAAAATACAAGGTGCCTTTTAAATTTTATAATAGGATTACACATAAAGCTGAGGCTACTCTTCATACTTGCAAAGAAATAAGATAGAATTTAATTTTATGTTGCAAGAAGTCCATGTGCAAATGTCTATTTGTTTTCAATTAGATTTTCTTTAGATATTACAAATGCGTTATATAATGAATGAATATATTAGCATATATCTTGTTTCTGAAGACCTTACATGACATTTGATTATAATTTATAGCTCCTTCTGGTTTGTTTTTAATTCTGTGCTTGTACCAAAAATATTTCATTTAGCAATTAGCAGAAAACCACTTGCCTGTTAATAGATAAATGAAAGTAACCTATCTACCTATAAATGATAAATAATTGTTATGTTTTGCAATAAATTAGAGACCAGCCTCAAGTTATAAAGATAATAGGTTATAATAAGTCTTTTTTTTATTAATATGCTTAAAATAGTTATTACTTTTTTTTAAAGCAAATTGCGTAAGACTTCAGCGTATCCTTTAACCATCTTTTTTAGTATCTCCACCGGATACGGTGAGTTTCTTCTGCAACTTGCTGTGTTCTTCGGCAAGCCTATCATATTCCTTATTGAGGCTCTCTGCCTGCGATTTAACTGCTTCCTTGTCTTTTTTTTCCCTGGTGAGTTCCTTTTCTAGCTCAGAGATTTTCTCTTCGAGGTCGTCAATTTCCTTTTGTTTTTTCTCGTCACCGGCACCCTGTTTGGCGAGTAGAGATCTGGCAGCGACCGAAGCACTCTGCGCTTGTCGAAAATTAGCCTCAGACTGGGCTAGGAGCGTCGCCAATTGTGATATCATTTGGACCAGTCTACGAATCACAACGAGCAGGAACAAAGCGAAGCTAGATATGTAGAAGTTTCTTTGGGCGCGGAATAAGCGCATGTTACCTTGCATTTCGGCATCGAGATGTTGATGTTCCGTCTGCTCCAAATTAGAATACTTTTGCATCTCGCGAATGGCGTCTACTAAACATAACACCAATACACCGATAAGTACTGCAAAGTAGATCGTCGCCTGGCCGCTTATGTAGGCGAGGAACTTGGACTTGAAGAATTTTTGCCATCGGCTCGGACTCACTACCGGCAAAGTTAATAGCAGCACGACCGCGATTTCAATGTACAAGAACGACGCAATAATTGTCCACTGAAGACTCATTTTGAGATAACAACGTTGCACGTTACCGTTAGAGACAATTAACCGCAAATATTAACGGGTGACAATATTTTCTCTTTATATGCTGAATGAAGATATCCTATTTTTGGTGACTCAACTTAACAAAGTCCAAAAGAAAAAAAAAATGACGAAAGATGACGTCAAAATAAAGATTGTGGCGCTGTCATGTGTGAACGGTTTTTCTCTGACATTGACATTAAACTCTTCAACTGACGTGTTTTACGTTCACGCGTCCAACTGCCGCGGCCAGTGTTGCCACTTATACGGATTTATCCGTATATGTACGGATTTTCAACTTTACATACGGATAACTTTCACATGCAGATTTTTATAAGTACTTAATTATATGTTCAGAAATATAAAATAATAATAATGATAATTTTATAAGGATTAAGGCTTAGCACGCACTGCAAAAAAAATGTAACACAAAGCTTCCTATACAAGCGCACGCATTGGCAACTTTTTTCAGTGACTGATTTTAAAAAAGCAAGACTGATTATATAAAACGTAACTTGCTACATTTTGATTGCGGTTTGTAAACGCGCGATTTTTTTCTATCCCATACTAATAGTATGGGCGCACGCACGGTGGTTAACCGCATTCGGTTTTTTATTCAGTGTGGACTTAGCGACAGCAGAGGATAGTCGTTTTTTGCGGTAAGGATGTCATGTCGTCTGAATCAGATACATCGTCGTCTGCAGACAACGTATCGAAAAACATTATCATTGAAGTGGAAAAAAGGCCGGCATTATATGACAAAACATTAAATCAGTATAGAGACAGAAATATTAAGGCTATAAAACCGAAACAAAAACACACGCTGCTTGCCAGAAATCCATGATGGTACTGAAATAAATTTAAGCCAAACGCCAGCCGCAATGCGTGCGTGTATGCGGTTTTGCGTTTTCAGCTATTACTCAACCGCTTGCGTTTAATCGCAGTGCGTGCTAAGCCTAAAGAAATACAATAAGTAGTATTTTATATAAATAAATACGAAACCAAATAATATTAGGAAATGTTAGTCATACATATAGCAGCAATCAACTAAGTTGAAATAGTTAACGGGGATTCCCCGACTTTGCAATCTTTTTTGTTGTAGCATTAGAGCGGGGAGTATTACACATTTAATTTTTGCACGAAGGCGATAGATCTCACTGCTTTATTATATATTACTTATATCAAATGTTTAGTTTCTTTTGTCGTGAAGTATTTTCAGAATACAGTCAATTGTTCATAATGGCACTTCATTTTTCTAATTTGATAGAGCAAAAAAATATATAAACGCTATACAAAATGGAAAGCTTTAAGAAATAATTTCAATGTAAATTATGCGCCTGCAGATACAAACGAAAATGTAGAAATGTATTGGCAGAAATGACGACATTGAATCCAGCTGATGGAAATTTGTTATATCCATATTTATCTAAATTTATTAAGTCATTGTTAAGTTTGCCACATTCCAGTATTCATTTATGTTAATTTTTAAAAAAAATCAAAACAAAACCAAATTAATTTATTAAAATCATTTAAAATCATACATTGTCAGTTTAATTTTTAATAAATGAAACCTATGAAACGGTTGTTTTTTTGCAATTGCTATTTTTCTTACAATACAATACACATACGAAATTTATACAATACACATTTGGCAACACTGGCCGCGACGTTTGGACCTTTAAAGCATTTGATTTGACATCATCAACAAAATCATAAATACCTACTACATAAATAGTATTTTATCGAGATTTTATCGATGTTTGACATTAATATTTTTAAGATATTTAACCGTAGGTATAATACGTATACGAGGAAAAATATATACCTAGGTATTTATAATAATAATAACAAAACCAAAACTATACTTACTTCTTCTTTTATATATAAAAGAAAGTCGTGTTAGTTACACCATTTATAACTCGGGAACGTCTGAACCGATTTTTATGATCTTTGTTTTATTGAATTTGTCTGCGGCCGTAATAGCAGAATAACTATTAAAACTTCGGAAAAATATTCACAAAAAAAAATGAAGGAAATTCATTTTCTCATACATTTTGTATGAAACGGGTTTTTATTCTCCCTGTGGCGGTACGAAGTTCCGGGTGAGAAGAAATATTGGGAAGATCATCTAAATGTCCGTTTAGATAAAAAAAAAGTTATTATTAGATAATAAATATCCAATACCTAATTGTTATAATTTTTCCTCTTATTACTATTATTGTATTGTAAGAAAATTATAAACATGACCTAAAGCAAATGGGACCACTGAGTACTTAAATAAAAATCATATAATTATGATGCAAAAAATTAAAAATACACTCGAGTTCACCCACAGAACACTATATACTAACAAGGAGGTTTGACTATGTCATATTTGAGATTAGTCTACGACATGGACTGTGATGGATGACCAAGTGATGACTGACTGACGTCATTTTAATTTTATTTATGTAAAAATTCAAATGCGACTATTTTCTAGTTTTCAGTATAAAATTGAGAATATATATTAATTTAATAGCAATGGCTGATCCAAAATACGAGAACCTCCCTGGAATTGTAAGACTATAGTTTCAAAATATTGTATTTATTGATTTTTAACACCTTTATCTCAGTTTTACCCATTTTTTCAAAGGCTTATGATCAACCCGACGTGTATGAAACTGGCGATTTACCAGAAGCAGATCAACCGGAGCCTTACGAAGAAGAAGAGAATGAGTGTATTGAGCAACTGCACTTGTCTGTTAAAGATTCTTTTAACAAATTTAAAGGAAAATTTCTTACTGGCACTGTAGATTTTTCGGACAGACTAAGTAGGAAGACCAGGATTGGATACAGGTATTTAAACTATATATCATTTATTAAAGTGAGGCCTACATTGTAAAAAGGACAAGTGACACTTATGGTATATGCATCTTATGTTTCCATAGAGATCAGTAAAACAAATTAAATTGAAGACTTTTTGCGGTGCCTATTCAACTAATGAATAGTGACAGATTGAATGAATTATTGCTCATATATTTTTTCTGATGTGTTGAATTTTTTATTTTTTAACTCTTAAGAAAATAGGATGCAAACGAAGTCGCTGGTAAGAGCTAGTAAATAATAAATTTTCTCCTAAATTTATTTTTAGGTCTGGCGAATGGGAATTAGCAGCAGAAGGTGATACTGAAACAGTTCTGGAACGCTACAATAGACTCAGATGCGAGTTCTCTGAGTTACTCGAACAAGTTGCCGAACAACAAAACAAGGCCACTGAAAATGAAAAGGTAAGACAGATGTGACTTCAAATTATACTACCTATGACATACCTATATAAAGATATTCTGCTTTCAAAAGAAAGATTTAATGTTTCATAATTCTTTAACTTTAATTCTTATTATAATTGTGACATTTATGAAATAATATAAGTTTTTACAATTATGTACTATTTAAGATAATTATGAGTGTTAATACATAGGAAATTACTATTATTATCTTGTGTCTCAACTGTCCAATACATAATTTTTTAAATCTCAATTAATTAAATTATAAAGAGATCGATATATTAGTAAATAAGATGTTCTTATTAAAATCTCTCATTATTTATACTTTTTTACATTGCCAGAGCTATTAAAATTCTAATTGTATAATTTCAAAAATTTCAGGAGGATTACTCTAAACTTGCAAACCAAATTAATTCCACAAAGAAGCTGCTCGAAGAACTCAAGCTCGATGAAGGGGAACACATTGATCCTAAAGCTGAAAAACTCAAGTAAGCTAATCTTCTGAAGAGAAATATTGGAAAAATTTACAGGAAATAAAAGAAAATCCACAATTTAATTTTTCTTAATTTGACTAGCTAAAGAGTTAAGGAGCTAATTAAAGATAAATTACCTACTAATGAAAAATCAGTCACGTTTATTGGAGTGCTTCAGCATATATTTAAATGTTTAGAGGGAACCACAGTATTAGAGGGTTATATTAATTTTGGTTTCTCAGATAATGCAGAAAATATTAAATATTTAATTAAAACATTAAAAATTTGAATACTAAATATCTAAGTTGAAAATTACAACTGTGGGGTAATTAAAAAAAAGAGAGTTTTGAAAAGAAAATAAAAGCATTTAAAAAAACTACAAACATATTTTAGAAACAATATTATATCAAACTTTTTGAGAAAAATCAATGACTGTTTTAATATTTTCCTTTTTTTTTTTTTCATGTATTAAGGATTTAATAATTATTTCAGAGAATTTTTAACGAGCACTGGCAAGAAACAACAGAAGGACTTAGTGACGGCTCATTTGAAATTGAAACCTGAAGTTAATTTGGCACAAACTACTCGGATAGCCCAACTCGAGCACAGGTGAAGTTTACATTTTTACGTTTTATACATATAAATTATTGTTCCACCAAATGTTAATAAATGTTCAGCGACCATCAATAAATTCAATGACTAAATTCAAATCTTTTATCCAAATTAAATCGCGTTGTAAATCACTACACAATCTCATATGGCCTATAAGTGCAAAGGGGCGCGTCTATACTGCGCTCTACTCGCACGCCTCTGCAGCGATATTTCGTCCCCATATAGTGTAGTGTCTGACGTTTAGCTCCTATTGTCAGACTGCACAAGCTGGAAGCGGTGTCGGGGGTGCGGGACGAAGAGGCGCTGCGGCGGCTGCAGGCGGCGACGGGCGAGGCCACTCTGTCGGGCTGCGCGGCGGCTTTAGCGGCCCGCGCCTCCCTTCTACGCGGGCCCGACTTGGCGGCGGCCGAGGCGCGCGTCGCCGCCCTCCTCACCAACGTGGACGCGCTCAAGGCCGCCCTTGCGCCCAACGATCCGGACCTCGACGCTAAGGTAATAGCGTCTCAACGCTCAGTCTTAGCCTACTAACCCCGTTATCTAAACGCTCAGTTTGGTAGCAAGTGATGACTCACTCACTGACATGACAAAACAGATCATTGCTGGACGTGTAGAGCTGAAATAATTAACTAAACCAAATAAGAAAACTGTTATTTTTTTATGTTCATAGCTTTTCATTTTTCTCGGCCTCCATTCGACCAAAATACTGTAGTTTTTTGTAAAGTCCTGTGCAGTTTTTGTTAACAATTCTGTTATAAATTTGAACATCCTTATTTACTATCAATCAATGAATAATTTTACATAATGATAATCTTTTCAGGTAAACGAATTGCACAAACTGTTGAAACAAATCGATGGAGTTTCACATTCTGAATTACTGGAACGTATGGAGGCGCTTGAAGCACTACATAATCAAGGTAAAGGGAAATATTTTTATTTAGTATATTCAGGTATTTTTAATGATATCATAAACTGACGACAGTAACGAAGCATTTGTTTTCTTTTATTTCGGTGTATGAGCACCCAAAGATTACTTTAGTTAGTATCCCAAGGGGTATTTGGTAGTGACAGGGCACACTGCATTTCGCAGTCATTTGAGCAGACCCACCTTTTTATAGAAGACCTTGAAATAACAGCACGTGTGCTGTTGTGTTTCGGTGAGTGTATAGGGGATACTAGAGCAGAGCCTATCTCTTAATCCCACTATGACCTGTAATCACTATACTATACCACTGGACAGGCTGTCCCATACAAATGACAAATAATTTCATAATTGATATAAAATTAATATTCAAATAATTGACGACACGTTTGGTCTAGTGGCTAGTAACCCTAGCTACTAACCAAACGGTCGCGGGTTCGAATCCCGCTAGGGGCGAATGTTTATGTGTTAACATTTTACCTTTGTACCTGAGTCATGGATGTTTTTTATTTATAATATGTATGTATTTGCAAAAAAAAAGTAATTATGTATTTTATCAACTGTCTGGTATCCATAATACAAGCATTAGTTGCTTACTGTGGAACTAGATGGAATATACTGTGTGGAATGTGTGAAAATATTTATTTATTTATTTATTTATGTACCATTTTGAAACGCTGCCCTAGACAGTAATCAGAACTAATTTTGACGTTTGCATATTTTTTTTCCATAGATATGTATTATAGTGTCTGTTTTATTCTATTATAGATAATTTAAGTTTATTTGTGTCCACTTGAGTTTTGAAACATGAGGAAATATTCAAAATTTGGATGACTTATTTTAGTTCCAATTACTTTCGCTCAATAGGCATAAAAATAATTTGACAATAGCCTGTCCAGTGGTATATATTATACATATTACAGGTCAGTGTCTGCAGCGCATTGGAGTTACTCGTCTCTTAATAGACGAAGGTTAAATACCTACCGTCATGTGGACGTGTCCCGTGTCTTTTAACTTAAATATATTTTTTATTTTACTTTCAGCGAGTAATTTCGGCAAAACTCTCACGGAACTGGAGACTCTACAGACGACCGTCTCGTGCGGAGTCCAAAACAACAAAGAGCTACTTCAAGGTGTGCAGGAAGTGTTTGCTCTGAACGTGGACAGTCTGCAGAAGGAAATCAAAAAGTTGGACGAGAGGATCAACAAACTCGCAACCTCATAGTTCACATTTCGACTATGTTACGTTGTAGAGCTCATTTTTTCATATGGCAACTTTATAAAATTTAATTTAATTGTACCTATATACTTGCGCAAGTCTACACTTGAGTAATAATCTTCCCGCAAACGTTCATGTATACTCACTTGTGCAAGTGTATAGTTACATGTGTGGCTACTGGCTACCATAACGAATTACGGTTATAGAAAAAAAAAAAAAACAAGAATTTCAGAAGTGAAATTTCTTTTGCGATCAAATATAGTACATGCCCGCGACTTCGTCCGCGTCCGATAGCTACCAAACTTCACAGGAACACCCGCTGGACTAATCTGAAGATTGTCTGGAAGTTTTGGAACCTATAGGAGACATACATACACACATCGCCTTTTATATATTAAAAAAAAGAAGAAGACTAAGCAGTAGACGTCAGAGAGATAGAAGCGTCACGTGATCGTTACACTAAAGTGTCACACAAAATTAAAACTTGAAATTACACATCGCCGCAAAGAAGTTTCACTTGAAAAATTTTGCAGTCTTTATTATTTTTATTAGTAGCAATGGAAAAGAACTCTTCGCTTTATTTTTGTGTAATGAAATCTAAGACCTATTAATTATTTGTCGATCTGCACTTGATAAAATTATTCATAATGTATTAAGAGATAATTTATTTAAGGGCATAAATGTTGGGTCTTTTTTTTTTTTTTCAAGTTACATAGTTTAATGTTGACATTGACACACAAAAAATGAATTGATTTTTTCAGATAGACTTGAAAGAGATCTCAAGTTTGATGTCTCCTAAGACCATACTTTTCAAATCAATGTGGCATTTTTATTTTTTGTAAATTTTAATAAAGTTAACTTTAAAAAGCTTTATGGTTTATATTAATAAAATTACTATCCCATTTGTACCTCTTTGTAACTTGTTTTAAAAAGGGGAATTCCCTATTTGTTTGCAAGTTTCCAGTATGATTTACATTTAATTTATTTATTTGCTCATTTGTATGAATGATAAGTAATGTTGTTCATCTATAGCTATTAGGATGTTAACTGCATCTTTTGTATTCTATAAAACATTTTGTTTACCAATAATTAATCACTGTAATGCTTAAATAATTTATATTTAAATAAAAAATATATTACAAAGAATATGTTTGATGTTTTTATCATATTTTCCTTGAAAATTGCCATCTGGGGCTTCTAAATTTCAGATAAAAAGCCCAATGAAATTTGCCTTTACGTTCAAAAGGTCAGTTTTTCAAATCGTCAGAATTACACATAGTCAAAGTAAATAAAAGTATGTTTTTTTTTAAAAACTTAAATATAAAATTCTTAAGATCTAGCTAGATGCTGCGGCCGTGAAATATGTACTTTTGTTCTCGCTAGTTTATTTGTACCTGGGCCGTGCTCCAGCAGTCCTTTGGATATAATATTGCACCAATGTGGTACCCAGACTTACTGTATTCGCGCACCAATCGTGCTCCACGCATCTGCAACTGCTCAAGTGGAGACGGTACGCGCATTACTACTGGTGAATAAGAGTGATCCACAGTTTTCGTTCGAACATGAATTTGAGTTTGACAGCAGCATTTTAGCATTTTTAGGTAAAATTAATTTATTATCAAAAGAAACATCATTTGACATAAAATCAAAAGGTAGAAAAATTATGGCCAGGCAAACCATAATTAGTTCGACAGGTCGCCCGGAACGGGTATAAGTAAATCTCATCCGGATCAAATTATGCTCCAATGGAGTGCTGGAACGACGGTTATAGCAAAAATACCCTTGAAATAAATTTTGAAATTGTTAAAACTTTCAGTGTAAGGCAAGCCTTCGCATAAATCCACTTCAAAAATATTCATTGCTGGTAATAACGAATCAGACTAAACAATCTTACGATATTTTTTCCTTGATAAAATTACACGTCATTTAAGTAGACTGTATCAAACTGACTATTTGTAATTCTGACGATTTGAAAAATGTGAAAGTCTCTCCTTTTCAAAATAAAGGGAAATTTGTATAAGAATAGTGCTTGTAATAATTCGCAAATAAAACAAAATTGGCGTTACGTTAGTAACATTTATTAAAAATAGACCTTAGAACCTAAGCTTCTGGAAGAACCACTTGTTCTTGCCACTCTTGTATCGCTCTTCAAAACGCACCCGAGTGTTGAAGCGAAGCTTCTTGCGTTTCGCCGGATCTTTCAGGTCCTTGGCGCTGAACTTCTCAAAGCTGAAGTCTACTGAATATCTGGTTGGCATCAGGTGATTGTAGTTGACAACCTGAAAGCAAGTATTACTTATATTATAACGTAGTTATTTGTGTTATTATAAATTCAGGGCGAAGCGAAGGATTCTATAGTAGAATCCTGAGCATAGTGATGAATTCAACATACACCACCCGAAATTTATTTACATGGGATATACTTTGACAATTGTGAATGATATGTTAATGCTTTTTAATTTAAACTTCACGCGAACAGCTAAACTAACTACACTTATCAATAAGAAGCAAAAACTCAGACTCCGATGGGGAAAAAATTTAATTTGGTTCTCGCAATCCTCTAAAACCAACTGCCGTTTTTCAAATAGGTGTGATGAAAAATATGTTATGCAATAAATTGATACTTTAAATCAATTTTTCCCAAGGTGTCGAGTCACACTTGCCATAAATTTTTTCCAATTTTCATATTAAGATGCAAAACTTTCCAATATTCCAGTGGGAAATTTAGCAATTACATTTTCATAGTTGGCTCTAGTCTGGATTTGGAAAGTAGTGCCAGGACAAACTGAATTTTGCAGTTATTTGCACAGCCTATCGGCAGCAGTAACTATCCTCTTACAGACGACCAGACACTGAGAATAACAGCATGAGTTCTGTTATGTTTTAGTATGTAAAGAATCCCAGAGAGCTAATAGAGTGAATAGGCAACTTCTGGGTGAGCTCGCTCCATCATAGTCCTCATCCTTGCTACACAGCTAGTTGTTGGCCAAGAGCAAATTAAAAAATGCAGCTAATTTCCATACCCCTTCCTAACCCCTCATCCTTAATCTTACTATAGTTGGCCGTGTACTTGCAACACATACAAAAAATAGTCCTTGCTATGTCAAGGAGCAACTCTTAACACTAATTTTTATATTTTATTTTTTAAAAATATTAAAAATAAAATATAAAATATTATAAAAATATTATAAAAATATTTTTACCGTAAAATATTATAACTATTCAAACAATATTAGTAAAGCACTATGGAGAAACGCTGGTAAATTATTTTAAAATTTGACCCTAGGACCTGTCAAATTACTCCTTTGAATTATGGAACACACTTTGGTAGACTTTAAATTCAAAATGTATATTTCTAGTTATCTACGTTATACTAAAAAGCTCTTTTAAAGTTGCAAACTGAATAGTAAAAAAATTCATGAAATAAAAAAATGGAATACATTTTTTAAATAAAAAGTTAAAATTAATTTTGAAATAATAATTTTTTTAAAAGAAAAATTCATTTTTTATTTATCGTCTTCTTTACTAGCCATTTTAATTTTTTGATAAAATAAAAATGCGCGTAGAATATAACCTTATCACCTCCTAATCCCTTATTCTTGATCCTACTATAGTTGGCACTTGCAATACGTTAGCCTGTCAGTCGATCTTATCATAGAAAAAAACTACAAACTTTAAAATTCTAATTTCTATTTTAAACTAGCATATTATTTATGCAAGTAGAAACAAATAATATACTATTTTTATTAAACAATTTCTTACCTTTAGGAAGGGCTTTACTTTGGACCGTTTATGAATTTTGTTTTTGCCCATCCTCTTGTGTACTTTGCGGGGATACCTGTCAATGCCAGCAACGAAAGCGTGTCCGTACGGCTTGTCGGAGGTACCTTCGTCATTGTTTTTGACGACTATGGCCTTGCGACCAGCGTACCGGCCACTTAGGACCAGTACCACCTTCCCGGGCTTCATAATCTTACCCATCTTGGATGGATCTGAAATCAACAAAACTAACCTTAAAATTTTTGTTTTGCATAAACAAAACAACCCGCAAACAGAAATACCCCGGCCAGCTAAACTTTATTTCGTATTTTCAAAACCGCCTTTATTAGTTAACAATAAGTTTAACTCAAAAAACCCACTTTCTTCAAGTAAAATGAATTCACTGACTGCGAGAGTAATACACCAATATTGACAAAGTATTTTGTATCGGGGACGAAAATATCCATGTAACTACACCAAATACAATCACTATTTTTGAATCGTGCTGGATTATTGTTTTAAATTTTATTTAATTTTAAAGATATTTGCAGATAAAATTTATAAAAATATTTGACACTCACACTGCCTTTACTCGTCGACAAGAAAGAACCAATGTTGCCATAAAATAAAAGAAAGAATTGACGGATGAAATAACCAATGTACCCAGGACTTTGACATTGAAAACACAGATAATATATAATACAGAATTATATATTATCTGTACTTGTAAGGATAAATTAATAAATAAAAATATTTAAGATATATATTTTAACGGCAAGTTTTTACTAGGTAAATATAGAGTTAAATATACTCTCTCATGCCCTGCAGCATTTTGAGCTGTGGACACAATAACAAATTACAAAACTTGTTCACGTCTATACTAATATTATAAACAGAGAAGATTTGTATGTTTGTAATGAATAAAGTTAAAAATTACTGCACCGATTTTAAAAATTCTTTCATCTATAGAAAGCTACGTTATCAGCGAGTAACATAGGCTATAATTTTATAAAATTACACGTTCGAAGTCGCGTGCAAGAGCTAGAAAATTAGAATAGTAGAACTCCATAGGAGTTAATAGAAAGGAATTTTACATCAAAGTATTTAATTTACATCTAGCATTAAATAATAGCTGTAATTTTTTTACTTCCAGCTTTTCTTATACCTATAATTTATATTACTTATATAGGTTAGAATAACATATACTTCAATGTATATAGGTATGTACTTAATATAATAAGATTACACCATAAAAGTTTTTAAAACTGTATGGTTTTTTTAGTTAACAAAATCCTTTTTTGTTGATCAAGAATTAAAACAAATTTAATTTTGTGAAGACTAGATTATTTTGAATCACAGATCTATCTATGTACTATTGTACTGGTTAAGTACGATTTACTCTATGGTACTATGACATAGGTAGGTGGGGTACGTCTTGTATTGTATTCCTCGCCTCTTTCATTCTATGCAAGGAACATAATTCTATGTAAGCAATGTATGGGGAAATACAAGCAAATTATTAGTTTTGAAACTTGTGTGGGTTAACATTTGGGTCTAACTAACTAGCTATAACTTGAAAACCGTCAATCTAAAAAATAATGTATAGAACATATTTTGTTTAGAATTTAATGAGTTTTCAAGTTACATCTTGACATTGACGGTTTTCAAGCTATAGCTAGTAACCCACGTCCTTTTTAGGGTGACATTTCCAGAAAACACTGCCCAAGTTTCATTCCCATCATTACCTATGTAGGTATTAATTTCACTTACTTGTAACGAATGATTTCTTGAGTACTAACACCAACCCACACAAAAATTATTAACATTGCCCTTGTGTGTATAGGCACTAACGTTTTAAGGGCTGTAATATGTGGCTGAAAAAAATTTAAGCAGGCACAAAAAAATAAATAAAAATAGTCATTTGATTAATTGAGTTTAATATCAATTAAATAAGAAAATTATTTACACAAATTTTATCAAAATACAAAAATAAAACACTGTCACATACATAATAGGTTTTAACATCTGGGTACAGCCAACCACATTTTTACTAAACTATATCTGATCAATTCTTATAATGCCAACTTATCTTGTGAATAAATAAAATGACCAGCAATTTACTTATAATATATATTATTATGTTATGTATATTGTATATACTGACCTATATATACACACTCGGGACATACCTATGTAACAAGTTAAAGGTATTAATTAAACGAAATAACCCTGCGAACTTGTTAACTCGGTCCCTCTTACGGTATCCACATTAGGTAAGATCCGTCGTGATAAGTATAGCTAGGCTACATATAAGTTTAGTTTAACTGGAGGCTAACTACATTTTAGTGAATTTGGAGGTACAATTAATTAATTAATTAAGCTTGAATGGATATTAATGAAAACGACTATACCTGAGTTATGTAAATGCTGAGCGGAAATTTGTTGATGGTCCGCTGAGCTTATGTAAGAAATATTATAATTAAAATTAATGTAATATATTTAATTGTAACTTCAAGTGAGTTATTAAATTCAGCACACAAAAAACTTATAGTCGTATAGTTATATATTATACAAATTCAGTTAAACTAAACTTATCTGCTAACGCAAAAACGCAAACAATCATCGCATTTAGCGGTTGTAATCAAGTTGAACAATACTGCATCTTCTATATTTTACATAGAAAAATCTAAAAAATTTCAATCACTTACGATGATTCAAAACAATATAACAGATCTAACTTTGCATGGAAAAATAACAAAGTCTGTTAATAAATAAGAAAAAAAATCTGTCTCTTTCATATTCTATGGTCAAATGTGAAAAGGTGGTAACTACCCCCAAAACAGTAAAATCTCGAATACAAGACACGGTGCTAAACAATGCACAAACCCTTAGATAAAAGTAACAGTCAATGAAAGAAAACTAATTGCAAGTAGGCTGCCATTAGACACTTGTACTATTACTCCAATTCCGAATATTTTACCATTCATCTAGTCAATTCTAGTCTATGGTTAGACTAAATCAGGTATAAATTTATCAATCTTATTACAGACCCGATAAATATTGAAACCAAGCGTGAAACGAGCACCATCAACGAGACCAAAACGATTCCATGTCCGGTGCATTAAAATAAATATTTCTTTGTAAACAATAATAAATTTGAAATTCGTAAGCACCTTTTATGTTTCAGTATAAAACAACTATTTTTTATTGCACAAGGTTAAGAGAGACGTGGACTTTTAAAATTGTTTTTGGAAGTCATAAAATATTAAGTGAATTTCATAAAATAAAAATCGTTATGAGTTATAAACCTTAAGAAACTTTCACTACTAAGTCTAAAAGGTAGAATAAAATGAATAATTGCATTTAAATTAGTTAATTTATTAATGCTTGTGCATTTCAAATATTAAACTGTCTTTGAAAACTATCATTTAAAAAACAATTATCAACTTTGCATGATTTAAAGTAAGAGTGAGAATAAAATAGGTACAATATACTTCTGTAAAATTTTCAAAGTAATTCCCAAGAACACAACGTTAAGATGACAGTGTCGCGTCAAAATGACAGCTTTGTGATAACCCAAAAAATTAATTATGTACCCAAGTACATAATTAATTTTTCCACGTCTCTACACACTTTTTATACATTTTATATTTAAAAAAAATACCGAGTAGTATCTATATCTGTAAAAAGTAAATAGAGGTTTTTATATCTACTTTGAACACGCATTATTGCACTGGTCTATATGTGGTGCCTGAACAATCAAAATACTTTACGATTTCAACTGCGAAAATCAATGTTAAGCACATAGACATAAAGCTGGTGCTCAATTTTGATACCACATAGTATTTCATTTAGTATTCGAATACGGAATGTGAACGATGAGGACTATTGTTAGTATAACGAATCAACAGACATTCCAACTCGACATTATATATATTATATATTTGAATTTAAATCAACAATAGGCCGTTTTTAAAATAATTTGCTTGTATCGATTTTAAGATTTATCAACAACAAACCATAGTTCACAATAGAAAGCAAAAGAGATTGGTAACTTCAAAATATTGCAATCCATGAATACCTGAGGACAATCTCATGATATGTTGTTCAGGTGGAATAACTTGAGAGAGAGAGAGAGAGAGAGAGAGCTTAAGGCGCTGCTTTGAAACATCTATTTATGGACGTAAAAATACTCTTAAAAAACCAACAAATACGCAACAAACACTACAACGTAATATTATACAAAATTGTCCTTAATACACTTTTACATTCGTATATTTACACCCTTAATAGCTACGAATAGAAGACAGATATTGTGTTTTTTTAATATAAATATACAATACAACAAATCTATTCAATAATATTTTTAACAATCACTGAACTTGTACCGTTTCAGTAATTGACGTCAAAGAAAGTAGGTACATAAAAATAGGTTTTGTCAAATGAAATTATGTCGTGAACGAATTTATTATTGCGGCCATTTTATATTCGATTTAAGATTTTATCACTATGCAGTTAGAGAATTCTGTCAACTGTTAAATTCAACGGACTAATAGATTGGATCATTAGGATCTAAATGCATCTCTATTTAATCATCCCAGGTTTATACAATAATTATATTTTTTTAATAGGTAGGAATTATTTAAACACATGTTATAATTTAAAATTATAAATTAAACCCCGACATTCTAATGAACCCAAACAGGCTACATCTGTTGTAAGTGCTGAGGAGTTGGGTATTCCGCAGACTTCTTGATGCTGCAGCATCGGGTCAGGGTTACCATGTCATGGAAATACCACCAAAATAACAGTATACTAAATTTCAAATCAATTGAACCTGTGGAAGTTTGCGTCGAACGTAGGGGGTTCATTATTAAAAAATTTAAAAAATTCATGTGATACCTATTAAATCAGTTTAACTTTTATGCAAAGCCAGTTAAATTTAACAGTGTCAGTATAAATGTGAACATGGATGTTAAGCTCCGAGTTACAGCGGTGGTGGGCAAGCCTGTGCAAGTATAAGTGAGCTGAAAATATAAATATTCCATCTAACTAAACCAATAGGAACACGAGCTCTAAAATAGTGTAAGCCAATAGCTAAGCGCGAACACGTGATGGGAAGCAGTTGAGCCTATAAGAGCACGCTATTTCTTTGCCCCCTTCAGTTACTAAATTTTAGGGCACAATACGACATACTTGTCTTAAGTAGTAAACAAACATGGCGTATATTAACAACCATAGACAATTTGATACGAGTTGGGAATCACCATAATGAACTAGTGAAATGAAATCCAAAATAAAGTGAATACGTGGAAATAAAATTAAAATGAGCGAAAAACGTATTATTTAAACGAATAACGTAGTTAAAAAAAAAGCAAAAGTTATAAGAAAATAACAGTTAACAGCGAATGCAATTCAGCTCGAAATCTTTTCTTGTCCCATCTCTAAATTCCAAAAACAAACTAGATTTACGAGTTATCAAACTGACACAATATTATTTTATCTGCAATGGATGTCAATAAAAGTTTAATTTTGTGTTAATTATTGTAAAAAAAACGATGAAATAGGTATAAACAGTTTTCAATTAGCTACATGTTCTAAGTGTATCTTATATTGTGAGATGTTTACACACGGCATAGATTGTGAGATTAGGTCGGCAAATCCCGATTTTTATACGAGTGTTATTTGTTTACTTCATAAGCCAAATATGGTTAGACAGACTATACGTGTTCACTATTACCACAGAGCTAGGAATCGCGTAGCGGGCGGCGCGGCTATTCCATGCTCTGTGACTATTACAATCCTTTCATAATATACTCTATTATAGAAGAATAAAGTACAAAATTACAAACACATATATTCGCGTAATACTTTTACATATTTCGGTGCACATTTTAACACATCAATAGACGAATTTCAAAAGCCACATTTAATAAAATTAAATGAAAAATATCAATATTGGCAGACAATACCAATATATTATTTTAATTGCGCAAAAAGAACTCTGTGAGGGTTGTCAATAGGTAATACTCAAAACTTCAAGTTTGCATACATTTTCTGTGAAAGTAATCATTCGTCATATATCACACTTTCTAATACTCTGTCAAATAAAACTAAAACGACGTCACAACCCAATTGAGACAAAAAATAATGAAAATCAAAATAAGAAAAAAATCCAAAGAATATACAATATTGTTTAAATCCTTAAACAATAATGTTAAAAACTATTTTTAAGTTTAGTATTTTTTTTTTAATAATTATCGAGTTATTTTTACCTTAACCTCATTACTCAATAAAAACAAAACGTATTTTATAATTCGTTAAAAATTTAGATCCAATAAATACTTTAAAAAAAAAATGTAAACAACTCTTTTAGGAACCGACAGAAGACAACCCGTGCTAAGCTACCAATGTCTAAGGAATATTTGGCACAATTTAACGAGTACAGAGTTCATCTATGGTATCTACGCAGAGAATCGAGTAGCATCCTATAAGGTTTTTTTTTGGAATTTTTGGCCTGGTAACTAGACCTTTAAGCCAAGTCTTTATTTTATTTAGTAACATCACGAATGAACTATACGGTGTTAAAAACCCACCCTACAGGTAGTGATGTGACCAATCTACTATGTGTTAATATTGATCTATTTATCGATAAAAATATGAAAAAATAAAATTACAAATTTCGCCTCAGTCTCATGCTATTCGACACCAGCGTATACGATATGTGATGTACTTTTAGACTACTAATAGTGATTTTATATATGACACTTTCTTTCGAGGTTATTTTGACAGTTTAGTGTGCATGAAGCAATGCTTATTGGGTATCGATAATTATGTTTTATTTAATGTTTTACCAATAATCACACTTGCTAAGCCATAACCGTAAGAGAGATGACTAGGTACTTTCAAGGGCGGCAATCTGACCTAGAATTATTGGTAAATAAAAAAATATGTTTTTTTTTTCACTGAGATATTTTTAATAAATGTTTTAACACCTAAGGAATAGGGGCGCAGATAAATATATTGTCTGGCCAAACTAATAACTCATTTTGGACAAAAAGCACAGAATGCCGCCTTTGAAACTAAACAATTGTATGTATGAACTAAGCTCATACTTTAGCTAAAAATGCTTTTAATTTAGATGCATTTAAAGCCTCTGTATGGACTGGCTGTCTTGTCTTGTCTATGCACGGTAACAGAATAAATAATTATCTAAATTTTACAGCAACCCTCTCTGTCAGAAGGAAACTGTGAAACTTGTATATCGAATTACAGGAGCACCAGTTCAGTGAGCGATTTGTCAATTATTTTGCTGCCTTAAGCGCAACATAAATAACAAGCTGAACTCTGTACCGACTTTAGAAAATCGCTATCAAAGATGAACATCGACTAAGAAAAATTGAAGCACAGTAACGTATCAGTCAACGAATCTTTCTCTAACTACCCAAACGCTGTTAAACCTAAAATAACAGTTCCAAGAGATACAATCTTCTATATAAATATATAAGTATAATAGTTAATTTATACAATAATTGAGACACACGGATCGACACAATATTATTTTATATCTATCTCTCTATAATGTCACAACACTTTGGGTATAGCTGGGGGAGTGAAGGGGAGGGTGTGAACACTATATATACACTGTCTCAAAAAATTCACATTTTACACATACTGTTCAACGATACAAATCGATCACAAATATACATATACAATATAAAACTGTAATTACACGTTACGCGCCACCGAAGAACACGTGTCTTTGTCTTCACACACTAACACATAAATTACGTCCACAACGTGACACAACTGTACACTTCCTCGTATATGCGCGGCCTATTTAAAAATGCAAACTCACAGTCGTCTGAGAAACAACGGATTGTGCGTTAAACGTGAACTTATTGTATTTACTTACACGTCTTGTGTCTCTTTGGAATCTTTCACCGCACCGCGGATCTAATGACGTCACATACTACGCGTAGATCACACGGAGATCTCGTAGTTGCAGTCGTAGAGGGACGCGCGGTCGGGCGGCTCCGAGGGGGGAGGCCGCGTCTCGAGCTGCTCTTGAACCTCGAGAGCGCGGACAAAGGATAGGGGGCGGGAGGGGTGAGGTGGGGGCGCGGCTGAGGGCGCGGGAGGGGGGCGGCGTCGGGCCATCGGCGAAGGTTGAGGCGGGAACACTGGCACTCCGCCGCGTGGTGGGTGCGGGTGCGGATGTGCCGCTCGCTCCGCCCACATGTAGTTGCCGCGCTGAGGCGACGCTGCCAGCTCTCGAATGTCGTCCGCGGTGGGACGGTGAGGTGTGGGCGCGGGAGGGTCCGCGCGCAGCAGCTCCCCCTCGGAGAGGAAGCGGCGCTGCGGGGAAGCGCGACCTCCGCTCGCGCTGCCCCCTCCGACGCCTATGAAGTCTGGTCGTCTCGGCTGCGTGGGGGTGCCCGGGTTCGACCTGTGCGGGGTGCGCGCGGCTCACGTCATGGGTTTAAACGGGCGAGCTCGTCCGAGCCCGCGCTATCGTTACCGTACGGCCTACGGACAGAAGGAGATGGGAGATGCGGGGGCGAAGCGTATGTATGCACGTGCGATCGGCAAAGAGCGCCGCGCGCACTCGGACTCGTTCAGAACGATCAAAGATAACAATTTACTAGTTTATTCATTGCTCACGGATAAACACTTTTGCAGGTGGTCTACATGACCATACTTTATATTTATACTTTCAAACCTAAACACCGCGCAATTACATCCTTGTACGGTGAGCAAAAAAATCTACTGATCATCTTTAATATAAATGGAGAAACATAAATTTTATCCAATCACTTATCAGCTTTGAAAGTAATTATTGTTTATGTTCTCACCGCATTATGTTCTCACTACTTTGTGATCAGGATCACATAATTAAATAAATTAATTTATTTTAATCCCAGACTACTTGGAGAATGTCATAACTCCACTTGCATGTTGTTTAAATTTTTAACAATTTTGAAACATTATACACACCATAAATATTAAAATTGTAAATTGTATAAAGCCAGCTTGCACAAAATTGCAAATAGGTTCAAAATTTAATGACAATGGATAAACTTAGTTATCGTAATTTAAACAATATTTAAAACGTTTTGCAAGATACCAAGTCTTTATAAGTGTAGTCGAAACCTGTCTTTGCCTGTTATTGGATAGTTGTTAACAATGCCCAATAGTAAGACCAAGAAGAAGAACTTCAATAAAAATAAGAATTGTTTAGACTAGAGAAATGCGTCTTCCAGAAGCATGTCCAACGTACAACCGCCCGCAAAAGTGTTAACAAACTAAACTACGTGTTAAAATATAATGTGATGGCACAATGATAGAGAGAAACAAAAATTGTCAAAGCTCGCGACCTAGTTCTGAACTGTAGTATCGACTAGGTCCGTATGCGGCGGCCCACTTGCTACGGTTGCGGGGAGCATGCCAACGCCACATTCCACGACTGTACAAAATATTATGTTACACTACACACACACACACTCTCACGCAAGACTACCGCTAACTACAAACAATGCGCCATCCTGGGTTTTAAATTTCGAATCACTCATTCATCTGATGTCGAAGTGTTAAGCTAGGTTCTCACTACACCGATCCGGCAGATTTGCCGGCACACGGACGTTGGTTATCACATTATATCGGATCCCGCATCACCGAAGTTTGGTTTCAATATAAAATATTCTTCATGCCGTGCTGCTAATTTCAAAGCGACGAGCGAGCGTTATACAGGTATACCGGTACGAGTTCGTTCACATTATTCCTGTCCGGACGTACTGTTGGCAATCTGCGGCGACTTTCATGCCGGATCCGGCATATTGTGAACCTAGCCTTACACGGAAACCAGGATGGATGCAATAGTATAATAAACTAGCCAAACGTCGACATACAATACAATGGCTGGGGAAATGTTTCAAACATGGCGACGATTATTGACACTTAAAAACACCAATACAAGTGTTGGATACAATTTGGATATATACACAAAAAAAAAATTATATGCAATTCCGTTTTGTCCGTTCATAACAGATATAATCCGAAATAAACAGGCACTATTAATGAAATTTCTTAGACCACCATCTATCTTGTCGCACAAATAATACCAATAAATAAAATCCACAAGTTAACCAATTACTGGTCCAAATTTTGACACATTTGTGACAAGATAGATAATTTCCTTGTTATGATTATGAACACGTGTACATTGAGGTAATTATAAATATAAAAATAGTAGGTCAATATAAAATTGATTGTACCCTTCACCAGCCATTGTATGAGTCTCGTCTTCGTTTCCATCCGTATCACAACTGCTTGCAAATAAAAAAAAACATTGTTTTGATACATACTGAGCTTTTTCAAAACTTTTTACTTATATTACTAAGTTTTAATAGAGCATGCAATATTATTAAATAATATAATAATTTATTTTTAAGCACGGCTTACATCGCAGAGATCATCAGTCAGTTTAGATAGTAGCACATTTTTGTGGTATTTTAACTACTGGCAAAAATACGATAAGCAAATTCCAAACAGATTCCATTGTTAAAATTGACAAGGGAAGTGTCATATTCATCTACATTTTTTTTTGTCGCAAAATAGGACCAGTGGGTCTAGCTTCAGTTAAGTTGAACGTTGAACGAATGACGTTATAATTTTTTTAAGTATATCAAAGTATGCGAAAATCGTATAAATATTAAATTTTATCTCACACTGTTGTAATTATATTAAATGGGTATCGTCACTGCAATTATAGAAGCTTTTTCATTAATTATAAATTCGTTAACGTTCCTTGAATTCTATTATAAATTCTCTTTGTGTCCCTTCTTACATATCTTCACGATTAGTTTATCTTCGCTCTGAAACCTAACATAGGATGTAAGTGGTGCATTATTAATCTACAATTGTCAATTTTATTCATGTTAAAATGTATGTTAGAAGATATATTCAAAAAATGCAAAAATTAATAATAAAAAAAAACATGCTTAATACTTTATGCTACGCAATGTAGCAGTTTGAAGCAATGCTGTTTGTGCTTGGTAATAAAAATATAAAACAAGACTAGGTAATTAAAAAGCACAAAAAGCATTGGGGGGGGACTAATCAAAATATTAATATTTTTACAACATACATAAACATTTTACAATAAATATCTTGTATTTACATTAAAATATACAAACCTTAGAAGTGAGGTAAGCTAATAGCAAAAAATAAAAACAAAGTGCAGCCATTTAATTTTGACTGTATTTACAACAAACAAGAGAGATTATTGGAATTTATAGACAGCATCATTAGCTGCAAAATTGTTATCGAGTAATTTTCAAGAACACTAGCTGAAATAGGATAAAAGCTAAAAATAGAGAAATTTCTCTGTAAAACAAACTAAATTGATAAAAACCTCGAAAACATCATAAAAATTCCATCAATCATTTCTGTTTGCATTTTGAAATAAACACACAAAACCAAAACGTAACAAGTGTCAAGTTACCGTGGACATGTTGGGTCTATGCGTTAGGTCCACCTGCCGCGTGGTAGTAATTGGTAAAGGTTCACATATTTATATACTCATTTAAACCTTTACACTGCCTCCGTTGACGCTCTTTTAACGTGTCTAGTTTCAAGTTAAAAATTATCCCCGTAACTGTCATACGGAAGGGCTAGGCCGGGCCAAATGTTAAGATCTAAGATTCAACGATGAAAAAAATTTTCAACGGAAGACCATAATGTAATGATCCTTTCTATATGAGCCAATGTCCTTTATAAAAAGAGGTACTGGGTTAATTATATACGAAGCAAGTCGAGCGCTAATATACTATATTAGAAGAAATGTAATATTATTATTATTAGTCCAAAGGCGAATGGTCCAGAGCGACACCAAGCTCGCTGACATTGTAAACATTGTCGATATTTGTAAGATTTTATAATAAATAATATTTTCGATAGTGGCTCGCCCTGCTTAATATTTCACGATGCTTTTATTCTGCAAGGGGAAGGTTTTACTGTTGCTAAACATACCCCCAGATATATGACTGCGGAACGCACCCTACCACTACTGGCTTTTCCGAACATAAAGAAGCCAAGAATCAGAATATTTTGTATTTGGCATTGCCGTCGACAATACTAAAATGTAAAGTTAATTATTGAAAACAATAGGACGCATTATATACTTTGATTACTTTATTTAATTATGTCTCACGTGTCACATATGATTAAAATCCTATTTCACCATATGTCAAGTAGGCTAACCGCCATTTAAAGTCACCGGTAACCGAGAATGAAGGAGATGTTTGTAAGTTTGTACAGTAAAAGTCCCAAACATTAAAAAGAAAATAATAAAAAAAGTTCGCCATAGGGTAATTAAGAATAAAGTAAGTACTTTTAAAATGTTGGCCTAGCTATTCCGAATAAACTTGAAACATGAAAGAGACAACTGGCTGTTGTATTATATTTTATATATGAAAAAGCTAAATGTAACGAGTTAGAAACGGCAATGGAAGCAGAGTATAATAAAGATTTACAGTTGCAAGTTTAAGGGTCGAGACGAGAGGCATTTGATGTCGATTAGTTGAAATCGAATACCTCCACAAATTATTATTAGACATTTGCTTACTTATGGGTTCTTTGTGAGTTATTAGTGTTACTTATTTCGTTTTTCTACACGGTTTAGGTCGTTAGTACCCCGATTTAATCGCATGCGGCAGCGAACTATGGAAAAACTGTAAATTTAATGGTAGCGTTTCGCATATGCTATGTCTCGGTCTAATTTTAGCGAACTACGACCTTATCGATACTGTTTCGAAGGGAACTGCGAAAAGATCGTTACACAGATACACACGTTTCGGTTGAGGTGTTTTCCCACATAAATATAACCTTACAAACTCCTATATTATTCAACAAATACTTAAATAATAGAAATATGAACCCACGTAAGCAAATCTCTCTTTATCCCACAATTAAGCTTAACATCGATGACAATAGAATAGGATCAAATCAAAACTGAAAATATTAGTGTTCCCAAAACAACTTTACTTCTCCACTAAAAAAAAAAAAGTGAATATGCAAAACATTTTACATGCAAAATAAAGATGCTTAGGCCTACGGTCATACTGTTTGATACAAAGCAAGACACCCTTTTTGATTTACATAACAAATTTAAAACGTTTATTGTCAGTTTACATCGAAAGGCGACGCGACGTGCTCTTTTTAAGGCAGAAATACAATATAAAACTAATTTACTACACAAAAAAATATACAGTTCAGTAAGTAATGCGAGATGGATCGCATACTAACTGAATTGTATACCTATTTGTGTAGTAAATTAGTATTAAATTGAACTGTTACCTTAAAATGTGCACATAGCGTCGCGTCTCGGTGTGAACTGACCTTTAAAGTCTCGACAAACAGCCACGACTTATCGCTCGATATTATTGAGCCATAATATCGAAACGGGCCGCGTATAAACAAGCGAAAAGTGCCAATAATAATATCGAATACCTTAAGCAGGCCTAAGCCAATTAGAAACAAAAATTTGTTAATTCGATATTATCGCAAAAGTGTATAGGATCGCAGACTCATGGTCCGATAATATCGAGCGATAAGTCGTGGCGATAATCTTCAATACGACCGAAGCTCAATACACCGCCGTGTAAAGTAACGAAACCATAGAAGCAATGCGTTTTCGGTTGAGGTAGGGAAAATATTTCTCGTTGCAAACGTTTTTTAGTATGGTTAATGTGATGGGAACAGGCCATGATACAATGGGTAATAAATACCTATGTGTATGGGAACGAATGCTGTTTTCGAATAATCACCAATTCAGAATTCAGATATCCTTTAATTTAAATTTTAAGTTTACGTAATGTATAAAAGTTCATGTCTAAAAAATCTTAAAATTAAAATAATTTGTCTAAAAACCAAAGTCTCTTTCACTTTGATTTATTTCTCCTTATTCATGAGCGAACATTGCTTTTTAATTAGGTATATTATTATTATTTTTAATTTTTAATATTATGTAATGATACATCACACGCGTAACATTGATACAATGTTCGCTCGAGAAAAGATTTAACTATAGGAAAATAGTAGCAAAATATTTTTTCCTACATTCTCCAGATATCGAAAATTTGCTACCAACTTGGACAAATTTAAGTAGTTTTTTCTCACTTGTCCTATTATTTGGTCAAAAATGGCACAGTCGTAAAAGAGTTAAATGAATAATGGGAGCCTTCGATTAAATTCTCTGGTTGATGTACAATTAGTTTATTTAAGTAGATGCATAAATAAGTCTTAACATCATCAAATATTTATTGAAATTAAATGAATTTATCACTGGAAAGAAAACGGCAACAAACCTCCGTAGTTGCTATTATCAAATAAAATTAAATGTTACATTACATAACACAGTATCATTTATTACTATGCATTTTTTCCTAGACTATAGTAGGGCTTAGAATCTCCGCAGTATGAAGAGGTAAATCACTAAATGTGCGCACTTGCATACCTCTTCACACTGATTGTTTGAGAATAATATGATTTCTTGTCAAGGCGCCATCTAGTCAACAATCGTATGTTACGGTCCATTTCGGATAGATGGCGCTACTACTAAAAAGAACACGCTAACGCTTGATGTCCGAAAGAAATCAACGTTTGTAAATGTAAAATTTTATTTTCTCTCCTAATATACGGATTTTGAATACATAAAAACTACACTGGTGTTTCATTTGTCGTTGTAAACATTGTTGGTCCTTCGGAGTCGGATATACTGGGGCCAGGCAGTGGGCCACTTCGCAGCGGAGAGCAGCAGCAGACTAAGAGAAAGGTCTGCAGACGGAGCCGGGAGCCACCTAAGCGACCAGTGACGTCAGGTTGGAGCAGTGGACCAAGAGGACGGTCTACAGACGGAACCGGGAGCCAGCCATCATCAAAGGGTGCACAAGTGCACATGCACTAACTGAAGGAAGGAGGCACCCAGTGACGTCAGGTTTTTTTTGTGTTTGTGTGTGAAGTGTGTGGGTGGGAAGCGAAAATCGGAATAAATTGTGAGTACTTTATAATTATTAAAATTTCGTGCAACTTTGTTCTTTAAATACTAGAAGATATTAACTTTGGAAGAAAGAAGTAAATTCAAGCTAATTTGGACTTTAAAGGTTAGAATAAGATAACTTGTAAGTTTGGTACCAATTTAGACTTAGAATAATTTCGCGAATTTGGTTGGGACGGGGAATCCATGCCCGATTTTCGTTTTGTTTCGATTTTCCACATTTGTAAATTTTTAGAATTGTGTCGGTATTAGAATAATTTAGTTACTAGAACCCTAGTAGGTACGAATAGTTTCATTGTTAATTATCTTGTTTTATTTGTTCTTAAACATGTCGGGTAACTTATTAAACGCGCAGCGAGATACTTATGACAAAATTGTAAAGGCACATTCTAATTTCAAAAAGTCTCCTAAAGACCGCCTTACAGAACCTTATGTGCAAACAAGGTTAACGTTATTAGATAATTTATGGAAGCAATTTACACAGATTCATCAGGATATTTTGGTATCTGATGATTGGGAAAAATTACAAAGTAGTAATTATTTTAAAGAGGATTTTTATGATAAGACAGAGGAGGCTTTTATAAATTATAACGCAGAATTAATGAAAATGCTGAGTCCAGTTGCAAGGGTTTCGGTTCAAACTGAATCAGCTAAAGATTGTGTAGGAAATATAAAGTTGCCAAAAATTACAATACCCCAATTTTCGGGAAAATACACAGAATGGGTTACTTTTAGAGAGTTGTTTGTTTCCTTAATTCACTCAAACACTTCGTTAGACAACGTGCAAAGGCTTCATTATTTAAAAAGCCATTTATCTGGAGAAGCAGAACAGCTTATTAGGCAATTGCCAATTAGTGAAGCAAACTATTCGGAGTGTTGGAGGCAGCTGGAGGCTAGGTATAATAACAAAAATTATTTAGCTAGTTGTCTCTTAAAGCGGTTACTTAGCCAAAGAAACATTAGTGTAGAATCCGCTGACGCATTAAAGGAGCTGGCTGATACTACTGCAGATTGTTTGCACGGGTTAAAAAATATAGGGGTTAACGTCGATACTTGGGATATAATTGTAATTCACATAATATCAAACAAGCTAGATATGGAAACGCGTAAGCAGTGGGAGTTGAGGGTCTCGGCAGACTGTTCCGGAGAACTGCCTAAGTTTGTAGAATTTCGTGAATTTTTACAATCGCGATTTAGAGCTCTGGAATCGCTGGAACCAGTTACTAAACCGAGAGTCTCAAATCTTACTCATGGCCATCCAGCAAAACATAAAGTTTTTGCAACGGTTAGTGTTATATGCGAATATTGTAATGAAGATCATAAACTTTTCACGTGTAAGAAATTCTCTAAAAAAGATATCATTAAGCGACGTGAATTTGTATTAAATAAGCGTTTATGCTACAATTGCTTGGGTAGTAACCACTCGGCGAGGTTTTGCCCTAGTAAGTTAAGATGTCGGGTGTGCAAAGGGAAGCATCATTCATTGCTTCATCCAAACGGTTCAGTTGGAGGTGGGCAACAAAATGACAACATTGGTGCATCAACGTCTGGAGAAGGTATGTGTGGCTCATCCTCTGAAAATTCAGGGAAATACTCCAGTTCTGTTGACACGGCGCCAGTGGTCTCGTGTTTTGGTCAAATGCCTGTAAAACGTCAGGTATTGTTGGCGACCGCCATTGTAGGGGCGGAGTCGTCAAAGGGTAGCAAACAATATATTAGAGCTTTGTTAGATCAAGGATCACAAGCATCCTTTGTCTCAGAGGCAACAGCTCAATATTTGGGTCTTAAAAGATATCCAGTCAAAGGAATTATATCGGGCCTAGACGGCAACAAAACAACAATTGCTAAGCACATGGTAGACCTCAAGATTTGTTCGCGAATTGATAACAAAATAGTCATCATGGTACAAGCGTACGTTATTAAAAAGGTGACTACCTTTCTGCCAAATTGGAAGGTAGAGCAATTGGAATGGCTAAATGAGGACATAGGTTTGGCAGATCCTCAATATTATATCCCAAACAAAATTGACATCTTGTTGGGTGCTGAAGTTTACGGACAAGTAGTACAAAAAGGGCTAAAAAAAGGTCCAAAGGGTTATCCTATGGCTCAGGCTACATCCTTAGGATGGATTTTGTCAGGGATTTGTGAAAGGACATCATCATCATCCTCAAATGTAGTTTCTGTGCACTTAAGCGTTGAGGATAATGATATGCTTAAACGGTTTTGGGAAATCGAAGCGGAACCTAAACCACACGTAAGGATAATGTCGGAAGAGGAAGTTTTATGTGAGCGACATTTTGAAAAAACAACGAGACGAGACGATGATGGACGGTACATCGTTAAACTTCCATTTAAAGCAAATAGACCTGAATGTGTAGATGGTGACTCCAGAGTAATTGCTGAAAAAAGGTTGAATGGGTTACATTCGCGGCTTAACAAAGATGAAGACCTAAAACAAAAATATAAAAAGGTGATGGAAGAATACCTAGAATTAGGATTTATGGAGAAGATTCCTGAAGCAGAAAAGGATAATATAGAAACGGTATACATACCCCACCATCCTGTTGTGAGAAATGATAAAGACACTACGAAAGTCAGGGTTGTCTACGATGCCTCGTGCAAGTATAAAAATGGCATTTCATTAAATGATACCCTGATGACAGGGCCTACACTTCAACCGGAACTAAGGCATCTGCTGATACGTTGGCGGCAACATCCTATATGCATAGCAGCTGATATCATCAAAATGTACTGTCAGGTGAAGGTATCTGAACAAGATTCAAATTATCAACGATTGTTATGGAAGGAAACAGCAGAGGCAAGGGCTGAAGATTATAGGTTATTGCGAGTTACTTTTGGTACGGCATCGGCACCATATCTTGCCGTAAAATGTCTTCAACAAGTAGCAAAGGATGAAGGGGCGAAGTACCCTGTAGCAGCTGAAAGGGCGGTGAATGATTTTTATATGGATGATTTACTAACAGGATGTAACTCGGTAAGGGAAGGACTGGTTATTTACCAGGAAATGAACGAACTGCTAAAAAAGGGGGGGTTTGAATTACAAAAATGGATGAGTAACAGCAAGGAATTACTAAAGGAAATTCAAGGAACGGGCACAAAAAAGGAGGAGGTTCAAGAGGAGCTAAAGCTTAAGATGGATGAGGTGATAAAACTGTTGGGGCTTACCTGGAATCGACGAACTGATAGTTTCCGGTATTCGTTGACTCTTCTGGACCTGCCAACTGGACGTGTAACTAAAAGAAAAATATTATCTCACATTGCTCGCTTGTATGATCCACTAGGGTGGGTTGCACCCTGTGTGATAACAGCAAAGATATTGATGCAACGGCTGTGGCTTGCGGGATTAGGATGGGATGAGGAGGTGACAGGGAATTTGCTAACAGAATGGAATACTTACCGAGAGAGTTTGCACCTATTGACTCAGATAAACATACCGCGATGGCTAAACACCAGCAAAAGGGATAAGTTGGTAGAGCTTCATGGTTTCTCCGACGCGTCAAAGGTAGCATTTTCAGCAGCGGTATACCTTCGCGGGATTGACGTTTTAGGAAACGTCCACGTGACCCTGGTAACAGCTAAAACTAAAGTGGCACCAATTAAACAAGTATCCCTTCCGAGGTTGGAACTGTGCGGAGCAGTACTCGTCACTCGACTGCTAGTAGAAGTAGCAGAAACTTTAAAAATTCCCAAGTCAAATGTTCGAGCATGGACGGACTCCACTGTAGTCTTGGCGTGGCTCAACAGTCACCCGAGTCGCTGGCAAACGTTTATCGCAAATAGGGTGTCCGAAATATTGACGACCCTAGATTCGAGTCAGTGGTCACACGTTTCCTCTGGACAAAATCCTGCAGACTGCGCTTCTAGAGGCATAACACCTGCAGAACTTCTCGGCAATAACCTGTGGTTTAGCGGTCCTGATATTTTGCATAGAGATGTTGTTCAATACAGCAAACCACAAAATATTGAAACTCAACTGGAAGAGGTGAAGGTTAATATCGCCGTAGCCGAAGAGCCCATCTGGAACAGATACTCCTCCCTTACAAGGTTAGTAAGGGTAGTAGCGTATTGCAGACGTTTTTTAAATGTAAGGAAGTCGGTCAGGAAAGATCATACTTCCGCGACTTATCTCACTTCTAAGGAATTGGCAGATGCATTAGAAGTTTGTATCAAGCAATGTCAACGAGAACATTTTAAAAGGGAATTGGAACTCTTAAGAAAAGAAGGTAAGTTCGCAAGGATAAAAGGCCCACTGAAGTCACTGAACCCTTTCATTGACGCTAAAGATATTATGCGAACGGGAGGTCGTTTGGAGAAGTCCCCATTAAACGAAAGAAGGAAACATCCCATACTGCTACCAAAAAGGTCAACATTCACGGATTTGGTTATAGCCGATGCCCATGCCAAGACGCTGCATGGTGGCATTCAGCTCATGTTGGCTTATTTAAGTAGTCAATATTACGTGTTAGGATCAAAACTTTTAGTCAAAGCATGCATTCGGAGATGTATAAAATGTGTTCGACACAGGGCAGAAACTGCCACGCAACTAATGGGTCAGTTGCCAGCAGTCCGAGTCACACCTGGAAGGCCTTTTAAGTGCAGTGGTGTAGACTTCGCGGGACCTATCAAGCTACGGACATCCAAAGGCCGCGGTCACCACGCTTACAAGGGATATATATGCTTGTTTATCTGTATGGCTACTCGCGCTGTCCACATTGAAGTGGTCAGTGATTTGAGTACTCAAGGATTCTTGGCAGCCTTTAAGAGATTTGTTGCTCGTCGAGGCCATTGCAGTGATATATGGAGCGACAACGGAACAAATTTTGTTGGCGGGTCTCGGGAGTTACAAAATTTAGTCTCATCAGAAAATGCGGGTCTTACAGAGGAAGTGGCGAGGGCTTTAGCAAATAATGGTACAACATGGCACTTCATACCGCCCCACTCTCCAAATTTCGGGGGCCTCTGGGAGGCAGGAATAAAGTCAACAAAAACGCATTTAAGAAGAGTGTTAGGTGATACCACGCTGACGTTTGAAGAGTTGACCACTGTCATAACGCAGATAGAGGCTTGCTTAAACTCTAGACCACTGTCACGCCTAGAATCCGAATCGGACTCTATTGATGTATTGACCCCGGGACATTTTCTAATCGGAGAGCCACTTATATCTGCTCCAGACCAGAACTTCGAAATGTCAACTGTCAGTAGTCTGCGTAGGTGGCAGTTGACACAAAAAATGATGCAAACCTTTTGGAGACGTTGGTCTCAGGAATATCTGACAAATTTTCTGCACCGTTATAAATGGGCTTACCAAACACCTGAACCGGAAATCGATGACGTAGTTTTAGTCAAGGAGGACGGGTTACCTCCTTCTCGATGGCTTCTTGGCCGAGTGGTTGCGAAGCACCCAGGTGCAGACAGCGTAACTCGCGTAGTTACGTTACGCACAAAAAATTCTATCATCAAACGGCCAACCTCAAAATTATGTGTCCTGCCGATGACAGTTTGATTTGTTAAATGTTAATTTCAGTTATCACTTAGGATTAGGATTTGTATTTTGTTATTGTAAAATGTTCAGCGAAAATTGTTGTGTCAACCCACTAAGGACAAATCTCACTTGATTCGAGTAGCCTGGAAAGGGTCACTAAGTCATGGTGGGCGGTATGTGTAAAGGACAAATCAGTTTGTCCTTGGTGGGCGGAATGTTTGAGAATAATATGATTTCTTGTCAAGGCGCCATCTAGTCAACAATCGTATGTTACGGTCCATTTCGGATAGATGGCGCTACTACTAAAAAGAACACGCTAACGCTTGATGTCCGAAAGAAATCAACGTTTGTAAATGTAAAATTTTATTTTCTCTCCTAATATACGGATTTTGAATACATAAAAACTACACTGGTGTTTCATTTGTCGTTGTAAACACTGATTAAAAAGCCGACTAAACTATCGGCCGATAAAAAGTCTGCAGACTGCGGGGACTCTTAGTAAACAATTTTATTTTATTATTTGGTAAATTGTTCCAGAACCAATATAATTATGTTGATCTTTAAAAGAATTACTAATTTTATAATACCTGGGGCAATAGGAACAACACGATTGTCTTTATTTTTTAGGTTTAAATTATTAAAGTACATTGTGTTTTCATAAATGTGCTGTGAAAATAAAGTTAGTACAAATATAATATATATTTTTCTATTTTAATTAACATTATTAAATGAGTCTGTTCGCGTGGAATGTAGTTCGATTAAAAATAGGACAAGTGAGAACAAACCCATGTTGTCTCTGATCCGAGCCACGGATGGTGGTCGGTGACCATCAGACATACCTTCTGACGGGGCTGCTGACCGCGAGCGGCGTGGGGACGCCGAGAGCCTTGATCCTCTGTTGAGTGGTGGGCGACGGTCGCGCCCCGTTTGAGCCTTGTTCGTACCGGAGCGGTTCCATCACTACCCGGTACCCCGTCGCGGTGCCACCGTGACTGAAAACCCCATAACATTCCCCTTTATAAACTCTCATAGGCTCATGCCGCATCATCGAAGTTTGGTTTCACTAAAAAACATACTTCACGCCATGCTGGTAATTTCAAAGCTTATTCAATTTCCCAATAGAACCTGTCAAAAACAGCCTGAATCTAGGGGTCAACCCTCAACCCTCGTTAGGTTGTCTGTTCATCTTGTGGGTGGACGTAGTGGATACTTAATTTATTATAATCGGCTGGATCTCCCCTCATTTCCATAAAAAAAATGGATATACACATAAAAAAAAATACTCACCTGGTATTTCGTGACAGGGGACTGAGCCGCGGGTAGTGATGAGGCCGCGGGGGCAAATGGTGGTGCGGTTCCGCCGGTGGAAAGAGGTTCGCAGCGGAGCCCCGCCTCTGTAGAGGCGGCGGAGTCGGTTCGCAATCGGCGCTCTGCGAAGCGCCCGGCCCTTCCATTTCAGCCTCGTGCTCTTCCCGACCGGGCGATAGCTGTTGGAGGCAGGCCACTTCAGCTACACTCCGAAAACCACTCAACCTCACACCCACACTAACTAATTATACACTTTCCCAGCCTTATTAGACTAGATCCTGTACCATGAAACTGATGGCTCCGATCAATTCCAAATTTTTACGTGCCAGAGAAAAGGACAGAGATTCATAATCACTCGATGTTGTTAAACTCAGTATGGGTGGGGTTTGTTTATATCGCTTGCGTTGTCTCCGTGGCTTTACTTCAGTAACAATAAGCCAAGCAGTAACCACCCACTTACAGAAAACCAAAACAGCTCGAGATGATAACGAAAAGCAGAATCCATTTGTCTATCCTTTTCTATCAATATCAGCAGTATATTAAAAACCTCTAACTAAGGAGTTGCTTGAGTATTAACTACCAGTTAACCTCTAAGGAGTTTGCAGTCACCATCAAGTGGCCCATAAGCATGTCTGTTGACCGGAACATAATATTTACAAAGCAATCTTGTCAAAAACCAATTTAAAATTAAATGTAAGCTTTTAAAAGAAATTGTAAAAAAATCAAAATTTTGTATATTGTGCATTCATAAGCATCCCATGGTGTATTATTATTATTATTATTATTATTATTATTATTATTATTATGACTGTATAAACCTAATCTATATATATAAAAAAATTACGTGTCACGTGTTTGTCCTCGATGAACTCCTAAACTACTGAACCGATTTTGATAAAACTTCGTAACGATGTGTAATTTGGTCTAACTTAAAAGATAGGATAGTTTTTATCTCAATTTATACAATTTTTTTATTATATCTTACACCGCCATCTGTGAGAAATTTATGGAACTCACAGATAACTTTTAAAATAAGTTTTAAAACAACAATGATTGTTCCATAACTTTCTCACAGATGGCGGTGTAAGGTAATTTATCGGCTGGATTAGGTAAATATTTACTATAAAAATTGCACCCCGGGCGAATCCGGAAGCGGGACAGCTAATACACATATTAATTAACTACATATATAAAATAATAAAAGTAAGTTATGCATATAATAATAAAAGTAAGTTATGCACATTTAAAATGTTACAAAATTAATTTACAAACAAATTATATATTACGGTAACATTTCACATAAAACGCGTTGAAAATTGTTAGAAGATAGGAGGAGAGCCAGACATAACCATGTCTTCAATTCACGATTCATTTGAAAAATAAACAAAAACAGCAAGTGCTCGTGCATAAGTCAGTGAATTGAAGGTATGTTATCGCTCTACAAGCATGATAACTAGAAGGCTATTGGCGAATGGGAACAAGCCATTTTGAACTCTAATGAAGCGTGAAGAAATATAAACAAAAAAATCTTTAAACTAAATATTTGAAAATATTAAATCGATTATGGCACTAAGACCTGATAACCTGATTCGATAGCGAGAACATTTATTGCTATTAAAATCGATGTCTGATGGCTCGTTTTTCCCAAGTCACGTCATCTATTCAAAAGGTAATTAAAAAATAATACAGACAATATATTTGTCTATTGCGGTATTATGCGTAAATATGGATGTAACTAAAGATTTCGGTTAATTCGAACTTATCTTATTGAATGGTGGTCTAATGAAAGATCTAGCGGAAATGGTATTAATGATAGTACATACAGTACATAGGAGATTATAGATGCGGCAGACCACAGACTTACAACAGCAGACGTACAGTACGTACATACATACGTAACAGTTTATCGAGTTCGGGGGATTAGTTATCGTGAATGTGGTATATATGCAACTTGTTTTTGAGCCTCGAGTTTTTTCTTTCCAAGTTAATTATAACAAAATGTACATTTTGTGTAATAAATAGTAGTCGCAGAGCACACTGCGTTTCGCAGTCATTAGGGCAGCCCGTCTGGCGGCAGTAACCGCCCCATTACGGAAGACCACCGTGAAATAATAGCATGTGTGCTTGTGTTTAGGTGAGTAAGGGATGCCAGAACCCATTTCCCTTTCTAATTCCATTATGATCGGTGGCGCACTTGCAGCACCAATGGCATTGTCTGTCGAGTTTAACATGAAAAAAATTATTGCCACCATAAAACGTGCACTCATCGTCGCGTCGCGTTTCGGTGTGTGACGCTAAGGTAGAAACGCACTCATAAAATGCATACTCTACACAAGTTGTCACAGTCTGTGCTGCACAGCAGTGGCGGGATACGAACCGCGTTCCGATAGCATGGAATACTATTTAACAGGCACGCTACGCTACGCCGCTACGCGAACCAGGCCGTTAAGTGGTCGCAGTCTGCCGTTGTATGTGTGCGGGTATGACAGCGCAAGCGTCTGGCTCTGACCTTGTTGTAGTGTGCGTGGGCGCCGACCGCGCGATGGACGCTGCCGTTGTCCGCCGTGTACGTCTTTACCTGGTGCGTGTCGGTCGCGATCGTCGATATGGCGGACGCCGAATGGACGCCGGTCGGCAGCGCTTGTCGCTTCTTGCCGCCCTTGTATACGTATTTCGATGGTCGGACTAGACTGAAAGTTACACAATGTCGAGGCACATTTGAGTACAGTGCTGTTATAATCATCATATCGAGACATACTTTACTCATTAAAGTACGGTGGGGAAAACCATAGACCAAGCAACCATAAACTGTCAATTGATTGATTGAGAATGAGTTGTCAAAAAGTCGCTCTGACATAGCTAAGCACACTGGAGCCCGTTGGATGAGTGCTTGCCTTCCTCCCATAGGTATGCCAGGACCTTGAGCGGTTCCCGAGGGTTAAGTCCCTTCGTCTTACCCCGAAAAGAAATGAGAAAATCTAATTCCCTATCTGTAAATCAAGGGTAAGCCAAATTTGGAAAAATCAAGCGATGCATGTAATAATTGAAAGAAGCAAAAACAGTGTAATGAATAAATACCTCGGATATTGCGGTCCAAACTGTGTATAGCAGCAGTTGTACCAACATCCCTTCGAGAAGGGATTGTAACCTCCGGTGAATTTCCCAGTCACTTGTTCGTTGGTGGTGCGTCCTCTGGACACTAGCACCATATGGAAACCGGTCAAACCGAAGATCGGGATCGCTAGGAGGACGATTATGCCCATGATTACCATTCTGTGTTTTGTTAAGGATATTTTTTAACAAAATTAATATTTGTTCATATTAAATACTTCACATTAAAAAGGGTTATAGGCAGACTGTCAGTTTAACGCTGCTGACTCTGCTAGAATCTACTTACAGCCCTTTCGAAGGAGCCCAAGTTTAATGGAAACACATAAAGGTATGGTTCTAAATGGGTCTTACTGTCCCGCTGGTTTACTATTTTAAGTTTTAAAGCAGAGATGAGAAATTACGAAATAATAGAAAACTAGAAAAAGCAAAGGTAATTGTTTGTTTAGTACCCATTGACAAGCTTATCAATAACAAATTATAGATTTTTTAAAATTACCTTTGATATAATTATAGTCAAATTTCGACTAGAAGGCAAATGTATATGAAAACATATTGTTTTATTATATTGCTCAATTTTTTAATTTATTTTTAAAAGGATACGACACAATAGGCTCCACTTGTGATAGTGTCTTATTGTTGTTCATAACGAAGTAGAGACTCAGTCCAAATATACTTAGCATATGTATAGATAGAGAGATCAGGAAAAAGAAGAAAAATCTGTAATTCCGCCTTCCGATACAATTATTCACCCACGGGCAGTGATGATCAAATGTCTGTAATGTAAAAAAAAAACCTTTTTTAGACAGATTTCCGATTCCATTTTTAATAGTTTTTTTGAAATCATAAATAAAATTTATAAATGTATATATGAGAGTAGCAAAACCTTAAAAAATTATTTAATATTTTATAATATAGAAAAAGCTAATAACACAACTTAAAAATCTTTGAGCACAATAGGAATTTTTCTTTACCATTAAATAGAATTCTTTTTTTAATTTATGAAAAGTGGAAACCCTCGCCTATTAACACAATCAAACGCCACAGGTGTTAAATCAGTGAACAGATAAAAAAACATCGCACAGATTGCTACAGCATGCATTTAGCCTTGTGTAGAAAACAATTACCTCTATGCAATGGTTGCACACTGAGCAGTGTGAACATCTCGGCGGTCTGTAGAACTTGCAGGTGACGCACCATTTCATTCGCACTGTTATACCATTTATTTCAACGCTACGATACAGTGGCGCTCTAAAGTCATCCTCACGGTCCTCGTCAGGTGGAGCTGTTGACAAACAAAATCGATATTTTGTTACCGCCTTTACATTACATTTTACATAGGTCGAGTGGTTAAGATGCTGGCTTTAACGCTCAATCTCTGGGGTCTTGGGTTCGATTCCGAGCACGACCAACTTTGGAAATTAACTTTTCATAGTTGGTTATGGTCTGTATCTGACAAGTACTGGCAAGGCACACCCCCTTACAGAAGATCACCGTGTAATAACAGCATGTGTGCTGTTGTGTTTCGGTGGGTTAGTAAGAGATGCCAGATACCATTTCCCTATCCCTACCTAATTCTTTATCCTTAATCAACTATAGTTGATAACGCACTTGCAGCATCTTTGAAATTTCTTGTGTTATAGGCGATGTAAATCGGTTCCATTTACTGATTTTAAAATTTCGAATTGAAAACATTTTATTCCGATTTTTTAAGGATAAGATTTTATTGAAATAAAATAAAACCCTTGTAAGCTATAGGTGATAGAATTTTTAGATATCTATACTAATATTATAAAACTGAAAGTTTGTTTGGTTGAACACGTTAATCTCAAGGAACTAGTGGTTCGAATTGAAAAATTCTTTTTGTATTGGATAGTCCATTTATCGAGAAAAGGCTTTAGGCTACACAACATTTTGAACGCGGACGAAGTCGCGAGCACCAGCTAGTAAAGAATATATCTATTATACAAACACTTTATACCTCTTTAGTATAATATAATATTAGATAGATAGACAGTATAGATTTATAAGGGTGATAAATTTTGAATTTGTTCAGCTCGTTGATTAAAACTTTACAATATGTAATAAAAACTTAATGGCGGTGTCTAGGGTAATTAAGATAACGGCTTTAATTAATGTTTTTTAAGCTGCTGCTGTTGATTTAACTCAAAACTCATTTAAATTCAAATTAAAAACAAATTAGAATAAATGAAATACGAGGAATTTTTTTCTTTTCTTTTTCATATAGGATGACAGACTGTTGGTAGATGCCTTCCATGAACACATACAAATCTATGAACAGAGGTGTTGCATATAACAAAGTTATATGCAAATGTTATATGCAAAATCTAATAAACGATAAATAAAAAGGTGAATTTGTATGAAGTCTCATTTATATTATGTAAAAAAAGAACAAAACTTTATTAAATGATTCTTTTACTCTTGAATGAGCAATATGCAATCAACACCTTTCCTCCGTTTTTTAGACGCGCATGAATGATTCACGATATTCCTTCCCTTCCATTGTCTAGTTGGTACGTTTTAATTAAACTATCGTGACATAAAATAGATTATGCGCTGTACGTGTTTTGGTTCATTGATATTATTTTAGTCAAAATTATGTTGCGTTTTCTTTCATTAATAGTGACTATAGCTGTTAACTGGAACTGAGCATTACAGAGAAGAGCCGAAATTTGCATGCCTATATCAAAGAGAATAAGGTACAAGAGAGATGTAACCACCATGATATAATAGCATGTATGCTGTTGTGTTTCGGTGAGTAAGTAAGGAATGACAGAGCCCATTTCCCTATTCCTTGCTAATAATCCCTATTAGTGATGTGGCGGGTATACGTATCCGTATCCGTTACTTTTTGGCGGATCTTTTACGGATCTTTTACCTTATTAACTTTCAATTCATAGATGAAATTTTATATATGGAGGCCTTGGATGAGGTTTGGAGGCCCCAACTGTCCGTTAGGCCAACACGCGGGTGTTGGCCGGTGAGGATGGCTCTGTGGCTCTGTCACTGTTACGCAAAGCGTCAAGTCAAGTCGGGCGTCAACTATCGTTTCAAGGTTACTCGCACCGACAGCGATTGAGTAAGAAAGTTAAGATCCGTATCCGTGGATCTTGACACCAAATATCCGTATTCGGATCCGTATCCGCGGATATACTTTTTTAACGATCTGGCACATCACTAATCCCTATCCATAATCCTACTCTGCAGCATCACCTTACAGCACATTTTTTATATATATCATGTACGAAGATGACAAAAAGAATAGTATCCCGAGTTTCTTTCGGGGTTTCTTCTCAGGATCGTCATCTTGGCTTTTTTTTTCCGAAACCCTGGGTAATTTAAATTTGTAATGACGATCATAAGAGTTTCTTGTAGAAACCTAATTGATAAATAAATAATTTTATTTGATATGACTATATATATATATATATATATATAAATTACGTGTCACGTGTTTGTTCTCGATGAACTCCGAAACTACTGAACCGATTTTGATAAAACTTCGTAACTATGTGTAATTTGGTCCAAATTAAAAGATAGGATAGTTTATATCTCAATTTTTTTTGCAAATTATATAATATTATTAACATATTGGGTAAGTATCCAACAGCGCCTCTGTTGGATACTTACCCAATCCAGCAATTATTTGTTATAATTATCTGTGAGTTTCATAAAAATCTAACAGATGGCGGTGTAAGGTAATTTATCGGCTGGATTGATTAAAAAATTGCAACCGTGCGAAGCGGTGAGCGGGTCAGCTAGTTATATATATTTTTTGGAGTGTAATACAAAAGGCAACTCTAATATATAGGCATTATTGAAGCCCTGGGCGAAGCCGCAGGACACAGCTAGTACAAATTAAACAAGTATGTTGAACTGATGTTAAGATTGTAATTCTTACAATGAAACATAGTGTGAGATACTGAATCCTTTTCATGTTATACTAACATTTAATCATTATCAAAATATGTTACTGTCATAACAATATAGTGATAACAATCTGAATTGATAAATTTAATTACAGTCTATTGGTTTAACCTGTTTACATAGCAAATATTTGATAAACCCATTATATTATCTTTTAACGGTTTCAAATATCACACCTCTAGATAATCAATTTGAATTTAAAAGTTACTTGTCTTCATTAACGGAAGACATAAAATGACACATGTCAGTAATAGTGACTTTACTCCCTTGTACTGTTTGCCTTTAAAATCATTTATTCATATTACAAACTTACCTTTTGGTATAACTCCCGGGTCCATGAAAGTGGCCAGTGTAAAATTGGCCAAAACAAAAAATGTTATGACACCTTGGTATGCAGGTACCCATGGGTGTTTGTAGAGGTAATATTGACATCTGCAATAAAGCAAAATTAATGTTTTAGACCTGCCTAAAACTTATTATAATATATTTACATGCAAATTATGTTAACTGGTAAGTACATAGTAAACAGCCTTGAATTTAAAACTAATAACTAGTTACAATTTATATAAACTTGAATAAAGACTAACTTAAAATACTATTTGCAAGTATATCTGAATTAATATTCTATTGAAATTATCTAGTTATCAGTGTTGAGATGATATAAACAAAATAAACACAAAAATATATTTACAGAAATCACAGCAATTCTATGCTATTAATGCTATATTAAAATAACTTCGGAGACCTTATATCAAATATAATAATGCAGGTCAATCAATATTGTAAACAATTGTTTTATCTATTTCACTAGATCTTTATACTTTTTAATATTTTACACATCTAAATCTAAAACCTATTCACTTTTAAAATTGGAATCAATATCTGGAGAGAATTCATTTTCTGCAGTATTAATTATGATGTGATTTCAAGGTTCAGGTTTTGACGATACGTTTGGTCTAGTGGCTAAGTAACCCTAGCTGTTAACCAAACGGTCGCGGGTTCGAATCCCGCTAGGGGCAAATGTATAAGTGTTAACATTTTTCCTTTGTACCTGAGTCATGGATGTTTTGTATTTATAATATGTATGTATTTACAAAAAAAAAGTAATCTATGTATTATATCAACTGTCTGATATCCATAATACAAGCATTAATTGCTTAGTGTGGAACTAGATGGTGCTGTGTGGAATGTGTGAAGATATTTATTTATTATTTATATTTATTTGATGTAAATAAATTTTCTTTGAATTGACTAAACAAATATTCTGTTACATTAAAAACAGTTCCTGGAATCTCCACAAACCTTATGATAACTATGGCATTCAACAATACAATGGCATTCAGGCAGGAAATCACACCAATCTATTGTCTCCCATTGAATTTTATATAGCACCGTAGTAAGTGTATGCCTTACTTTTAAAATGTTATAAATTATAATAGGACTAACTACCATCTCCCAGCCTGGGGTACAATTTTTATATATAAAAATTTTACCCGGTTTATCAATTTCCATATGTGAAAACCAGATTAAAATCTGTCTACCCATTCTCGAGTTTTTCGAGGGTACACAGACTACCTAACATTTTCATATAATTATTTTACATTCAGTAAACAGTATTCTCATTCAACTCAAGGAAAGTTATTTTCAAGGAATAAAATGTTGTTAATTAACCTGTTAATTAATAACCACTTGTTAAATCCTAAACAAATTTTTATGATAAGTTTATAATTCAACTAAACATGAAAATACACACTACAAATAAGACATGAGAAAATATTGTGTTTCTGATCATAATATACCTATGATGGGTTGCATCTACCAATTAATATGATTTTTAGCACATAATTTTCCAATAGATGTTTGTTATTTCATTGATTTTATATTGGATTGCATTCGAATTGGATTTTTATACTGTTACTTAATATAAAATTAGTTTACACTTTGTTTATATGCTTTCATTGTATCTATGCACAACTTACTTTCAATATAAGGCAATAAATATATAAAATTCAAACAAATAAACCCGTATAAACCAAATCCATGTTTAATATAATCTCAGTGACTATCATGAATGTAAAGTTTTTATGAATGGATGACTAGTAACCGAAATCAGAGGTATGTTTACTATTGACTCATATCATATATATTATTTATAATACTTAATGGAACATACCATTCTAACAATATAGGTTTGACTGATAAGTCTTTACACAAATTTTACTATTAAAGAAATCAATGTGCAGCAATTTTTAAAAATTCAAAATGTAAATAAGATATAACGTAGCACTTGAAAATGAACAGGTATTTTTTTTACAATAAGCCCTCGATTTGTTACTATTGTGAATCAAAATATATACATCACATTTGACAAAAATAAGAAGGGAAGACATCGATAGATATTAATAGTAACAATTCTACGATGATAATGTGAAAGTTGTCAAATCAAAATCGAGACTTTATAATTGATCATATTTTTTACTTACGGAAAATAAAAAAATAGTGAAGTCGTGCCCAAGAGTAAGGTCCATGCGAATGTCGCGGGGATGTATCTCGTTTTGAGGTCGCATTTGGGCATATTGTGTTTAATTTAAAATCCCTAAAAGCAAACTTTTGTTAATTTTTAATCGCTATGATCAACATGGCCGCACCTATTAATTTGACAGAGGTAAATGGTAAATTACAGAACAACAAAAATTTGAAGTACATAACAAATAGAGCCAACCCGCACTGACAAGACTGACAGATGGCAAGAAAGTCAATGATGTACTTGCTTGATAAATGGCACTCACTAAATGTGATTATAATACGTTGACTTAAAATTTATTAAAATAATTATAGTACCATTAAAATACAAGTGTTTTAACTAAGATTTTTGAATCAACATTTTGAACAACAATTTTTTAGTTTGGCAAGATGAAAGAGCGAGACATAGCTCCGTTTGACTATCTCTCTCGGCTTAGTGCTGTTGGTAATAAATTTAAATTTCGTAAATACAATTTTTCCCAGTAGTCATATGCTTATCTAAATCGTCCATGATTGACACGGGTTGTAAGGGTTGTAAGTGTTCTGTGTAAATGTATAGTGTTATATAGTGTTCTGTGTAAATGTAATATGTCAACATTATGTCAATTCCATGAAACTGTCAACTGTCAATTGCGGTCCGTGTCGATGTCGATGTCGATGTTAAATATGAAAAAAGTTTGTTTTATTTTTAGCATAACCGAATTTTCTTTATCGGCTCGTGAATGAAATGAAAATAAACAATTTTGTCGTTGACGACTAACGTACATGTAACGTGCCTCTGACTAACTACTTTACTTTTGACTTGCTTTTGATTTTAAGCCGACGATAGCTTTACACAGTTTTATTTTATTATTTTCTATAAGCTGAAAGCACGGAATGGAGAATACAAATACACACACCGATGGTAAGCTTTCAGCTATTTTCATACTGGTTCTTTTTTAAAATTTGGTTATCGCAAATATCTCATCGGTCGTCACCGCGTTGGTTTCGTTTTCGAGTCCGTTTTACAGCCTAAGTAAATATAATTTATTTTTGTATGCGTTTTCAGAATATTTTGCCACCGCCTTGCAGATTTTTAGTGTCTGCGGTGCCGATAGTTCAAGCACAATGCGTGTTGAAACTTTGATGAATAAATTTGAACCATTAATAAAAACAAACAACATGTAAGTAGATTAAATTACATACCGGTGTTTAATTTTAAAAATTATTTTTGACATCAATTAGGTATGTCCATTATGAAATAGCTGTAACAAAATGTTACGTTAATTAACAAGTGAGTAATTAAAAAAAAAGAAAGAAAAAGGCTATGTATGAAAATACCAAAAAAGTTATATTAACAGTTAACAATTGGCACTTTTTCTATGGAATCCATAAAACTTTTCTATATTTTTGAGTATATTACAGTGTATATTGTAAACATAATTATTTCACCAAAATCTTTGTAATATTGATTTTAGGTCTGACTGCAGCTATTTGAGATCTCTGCTTGACCCGGAGCACAACAATCCAGAAATTAATGTTGACAAGTTAGCAACTACACTAAACATTTACAGTAGGAGTCTTCTAAAAGTCGACCTAGATGAGAGGTAATATGTTTTATCAACAATTTATAGAAACTAGCTGGTGCCCTCGACTCCATCCAGGTCGAAAAATAAAAAAAATATAAAAGCATTATAAAGCCTGACATCTTTATTGCTATTACACTTTTGTCAGGTGTTAGTTTTCTTAATTTTAGATGATCCCTCGGGAATAGTTCTTTTTTTTTTCTGGATGAAAGGTACCCTATGTCCTTTCCGGTAACCCTGACAATGTGTGTGCACAATTTCATGATTATTGTTTGAATAGTTAAGGCGTGAAAAGGTAACGACAGACAGACAGAGTTAGTATGGAGTATATAGTATATTATAGTATGGATTAACAAAGGTATATGACACTAAAAAAACAAGGATAAATATTTTTTTAAATTATCATTATTATTATTAATTATTATTATTACGGTACAATAAATAAACATACATCTAATACTTTTAAATAAAAAAATGTTATAATGAATGTGTGTCTATTTGCTTTACAGTTTTAATTTGAGGAGTGGCGATGTAACTCGGGACTCTGATTCAGGTATTTCATTAGAGGGTAAGATATTCTTACTTTATTTTTTAATGATATTTTTTTTTTCCATTTAAAATATCTCTTGCGGACATGCTTATAGACCGATGATAGGTGACTATTGTCAGGCATAACACAAGTAACGCCATAGGAATGCGTAGAGAATCTTAATAGCATAAAAGATAAGCAGGGGTCAGCGGAATCAGCTCTAACTCATTATCCAAAACACAAAAATAATTTAGCTGGTTTTTCATGGTTACAATAACAACCTGTTTGTAATACAAAAAACTATTTTTTATGTCTATTCTGGCTCTGGTTACTATTTTTGGAAACAGTAATTAAAAAAAACCAATGGCAGACAAGTCAACAGCTTATTTGGTAGGATAAATCATTCAAGGGAAAATTTCTAATGTAATCTGATCGCTTATGCATTGTTAATAATTTAATTAGTAATTTTTTTCATTACTATATATATGTCAATTGCACTTTATCTAAAACTAGCTGTAGCACGCGACTTCGTCTGCGTAACTATAAAAAATAGCCGATGTTACTCGCTGATAATGTAGCTTTCTATAGGTGAAAGTATTTTTAAAATCGGCGCAGTAGTTTTTAAGTTTATTCATTATAGACTTTTATTCATATACAATTAAATCTTTCCTCTTTATAATATTAGTATAGATGAATCCCTGGAATGAAATGTTGTTAGTAATCTTATTAAGCAAAGAGATGTCAGTTATTAGTCCACAGTATATATATCAAGTACTATCTTTTGTGATTTTAGGATAATTCTTTGGCCTTTTGGCTTTTGATCATTGGATAATTATTTACAGCTCTTGAATACCATTTCCCTTTAACGATAACATATCAGTAGCGGCCAGCCCTATCTGTTTTATAAGTGCAATACTTCGTCACGTATTTACGAATTTTTATGAATGGTTGCTAGTTACTGGAGTAATACTAGTAAAATACGTGTCAATTACTTTTTTTTTTTTAATATGATCCCATGAAAGTTTCTTTGCATTCTATGTATTGTACCGTAAAAAGTTTGTGAGGATGGATGGCGGTTTATTTGCACATTTTTGATTTTGATAAAGCTTTACGCTAATATAGTTTACATAATATCATAACATAGGCTATAATTTATATATGTACGCGGACGAAGTTTTAAAAATCGTGTACGCTGTCATGGCCACATTGAATTTTCCTTGACGTTTTTCTATTGGGACATATTAAAAACTGATAGCCCTTTGGTCAGGCTCCCAACTGATAGACGACATACAAAGCAAGCTGCGAGAGGAAACACACCGGGCCCAACAGTTGCGCAGCCAATTGGAATGTGCCCATCGCCAGCACGAGGAGACTGTGACAACACTCACTGGGGAGCACGACTCTTTAAGGGCTCAGCTTAACATGTCAGTCTCATTTTGTTTTATTTTATTTTATTTTATTTTATTTATTTTGCCAATTAGAAAGCTATTTGTGGTTTAAAATTCAACATGTGACTCTTATTAGGATATCGGCCTGCCAGTGCATATTGGAGGATGACATAGCAAAGTTTTCATAGTATTGTTGAACTATACTAATAAAAGCATTTTAATATACTTAATTAAAATTTAATTGAATATAATTTTCTTATTATTATTATATTTTATTTTCCATTCTTTTTTAACATTTTTTATCTGAAATAACAATTAGTTTTAATCAGTTGTAGTTAGAGTAGTCCCTACTTTGGGTAAAAGCCTCGTCCATCTCTTTCCATTTTTGTTTTTTTAGTGCAACACTCATCCAGTTTCGTCCTATCATGTTCTTAATGTCATCAGGCTATTTTTTCTTTTGTCTTTCCACACGCCTTTTGGTCATTGGTCCTTGCCATTTAATTGTCTGATGAGTACACCTTTTGTCTTTGAACCTACATAATAATACAATGCAATTTTAATTATATTAGAAGCATTTAAGGTAAAATATATATCTGCGGATATCATCCTTGTTTCGATACCGCAGTGTAATCCCTAGCATGTCACTCTCCATAGCTCGTTGAGCGACATTGAGATTTCTTACGAGGCCCATAGTTATAGATCGTCGATTAAAGTGGTGTCCATAAGACTAGTTGGAAATAGCGACAGGCTATTTATTGCAAATTGCTTGTCAGGTTACGCGAAAAGAATAATAAACTGACAAACGAGCGAGCCGACTATGACGAAGTCTGCGATAGACTGACCGAGAAGGAGAGGGCGTTGGAGGAGATGCGAAGCGAACTCGACTCGCTCAAGCGACAACACAAACACCTCTACGACCAAGTCACCACACTGGAGAACGAGGTAGACTCGTTATGTTTTTTGATGTGAAGTCTGTATTTCCGAGCTCATATAACCCAATTTTTTTCAAAATTCGAGTGAATAAGCATCTTCTGGGTGAGCTCGTTCCATTATAGGCCTCAACCATTATTGACCATTAACATTATTATGGTATTATCATACCATAATAATGTTTCTTGGCCAACAACCATTATTATGGTTGTTGGCCAAGAACGAACCCATCACTAATAAAAAAACATTTGGCCACACTTTGACGGAACTAATGGTAGCCACACACAATATACTTGCCCAATTATATTGCAATTACAATTTCAATTAAGAATATGAAATTATTTCACAAATCTACACTTGTGCAATTAATATATAAATATCTTAACGTGTGTGGCTACTATAAGTATTTTCAAATAAGGATTTCTTAATCTAAATATTTTCGATGTTCCACATTTGACAGACGTCCCGCGATTGCTCAACTTTTTAATTTTATTTTTATGAAGGGATAGGCCAATTGGCTAAATTTTAATCTGGCCAATCCCTTACTCACCGCAGTGGTCCTCTGTAAAGGGGTGGTTACGCCGCCAGACTGACACATAAAAACTGACACAACTTTCATAAGTACTATCAGTTTTCTTTCCCAAAATGGTCGATTTCTCAAGCAAAAAGAGATACAAGAGTGCAAATATGCTACGTTTTTTCTTACAATTTTCGCGAATGTAGCAAGTGATGGCAATGATAAAATATGTTCCTTGTTAGGTCAATGTTATGCCTACTATGAAATTCATACGTGCGGCTAATTAGCGGCAGTTCTAATGAGGTGCGATAGACATAGTCAAAAGATCACTAAGCATGACATAAAATATATGCCTTAAGAAAAATTGGAATTCATGCATCCATTTTGCAATTTCTAACAACTTGACAGATCACTCCTCTATTTGTAACTGGGTAGAGTGCAAAACAGTGATGTGTAAAGGCCAAATTTCCTTCTAACTGTTGAATTATAAATACCTATTGCAGAAAATGAGCCTTCAAGAGTTGCTGCAAAAGTCAAGAAATGAATATAATCGAATCAAAGAGATATACGCGAGCAGGCAAGCTGCATTAGTTGAAGAGAATGAAAATCTCAGAACCGAAAATAGCGATCTTATCATAAGAATGCAGAGTCAGGACGAGATGTTGCAGGAAATTTTAGAGGAAAAGGTGATATTATAATTATATTTTAAAAATATTTTTTAAAAGCAAAATTAAAAAATAATAATTATATACTAGACAAGACCCGCGTGTCATTTGCTTAAGCTCAAATGATGGAAGATTTTTTTTTAATAAGATGCACAATGATTTCGAGATTTCTCTTCTGCTTACGAATAAACAGTATCGATATTTGCAAAAAAAAAAACTTGACTGTAGTTGTATTAAAATTGAGTGGCGTCATCTATCAAATATTAGTAAGTTTACTCTTTTTATATGCAGTAATGTTTAAATAATACATCAATGTACGGCTGAAAGATGGCGATAGATATTTCTGTGTAAATTTTGTGCATTTTTATACATTTTTATTCTTTGTAATTATATCAATGTTATAAATGTGAAATAACAAATTACAGTTTTCCATCTTCATTGACGATGAAAATTAACGGAATAAATGTCATTTCTCTCATACTAAGGCATAGCATGTTTGAAATGTTTAGATTTTATTTTACATAATCTTAATACTTAATAGTAGTATAAAGTAAAAGTAAAAGTAAAGAAAGAGAAGATGAAGATGAAGATGGCACCAGTCATTTATAATAAAGTCCCGAACAATATTTAAGCAGCTCAATATTAATATATTTAAGAAGAAAATTAAAGAATTACTAGTTGATAAATGTTACTATGATTTAAAAGATTATATGTCTGATAACTTAGTGGACGGTGGTGATTAAAAAAAAATATTTTCTTATTTAGTGTTCACAAAATATTTGCACACCCCGAAGGGTAGAATGTAGCGAGCCTTAATTCATTGTAAAACCATTGTATATTCAGCAAATAAATTATTATTATTATTATTATTATTATTATTATTATTACTTCCCTTCAAGCTCACGTGTTATAAATGATTGTCGCGTGTTTTAGAATCACCTCGAGGTGGAGTTGAAGGATGTGTTTCATAAATCGAACCAGAATCCGTTGCGAATGGACCAGTCCGTTGACTATAGCTACACGGAGGAGCAAATGTTGACAGCTCTGGACAGTGTCCACCAAGACACAGGATCAATGCAAGGTAAAAGTGTCTTTATGTTTGTTGTTCAAAAGACTCAACTTATAGATTCACTCACAATTAACTAGAGTGTGTTCCATAATCCGAAGGAGTAATTTGACGGGTCCAAATTTCAAATTTTAAAATAATGTTTTTTCCGTATCGCTGTACTAATATCGGTTTTTATTTGAATAGTTTTTATAATTTACAGTGAAAATATTTTTTTATCTCGTTTAATTGATTTAACAGTCGTATTATTATTGTTATTTTATGGTTCGAATTTCGTTTAAAGCGGGATCACCAATGACTAGCTCGATTTGGAATGTATAAAAAAATAAATTCAAAATTTATATGATGTGAAGTTAAATAAATAAAAAAAAAAACGGTATAACGCAGTACACGGAACACGCTTTACTTAATAAGGAAATGCATATTGCTATTTCGTTTTTTTGCTATCGGTACAGTGTAAGCGCATCACGTTGTGTGCTTATTAGTTTTTGTGAATTTTAATCATTTATTCACATAATACAAATATTTTGATAAGGTCTTTTTATCCATAAGTAAATCTCATTAGTTCCAGGTGTAACGTTTAACAAGTGATTTGTATTTGGTTTCTCTATGCGTGTTCGTAACTGCAACGATTTCACCAGCTTAGTAAATATGCACTTTGTAATAATAACCTTCGGCTTTGCGAAGTGTGAGTTTGTGTAGTTACTGAATGGACTAACGTGTTATTACTAAATCAAATAAATCGCTCGAGTGCTATCTAAATACATGAAGAGTGCCATCTAGTTCGATAATAGAGAATTAACTTTTAAAATTAAATGCAAAATCATCTAGTTTGATAATAAAAATGTCAAATATGATCCCATGGGATAATTATTTATATGCAATCAGTATTTTTGATTGAATATTCCCTCTATAATATTGAAAAGACATAAATATTTTACAATAAGTTTGGGTTGATAAAAATATACAATTTTCCAATATGGTCTTTAATATTAATGAATGGGACCCAATACATAATTGATTTCATACAAATCGTGATTTAATTTTATTAAAATATGAACTTTGAAGTCTAATTTTAATTTCTTATGTTATTTTATATGATAAATTATTTCTTATCCTATTTGTTCCTAAAAATTCCTAAAAATTTTAATATTTTTTTTGCCATTTCCCGCGTATGTATTTAGTTCCGTACATATACTGCTGTCTTCTAGGGCTTATTAAATTCAATAATAAATGCAGATTTTATGAATTGAATTTATACTTTTTTAAGAAAATGATGATGATTCCTCACTAAGAGGTGAAGAAGAACGCTTGGCCCAAATGTCACTGTTAGATGAAATTCAACTACACATTAACTCGCCGTTCCAACATTTATTGACGAATTCGAACGCTAATCGGGACCAAGATAAATCTGTGGTGATAATAGGGACACAAACTGAAGATTTTGTTCCATTCAATTATAGAAACGCATCTGGTTTGTAAATGAGTTGTTTTGATCCGTAGGTTTTAGGTGACGTATCGAAATGTTTTTGAGTAGTTTTAAATGTGTCTAGATATAATTGTGTATTAATATGTGTATATAGAATAAATGTGGGCGTATGAAATTTTGAATTCACTAAGAGGAAGGAAATTCCCTAGAATTCCCAAGGGGAAACTTCGAAAGCGCAATCTTATCAAGGCAGAACCTTGTTAAATTATTTTCTGCCATTTTGTTTAACGTTACCGCCATTTACCAGTAACTTTAACGCTTGTGTAGAAATAATTGTCGGGTCATAGTTAATTGAAATTTTTAGTTAGATAAATCGTGATTAGTTTAGACATGACTTACCAATTATGGCGTTCATTGTACCATTACGTCTAATTCTCTTTCAAAGGAGTCTTTTCTTCCTCTAATAATCTTCAAAGGAATCATTAATCTGTCGAATTGTTGAAAAGGATGTAGTATTAGTTAAAAAGTAGATTATTTTAGAAATTGCTGTTGTGAGTAGTTAGTTCTAGTGCATGTGATGAATGTAAAAAAAAAAATTTCAAGGTGTATTTTACTGTTTATAAATACTGTATTTCGTAATTGGTAGCATTGCTCGATAATATTAATAATAATAATGACAAGTTTATGCCATCTTAAATTTACTGAAACAATATTGAAATGGCTAAAGTGTTCGACAAAAATTAGACGAACATTATTTGTTATATTATTATTAGATAACTACTCATTATTATTTTAAATAAAGATTTAATAACAATTTTAAAGAGTTAAGTTAATGTTTTCAGAGCACAAGTCGACATCGACTCAAGCCGATGAACCTTGCCAAAAATGTGCTAAACGAAATGCGAGTCGTCTCAGGAGTTATTTCTGGTGAGTATCTTCATGACACCGTGATGTTTGTGGGTTCATCCTTAAAATTATCCTTAAATCCTTACGAGTGATTTTCTAAAGGATATGATGCTTAGAGATCTATAGAAAATTTGAATCCTTAATGAATTTAAACAATTTAAAAGTTCCCTTAAATGATAATAATTTAAGAGTAATAAATGAAGCCTAAATTTATGTTTTATGTAAAGGGCTGACAGGATGGACGATCCACTTGATGGTAAGTGGCTACCGTCGCCTATAACACAAGTAATATAACGCCCCACAGGCAGGTGCTGCAAGTGCGCCGCAGACCTTAGTGGATTAAGGGTAAGGGATCATTAAGGGGGAAATATGGAACGTGCAAGTATTACGTAACGCAATTGTTGTAGACTTTTATTTTCAAAACTTTTTATCGTACACGTGTTGTTACGGCGATACGCTTACGATCCTTGTGCGAAAGAGCTAAGCTCTTTTACGTTACAATTACGATGGTTTTTTTTTTTTTACGGTAGATTAATCCCTCGAGTGTATTGTAAGGGTAAACTTGGTCCTAAACGTAACGTTTAGGAAGGGTGCAGAAAAACACTACGTCAAAAATTGCGTTACGTAATAGTTGAGCGCTCCCTAAAGGAATCCTCTGAAATCGCACAGTGTATGATTGTAGGGAGGGTTCAAAGTGTTTGTTCCTGTTGTTCGCGACTCTTTGCTTCGCGTTCGCCGTGCTCTCCCTGTACGGTGTGACGCGCCACAGTCCTATGGCGTGTCGCGAAGTCGTCCCCGCAATCCCCTGGCGCTGGCTCGCCGCGCACGACCTCATGGACTTGCTTTTCAGGATAGAATACGCCAATGTGCCCATGTAAACAAAAAACACCCAACCCTGCCTTTTCTCCGTCCATATTACTCATCGCACCTACTCATTCGAAAAACAGATTCCTTCTAAGATACAGAATCATAATTGTAGAGATATATTTCAGGTGTTTTTTTTTTTTTATCAAAATCAAATAGTTTCAAAAAAAAAAAAAAAAAAACGATAACAGGTGAAAATGGCTACTAATCGACTTGACATAAGTGATTGTATTTGATGCCATGGTACATATTCATTGTTTAGTATCATTGTAAAGCTGGACTATGGCATTTCTTAGGTGTAAGTTCGCATCGCTAAAACGTGAGAGGTAGTCCTTCCAGTTTTCTGAAGTAGTGCCCGTAGGACCCCCTGGTGGGACCCCATATGGTGGGAATCTACGTATAATTATTGGTATCTTGCCCTGCTCGAGTTCCTTTATTGCTATGAATAAAGTAGGCGTTTCGTCTTCAAAATCAACCATATAACCCTTCGTTATATGAATGGTTCTAGTTTCAGTAAAAAGAAAAAATAATGGTTAATGTTACACATATTTGATGACACTATAAAATATTATGAATGGGCAGTTACCTTGAGTACCCAAAAGGTAAAATGCTTCATTTTAGATCTTGTATTGTAGCTAAAATGCTCCAGCATTATATGTATAGAAGAGCACAGTAATTTCATTCTAATTGTGAAGAGTTTTTGCATTTCTCATACTTTTTGTGAAGGTTATAATACTCCATTGTTTCATCTAAGCTTTCAGTTAACTTACATATCTAGTTAGCATTCAACTGATTATAACTTTAGAGGTTAGAATGGCAGTTTTTATACTCTACTCGATACAATTTTTCATAATTGAATGGGATATTTGTCTTCACAAATATGTTTGCAATTCTTAAACCAACTTATCAAATACTAGCTAACTTTATAAAATATAGCCTGTTACTCGCTGATAATATAGCTTCCCAACAGTGAAAGAATTTTTCAAATCGGTCCAGTAGTTTCGGAGCCTATTCAATGCAAACAAACAAACAATCAAATGTTTCCTCTTTATAATAATAGTATAGATAATAGTTTAAGTCTATACATATATTTAAGTTCATGTTTACAGATAAAAATAATATGTAAACATCAGTTACTGTTTTACAAATGTTTTAAACTCTTAATTTTTACTCATATAGAACATTTTATAGACCTAAACATAAATACTTCATTATTATTTTTCATTTATTTTTTATAATTTTTGTACTTACATATGCAAAGTTTATGTTTTCTTTTTTAATTTATGACATTTTAATCGCATGACACTTGACTTAACGCTAATTTGAAAGTCTCTTATAAAATTTAGATCGACAATAAGTAAGTAGAATAATAAAATAAATAAGTAATGCCATGATTGTGTTGCGTTTGGTTCAAAAACACTGTTAGCGATATGCACATAGAAACTAAAGATATTGTAGCTCTCCAATGCTCTTAAATTATCTCGCTTTCATTATTTTATTTATCTTTTCTTTTTACTATTTCAAATCTATAGATTCTATATCTTAGAACGAATATATTTGTCTCACGACCAGTACGTGTTTGATATATATGCTAAAAATTTCCACTCGTTCTGTCGTTAAAACAATTAGCCGTTAACGGCTAAACTTTAAGATATGTTGAGAGATTCCTTTTTGTGTTTGAGAAGCTTTTAATTATTCGGTCGTTCGTCCCTTAGCTCTTTTTAGTTATATCACTGTTTCAAGAATAAAGATAAATACTTATTTGAAGAATAAGAACTTCTCAAACACTTAAGGTTTTCTCGCCTCATAATGTTACCTAATTTGATCTAAAATTTTCAATCATAAGGGTCAGTTCACATCGAAATATAGAAACGCATTAAAATACATTGCGTGGTTTAAAATATTGCCTGGTTTAGGAGGATTGAGTAATCAAAGGAAAACAAGGTGTAGGTATTGCCAATATTAAAGTATGTATGTACGCGTACATTGTACAATTTCTGTCCTTATTGTTGTAGGAATAAAAAATCTTTCAAATCTCTTTCCACTGTTGTCTTATCTTTTTAAAGGAACAAAACTCACTTTAGAGATCTACCCTTTAATATAATATTTAACCTGTTCAGATAAGTATGATTTACAATGATCAACGCCTATTACTAAAGAAGGAGGATAAAAGAGGTTTCGCCTTTACATAATGATCAAAAATAGACTGATAATAATGTAAGTGAAACTCGAAATTAACAATCTGAATTGATTAAAAAAGACTTGAAATTTTATAATTTACAAAAATAATTAGTGAACGTCTATTAACATAAATGTAAAAAATGCTGAAATTTAGATGTTTTCTATGAATTGATTTTGATTTTCCCATACCTATTGTAGCAATCAGTTCTGTGATAGTATGTGCCAGTTATTTAAGATAACTTTTTTAATATTCCCGAACAAATTTGAAAATTTTGGGTTTATCCTACTTATATATTGAAGATTGAAGTGTCGCCCGTATAAAAAAATAAGAAATTGCTTTTATGGAGCTGTTTCTTTTTGTAGGGTTGATAAAATAAATACCAAAAATTAATTATTTAGAATTTAATTTTAATATAGGACTTCGATCAAAAGTTCATCATTTATCTTATAAATAAGTATAAAAATGCAATTGTTAGACTATAATAAAAAGTCTGAGCATTTTTCATTAAAAAATATAATAAGTATGTGTGACATCCATTTTTTTTTTTATATAAAAATTAAGTCTTGACAAGTAAATTGTTTCTAATATCTCTTAAACATACGTGAAAATAATCATATTTTAATTTAACATGGAAATTCTGAACGCATGCCTCTACATGCATGTAAAAATGTCAAAATTTATATATATATAAATTAAATTAAATTGCATTTATATCGCATTTATTTCTAGTTTAAGTTTTACACAATGTAAGATTTCTGCAAAATTAATAAGTGTATGCCTCCAATACGAATCTCTGTAAAAATCTTTGTAATGATTCATTATTTTATATTTTTTATCCTCAGAAGTTTTATTTGTGTTAGTTGTTTTAGCTGTATGTATAGTAAAATGAACATTAATAATACTCGTATATAAGAAAACAGAGTTTGAACCGAGTATGATTTTTAACAATATTGAATTTCGTGTACAAAGTACTCTGTACTAGTGTGAAATTTTTTTTGTGTGATACTGACATTTCATAGTTAATTTCAAATGAATGTTGTCATTATTTTGTTTTCTTACAATTTGGTAACATGTACCTAACATGAATGTATCTATGTATTTATAACATTGTTAATTTTATTGTATAATTATTATATTATATATATTAACATTTATATAAATTAAATTAAAAATTAATTTTTGAGATTAGAGCTAAAGTTTATTGTTTTTATAATAATTTATTGGTCAGGTGGGGTATGTATGTAAATCTATCTCTAGAATATCTGTTAATAACGAGTCTTGGGAGCTTTTTCCAGAATTTTGGATTTAATCTACTAAGAGTTCTATTCAAACATTGTGAGGTCCAATTCTGGAAATAAATTTCCAAAATTGAATGATGGAAATTTTATTATTCCGTAATGGGATACTAGGTTTTCTTTGTACTTACCCCACCTTTCATAATATTAATATGTATCTATACACCAATTTTCATTCTATTCGAGATCTTATTTTAATTTAAATACTTCATTTAAAAATAAGTTTAAATTAAATGTAGATAGGCGTATGCCGTTTTAAGGGTTGTCCAATAAACATTTATAATTTTGATTTATATTAGTTTTATTTAAGCACTCAACTGAATCCATACATATATTGGAAAAGCATGAGACAAAAACGTAGTAACGCGTGACGTAAACGCGAGGCGACGAGTACGAGGACAAGCTGCGTCTGGCATGGCAACATTTGATAAGCATTAAACCGTAGAGGGAGTATAGACTAGAGTAGTCATTAGAATAATAATAATTGTGAAAATGAGACGCATTTATGCTTTATTACCTTAGAGGGAGCGAGAGGCATTATTTATTTTTTGTCTCTCTTTGCGTATGCGTTTCTATTGTTTGCCACACTTGAAAGTGTGGCAAACAAATGTCTTGGTGGATATAGGAGCACTTTGTATTTTGCCGTTTTTATGTATTTCAAGTAGTTTTCAAAGTCCTTGGGTATTGTGTAAGGTGTGGTACGTGTTGGTGAACGTGGTTAAAAAGGTGAACTTTTGTATTTTAGCCTGTAAAAGCCGATCAGAGCAAAATATTAAAAACATAACCTTTCATATGTAAGTGCTTTATTTTTTGGTTAAATGCAGTAATTTTTGCATGCATGTTCAGTAAACATCTAATTTATGTTTTGTTATACATTTAACAACTGTTTTAGATGATATTTTTATGATTTTTCGATCACTAAAGATCTTGTTTTGGGACTATAAACCGTACAAGTCGTGTAGCAATCTTAAATTATTGGTGACATTTAGCAATTACATGTAACCTAATATAGTAGGATTATACACATTTAAGGAATACCAGCGCATGAAATTTTTTTTCCCTAAAATTTGGGTAATATTTGGTTTTTCGCATTATATTAGCACTATGCGTTTTTGTTTCTCTAAGTAAATAGCGATTGCGTTTGGTTACAGTTTTCCTAAGGATCTTGGCTTAATGAAGGAATGGGTTGCTGCAACTGGTCGTCAAAATTGGAATCTTAAGTACACACGTGTATTTTGACGCACAGTCTTTCCGGAAGACGAAAAAGTTAACAATTCTTCGACATGGTTCTGTTCCAAAACAAATTATTTAATAAAAGGAATCCTTCACATCATCTCTCGCAGGAATGTTTGAAAACATGTATAAATTTAAATTTATTTATTCAAAGGTGAATAAAAGTTAATAAACAAAAGTTATCATATAAAATTGTTTTATTATCCACATTAAATGAAATAACTACTACTGAATCGATTTTGATGCCGTTTTAAGTTTCAAAGAACAAGGTTTAACTTTAAAACAGCTATGCAATACTTTTAACAGTGAAAAAATCCCTTCCCATGGGAAATTTATTACGCGTGAGCGAAGTCGCGGGTAGAAGCTAGTTACATAGTTAATACTATTTATGATTGTTATCAATGATGACTCATCATAATCCATACTTAATATTGCGATAGTGAGTTTGTTTGTTTGCCCTTCCTTCACGTCGCGTCGTAACGGAGTCAAAATGAGTTGAAAGGTTGAAGAAAGACAGAATACTTTTTACTACGGGAAAATGTGTTCCTGTGGGTAACTTATTCTACGCGAGCGAAGCCGCGGGCAACAGTCAGTATTTAATAGTAATGTGATGATTAATGATGTTAAGCTGTATGATGTTTTATATTATAAACAGGGTAAAAAGTGTATAATGTGGCAACCCACAGTTCGTATGTACTTTGTCTCCATCCTTTTCCAGTGTACGCTTACCGCTTCTCTAGTCTATACTCCCTCTACGCATTAAACAAAGACATTAATAATGTCTGGCATTAAGCAAGACCATAAAATATGTAGCAGGAACACAGAATATTTAATTTGATAACAGACATAGTATAGGTAATATCCTGTGTGATTAGTTATATGCTGTCACGTATAACATTGCAAAATAGTTAAGAAATCGTCCCTTAGTATCGTCCATTTCTTATCAACAAAATAATTAAAAACGGGACAACACTACAGTGTGGCCATTTTTTTTTATTTTATTAACTATTTTGCCAAGCTGTATGTCGCAGTGTTGGTGTTGCATATAGTGCACAGAATACGAGGTACAAGGAGATATAGTATTCTGTGGTCTGTTGCATGCAGTCTTCTCTCGTCTCGCGGATAAAAATGGCTGTAATGTGCTTTTCAACGTTATCTCATTTTCTATAGGACGATATATTTTTTGATAAAGCTTTTCTCTGTAAGAACTTAAAACTTGAATTAAACAGGGGTTCATTTACTGTTACATATTGAGTCTTACAGAAAATATGTCTGACGCTACGAGCCCTAGTGTAATGAGTTATTTGAGGCAATACAGGTTTCAAAGAAAACCCAATCCACCAGGGCCTAGCGGAAATGCCATTGCGGCATCCACATCAATGTCTCGTAAGTTTTTTTATTGTTTAAAAAAACCTTCCAGCTGTTTAACATGTTTAACACGCAACCTTTTTTTTAACATCACATAAGTATCATGAGCAATGACCCTCGTTTTCAAGGTTCTAACTCTTTTGTTAGCCGGTTTTTTACTATAGTATACTTTTGAAAAATTGTATTTGTTTAGAAGTTCCTTTGAAACAATGGGTAACTCATACGTTACTCAAGTGTGATTGCTTGACATGACAGCACTAACAATGCTGCATCAGCTGTTTGGTTTGATTTTCGTTGTCAATGTATGAATAAAAAACATTGCCTAATCACTTTTTATTATTTATTATTATATTTATATGAATATAGACTACAGAATTAAACAGCAGCAGCTTTACAAATCAATCGATAAATTATGCCATATGACAACCATGTCTAAAATTAAATGTAATAATTTATTTTTTGAAACTTTAGTAGTAACAAGATTATGTCCGCAACTTCATCCGCATATATGATAGCGTGATAATACATTAACTTTCTCATGAACTTGACTATCGAATTTTTAAAATTCGAATGATAGTTCTAGCAGTTTAACATGTTCAATCAAACAAACTCTTCAGATTTTTATATTAGCATAGATTTTATATACGAATATTTTGTTGATGACTATGAAATCATAAATGGAGTTATTAAGTATATAAATTTTTCAAAACAATGCCTTAAATTTAATTATAAATGCCATGTGCTTCACCTTCTCTGATAATGTTCATTAAGGCTAGTTCACACTATGCTAGCAATTTTGTGGAGTAGCAAGTAATTTAGTAACTAAATGTGTCTGAACACCAAAAAATTAGTTGAGTCAATCCATTTTGTTTTTATTTTTTGGGCAAGTAGTGTGGGTGGTAGAAGTTTAGTTTCTAGTCAATTTCATTAGCTGTTGCACAGAATTTATTTAAACAACTTTATAATTTGTTTCTAAATATACATATATACAAAAAGAATGCTTGTGTAATGTTAAGTATCCACAATATAATAATCTTTTCTTAGTTAACTATTTAACAAATTTCTTCATCCACCTCTACATACAGTAATTGCATATGAGGACTTATCAGTGGATGAGCACCTCCCAAGACACTACATTCATTGTCACAAGAATTATTGAATGTCCCAGAGGCGATTGATCGTAATATAGAGGAGCCAAAAAAAACCTCTTCAAAAATAGCTTTATTAGCTTATTCACTTTAGTGTGTTGCCAGCCCATTCATCTTGCAAGACACCACTCAATTTGTACAGTACTCAACCGTAATGTGCAATACTAAATTACTAATAGTAAATAGTCGCAATTTAAGTTAAAATAAGTGCTTAACTATTTAAGCTTATAATGGAAATCAGCACTAGGAATTAAACCTTTTTAAATCAAATTAAAGCTTATAAAACATTTGTTTGGAACAAAAATAATTTATCAAACCTTTAATTCTTTTTCATGTCATAAATAAACACAATAACTAGAGTACAGGCTACTTATGTGCCACATAACTAGAGTAAAATTAACTTACTCTAGTGTGGTGCTTATGAAGGCATTTACTGCAAATAATTACTGAGGCCATTATTGATCTATTGTGATAGCTCTTTTCTACAACTCCCTGCTGAAGCTTGATACAGCTAATGAGCTCCCTTCTTAGTCATGATTAGTTGTGAGGTTGGTTTAGGTTTACAACATTAAAGTGTATTTATTTAGTTCCTGTATTTTCCAAATACATCATTTCAAGGCTATTTATTTCAGTGAGTCCGTTTTTTTTTTCTTTCAGAAACACAGATACGAATGCAAGCTCCAATAAGTCTAGTTAATAAGTCTGGAGCTCTTGTATATAAAAGGATTCGAGTTCCAGATTCTGATTCCGATGATTCTAACGCATCACCGGCCAAAAAGGTCTTAACAAAACCATCACCAGAACTCACTACAGCTATAAAAGAGAGACGGTTTAAAAACATGGTAGAAATGTTTCCCGATATATCTCCAATGGTAAATAATTTATTTTATGACTAATTTTTTATATAATTATCTACACTATAGTAAAGCCAAGGAGACAACGTAAACAATGTAAACAATCCTGACTTACAATGACTTTTACAACATGAGTGATATGCCAAGGTTTGGAACTTCCTGCTGGTGCCTGTGTTTCCGAGCTCATATAACCCAAATCTTTTCAAAGTTACAGTGAGTTAGGCATCTTCTGGGTGAGCTCGCTCCATCATGGGCCTCATCTTCGGTACACGGCTGGATGTTGGCCAAGAGCAAACCCATCTCAAATAAAAACAAAAATAAATGTACTTCTGTACTTAACTCTCACACATGAAAATCTCAGAAGCAACCGGTGCCTATCTGTTTCAATGTACATTATACATCTTGACAACACTTGGTCTCCTTGTTATGAATTTTTATGATCCTTTTTTAATGTTTGCACTATTGGATAAAATATATATAAATATAAATGTCTTCACACATTCCACACAGCACCATCTAGTTCCACAGTAAGCAACTAATGCTTGTATTATGGATACCACAGTTGATATAATACATAGATTACTTTTTTTTTTTTTGTAAATACATACATATTATAAATATAAAACATCCATGACTCAGGTACAAAGGTAAAATGTTAACACATAAACATTTGCCCCTAGCGTGATTCGAACCCGCGACCGTTTGATTAACAGCTAGGGTTACTAGCCACTAGACCAAACGTGTCGTCTAGTATATTACAACTAGTAAAAATGTGTGTTAACTGTTTTGTTAAAAAATGTTATGAACCCCTGAAAGTTTGTTTAAATTCTTTGCATTAACCGCAGAATTGGTTTAGTATAAAATCATGGACACAGATTCCAAAGCCAATTTTGAAATCTTTGTGTCCAATATTTATATTAAAAACTACTACACTGAAAGATATGCTTTCATTGCAGTTGACAAAAAATACATTAGTCAAGCACGGATGGAGCGAAGAGAAAACACGGGATGAACTTCTCAATTTTGATCCTGAGAGTAAAGATGACAAGCCTTCCTCAATAGTGTATATGCCTCGACCTAGCTACTCTGGTCTACAAACTAAGACAAACAATGGCAATTTGAGTATGATTAAGGGAACGAGTGCTATTAGACCTGGCACTATTGTAAGGAAGTTTGGCAGTCAAGGTGGTGGTAGGGCTCGAAAAGGCAGCAGCGGTAGTGAAGACGATGACTATGGGGTGAGAAAGGGTAAAGACGATAGAGTTTATGACAGGTGAGCCTAATAAAAATGATAATTCCTTTATTTCACTGATTTATTATTTTTAACCCCCAACGCAAAAAACGGGGTGTGTTATAAGTTTGACGTGTGTCTGTGTATCTGTCTGTGGAATCACACCTTTTTTTGACATTTTTTTGACAGTGATGATTCAGACAACGAAGTAACGGATGATTTGATTGGTGATAAGAGGAAGGTATTTGAATTCCTAAACAAAAGTAATATGAACGAGCTCTCATTGTTAAGTGGATGTTCACAGAAGAAAGCCGAAGTTATCATCGGTCTTAGACCGTTCAAGGGGTGGCTGGATATGGTAAGCATCATTATCTACATCATACTCTAATATTATAAAGAAGAAAGATTTGTTTTATGTACATTTGTTTGTAATGGATAAGCTCAAAAACTATTTAGCCAATTTTAAAAATTCTTTCACCTATACAAAGCTACATTATCAGCGAGTAAACATAGGCTGTATCTATAAAAAAAAATAGAGCCTCTACGAAACTTACAATAATGTAAGGTAAATTACCCAAGGTATCAATAATTTGGTTTTTCATATCAAATATATAAAAAAACTCAAGGGAGCCATTCCAGGGATGGGAGTAAAGATGAAGATTTCTTGAATTGAATGAATGTGAAATTTATCTCCTCTAGGTGGAAAAGTTCAATAGCAACAAAACATTGAGCACAGAGTTGCTCAACTCTACACAAGAGCTGCTGAGCACTAGAAATAATATTCAGCGTCTGATGAAGAAATGTGTTGGTCTCGCCCAACAACTGGAGGCGGCAGTCGCCGCCGGAGCCGGCCGCCTTAAGCAACCCGCCATCTTGGATTCTAAGTAACTCATATTTTTGACAGACTATTTTATAAAATAATAATAATAAATTAATATCTTCACACATTCCACACAGCACCATCTAGTTCCACAGTTTTTATTTTTTTATTTTTATTGAAACACAGTCACACAGCACTCAATAAGACAATAATATGAGAATAAATACAACTAATGCTTGTATTATGGATACCAGACAGTTGACATAATACATACATTACTTTTTTTTTTGTAAATACATACATATTATAAATATAAAACATCCATGACTCAGGCACAAAGGTAAAATGTCAACACATAAACATTTGCCCCTAGCGGGATTCGAACCCGCGACCGTTTGGTTAACAGCTAGGGTTACTAGCCACTAAACCAAACGTGTCGTCAGAAAAATAATAAATACAGAAATACAGAATAAATACAGCAAGCAACTAATGCTTGTATTATGGATACCAGACAGTTGATATACTACATAGATTACTTTTTTTTTTAAATACCATACATATTATAAATACAAAACATCCATGACTCAGGTACAAAGGTAAAATGTCAACACATAAACATTTGCCCCTAGCGGGATTCGAATCCGCGACCGTTTGGTTAACAGCCTAGGATTACTAGCCACTAGACCAAACATGTCGACAATTACTTTTTGTTATTTCAGGATTTATTCTGTTCATTTTAAATTTTCAGTTTAACGCTAGCCCCCTACCAGCTTGTGGGGCTTAACTGGTTAGCCGTATTGCACAAGCAAGGCGTCTCCGGTATACTGGCAGACGAGATGGGTCTCGGGAAGACTGTGCAAGTGATAGCTTTCCTGGCACACCTCAAGGAGACCAATCAAGCAGTAGGAACGCATCTAATTGTTGTGCCAGCTTCCACATTAGGTACTAACATTTACATTTCGATCAACATTACTTAGATGCATGGTTGAGGTAATGGTTTGGAAGCAGCAGACTTATAGGCCTCTTGATGTATGGTAGAAAAGCTATAGTCGTTGCAAATGTGCTGCGGATCTTGGTGAGACAAGCATACTTGTGGTTTTTTTTTTTTCACACATGCGTTAAAATACAGCTCCATCTGTCAGCTATCGTTGGAAACGTCAAGCAAGAAGGGTCAAGAAGGGTGCGGTTGACGCGGAACTAGCAACAAGTGATGTTTACTATTTGGGCGAAGGGTCGTAAATGTTAGAAGGGGCCTTTCCGTAGATAATAGGAAAATGTGTTTCCTATTATCTCTGTTTGAGCGTTCCACGCATATGGATTGAAATGGAACACCACACTTCCAGTATAGATCACGTTTACATTGTATCGGAATAAACAATAGTGTTTTGTATTCCTTGTGCCTGATAATACATACACGTACCCCTGAGGAGGATTTGTTGTGGTTTGAGTGTCTCTAAGTCGCTCTAACTGTGCAGACAATTGGAGCTGCGAGTTGTCGCGTTGGTGTCCGTCGCTGCGCGTGAGCAAGTACTACGGCCACCCGGAGGAGCGAAGGCAGCTGCGCATCGAGTACGCCAGGGATCGCCTTAAGGACGTCGACGTCATACTCACCACGTAAGCCACAAGTGACACAAGTGGGCCTGACATCTGACACCACTGATATTTGTCAGATTAATTATTATTTATTTCCGTCGCGCTTTGATAACACAACAAATACATGGTGTTTATTTATCATGAGAACAAAATTCCAAGTAAATCTTCAAACATATAGTGTCGTGTATCCGTCGTGTAAAAAAAAATAATAATTTGAAAAAATACAAAACATTTTTAAACACCATCAACAAATCAACAGTTTATATGAATTAAATAAAGTTTCAATTCAAACGTGTTCTGGTTTATATTGATCTTTGCCAAACATTAAATATTATTTTAATTATAATTATGGGGGACGTCTATGTTCAGCAGTGGGTGTCCATAAATATCCAATAATTTAATATTATATATTTATATGTTTTTGACAAATAATAAATTAGTTTTTTTAATGAACTGTAATCAGGTACACAATGGTGAGCAGTTGTCCGGAGGAGCGCAAGATGTTTCGCGTCACAGCTTTACACTACGTCATCTACGACGAAGCTCACATGCTCAAGAATATGGCCACGCAGAGATACGACAACCTGCTCAGGATTAAGGTGACGTTTGCTCAAATAACCTCTTAGATTTTTTCCTAAACATATTATTTTTAACCTTATTGCAATGATCTTAGCGCTCACACTCCTTTATTTCAATACCAAGAGGCCGTAGCGTTCCGTGAATGCCACGCATTGCTTCGACTCGTCGCGGCATGCAAATGAATATGAGTGCTAAGATCATTGCAATAAGGTTAAAAATAATATTATGTTTAAGAAAAAAATCCTCTCCTGTGCCGTGCCATTATCATTAAGGTCAAGTCTTTTGATCGGTTTTATAACTACAAAGTAGTCCAACTCATGCTTTAATGTAACTTTAATATTTTCTTTTGATAAATAGGAATGGCGAATAACGCACACATGACTTACCTCTTGAGAGGACAGAGCGAATTCAAATCCATTTTACCACTTTCTAACAGAACATTATTAATTTATTATGCAAAAGAGACGTGATATCAGCGGATACTGAACAAGTTCAAAAACAAGTTAGATATACACTTAACTACTTAAATGCAGAAATAAACGTACGAGCTGCTAAGGAATGAATAAATATTTTGAAAGAATCTTTTTTTTTCTTTCTGAAATTAATTTTTTTGTTTATAAATTGATATTGTTATAATTACAGTCCAAACATCGTTTACTATTGACTGGAACACCCTTGCAAAACAATCTTCTGGAGTTGATGTCGTTGCTATGCTTTGTGATGCCTCACATGTTCTCAAGCAAGACAGATGATCTCAAGAGTTTATTCCAGAAGAATGCTGTAAGTACTATTTCTTCACTGTGTTAACTAAGTAAAATAATCTCTAAAGAGACTGGTGTATTTCAGAAAGCGAAAGCGAAAAAGACTGGGGATAACAGTGAAGACGATGTGCCAGCGTTCGAGAAGAGTCAGATAACTCAAGCGAAACGTATAATGAAGCCTTTCGTGCTCAGAAGACTGAAGAGGGATGTGCTTCAGGACCTTCCGAAGAAGACCAACCATATGGAGACGTGTCACATGTCCGATAGACAGGTGGGCGTTGCAACTTTTTCTCTTTTAATATAATAATTTAATAAATTAGCTGTGCTCGAGATTTAGGTTATCAATACATATAATAAAATCGCAAACGAGCAGTATCTATAGGCAAGTTTGTAGATATAAAAATTTATCGAGTGCAATACGGAAATTGGACTAAATTTATTTTAATACTGTTAATAAGTATTTATACAAATTAATATATTTTTTTAAATTTAATTTACCTAACAATAAAATACTACAATTTATACGAACTTTAGACATGAATAAATTACTTATGATTTTAAATATTCTATTAATTTTTTTAAAGCCATCAAATTCTGGTATGCATCTACATTAAATATTAAAAATAAAAACAATTTGTACATGTTTGTTACTTAAGGTTAACAAATTTAAAAAAAAAAATTTTTTTTGGAATTTTTGTCTGTGCATATGTACACGCCAATTTCAGAAACCACTTATTTTATTAATGGGATAGAAACAGTGATATATTAAACAAGAGGATGCGCCTCCAAGCAATGTAAATGACGCCTTCGTAATGTATTCGCACAGATACGTTTGCTTTCTTGACGTGTTAGTCTGAATTTGACAACTCTGTCGTACACACGTCTCGACCAGCAGAATACGCCAATAAAAATTAAAATTTACGTATTAAGATGTCAATGAAAACAAATTATTTTTAATAGATGGACCGTTTTTTTTTTTTTTGGTCACTCATCTCTCATCTCCGGATGGAAATATGATATTTCATATATGAGTATATTAATATGTCGATCGACAGGAGAGACTGTACAAGGAGCTGATAGCGCGCTTCTCGTCGACGGACGGCACGATCCGCGCGACGCTGGAGCAGAGCGGAGTGTCGATGATGATGGAGATGCGCAAACTGGCGAACCATCCGCTGCTCGTGCGCTCGCACTACACGGCCGATCGACTGCGAGCACTTGCCGCGCGGCTCGCCCGCGATCCCACCCACAAGGAGACCAACGAGCAGTACGTCTACGAGGACCTTCTCTGCCTCTCCGACTTCCAGATACACCAGCTCACCCTCCACCACGAGGTGAGTGATCATTGGCCCTAGGTAATACCAAATAAATTTAGTATTATTATTTAGTAAGAGAACGTTCAAATGTTCATTCTCAAAATGTTATTTTCACAGAGTATTAGTACGTTTGGTGTGCCGGAAGATTTGATTCTGGACTCGGGGAAATTCAACAAGTTGGACGAGATGCTGCCCAAGCTGAAGGCGGAGGGGCACCGGGTGCTGCTGTTCAGCCAGTTCACCATGATGCTGGACGTCCTGGAGCCCTACCTCTCCGCCAGGGGCTACAAGTATCTGCGACTCGACGGGAACACGGCTGTCACTGACAGGTGGGTGAATTACTTTATTTGTTTTTTTTTTTTTTTTTAAGTATAAGAAGAAAAAGAATAAATTTTATTTGCCACAAAAAATTGTGATACACGTCATATAAGACATTAAAACACATACACAAACTTTCTTATGTTCTTACATATGGTCACTGTCGCCAGACGGGCTGCCCAAATGACTGCGACAGTCATTTGTGGTCCCCTTCTTACATGATATTTTATCTGGTTATAGAAAATTCATAGTTTACCGTAAATAAGAAATAATTATCATTGTTCAGATTATGAATTAAATATTTTGTAATTTAATAAACAGTAAAAAAAAAAATGTAGGTATATAAAAAAATTGTACATAAAAAAAGGTAAAAATAAATATGTCACAGTTGTTTTCCCCCAACGCTTAGCTCTCAAATATCCATCACACTATAATATAAAAATATATAAGAGTTCAGAAGGGTCGTTGCCTTGAATAAAACTCAATATTAGATGGACACATTTCAATTATATTATTTGTTTACACGTTCGCATTATAATATTCACATAATATTTACATTACCAATAATAACCCTAATTATACATTTACATCATACTACACACTCAGTGACTCTTATTATCATAAGCTACTTCTAATCGCGACTACACTCGTCGCTGATTTCATAAAGACTGCCGGCTCGAAATAGACAACCAGCCAACACACATTGGCCTCTCTTTCCGTATCTACCCTCAGCATGTGGGTAGATCCAGAAAAAGCTCACAAATATTACATAAGAATGGCTTTTACCATCGCTTGCCCCGTGATAGAGGTTTTTGATAACACTGTTGTACTCTGTAACGCAGACAAGAGTTAATAGACCGATACAACGCGGAGGACATATTCGCGTTTCTGCTGTCGACGCGCGCGGGCGGACTCGGCATCAACCTGACTGCGGCCGACACGGTCATCATCCACGACATAGACTTCAACCCGTACAACGACAAGCAGGCCGAGGACCGCTGCCACCGCATGGGCCAGACGAGGCCCGTCACCATCTACCGCCTCATCACCTCCGGCACCATCGAGGAGGGCATCTACCAGGTCGCCCGCGAGAAGCTCAACCTAGAGAAGCACGTCACCGGCGCCGACGGTGAGACCACACTCGCACACTTTTTTTTTTTTAATTTTTTTTTTTTCTTCTCGCACACAACTTTTTTTTTTTTAATTTTTTTTTTTTTTTTTATTTATTAAGGCAAAAACAGTCGCATACAACTTATTATACAAAAAAAAAACAAACAATATTACCATTGATTAATACAAACGTTTACATGTGATGGTACAAATCGACACTTCAAAAGAATACATGGATTATTAATAAATATTTACATTTATCCCTACAAAAGATAGAAACAATAACACCTATCTATATGTCTAAATACTTTAATGTTTTGTTATGTATAAAACGTGCATGTCCGCGTGAAAAAGGTATTCTTTGCGTAATTAGTGCGAAAAGGAGGGATTCAAACGTGACGCGGGAGAATATGGAACACTAAAAAGTTAAAGGTTTAGTCTTTTGTAAGTTAAGGTCGACAGACAGGCTGACGGTCCAATCGATGGCGAGTGACTTGACTACTGTCAGACCTATAACGCGAGCAAAGCCACAGGTGCCTCAAGTGCGCGTTATGTTGGAATTTCTTCGTAACATCAATTCATACAGCCAAAGTAGATACTGTCAGTCACATACAGACAAATATTATATTACTAGCTTGTGTCCGCTTTGAAAAAAAAAATAAAAAAATAATATAAGTAATATGACGCTTGATTTTTTGTTGCCACAACACTTTGACCAGACAAACTAGATTATATGGGAAATCCATCCATACTTCAATAAATGTGAAAGTAACTCTGTCTGTCTGTTACCTTCTCACGCCTTAACTGGCACCAGCTAGTTACTCAATAAAACTAAAAAGAGAGTTATAACTTTACAACAATAATTGAATTTTATTTTTCAGAAAACGAACCAAGCGAACAGAAGAACGTAGTTCGGCTATTGTCGGCTGCTCTCGGTCTCACATCGCCCAACGGCAAATGATTGTCGTTGAATACAGCGCCATCTGACGTCGGTCCAAAAAAAACTTAGTGAAATGACAAGTTAGTGAAGTAAGGTTAAAGTAGTGAGGAAAATTGAGTGATAACTTTGCGAAAGACGCACTGGGGTAACAAAATGTACGTCGGAGATTAGTATTTTGTTGTTTTTAAGGTATTTTTTACGATGTATGCATGAATTTGAGAGGTCCATATTTACAATGTAAAAAGAAGCCATCATGAAATTTTGTTTGTTGTAAATAAAACTATATACTTAAACTTAAATGAAAGTCCTTTCAAATGTGTATTATAATATGTAGATGTATTCGTAATGGGCACCCAACAAATGCAGTCGCATGAATATTGTCTGAGTACTAACACAAGATTAAAAGTAAATTCATTCAAATATTTATTTTTTGTAACATAAAACTCAGTTTCATTTAAAACATGAATTTTGCATATAACAAGCTTTTTTCGTATGCGTTGAAAAATTAAAAATATAACGCCTGACACCAATATATACCTATATGTAATCTTTAATTTATTCAATCTTTATTGCTTTTATTGATTTGCCAGACATTGTATTTTTATTTTTATGATCCCTCATTAACAGTACTTTTCTGTATCCCTGACAATGTGTATGCAAAATTTCATTATGATCGGTTGAATAGTTATGGCGTGGATGACAGACAGACAGACAGACAGTTACTTTCACATTTATAAATATATAAATCAGTATATACAGACATAAAAATGGCATAGAACACAGATGTGGTATATGCAGAAAAGTTAATTTTACAGTAGATTACGAAACTGCAATTACGAAAACGGACTAAGCGTATTTTAAAGTTTATCTAGGCCATTTAGTGAAGTTTTTTTTTTTTGGAATTTTATGCCCTGGTAACTAGACATTTCAGTCAAAATTTAGTGAAGTTACCTAACCCTTGTGTTATTAAATAATCCTAACCAGTACATGGCATGTTTACCCCGAACATTTGCCCGCAACAAAATTTATGTGACAAGGATAAACTTTGTGTTTAACTTGCTTTTGCGCTGGCGTTGACTACGCAACACGGGGGAACAGCATTATTGAAAAATAAATAATATAACCATCCTCATATTGTCAAAATCTCTCTTTTTCGGAAACATTCTTTATAATACACACTGCCAAAGTTAGGAACACCTCAGCTCGTATAACCCACATATTTTCAAAAATTGGAATGAATAGGCATCTTCTGGGTGAGCTTGCTCCATCATAGGCCTCGTCTTCGCTACACGGCTAGATGCTGGCCAAGAGCAAATCCATCTCTAATAAAAAAAAAGTAAATAAATATTTTGATTAAATTTATGCATAGAGCAAAGAATCTACTAGAGACGGCATGGTTAACGCTTTCCATACAAATCCAGCAATGAGTTTGGCATGGGCTCAAGGTAAACTATTAGTTTAATTTTTATTTAATTTTAGTAGTTAATAAAAAAAAATACAATTAGGATTTTACATTTATTATCTGTGTCCTTGGCATTAACCTGAGGTTTTTTTTTTTTTAATTTGGTGCATGATGAAAGAATACAGAATAAGTTTAATTTTGATTGTTTTCCGTTCGGGAAGGATTTAATAAAAGAATACTATTGCTGCTCACGAATATTCGCATTAATAATAACTATGGTAAAGCCAAGGAGACAACGCAAACAATGTAAATAAACCCGGCCCTCTATCCCTTTCCCTCACACGAAGCGGCCGAGGCTTAACTATCTGTTTCATGGTAAAGTCATAGTGTGGTGTATGCGTTTGCGTTTGTACACTTACTCACACAGACAAGCACTGTCTCGAACGCCCCACGTCTAGTGTTGGGTAGGACACGACTTGAAAAAGAGTTTGTAAGAGTAGCCTCTTTTTTCTACTGAACCAGTACAGTGTCTTACTTCAAATGAGGCGAAGCTTACTGAAGCTCGGCCATACGTTTGAAGTTACGAGTACAAATATGACATTTGACGTTATTGCAGTCTGAACTCTGATTGATGACATATTAATATCCAGTGGCGCAAAGTAATATGAAACGATTTATAGTGTTTTTTTTTTAGAACTTGTAGATAATGTAAGCAATCTATTGAGAATTCTTAAATGAAAAAAAATTAACGATTAATCTTTATTTGAATTGTACGAAGTAACAGTGTCTGAAATAACAATTTTAAACTTTATATTATACTCTTTATTACTGTACAATATTATTAAAATTAAGACTTTTGTAAGCTGGGGTGGCGTTGGTACTATTTGTGGCATGTGTGTGTCTCGCTCCCTTTTTACCCGAAGGGTGCTAATAATTCTTTGCGTTGTCTCGTTGGCCTTGCTTTACATTAAATTTATAGGGTTTTGTTAATATAATATTTAGTTGAGTTGAATGAAATTGAACTTTATTTTCTTATTGAGAAGACACATTCAAGAATAGTTACAATTATCCTGTATGACCAAAGGGACAAAACTTAGTTATTGTGTAGTTAATGTTATTTGTAGTAAGTAAATATTATTTATAGGGTGTTTTTTTTTTCTATTATTTATTGATACTTTATTGTTCTCCTTAAGTATATAAATGTTAGCACATTCCGGGGATTGTGTTTTATTTTTATGTAAAAATCTCATTATTTTATAATTTTTAATTAGTGGCAAAATAGAAATTTCATTTTCTTTTTGCGTATATTTTAATGCATAAGGCAGATAACAATGCTCACAACCTTTTTTTTTTTCAATAGTTTTTTTTTTCAAATATTTGTATTGTTTTTGTCACACTGAAACGTAAATTAATTATACGTTGTATTTTGTTAATTAATAAATATTATGACTGTATACATAAATATCTGGGCAAAGGACTCTGTGTCGGCAGGTATGAAATAATTCGCAACTACAGGATTGTCAACATAATAATTAATCTGTAGTATAAAATGTAAATAGTGCATGTATTTTACATCATATTGGGATTTTTATACATGTTTTCTTTTTGGTTACACAAAAATAAACTGGCTCTTAACAACATTAATGGTCTTGAGATAAAAATAATATATATGTGTACATCACATTAAGTTTCGTACAAAAATAAATACTATAATAACGAATAACATTCTTAGTTTTATTTGTGTAAAATATTTTTTTTTTATTGTTATGAAAGCTATGGTTATGAACCGCTTGTAAAATTGGAAATAATGTATGAATTTATGTCTATTAAGTAATGCTAAGCGGACAAAGACATGTAGGCTTTTATTTATTGCTTGAATTATTTCCCATACACAATATGCTCGCATGCTGATGAGTAAAGAGTTGGATTGAATGTGTTATGAAGAAAAGCATTCGTTTCTTTAGAAAATATACATTTTCCGAGCTGATCGATGAAATCACGTTAGAAAGAGATAGTTTCATATCATATCTGTACGTTCAGACAGATTCGCTTGGGTTATTTCCGTGGTTCCTCTCGTAGTCCCTCTTTATCAAACATAAAAACTCATCGTACAAACTCTGCCAAGAGTAATAGTGTTCTGTAAAAGGACAAAGGACAAGTCAGCGACACTTCAGAGGTTCGCTAACGGCCTGAAGTTTATCAACACCACCTTAAATTGTATACGACTTCGTAAGCATAGGTAATATAATAATAAAATTGTTATAAAAAAAATTCGTGTTTTTTGTTTGAAGAAATGTACGCATTCATAAAAGAGATTATTTTTTTATTTTTATTAATAATTTTTACTAATTCATTATAAGTTTCATTCGCTTGCTACATATAATTGTAGGCATAGTGAATTTTTGGATGTTAAAAAATGCAGATTAAAAAAACTTTGTCCAGAGAAAAAAAAAAATTGATACCTACTTTCATTCCTTCTTCGTATGCATAAATTTATTAAACTAGATAACAATGTAATAATGTATTGTGTATTATATAATTAATTATTTTGTTATGTATGTGACATAAGACTGTTCAAAGAGAATTGCTATTTTATTTTTAGTATTTAGTACTCCCAAGACAGCTCTGTGTGAAACATTTGTTCCACTAAGGCTCGAGTTCACCAACAGACGGTTATTTTTAAACAGCTGTTTAAAAATTAAACAGCCGTTTAATAATATTTTATTGTTCAAAATCGCTAAAATGCGGGTTAAACGCCCTAAACATCTGATTAACTTAATGATTAATCTGATGTTTAGGGCGTTTAACCCGCTGTTTACCGATGGTGATCAACAAAATATTATTAAACGGTTGTTTAAATTTTAATCAGCTGTTTAAAAATAACCGTCTGTTGGTGAACTCGAGCCTAACTGTGTCCAACCATTTATTTTAAATTTGACAATCAAGGTGGTGATGTCCCAATGCGTTAGCAATTCGTTTTCTTATAACAAGTTACTTTATTATATTAATAAAAAAAGTTTTAATTGATTGATATATTTCAAATTGCTATTTATATTAATATATACATATAAATTTAATGTTCTAACCGCAAATTTCCGAAAGTACTTTATCAGTGAATTTTGCATAAAACAAGTTGTCAGGAGTACAGAAAAGGAGATAGGGTACTTTTCATCCACAAAAAGTACTGATCGCAAGGGATAGGACAAAAATATTTATACGCAATAAAGATTGAATTAATGGGGAACCTTAGTAAAAGAGAGAATTTAATGTTTATTTTTTTTTTGGAATAATATGATGGTTCAGTTTATATATTTCTTTTACCGCCAATATTAAAGTTAGAATCATGGAACGTTTCCAAGCGGCTTCGCTTGACGAGCCCCTTGGGGTCCTGGGTTCAATTCCCGGCAGGGTCTTAGAGCTTTGGAAATGAACTTTTCAAAGTTGGCTTTGATCTGGATCTGGAAAGAAGGGACATGGCACACTGCGTTTCGCGATCATAAACAAAGGGATATCATACCCTGCTGAATTTAAAAATGATTCTCAATTTTTTAAAACATATCTATGCTTGACGGACAATCACTATTATAACGTTCAACATAGGTTAAGAGTCCCATCCGTACAGAAATGCCGAATTTAATAATATTGATCAACGTAGATATATCCTTTAAAAGGTTTGATGACCAGCTTCAGTGGTTTGTGTAACCTGCTAAGGTTGCCATGGCGGTTTTCTCTCGGCCCAGTTACAGAAGGCGGTGTTGCTCGATGCCTATGACCATCCAGTTACAGAATACGAAGCTGCTTATGACCATCCAACTGTGTAGCTTCTGTCCCTAAATTTCATCCTGGGGCATTTGTTGGAGGTTTAACACTGTCTCCTCCTTATTTTGGTTTTTCGTGGGTAACACGAATAAGGTAGAAAAATAATTTCAGTTGAGTATGGTAAATGCCCGTTGAAATTCTGTTATTGCTCCAACATGAACAATCGAATATTCGTATGTAAATTACCAATTTGGTGGATTTTTTTATGTTTAGGGGGCTACTGCAGTATATTAGCAACGCAACAGGTGCTGCAAATGCGCTGCCGATCATAGAAGGATTGAGGGTAAGGGGATAAAGAGGGAAGGGATGGGGTATCTAATGGCTTTATAATTTAAATTAAATAATAAATTAGGTAAGTGGGTATAAGTACCTACTATTTATTCTATGGTATAATTAAATACAATACACAATAAGAACTTTCACCGAAATGAATATGCATTTTGCAATAAGTATTCCTATCGGATCAAAACGCCTACTTATTGTGGGCGATATCATTGAACTACTTGCATTGATTTGCATGTTAGTAAATTATCATATTTTTGTTTTTTTTTTTCTATATAATAAATGGTTTCCCAAAATCTAAACAATTCTTTATTTCAAAATTGCTTGTGTTTGCTATCTATATGCATTTCTATGTACATATATTGTTAACTACAATCGCTGTACGCCTCTGTTTGTGTCTCCGTTACTTCTAATAAACCACCCAATGGATTTTGATACAGTTTTCACTAATGGAAGAGTGAGGAAGATTTTGTATACTTATATAATTTGCAAAATAAAAATAGCATTCGTACGAAGCCGGGAATTGGTCGCTGGTAGGTATAAAGAGCTGTGTTATCGTAGGATAATAATTTACTCTTGATCCTTTGGGAGAAGTAAAGAAATACTCTAGGATCCCATGGGAGCCAAGTGGAGGGAGGCTATTTTATAACAATGTTACGATTTCCTTGTTTTTTATTTGTATTAAAAATGTAATGTAATTATACGATAAGATATCGCAAAAACAATTTTAAAAAATCAGTTGCTATTTGCGCCATCTCATGGGATGAAATTATACTAAAATTATAAATATATATAAGCGTAATAATGTTATACAAGTAGCCTAAAGCCTTCCTCTATAGATGGATTATCCAACACAAATAGATTTTTTCAATTCGAATTAGTAGTTCCTGAGATTAGCGCGTTCAACCAAACAAATTCTTAATCTTTATATAATTGTACCTATGGTAGGTAGGTAGGTACCATCTCTTAAGGATATCAACGACAGGGGTATACTTAGGGCATGCAGAAGTATATATTGCAGCCAACTGGAAATAACCCCTTATCCCATTGATGTTGCTTGTGTTAGTAGGCGACGGTAGCGACGGTAGTTATTACCATCAAGTGGACCTTCAAGCTGTTTGCAGATCTTTACACAAAAAAGTAGTTATTACCATCAAGTGGACCTTCAAGCTGTTTGCAGATCTTTACACAAAAAAAAAACAGCTAGAGATTCATACGAAAAATACATATGGGCAAAAATGTTAGTAGTTATAGCAAAGACCTATTACAATAGATTTTAATGGATGTATACCTTGAATGTATTATGGAGCGTATGTTTTGTCACGTTCAGCCAGCTGTCGAATCACTGACAACGGAAGCGGTAGAACATTTCGAATGTTGATGACATCATAGCCGAAAGTAAGTATGTATATGAAATTGTCAATTTTAATAAGTAGGTACTCGTGTATTGTCAGCGATTGACTCGCACAACGTCCGGTTGTTAGTATGGGAAGAGAGTAGCCTCTCTTTGTGTGATCTAATGTCAAGTGTGCTGTCGACCTTGGTAGGAAAAAGAATTAGGGTGGGGTTAGTTATGGTAGTGTCCAGGGGCCGTACCATGAACTTTTAGTAAACTATCATGTTTTAAGGAAGTTTTGTTTTAAGCTTAAAGTAACATTACTCAAATTCGTACCATGACGTCCACAAAACAATATTGTTTTATTCCTGCCGTGAACGAATGATATTTGCATGATTGTCTATTCCCTGCTAAATAATGCCACAGAGTCCTAAGTATGACGCCATATCGTATTTGGTATGTTCTGAAACATATTTTATTTCTACGCTACAAAACCAAGATATCATAATTTCTTTCTATTTACAATTGTTTCCTATAGCTATAACTAAGAATTGTTGTTGAAACACTGGAATAAAGTTCCAAGTTAATATTGTTAATGTAAAAATTGACCAAAAATGCCATATCTTCTCGCGACTTCTATGTTCATTGTTCAGTTTTAGAACGTATCTACACTTGTCAGTGACTCGCGTTTTTTAAAACGAAATAAGGAAATAAGTGATTCGGTTTATTTATTTACTTACTTATATATTTATAATTTAAATTACAAAATGTCAAATATAAAGTAAGTGAACATTTTATTTTTGTGATTTTGTTTAATAAATAAGAGTGTAACAATTTGATTAAAGTGTTAAATGTATTTTCTTTTCAGTTATAGGTCTCGCCGGGTGTCACTGCGCCAATTACACGTTCTCCGGGAATATCTGTATTTAAATAGATATCGCATCGGCCTACAACCCAAAGACTATTTCTCTCTCAGTTGCGAGCTGAGTCTGCCTTTAGGAGCAGTGCAGTTCTCGAAAGGATATCTCAAACCATGGAGCAAATATATAACACACTGAAAAGGATTGAAAGGTACTGCAGTATTTTATAATATTACAATTATTTTTATTTATTAATACAATATTTCTATTGATATTCTATAAAACAATTTAAAAAAATACATTTATTTTTCAGAATCGCAAGTTTTGGCTTTCCCACAGCAGATTAACGAGGGCATTCCGGGCAGCAGAACCTTGTTGTAGTGCCCTATTATTCCCACGAGGCTGCTCATCGATGTTATTCAGCTGAAATTATAACAATTTCAAATGTTTATAACTGTTGGAAAATATATTGAAAAATTGATTAAAAATAATCTGTTTATTTATTTACCAAGAAACAAAGTATTTTCTGTGTTGCTTAGAACATTTTTTTTTCTCTGTATTTAGTAAAGTGATATAATTTGAAAATTGTGGAAAGTTTTATTTATTTTTATTTATTTATATTTATAGTATATTACTTTGGGCGTTATCGTTTTCCAAAAATTCAAAAATTTCGTACTCACTAGCCATCTACAAACACATTTTTTATTACTACAATGCAGTTAATAAGGAAAAATACTTTATTTACTTAAAGATCGATATAACAATAACATTTACTCACTTTTTAACACAGTAATATTATTAATTTCGTCGAAATCACTTTATTTCACTTTAGCAGTTTTGTAGCAGTTTTGTATCCGTCTTGAAAAGGCAACTTTTTTAAGATTGCTAAATTTGACATTAAAACAATAATGCTTACTGTCAAATGGAACGTCATGGTACGAATTGATTGAACGAAATAGCGAATGACGTCACAAAACTTCTTAATAGAAACAATATTAAAGTAAGCTTACTTTTAAGGGGTTATGGTACGAAATTTGAAAGTAAGATTACAATAATACTGCTATAAGAGGTGGTGGTAAGGCCCCTGAAATCACTTACTTGTCTACCGAAACATAACAGCAAATTGCTGTTATTTCACAGTGCTCTTTTATTCATCTTTTCTAAGTATTTCGTAAAAAAAATGCCTGGCTACTTGTAGTTCTTACTGTGTCTGCAAGTGGTTACTGTCGTCTGCTATCACAAGCAACGCTAAATAATAATATGATGCATAAGTGCGCTACCGAGCTTAGTAGGCATTGTAATATAACATTCTGTTATTTCACGGTGGTCTTCTTTTAGGGAGTGGCTGCGGTCGCCAGACGAAATGCCCAATGTACATGACTTCAAAACGCAGTTTAACCTGAAAATACCAATAACTTAAATAATTTGAATTAAATATACTAATTATTTATTCTTATATTCATGAATTCAGACATATTCCTGAAGTAGGTACCTATCGCCGTTCTACTTCTTAAATTTAGTAGGATAATGCAATAAAAATTAAGTCCAGATGGCAGGGTACCTAACATAAGTACCTACTTGTTGCCTCCCTGAATTTCTAGTAAATGTTTAAACATGTTCGTATTTTTATACTTACTAAAAAAAATAGAAATGCAATAATAACAAAACTTAAATTTTTCTTGGAATATATTAGGACATGTTTTATAATTTTTTAAGATCATAATCTGTGTCGATTACTGACGATATCAACTATCTTCACAACGGATGGTACGGTACCTATAGCTTTCTCTGCTCTCCACTGCACCGCTTCTACACCACATCCAAGTGCATAATCTCGCCTAAGCAAACGTTGATTCAGCGACTGGATTGGATAGATGTGCGTTTGCATTAAACGTTTTCCTAATTGAACACACACACTAATCCGTGTCGAGAACAAGAACTTGCAAATGTTAGGGTCAGTTCACACCGGAAAGTGGTGCGGCGCGTTTTTATAATACTAATAAAATGTAGAACTTATTCACTACAACAAAAGGTACACAGTTCAATGATTTATGTTAGTGGTTCGCAGATATTAGAGGGCTAGAGCAGCTACATCACTCGCGAACTCACTGAACTGTGTACCATTTACTTAGTGTAGAAAATCCTATTGCTATATTAACAAGCTATAGTAAAAAAAAAAAACACCCGACTTTCTGTCTAGCCCAAACACGCTATATCTGCTTTATAAGTTTCTACTTGATGCTGCAGCATCAGGTTAACGCTACCATGTCATGCCACCGAAGTAACAGTACCTACTTATACCATCTTTGCATCTTTTGCGTTGTCTTTGTCCTACCGGTTAGGGTTCCTCTAGGTCAGAGATCTTGTATAGCCGACAGATTAAAACATACGGGCGTCGTGGGTTAAGAAGTGCGCGCCGCGCCGCTTTCTGTGGGTTCAGTCCCCCTGGTGTGAGCTGGCCCTTACACGCTGTGAAAAACTGTGTCGACGTGTGTAAAATGGGCGATGCTTGGTGTCGGTGCGCGCGCGCGGCATCAGTCGGCACACCGCCCGGGCGGGCGCCACACGACCGGAATCTGCGCATGCGACGAGCGGTGACGCGTATCAAAATCATTTCAGTGAAATAAACACGAATCCGCCAACGACATACACGCGAGCGCAAGATTCTGGTGAGTGCATACAATTCATTATCCGCACGAACGACGGTCATAGCTCTACTATTTATTACCAATAGCTCACACGAAAAGCTATTTCCTACGCGCTCTATATATAGTGTATTATTTTCGGAAGCTGCATCTGAGCGGTTCGCGCTGTGTTCCAACATTTCTAATTCAGTTTTCTCCGATTTCCTCACTTTCTGAGTTTACATTAAAAATAGTGCCAATTCTGTTTCCATATTCAAAAGTGCCATTCAGAATTTTGCCTCAAAAATAATATAATTGCGCTCTAAATAAAAAGGAAACTCAAGAAAGCCTTTTTAGAGTTTTTTGTTGTATTGAGTTTAAGGCTTGTAGTAATCTAAGGCTTCAAAAGATTATAGCACAGTGTGTTATAAAATAGATTTTCCAATGTTCTCAATTAGTTGCCGGACGTTCAGATGGCCTAAATACCAACAATACTGCGCTGCTTTACTCGTGAAACCTCTATATTGGATAACAATGAATGAACATAGCCGTTTATTAGTTTTTTTTTTCTTTAATTAATACTCCTTTATGCGTTACTAGCTGTAGCACGCGATTTCGTCCGCGTAACTTTATAAAATATAGCCTATGTTAGGTACTCGCTGAAAATGTAGCTTTCTACAATTGAAGGAATTTTCAAAATAGGTCCAGTAGTTTTTGAGTTTATTCATTACAAACAAAAATACAAATCATTTCTTTTTTACAATAGGTATTAGTATAGATTGCATAAAAACAAATGTCTACATTGTTGTATTTTACTTATATAAATCGTAAAACGTAATCTCTAGATACATTCGCAGTCTAATTTAAAAGTTAATTGATGTAAGAATTAGCGGCCATGTTTGTTTTCGTTGTTAAAAATGAAAATGCAGTTCAGTGGATGATTGCGTTGTTAGGTAACAAAAAGGTATCTAGTGAACGGACATAGGCCATTGAACCAGGTCACTCACCCCTGAAATTGAGACAGACAGACGGTTACAACAATCGTTTGTTGGATTTTGTTTAATATTATACATCTATATCTGTCTACTAGCGACCCACTTCCGGCTTCGCGCTGATGCATTTTTCTGCAAATTGTATGTACATAAACCTGTCGCGTTTTTCGCTCTTTCCATAAGTGAAAACCGTATCAAAATCCGTTGGATGGTTTAATTAGAAAGAGTTAGTGGAGGCGGACAGCGATTTTATTTTATAACTAGCTGGTGCTCGCGACTTCGTCCGCGTTGAAAAATGAGAAAATATATGAGTAACATAACGCTTGACATCTTTATATTATTTCTGTGACGACGGTGGCTCTGCCACCTGATTTTTTATATTTTTAGACGATCCCTCTGAAACCTAATATTTCTCCATGATAAAAAGTATCTTATATGTTAATCCAGGTAACAAACTATATGTGTGTTAAATCACATCCAAATCTATTCAGCTGTTTTTGAGTGATTGAGTAACAAAGATTCAAACATACTCGTACAAACTCGCATTTAAAATATTTTTAGGATATTAGGATATTGCAATAGCACAATTCGTAAGTACCTATTGAAATTTGACTGATAGAAGATACTTAGAATTGTGTTAGCTTAACATTTTTTTTGTATAATTAAACTAAAGCTTTTACCTATAATAATTGTATTTTACATAGTGTTTTAAATGTAGAAGAAGTTTAATGAATGCAACCGACATTAGTATTGATAGATTGTCGTGCGCAGGCGCGTATTGTGTAGGCAACAAAATAGGCGCGAAACACATACCTGTCACGAGGTCGTCGCTTACAAAATAAGTGTATGCACTTCACTTGTTGTCCTTAGTTCCAGTGCATAATATTTCATTTTATTTTGTAACACTATGAGCCTCTTTCACCATGTGTCAAGTAGGCCATTTAAAGTCACCAGTAACCGGAAATGAAGACGATGATATACCTTTGTTTGTACAGTAAAAGTCACAAACATTAAAAAGAAAATAATAAAAAAAATCACGTATCGAAGGAATTTTTTTTTACGTTGTCAAGGTAGCGCTTGGCCGCGATCTCACTTGATGTAAGGTGCAGATGCGGCCGAAGGTGGACCACGCTTACCTAGTAGGTGCCCATTTACCCTTGACTTGAAGACCCCGAGGTTGTAATTTTGTGGGAACACAGACGCGGGCAGTGAGTTCCACTCCCTAAACAGTAAACAGTAAACCGAGTGCATAATTTAATAAAACATAATATTATTTCTAAAAATTACTAATCAACACTTTACTTGTAGTTGGTGAAAGAGGCCCTATATGAATTGTGTATGAAGGTTAAGGTCAATCGTCGACGACTCCCACAGTCCACGTGTGGCTCGCTCGGTGAAGTGACTTATTACCTGGAATACCCACTAAAATCCCCCCGGATTCCACCATCAGCAGTGATGTGTGGGTCCCAAATCACAGCGAGGCCTTATCCTCGAATTCCCACACACCGCTACTTAATTGAGACACATTTCTAATTAAGACACATTTCTAATTAAGTGTCATCTTATTAATTTTATAAATGCGAAAGTTAAGGAAGAAGGATATATATGGATAATGGATGATCGTCAAAAATTAAAAAAATAATCTGAGGGCGGCGCCACCGTCGTCAGCGATAAAGATGTCAGGCGATATATTACACAATATATTTTCTCATTTTTCAACGCGGAGGAAGTCGCGAGCTCCAGCTACTTGTTCATAATAAGTAACAGCGATAAAGATATATACTCATTATAATTATTTTCTCAGGTTTACTATTTTTATTTTCCAACGCTAACGAAGTCGCGGGCACCAGCTAGTTACAAAAAAATACTATTACAACAGACTTGTTCAGAATTAAATTTTATCCCACAAGTTACATGGTTCATACATTAGAAACAAGGCAACCAGTTTTTTTGCACGAACGGTTTACTAACTTTTTGTAGAGAACCGACGATGCTAAGTGTGAGTCATTGTTCGATACCTTCGGCAAATTATTGGCAAATAATTTATTATTAATTATACCCAAAACAGTCAAATGACGGCTTAGTATTTTGTCAAGACCTTATTTTGACTAAAATTGAGGTCAAATATCATAAAATGTGCCATGTTTAAAGGATGAATTGAATTCAAACCAAAAATATAAATATGCACTAAAATGTTGTGTAGTTGTTTGGAATTTCCATACAAATGACATATATTTTTTTATATCAAAAATATACCTAATAAAATCTATATCTTCTCTTTACCTAGTATTATAAAAAGTTCTATATGTTAATCCAGTTAATAAACTATCTGAGAGCCAAATTTCATCAAAACAGTTCAGCCGTTTTTGCGTTATTGAGGAACAGACATAACATATGCAAACTTTTGCATTTATATATAATACATTAGTATGTCGTTCATGCATAGTCATTAATAGTCACTAGTTATGACATTACATAATAAGATTCACTTAAATCAAAATCAATATACAGACAAAGGCAATACCTCGCCTATTGACCTAGAACCTATGCATCAGACTTCATTATTATGTACACAGTTTGTTGAACACAGAACAATCCATCACCATAAGTACGAGATTCTTTTAAACTGTAATGAACTTTATAGCTAAGTGGTAGAGTTAATAATTCTGTAATATAAGATCATTTTGTTATGGGTATACGAGTATATAGACAGTCATCTTCATCACACTAGCAAACACAATGATGTCATTTGGTAACGCCTACGAAGACTTCGTTGGCTTTTTCGTGTAGTTTTGATTCACTCTTTTAAAAAATATATGAATTCGACATTGTAATCGTAAGACATTATTATTTTTAATGAAAACTAAAACTTAAGAAGGCACTTTCCAACTATATAAAGACTTTTTTTGGCTACTAAAACTTTTTCTTTCACCTAAACGCTGTACAAAGTTAACATTAATTGCTTTAAAGAAGTTTTGTTATATCATATTATGTTTTGTTATATAGTTGATATAACTTGATGGGAGGTGGTTTCCGTCGCCTAAGGACACAAGCAACACCAGGAGGTGTGCTAGTGCGCTGCCTACCCTGGGGGACAGCTCGCTTGAAAAATATTGTAGTTAGGTGGAAACACCTCAGAATACATTTATAAAACATAAAATCCCATTACTATAATCCAGTGAAATACTATATATGACAAAAAAAACTAATTTAATTTTTTGGCTTTTATAGCCCCAATGCTCTCACTGCATTGCATTGGGGCTATAATATATAAAAAATATATGGGCTACGAATTTTACCCTAAATCGCAGTCATTCTTGTTACGAGCTTGTTACATAATGCTTTCAAAATGTTTTCGTTACTTTAAGATAAAATAAATAAATAAAATAATCCTAAATAAATATGGTAACCAAGTTCATAATTTTTTGATCCTTATCAATATGTTTTCTAATATCCACTTTGTCAATTGTTGCAGTGAAATAATACGAGTGAACGAGTCTCCGAGTGCAGAAACACGAACAAACGACGTTGTGCGCACCACGAGAGAGCGGTGAGTCATCTTTGACAGCATAGTGGCTTTTTGTTATATGTACATAGAGCTGCGCAGACGAATCGTTTTCCAACAACCAGTTAACGCCACACAAGTTGACTGGACACTGTGTCTGACTGTGGCGTCTTTAAACGAAATTATTTTTAACTAGTGTTCACTCACTAATCGAAATTCCACAATAATCAATTCGAAATCATCGGCGGATAAAACAAAATTAACTGCTTCCAATTTTTTTTTTATTCATAGCACTAAATATGGCCTCTAGTTAAGTACGTACTAAATAAAAAGAATTTAAAATCGGTCAAACAAATGAGAAAAAATTAAGTACTGAACTGAACTTTTTTGTCTACCTATTTATATGGAAACTAAGAGACTCGTCCTCGGTTTTGCAAATACTTATTCAATTATTACTCGTTTATAGCGTAAGTCTAACTACTTATGAAAAGCGTATCGAAATTATTTGCGCAGTTGAAAAGTAAGTAAAGTAACAGACAGAAGACGAATAGTGACTTTAATAAATATTTTTATATAATTAATGATAGTTATTGATATGGTTTGTTCCTATATAAGTAATCAAGATCTTACATTTTTATGAATTCTATTGAAAAGGCCGATAAGTAACTGAAGCAGTAATGCTGTAAAAAAAATTAAACAAAACATTTTAATTAACATACAAAGTGAGTTAATTGTTGTAACGTGTGTGTAGGTATTATTATTGGTTACATTCATTTTCAGTAAAACCTAACGTTTGTTAAACCGGTCGCATTAAATTGGAGTACTTCAACACCGCACGGATAAGCGACAGGCGATGCGCGCGAGTTGAACTGAATTTTGTACTTCAGTTAAAAAAAACTGTTTTTTATTGATAAGTGTGTACTTGAATAAAAACAAGGTCTATTAGCAACAGCAGGTATTTAGTAAAATATTTTTTAGTCTAGTCTAGCAACAAGCTCGACACCAAACTGCAGTTTGGTTAGCGAATAAGAGAAACTGCAAATACCTACAAAACTCAATGCAAGCGTCTAGCCACACCTCACTTTCATCATATTTCCTATTCTTATGATCGAAGAGCTCAGTGGCTATTAAATGCAACTGTTTTGGAAAAGTTGCCATTTTTTTTAAATACATTTAAATTAAGAATGGAAAGCACGTTTTTTCCCATCGTATTTTGCGTTAAATAGTTCTAAAAATATGAGACGATGCTAACAAATAACAATTCCATGATTTTTTTCAGTTATTTTATTATTCACAAGCGAATTTTCATGTTTTCTAAAACACTCGTGCTATGCCTATCTGTATTTCTGAAGTATTTTAGGAACACATAAGCTATTAGGATAACTGATAGACTGACTGGCAAGCTAACTGTCATACACTGAATACTGAATAAAATTACCTATTTAAAACAGTTACTTTTTACGCTTATCTCTCTGGCTATTACCTACTAACTACTCATTTCGGGATTACATGGGTTCAATGAGTAAATGGCACACTCATCTACATTAAATATCTAAAAGTTAATTAGGCATTAAAATTACAAATCATGGAAATTATTATATGGAAATATTCCGCCTGTTCCATCTATGTATCCCCATTATTTTTGCTATTTATTTCTACCGATGGGAATGCATGGAAATTAGTTATCCATATATCCCTACTGTGTATGTAAATGTACAATCAAAATAAATCTGTAATTGCTATTGAATTTAATAAGTATTAGTGACCCGCTCCCGTATTTGCACGGATGCAATTTTCTTCTGCAAATTATATATGTGAAAACTGTATTAAAATCCGTTGGGTGTTATAGAAGTAATTAGTGCAGAACAGACAGACTTTTTTATAATGCGTATAGATATAGATATAGTATTAATTCATTCGGAAGGAGTTTTCTTCAACCGTTGCGTGGTATTGAAGACGCTCTATTCTATTTATAAAATTATTTGATCATCGATCGACACATGTTTATGACAAAATCCAATATAGTTGGATATGTACCAGAAATGTAAACCCTTTTCTTTTAAGAACTTCGATTCTATAATATAAATAAATAATTAAATATGATCTAACTAAATATAGACAGGTAGGTATATGTCTGTCTACAACAAATATTTCGCACACAACTTAAACTTGGTTGATCAAACAAGTCGCCTCTTAGTCAGTTGTTTGTCAAAGCATTTTGAAGGTAAACTTACATCGCAGACATCCTTTGAATAGGTAAATCCTTTCGTAATACATTTTCTATATTGCAAATGCGCTAAGCATGCATTTATAGCACTACTAGCTGGTGCCCGCGAGTTCGTCTGCGTTAAAAAATTAAAAATATATAAGCAATATTAACGTTTGACCCCTTGTTTCTATAACCCAAGTGTTAGTTTTTTTATTTCATTTTAGATAATCTCTAGGGAACAGTACTTTTTTTGGATGAAAGGTACCCTATGTCCTTTCCTGTATCCCTGACAACATGTATGCAAAATTTCATGATGGTCGGTTATGTTAACTACATGCATACAAAAATGTTTTGAATTTGAATTTGAATTTGACCATCATAAAATTTTGCGGAAAAAAGAATTGTTCCCTAGAGATTATCTAAAATAAAATAAAAAAACTAAAGCTAGTAATGAATATATTCTAAGTGTGGCTCGAAGTCCGCTTTGTTTCCAGTTAGGAATGGCCAAATAATAATGCATTTTAATATTTTGTTTCAGATTAAAAGGTTCACAAACCTCTCAGACGAAACGATTCGAGATTGACGCCTAAGAAGTGGACACTTCGCGGCCCCTCGAAAATTGTATAAAGAAATCGCTCCGTGACTGTCAGGCACCAAAATTATCCTGCACTGCTCATTTTTAGTCGTATTGTAAAAAAAAACGAACAAAAAAAACACGAAAAGAATACCCTCTATCAGTGGCCACGATAGAAGGGCTTTTGAATAATACTTACTGCATTATTCAAATTAATTTATATATGCATATAATATATAAACCGGTGAATATTGATCTCTAACGTGACGTCACCTCTTTATAACTTGTGATTAATTTATGTAATAAAGCTTTCTTTTGTTCAACGCGAACATTTTAACTTAAACTGTGTTTCGTTAGTTCAATGTTGTTTAATGTGTACTTGAAAAAAAATTGTAAATACATAAAAAGTATTTTTTTTAACCAGTATACATACTTGTGAGAATTCATTAAAGTAACTGTAATACTAGTCAATTTATCTAGTGTATTTAATTTATAAATATAATAATAATATTTAATCGTGTAATTTATTAAAAGTTAACGAAATATTAGAATTCGTACGATAAAACGGTTGCAATAAAAATTGTTTAAAAAATAATTATAACGCTAAATGCCAGAGCGCGTTAATTGCCAAAGAGAAAATTCGAACACGCGAAGGTAAAAACGCGGGAAATAAAACATTAATTCGTTATAGTAGTTTTCTTGTAAACTTAACGATGAGCAACAAGATGCAAACCCAAATGGGAGTTGGCAACCAGCTGCAGAGAAGTTACAGAATGCAGGATTTCGCAACGCCTGGAGTCATCATGAGGGAGCGAAGCTTCGTACGTCCGCAATCGCATCACAATATGCATCATAACCAGGTAATTTATATTTATATTGGTTGGGTGTTAAACTGAAATACTGACAAGCTACAATCACTAAACAGAGGTTAATAATAATGGCATTTGTGTAGCATTGGTGAATTGTTATGATTGGTTGCTTGCGTAAACCACTGTAAATGAAATGCTACTATGTTACTGACCGACACTGTCTATGTATAGAGTTGGTGCTCTATTCTCTATGAACTAGACTAAACAAAAATAATAAAAAAAAATGTCGTTCAATTTAACGATTGTCAAAATTGTCAAACTAAACGTCGTATTAGTTTTTAGACAATTAAAATATTCTAACACATCCAATTTCTCGTCGACAACCAGGCAACTACTTAATGAGAATAGACAATGACATGATGCTTATATCTAGATAAGGCCCATATTCATATACTGAGAAAAATGTTGTTTGTTTGATAAAAAAGCATATAGGGTAGGTCACACTTAAGATAAAAGATTTTTCCTTTTACAAAATGCTTTTATGCTTTTAGTCAGTATGCAATTTTTTCTTTAAAGTATCATCTAAAGAAACCATAATTTTTTGAAAAATATTGAAATATATTTGGTAAGTATTAAGGTATTTAAAATAATTTAATACGATGTCCCTCTCGTATGATATGACGTTAATATGATATCGTAATTTGAAAGCTAATATTACCATACTACTTCCTTTTTTACATCATTGAGTAAATTTTTTTTATATTTTAACTTATAACGTTTCAGTGAATTTAGCAGGGTTAGTCCAACTAGGTCTACTATTAGTTCTACGATAGAACAGATTGGACAGATTAGACTCGAATAATTTTAATGGAGGTAGGAATCATACTAAAGGAATTTAGCAACTGACTATAAATATTTCCTAAAGAAAAATCTAACCCAAATTTTTACAGAACAAGACACTCACCTAACAAAGTAATCAAGGTATGCCTGTCTTGATAACTTTCATAAAAAATGAACAAGAATTGATTGTTAATTTTGCAATTATTAAGGCAGTGAGGTCGACTAGCTGTTAGACATCGTGGGTGCACATACGCCTACATTGAAATGCTATTTAAAATCATTTTCAATGACATTTAAATTGAAATTATTACCACTATAAAAAAGGGTTAACAGCTTTCGCTTAAAAATGGATAATTCAGTTATTCAATTATGACCAATTACTACTAACAACTCGGTTAAATATAATCAATAGATACGGATAATCTATACTCGTATAGGCGGGCTAAAAAACTGACTAAACGTTATAATATTGAAAGTTGACTACTCCCCAGCCAGTTCTGTAGTTCTGTGTATTATAGAAGAGTTACAGGACAAGTTTTCAGCTTGCCTCTACCATCTACTATATATAATATATTTAAGTACTACAAATTGTTTCTGCAGTGATAAGACGACTAATAAACTATTAGAAATCTATATATTTTTATTTTATAAAAACATAAAGTAAGGCTTGATGGCCTGAAAATTATCTCTCAATCTCAATCTAGAGGAATCAACCAAGATTCTTCATTTCTCTATTATCGATTGTAGGTAAAGTCAGATGTCAACTACGTAGTATTTGTATTTCTATACATTTACAATTTTTTGTATGTGTAGCATTGCATCATATTTGCTAAATGTCCTCGGACGTAAAAACGCGCGAAAAGGCCAGTCTAGACTTTTATAATGCTAATTTTTATAATATGTATGAATGAATACATACTTACATACACATGCCCGAAAACATCGGTGTCGGAATATCTTACGTCGGTTTTTTTATTTAATTAAATGTATTTACGTATTTTTTATTCTGTAAATTTAATTATTAAAATGACCAATTTCAATTATTAAAATAAACACAACTAAACACATTCATTAGCAAATAAAAATTAATTAGAATAGTGTTTTGTAAGTTTTAACATTTTTCTCCGTTTCGAGAAAAGCGAGTGTTGCCTTCATAAAAATGTAGGCATAGCATGACATTTCAAGAAAAGAGGTCGAAAATTTTCCACACATTGTTAGGCTACAAATTTGACCAAATATTACTAGTTTGAGACTAGTGTTAATAGTTACAAAATTAATTTTGTCAAAACATTTAGTTTTAATAGTTAATTGTGCAATGGAGTTATTTGGATTCAAAAATATTTACACTTTTTAGATTTATTTTTTAATCTAATAAATGATAAGATTACGAAGGTCTAATAAACTAATAAGTATATTTATAAGTTTTTTTTTAACAAAAAAGTAAAGCTGTAAATTATCAGCCCCAAAAATGGTCACCCTCCTTAGAATTGCATGTTTATTTAGTATCTAAATGGTTATAGTGCATAAATATGACCTTGATATTTTTTTGCATGTAAACAAATTTCTGCATTACTCATGAAATCCGTATTATATTTGTCGATGATACCGATTTCTAAATCGCCGAAAATAAATCGTGACAGTCCATCAGGCATTATTACGCCAACACAGTCATGCTTTCGCGAATCGCGTTTTTTTTTTAACAACAATTTCTTTTTCCAGTTCTCAAACAACGGAAAACGAAGGAGTATGATTTTGACGAACTCAAAGGGAAAGCCGACGTTGGAAATATATAGGCCACCAGGTATGCAATTATTTCATTATTAACTAGGTGATCAATGGTAATTTCCCTGTCAATTCATATAAAAATAGCGTCCAAATTTCCGATCATTTCCGTCGATTTCCCAAAAATTTTCTTTCACACAAACCTTGTCCTGATAATTACGAATACAACAAAAAAATGTCAACAAAATCTCTCGTACCGTTCTAGAGTGATGCTCCGTCATACATATCGCTGCTTAAATTCAAAAGTACCACAAATCAAAATTACACTTTTTTACAGGAGAGCTAATCGACAAAAAATTAAATTATTTTTTTCTAATTTTTTCTTATTAGATATATATCAAATATATGCATTTTATACAACGTTAGAAGCGTATTTTTAAGTAGCATTAAATGTTTTAAGTATTTTTATAATAAACTGAATACTAGAGGAGATATAAGCATAATTATGTTACTTTTGAATATAAAAAAAATGATCAAAATATACTAAATATGGAATAAAACAACCATAAATCTTTCTGCAACATACACTATGAAGGATTTTGAAATTTTTTGATTTGTGATACTTTTGAATTTAAGCAGCGATATATTTAGATTTTCAATATTCAAAACAAAAAGGTTGTAATGTACATAACTGGCCGCACGTAGAATGCTTGGCTGACTGGCGTCACTACGCGAAATTGGGCGCCAAACTTTAAAAATAAACAAACTTCAAATTTGGAGCGAGTCGACAGTCTCATGTTTGTTGCGGCGAATCGCGTTTGTCAAAACGTTTGTTGATGTTCGTTTAATGTGAGTTTTAAGTGAATAAATGATGTCCAAGTGCATAGTGAATCAGTCTGTAAATCAGACGGTGCCAGTTGCCCCTGTGGCTACCGCTGTGCCATCGACCACAGTGGTCCCAGCGACCCCTGTTACAGTATCTTCTGTCCCGGTAGCCGTATCGGTGACTACAGTTGTAACTCCTGCTGCACAGATTCAAACAACCTCAGAAGCTTCAGGTTTGTTTGGGAAGCTAGTCTTAAATGTGTCATTCAAAAAACAAACCTTTATTGAATGTGTTTATACTTTCCATAGCATACTTTTTAATCGAATAATATTGTATAAGTATTTATATTATGGCATTACACATAACCTGATCTACCTATCGGGCGGCAGTAAAATTCACACTCCTTAGGATTCGGTTCACATAATCTAGATTACTGAATGACATGGTTAACAATCATAACAAATAGTATAAAATGTAAATTGTCATGTTAGGCAGACCAGAATACCTGAATTTAAACTGTATTAGTCAGTATTGCATAGTATCGCTGTTATAGAAACGATGTCGCTGTATTACTACGATACACTAAGCAAAAAGTGTGCTTTAGTATGTTAGTTTATCCTGAATTTGCAATTTTTTTTTGCAAATTAAGTATATACACAAACCTTCTTCGTTGTAAAGATCCTTTCCTAAGTTGACACTTGTCGGCAGTAACGATCTCTTACAAAAAAAAAACCACTTTGAAGGAGTTTTTCGGTAAGTGTGTCTGCAACTCCTGTGGCGTTGCTTGTGTTGATGATCATTAACCCAAGCACTACCAAGACCACAATACCAAGACCATTAACATTTTAGAAATTTTATGAACCATGTCGTTCAGTATTCTAGCTAGACTATGTGAATCAAAACCCTCTACTGAAGACCACCGTGAAATGTATATCCTCTAAAAAAATGTATAATAATATACTGTTTTTTGAGAATATTAATGGTACAAGCTTGATTGTTTGATGAAAGTTTCGCCATGAATCCAATTAACCGTATCGGAACGCGAATACCGCGTACTTATTACATACAAAATAATCGTATGATCTACACTGCGTTAAACCCAATAACAAATTATCGTAATTTATTTCACGATAATGTTAGGCTTTCGTATCGTACGGTTTCTCTTCCTGTTGTATCAAGGACAACTTAGAACTTAGAAATTTTTACAATTGTGTTTTTTTTTTCTTTATTCAATGTGTGAAGGACCGGATAAATATCCATGAAGATATTTCCCGTCTATATGCCATCGATGCCTCTATATACTATAAGGTAGGAAGCCATAATGAAGGACGAGGAATAAAGAAATAAGGAATGAAGATTGAAGGACTATAAGGGAGGTCGCTCATTGACTACTATCGCTATAATCGATAGTAGCTCAGCGATAGTTGCTGAAGCGACCATCCGCACATACACTGTCCTGTCGTACACGATAGAACTGTTGCATAAGCGACTAATCCGTCGCTAGTCGCGACTAATCTATATCAATCTATAATAAATAAATATTATAAAATAAATTCGCTGTCTGCCAGCCAATTCGCAACAGATTTCGATATAGTTTTCACTAATGGAAAGAGCAAATAACGAGGCAGGTTTGTTTGCAGAAACAAATTGAATCAGTTCGAAGCCGGGGCGTCACTAGACTATACTTAAATATATAATTAAAAATTAGTTTAATTATTGAGTTGTTCTTTATTTTAGTAAACAATATAAGTAATAGAGAATATAGGATATCTAGAGCATATTATAGCCAATCAAGAGATATCTCTGAATGCTTTCGTAATTATATATAACTATAGTGTTTTCTACTATAAAATCTCTTTTCGTACCTATGTTTAGTACATAGTATACACACATAATATGCACATTCTGCTTTGTCTTTTCTGTTAATTGTCAAAGGTCACGAAACATTTCATTTCTTTGTCTCCAAGTCCTTGTCTCTTGAGTCTTATAAGTATTCTATGCCATTCAGCACTACAACTCTCTTCCTATCTTGTTCTCTTGACTGGTACGTTGACCGCCAGGTGTCCGCACAGACGGAGTGGCAGCCGGCGCGGGCGCACCCAACACTTCCGCAATGTCGTCGAGCAACAAACTCAATGTCCACGCCAAGGAATTCACCATGGCCAAGCCTGCTGACCTGCAGAATAGGTGAGTTCTTAATAATTTTCAATATTTTATCTATATGATGTGTACCTACTGTGGGTATTTTTGTAGGGAGGGTAACCCAAGACCCCCTTGTCAGAAAGGCGAAAGTCAGGCTGGAAAATTATGGGGGAGGTTAAAACATTTCTGTTTTATCGGATCAATTTAACATTTCTGTCTACCAAGTATATTTACTCTATGACCAAGTCTACAAATAAAATTTAACAGTTATTAACACTAGTAGCGCTGAAACGAAGATTTTAGGAACTCCGACCGATGTAATTCCAAAAATACACCCAAATTATTTGTAGCCGGAAATGCAATGGAAACTTTAGGTATACAATATAGTGAAATTTCCTCGTTGACGTCTCTTCTATGTGGCCTTGTAAAGTTTCACATCAAGAACGGTTGTAATCGGCGTCGTTGGCGCCGGTCCAAATGTAGCAAAACAAAAATCGTATGAGTACCTAGCTCTGTATGTGATGCGCACACCGGTAATGTCTGTCTGCGCGTAGGTGCGTGGATGGTGTATTACAGGTGTAACAAACTAGCGGGCCGCATGCGGGGCTCGATTCCAATTTGATAAGAGTCCAATAACATTGCGTCCAATAGGAAATTATTTAAGGAACTAATTTCATAATTTCCATTTCTAAACTTTTGGACAAATATATAAATTAAAATATTCAAAGACGGACACAAAATACACACAAGAAAAGTACCAATAAGTAAAGTTATAGTCATCGTCTTTCTAACCCCATCGACTTTAGGTGCCAGTGCCTTGCTTCTATCGAATGGACACCCAACTCGGCATGACCTGTGCCGTATATTTAATTGTAAAAACATCTCTATTATGATTGAATTCAATTTCGATACCAAGTGGACGTGGAAGCATAATCTGTAACCAGTTCTCAAATATTTTTTAATTTATGATTTATTTTAAATCTATCATCATGTCTTGTAAAAATTTGACGCATTTCGAATTTAATATTGAGCGAGCGCTATTGAATGGCGATTTTTTGATATGGAAAAGGATAAAATGGGAGATTATAGGATGAAGTTAAAAGAAGTCAAGATACAATTGGAGAACAGCGACGAGATCAGGAACTTGCTTTAGGTAATTACAATAACCAGTATCAAAATGTCCAACGTATTAAAACTGTTTTTCCGTCGAATATGTGCCGAAGCCTTAAAACGCTTGACAGATTCAAGTCATTTAAAAGTTTTGCGACCCACTCGCGACTAGGAGTTTGATGTCACTGATGTAGTATCAATTGAGTTTTTGTTATCACTTTGTTCTGTGTCACGGTACTGCGGTGACGTGACGTGAAAACGCCCGCGCCAAAACAGGCGGACACAGCGAGACTCAGCGCAGGCCAGTGACGCCGCCACCTCACCTCCTCGCATGCCCCTTGTCCGCTTGCGCGCCGTTTCGCATCGCAGTGAGCGCACGCGCCGGGAGACGCTAGGAGTTCCCGATCGCTGGCAAATAGACCAGCGCAATCACTTCGATAAATACGAACGCAACCGAACGAAATTAAATCTTACGAGACCGGATTTAAGTGCAAATTTCCAAATCAAACTATTTCTTATTTGAATTTTACAGTTCGATTTGGTCGATTGAGCTATTAATAAGTATAGTGTATTTATACTTAAAATTAAAACGTAATTAATTTCGCGTCAAGCGTGTGCAGATTGCCAAATTTGCATTAGAATTTGTACGTGGGTCCATATTGTTATGTTATAGGTATGATAAAAGTTTATTGTCTTAAATAAATGTGCCAGTGAAGTGTGCTAGTAGGTACATATTTGTTTTGATTGAATCGTCTAAAAATTTAGTTATAGTTGCAAATTGTATCTGTGACAATGGTTCGAGGAAGATATTCCACGTCTGATATGTAAGTGAAAATATGTTTATTAAATTATTTTAATAAGGAATTTAGTATAGTAGATACATTTTGGATCTATATCTATGGTGTAACGTAGGTACACATCGAGTTAAGGGGTTCCAAATTTATTTTTGTGAATAACTTTAGTGATATTAACTGTGGTGGTTAAATTGCGGGCACACTGCGATTACCAGTCATTCGGGCAGCCTGTCTGGTGGCAGTAACCACCCCCTTACAGAATACCCAAGCTGTTGTGTTTCGTATAACTCTGGTTTCGGTGAGTAAGGGATGCTATTTTTGAAAAAAAAAAATCTAACCTCAAAATTGCAACATATTTTTTGCCAAATGTACATAGTATTCTAGGTGCGTTCATACACATAATTATGTATTATAATGTTATTTTTGGTAGCTCTTTCCAAAACTATGGTATCGTAACATCAACAATTGCAGAGTCCACTTTGCTCTACCATTTTAATAATTAAAAATGCTACTACTGTGGCGACAAATTAATGCGTTGCTTATGTGCTTGCGCCCTATGACTGTGCTATGACCGCTGTCCGGCAAGTAGGATGCAAGTCAGCAAATTTCGCTTGATACCGTGTGCACCTTTTAAACACAATTATTTTAACGATTATTATTATTTATGACGCAATGTAATTTTACTACATTTTTAAAATTATCACTATCACAATCACGCAATTTATCACGTCAGTCACCAATTTGAGAGTGACTATTTAGACCCCCCCCCCCCCCCAATACAAAAAAGAAAATTATTAAAAAAAAAACAAAGGCTCCGCAAAATTTAACCACCACAGTTACTTGTCGACTGTCGTCTATTCATCACAGCTATTCACAAAAAAAGAAATCGGGAGCCCTAAACTCATAGAATTAGAAATTTTTACTACTGAATTCCTACTTCAATGTCTAAACTCGATATACTAACGGAAAGTCTTCATTTTGATTTTTAAAAGCATCGCACATAGAGTTATTGTTCACAGTAAAATATAGATATATCTTCAGGTCGTCAACTTATGGCCTGACAATCTAGAACAGGAAAATATGTAGAAATAATCTTATCTTGCTGAAAAATTAAATAAAGACACTGGGACATACATATTTTTGTTCAATTTTCGTTGATTTGATAAAAAGATGTGTGAATTTAAAAATTTTGAAAATAGAGCTAACGGATATATTCAGGTAGGTACGAAATTGTGTAATTTTTTTTTATAATTTCAATAATTGCAAGGTAGAAAGAAATTTATTTTACCCGTATTTCGCAATGGCCAGAATCGCTAATCAGTTATAAATTGATATTTGAATGTTAAACAAGTTTATTCCATTCTAAAGATTGCCTTTGTTTATTTGTTTCACTCTGACTTTACTGACAAATGTTTGTAATGCAAATATTATGTTTAGAAAAGCGCATTGTTTTTCTTTTTGTTAACAAAAGCAATTGTTACTTTTTTAATAATATACTTAAATTGATGCTTTTTATAGAAAACCTTAAATTAGTCGTAAGAATACGTAAATATGAAGTTTCCAATAGATTAGATGACGTAACATTATAAAATAACGCCATACATTACAAACATACAAATCTTCTCTCTTCATAATATTATATGGTATAGATAATTATTCAATTGTGTCGTTTGTTTGGTGCTTGTGCGTCATTTGGAAACTAAAGGAAGGATCTTAATTTGTCGCATTGTCACTCGTTGTTAAGTTGATTCAAGGTCACTGCTCGCTTTTCTGTGCCTCCTTTATAATGTGTTTATTTATTTATCGTTTTTATCTCTTCTTTACCAGTGTAAAACCTTTGCGTTTAATAGTTTGTTGTAAATGTTTGTTTTTCTCGAGATATAAGTAAATGTTCATATTTGATTGCCACACTGACTTTGTTAGAGCTAATCTCATTATTTATGAGCTGTCTTGTTCGTTTTAAGTATTGTATTTGTTTTAGTCAAAAATTAATAAATAATCAATTTATCGCCAGTAGAAGTTGAAGATTTTTATTATGACGTCATAATCTTTATTAGGTTTTATATATAATCCATACATCCCAAATATTATTGGGTTTTATATATATCCCAAATCTTTTCAATGTTCGAGTGAATATGCATCTTCTGGGTGAGCTCGCCTCATCATAGACCTCATCTTCGCTGCACGGCTAGATGCTGGCCAAGAGCAAATCTATCTTTCATAAAAAAATTATGTTTCTATATATATTTTGACTTTGGCTATCAAATCCGTCCAAACACTGGACATTGTGAACTTAGACTCTGGACTAATTGCTTAGTTTGCAGGCTGTTCATATTGTCCAGTGCTGCATCAATTCTAGAAAGTCTAGTGTCCCATAACTTTTAGTTTGTCAGTTTTCAATTATTGTAAAAATAAAGGTCCACAGAGCCTAGACATATTGAGACAATGTATATTGTGAACCTGAACGATCGAATCTATTGCCGAATTACAATGACATCTTTGTAGTGGTGTAAGTTGAAGGGCGAACTTTATATTGTTATTGAAAGGCAAACCAATAATTTTATATATCTACCTAATGTATTTATGATGGTTGAAGTATTTAACTAAAAAGACGGTGTAAATTGATACATATTTCTTAAAATAACTATGTTTGTGTGAGTCGGCGTCGTAAGTACCCCCTTAACTCGATAAGTAGGTAATCACATAACTTAATTAGCGTTGCCAATTGCGGTGTGTCTGAGCGAAAAGATTAAATTTTGTTATATTTATACTTCATACAGATATTATGAACGGTTATTTTTATTATAACTATACCTAGGTTCATATTATCTTTGTTTATATATCCAGCTAGCGACCAGCTCCCGAATTTGCACGGATGCAATTTTTTTCTGCAAATTAAATATGCATATCCTCGTTTATCGCTTTTAATTGGGTGGTTTATGAGAAGTTAGCGGAGAAACAGAGAGCGACTTCATTTTATAATATTAATGTATAAATCATAATGATATTATAAAAGCCAGTTTGTGATCATTTGTGGATGTTTGTTACTCTTTCACGCAAAAAAGGCTCAACGGATATGGATGTTTGGGCACACACATATTTTATTACCTGGATTAATATATAGGATACTTTTTATCGTCTAAAATTATAAAATATTGGGCACCACCGTCGTTATATCGATAAAGATATGTGTGATTATTATTGTTATTCCCTTTTTTTATTGTTGTTATTAAGTAGTAGATGCATAAGTATTTATTTTCGACTCATTACTCGTCCTGAGTATTGAATGTAGGCCCAGTTTTCTCTCGTCGCCCCACCGCCACCGGTCGACGGTCATTCGGCGGCCATATCGTTGCAGCACACCTCATTATTCTATCAGTGTAATGACCTAGCCAGGACACGTCATCGAATTAAACAGTCGTCGGAATTTGACGCGAATGTTACCAACATAGTGTAGTGTGCCATCTTTTTTGGCCATATACTGACAGATGTGTCATTGTTGGAGACTAACTTTAATAGTTTAACACTTTTTTTATATCAATATTTATATGTAAATAATTTCAATGTAATATAATCTCTACATGCACGCGGTATACTATAATATTTATATGCAAAAAAAAAAAATAACATTAATGTGTAGGTACACAAGCTAAAATAAAACATGCAATTTGTATTTATTATCTAGATACTTACTTGTATAATTTGTACATTATTACGTTGGTTATCCATATAATAAAGTAAAACAGTACTTATAATAAAAATATGACCGTCCGATTGTTTATTGTCTAAACTTAAATGCAAAATTCAAGCAAAAGTTTGTTATGACTGCGAGGCGTGAGAACTTACTTTCGCTTTGGCTATACTCTATACATTTCAAAGCAATTGAAACTGTATTTGTAGCTATTGATAAAGACGTGTTTCTTTATCACTCATTACGGTCGACGAAGGAAAAGTAGTTGAAAGTATGACAAACTAATTTCTTTAAGTACATAATGTTTCCAATTTCGGCTTATACATGCACGAAATTTATTCTGATTTTTTAGTACTTATATCTACGTACATATTTTTTTTATATTTTAGAAATTTAGACGATTCCTCGAGAATCTAACATAATGTATGTAGGTATTAATTAAAAGTAGGTTACCTATCCTAAGTATATGTTTATCCAAGTAACTATCTGTGTGCCGAATTACATACAAATCCGTTAATATTTTTGCGTGAAAGAGTAAAAAACACGATAATTAGTTACTCGCAAACTTTCACACTTATAATTAATTAGTAGGATCATTAATTACTGCAAAGAAACCAATGTAATGGTATCTGTCAAATGGATTTTCAGTCACTTGTAATATATCTTTGGCACACGTTTGGGCTAATGGCTAGTAACCCTAGCTGTTAACCAAACGGTCGCGGGTTCGAATCCCGCTAGGGGCAAATGTTTATGTGTTAACATTTTACCTTTGTACCTGAGTCATGGATGTTTTGTATTTATAATATGTATGTATTTACAAAAAAAAAGTAATCTATGTATTTATATCAACTGTCTGGTATCCATAATACAAGCATTACTTGCTTAGTGTGGAACTAGATGGCTGGCCCAGTCCTTCCTTAAGTTGGCCCAGTCGGGAATCGAGCCTGGGACCACTGAGACAGAGCGTTAAAGCAAGCGCCACAAGGGGCTCGTCATGAATGAATTGAAAGTGTACTCGTATATTGAAGTAATGAGTGTTGATTTCAGGCCAGCGATGGGCCTCGGGTACGGCGTGGGCTTGCAGCACTCGCGGTCTGCGGTGCTTCACGCGCAGGTGACGCCTCACTACAGACCTGTGTTGCCACCGCATGCACTGCTCAACAGCACTTCCAGCGGAAACGTGCCGCATGCTGGTGTGAGTATACCTACTCTGGCAGATATTGCTAATTCTACTTCAAATGAGACTTCATGCCGGTGAGGTTCTCTATAGTAGATGTACGATGAAGATCCACTTAAGGTTAGTTTCTAAACTTTAGGGTTTTAAGATAACAGAACACTCGGCAAATCCTTTTTATTTTACGAAATCGGGGGAGCCAAAGTGGCGAATTTACTTTGTGGGTAAACGATGATTATTTTGCATACATAGTCTATAGGATACAGTAAAGTACAATGACCTGCTTTCATCCAGAAAAAGTACAGTTCCCGTGGGAATCTGAAAGTAAAAATATAACGTCTGGCAAAATTATAACATCAACAAAGATTTAAAAAGAATGAAAAAAAAAAGGTTAACATATTTCGCTAGGCCTTATTTTTTTTTAAAGGGGTGCGGAACTGCGGACGTAGTCGCTGGCACCAACTAGTCGCTGATATTTGTTTAAAACTGTTGCAGGGACCACGAGTGCACTTCAAGCTACAACCGCAAGCGATGATACCCGAGAAGAAGAAGTCGCCGCCGTCGTCGCTGTCGAACGGCAACGGGAGGAACGTGCGGCCTCAGTCGTTCACGCCCGGCCTCAAGAGGTCCAAGTCTCTGACGTCGGCGGACGCGCTCGCGAGCGGCATGGCGGCCCTCGGCCTGGCTGCCGACGCCGGCGACCTCGGCACCTTCCCTCCCCAAATTCAAGAGTGCATAGACAAGGCTTTAGAAGGTGATTATCGTACATTTATTTTGCATTGTAATCTGCAATGGCACCAAAAAAACGTTGATACGGTAATAAGTATTTATATTGTGTCTTCTCAAATATCATTGAAGCCGAATGGGTTCAATAGAAATTGACTTAGAACTCATATGTCCAATGGTTGAAATACGAGTAACTACTCGAAATACTAATATTTCGTCACAAATGAGGGCGAAGTGAGTACAGTGGCGATGATGCGATGTCAGCAGAAGCAAGCGTGTAAGTAAAGTATACCAGCTTCGTTCGTTCTTCCCATGTAAGTATTACTGTCTTTTACTGTTTTGTGCATACCATTCTGTCACTATTCTAGTGCATTTCTCATTTTGTTTCTATGCACTTAATCTGAGGTCTAAAGTCTAAAAAACCATTTGGAACATAGGTTTATTTTATGACGTAAGCATTGGCTAAGAAAAGATTTTTGAAAATTTCAATAGTAGTTGATAGTTTTAGTGCCGCATAAAATTATTATCGATGGAGCACTGAAGAGTAGTAGGATTAAAGTAAAGGAGAGTAAGTAATAGCCGTTTGACCGTCAGACCCGAACGCGGTGTGTGCGCGCACGCTGATGGACGCGGTTGGCCACTTAGTGGGTCGCGCGGTGGAGTCTCCCCGCTACGCGCTTCCGGCCGCGCGCCGTTGCATCGCAGTCGTGCAGCGCGAACAGACCGAGACCTTCCTCGAGTCGCTGCTCAACACCTGCCAGCAGTACCACCACGACCGGGAGAAGGTAAGTTACACATGAACCCTTTAACAAGTATACTCGTACATGGGTTGTAGAGCCACTTTCTCTTGTGCTTTTAAGTACAAAAAAAAAAAAATTCTAAAATAGGCTGACAGGTTGATGCTTCACTTGATGGTGGGTGGCTACCATCGCTCATAACAAGCAACGCCACAGGTAGGATAAAAGCCTGCCACATGTAGTAGGCGCTGCTGACTAAGGAATTGGGATAAGACAAGAATTGGGAAGGGATAGGGAAATGGGCTCTAACTCAACACTTGTCTTTACCGGTTGGAACTTAAAACATTATTTTCATTTTCAATTCCATCTAGTTTTTGACCGTTAACTGCTGACTATAGTCGAATACCGTAATGTTGGTTCAGTTGCTGGGTGCCGTGGTGGCCGGCGGGCGGCCGCGATTGATGGCGTTCCTGTCGTTCCTGCTGGAGATGTATTGTCAGCTGCGCCGACGCGCCATCCAGCGACGCGGCGCCAGCGCCCAACCGGGGCAGGTCCTTCTCACGCTCATCTGCAAGTGCTGCGAGGACTGCATCAGGCAGCCCGTGCCGTCCGCCAGTGACGTGAGTCTCTTTCTCATCATAACTAACCCACTCGTGAGAGATCAGATCACAACTCGATATTTAACGTGTAGGTTCATAATTCATCAATGATGATAAGCAGGGGTGTATGTAGGTACCGCAGTAAATAGTCTAGGAAAATTTACTAACAAATCAAAATTTGAATTCCTTAGGAGCATTTTGATATAAGTTTCTTGAATATATTGTAATATTCCTTGAATGTATGGGTGTAAGAAATTTTCGATTCCAACCTGTATAAAGGATAGAATTTTTTTTTTCTCTCAAATTATACAAAAATAGTAAGAATTACAAGAAATAGAGAATTTGGTTTTACATAAAAATGTTTACTTATATAGCTTTTTCTTTTGCTAAAATCAAAATTAACAGAGTTAAGATAGAGTTGATAGGTATTTAAAAAAATCACAGTGAGCTATAAAGTATCCAGCTCTTCGACAAATTTTGATACAGTGACCATCTAGAGCAAGTTATGATAAAGTGACAAGCGAGAATAATAAGATGCTGCGTTATAAAGTAACTAAACGCTTACAGTTTTCCGTAGTTTGTTAGTCTTCTCGAACATAGTCCTGATTTAGTTTAAACATGCCACCGCCATATCGGTAACTGAATTTTGTCAAAATTGATTTTCACTGCCACAAATGATTCAGTATTAACATGACACTTGTTATTTTTCAGACGGAGAATCTGTTCTTCGTACTCACATACATTGGACGTGACTTGGAGTCTCAGCTGCCAGGTGACCTGGAGCGACTTCTGACCGCTGTCCGCGACGCTTTCCTGAACACGGCCGCAGCGCCATCTATCCGCAGAACTCTCCTCCAACTAATAGAACTGCACGCCTCACGTTGGCAACTCCCAGGTTGCGCAGTTCTTTACTATTACCCTTCCTCAAAATAATAGACGAAGATACCTTAGTAACAAAAGTCTAGCCATGCGGTGATTATTAGATTCAATAACAAAGTTTTGGCGCTATCTATAGGCGTGACGTTTCGCGCTTACTCAACATTGCCATGTCGTCAAGGTACACTAAAATTGTACCTAAATGGTTAAAGATTATTTTTTTTTTTTTGTAATATGTTCTTTAATGAATTGCAAATAAAAAAATTAAGAAAGAAGAAAAAAGTTTCTATAAGTTATTTATAACTTACATATCGTGATATGACTATGTATGTTAATGTTGTCAAATTATTTTGAGGATGGGTTTATGGTAGGTGTGTATATAGAAATTTAATTACATGCAAAGTTTACAAGCATTTCTTGTTGAGTGTTTGGGTTCGTATGGTCTTTTTTTTTTTAACACGACCTAGAAGATGGGTTTTGAGACAACGGTCATCATATCGTGTCTTTTTACCAATAACATAGGCTGACTGCCATAAGCTCATAATGTGCCTTTAAACATATTAGAAACATTGTAAACTACTTTTAAGGTATTCCTACCTTTATCTGTAGCATGGAAGAGATAAATAAAAATGCAATGGAAATATAGGCGGGTATATACGAACACTACTGCAAAGTAGTGTTCACAGTGCGCTGTAGAACGGAGCTCCGCTAAAAACATTCGTAATGCCGAATTGTGAGATTATTTCTTGCATAACAAAAAAAATACAACCTCAAGCATTAAACGAGAAAGTAACTGACGCTATTGTCGTATACTGTTACAAAAAAAAAAAAAAAAAAACATAAATTGCATGACATTTGGTGGAGTAGAGCCGTAGTCAAGGTGACACTTGTCTTGTCCTAATACAATATGAGACCTATGGTGGCCTTTCCATCTTTATTTATCTATTCTGCGATATGTATAGTATATAGAATTGTAGACAATTTCGGGAAGGTGAGATTTTTAAATTAAGGTGTTTACCTAGTTTAAGTTTGAACTATATAAATGAGATATGCCTTTAAAGTATTAAAAAGTATGTGTATTATAATTATTATGTAGTTTGATGTAAGACAAATTAACAATGTACAATACTGTACGTGCCTCGCACAGTATTTCTGTGCATGCTAATCTTTGTCGATCACTACCTGTTTAACTCTATTTTGCCATTTTGGTTATTAAGTCTTAACTTTGCTTGCATAGAACTAGATGGCGCTAGTAGTTCTTTGTGTAAAGTGACCATTTATTAGAAAGCAAATTGTAAGTATGTAGATGTGTCGTTTTACATTATTTGAACCCGAATTAAGCTCATCGATTGTTCTTACAATGCGCTCTGGAACTTAGTTGTTATTGTGGGTGAAATTTTTAAAATGTTATCGCATTGAAATTATGCGGGAAAATTCGTACGTAAATTTGTCAAATTTTTTAAATATTTTATTTATATTGTCCGTTATGCTTGTGATATTATTTTTTAAATTTAAGTTATTTAGATTCTGTTAACTTCTGTTCTAACCAAAGACTGTACCGATGGATTTCATGATTAACCTTTTTACGATTCATTATTTTGTTGAAGCTGGACCAAATTTCCTCAAATTCTAATTTTTCATATGCACTAAAAGTATAACAAAAAAAAAATATTTCGTCTTAAAAGCTCTTTGTACTTGTAGTGTATTATGGAAAAGTGTACATTTGAAATTATTTTCAAAATAGAAAAATCTAGGGATTTTTTTGTACATTTTCTGTAGTCTCAATATTAAGTGCGTATGAGAAAATTTCATGTTTAAAACTCGAGATTTAAAGGTATCCGTATACCTAATTGAATGTTTTAAAACTGAAATAGTTCTTCAGTGTATAGATTGTTAGTTGTAGTTACATTATCCATACTTATACATATTGCGTGATCCATTTTTACTACCCAATTTACCGAAAACATTTTAACTGTTTAAAGTATAGGTACCATAATAATTATACATATTATATAAAAAAAAAATTAAAAAGACCATAAACTTTTTCTACTATTAAAATGCATTCGTAGTAATTTAAGTTAATATTATGTTTGTAAAAAATACAAAAAAAAATAACAAAAAAATGTTGCTAACAAAAATGGTGTCTTCTACATACATTAATTTAATCGGATGCGGGCATAACACTGTTATTGTTACCGTTATAATTTTTGTACCTACAATAAAATAATTATAATGTATATGAATAATAGTTTCTTTTTAATCCTATATTGCGATTTTGTGCCTAATTCTGGTAGGCACATTAACCGCTTGGTTTTGTAGTTGTCGTGCTTGGTTTTGTAGACCTGTCAACCGGACGTGCATAATATGTCGATAAATAAAATTGTAAGTATATTGATTAAGATTTTCCAGCGCCTTGCTGGATACGTGTTGGTAAAAATAGTCGCGGCCCTCGTATGTCAAAATAAAAAAAAATCCATATGAATGTTATTTACATTTATTTTCTCGCAATCAAATTTACTTACGACTGATTAATAATTATCAGCCAGAAGGTACAGAAACACAAAAAAAGAGTACCTTTTTCAGGTTTCAGTATCGCGAATTAAATCGTCGTCCTTTCTACTGAATATACAAATAGTCCAAGATTTTTAGCTCAAAAATGGGTTCGATCCGCAAAAAATCCTGCTCTTTGATTTTTCGATTGGATTATGTCAGAGACTGTCTCCCAAGTATAGCCGCCATCTTGAAATTTTTTTCTCTTTCTATTACTTCTGTCTATCTGTCTTTGTCTAATTTATTCGTCAATGCTACAATTCAGGGACCACTTTTTATACATAGAGTCGGTCCTCCTTACCTCTACTCTCCATAACCAGAACAAACACAATCTGTGACATTGGCACAGGTTCAGAATGTCCAGTGTCAGAATGTACTTGGTCGTCAAAAAGAATGCAACCATACGTTGTCGAATTCAGCATGCAAAAACTTGGTGTAGGAGTGTAATATCGATAGCTATGCAGTTTTGTGGTATTCAGCGGCACATGGTTCTATACACAGATAAACGTTGCATTTTTTGCACATAAAGCTAGTGTCAGACCGTTTTTTCCGTGTTGAGCACATTCTGCATCGTTGACTTTTGCCTTTTTCTATTCTCACAGGGAAATGCTCTAGAGAATCTTTGTGTAAAAAGCGGCATGGATCAAGAACGCCGCGAGAAGTTGACGGTTGGATGACAAGTGGTTTTTTATATTTTTCTATCAATTGTCTTATAACGTTTAATTGGAAATCGGCTAAATTAATTTTTTTATTTTTTACAAATTTGTACAGAGAAAAAGCATTTAGCAAAAACATGTCGATAATATGAAATCCAAGTTTTCTATGCCACTTTTTTGATTTTCTAATGAAATCCAACGCGCTAGTCATCATGTCAGATGTACCGACCGATCCCATATTTTTCGTGTAGTCCACTACACAATAAGGTTTTAATTTGGGCCGCCCAATTGCGTAGTCTGTACTTTCCGATGGGACAATTGAATCATCGTGTAACGTAGACAACATTAAGACCGGCTTTTTATCTTGCCATTTTAAAGCTAAGAGAGGGGGAGACGCATATGTTGCCATTTGCCCATGTTTCAATTTTTGGAATGCTGGCATTCCTTTCCTATTTGGTCTTACTGTGCCGCATGCGAATGTGGCCCTTTCTTTTAAATATAGAAAAAGCTGAGGACTCGTATACCAGTTATCCACATACAACACTCGGTTACAGTAAAAGTAATCTTTTAAAAGTTCTGTGACCACTGATCCACTCAAACCTAAATTTGGTACAATCTCAATTTCTGTTTGCAATTCACAGTACACTATAAAGTCAACAATGTAGCCGGTTTCTACATCACAAAGTACACAAAGCTTAATACCAAATCTGTTCCGTTTTTTGGGTGAATATTGTTTTATAATCAAGCGACCTTTGAAGGGCACTATACTTTCGTTAATGCACAATTTGCGACCAGGGACAAATGTGCTTTTGAATTTATCACGTGCATAGTCGACCAATATTTTTATTTTATGTAACCTTGATGTATTAGTTGCGCTTGCGGATTCCTCATAAAAAGATAACATTGTTAAAATTGAGCGATATCTATTTCGATACATGGTATTGTGAAACACTGAACTATGTAGTAAAGGGTCGGTTGACCAATGCTCTTCGATTGATATGCGTTTATTTCTAGTGAACAACATTGTTATTGCTAGAAAAATATAAATATCTTCTACAGACACGTCTTGCCACTTATGTAGTCTTGAATATAGTTTGAAGTCAGTATGCGTTACGTAGTTTTGGTAATATTTATTCGTGAAATTAGCAATTTTCTGCACCAAAACTTTATCACAGAAATGTTCAAAAAATTCTAATTCCGTTGTGGCGCTGTTTAATGTTACAGTAGGCGACAGTCCAGAAAAAGATTCGTCGAATTCTGCTAACACTGGGGGTGAGATATGCGTTGTCCAATTGATGACAGTATTGTCCGCCTGAACCTGAAATGATACCATAACATTAGTCAAATTGACCACTGCCCTAAATACGCACTGTGAATGTGGATAAAACTAATGGTGAAAGATTACACATAAAATTGGTTCTACCTATTACAAACTCACAGGTTCATCATAGTTTGCCTATTGCAAACTAACAAACAAACACCATTTATAATATAGTTAATAGATACAAAATAATATTAATCATTGTAAGTCCTGAGCCTCACTTTCGTTAACCCGAGTCACGAGCACTTTATTGCAGTCAGATGTTTACTACAATTGTTTTGACAAACAATAGATAAATGCCAGTTACAAAAATATCTCTTCAAAGTAGAATAACATAAATTTTGTTTCTTTGTCTTGTAAATAACTAAATGAATGAGCTTCTTTTTTTGTAAACCATCCAAAACCGTCCTAATGGTGAATATTATTTTAAGAAAAACTTACCTCTTCGTTAATGTTAAACTCGTCGTCCGATATGAATTCTTCATCTTCATCATCTTCTAGAATTCGTATCGATTCTTCACCTGTAGTCATGATGACGTTAAATAAATAAATTATCGAACGTTTAAAATATGCACGCACAACACTATAAAATCGAATTTTCGAGAAGCCGGAACTCGGCTGCTACGACATCACATGCGGTCTTGTATATTCAACCGAGGCCGTATATATGTCGCAGTATAATCGGAAGAAACGAATTTTTGCAAAAATCCTAGTAAGATTGCAAAACACCGGATAATAGTAAACTAACAACAAATTTTGTAATCATCCGAGGTACTTTCAGGATCTTTGCGAAAATCCGATCAGTTTTAGGTAAGTCGCGAATAAAATCTTAAGTGCTGATTGGCCGAAATGAACGTTACTTATACTGACTGATGCGCTGATTAACCAACCAGAACAGAGAAGCTATACATCATTAACCAATCAGCGTTTCATTTTCTAATCGTCCTAAACAAATTGGGATTTTTGCAAAGATTCTGAAAGTACACAAAATTCGTTGTTAGTTTCCTATTATCCGGTGTTTTGCAATCTTAATGGGATTTTTGTAAAAATCCGGTTTTTTTTATTATACTGCCACATATATACCTACATAATGTCTTTTAAATCATTGCGTTGCTTTCTGTTTAAAAAAATATATAAAATCGAAGTAATTATATGAAGCAGTCATGTACAGTCTTATACGCTTCCCAGTATATAATAGTTATGTCGTAAAATAAATTCTTGAATTCAGTTAATTACCGATATCATTTAGAAATTTTATAAATGTCAAACGCCCACGACGTAAAAATAGAACAGTAGTAACGAGACACATGCAGAGTACAAAATTAACTTTACATCATATTATTTCTTTAAACATTATGTATTTCATTCATTTAGCTTAAAACAAATATTTGTTAACCCTTTAACCGCTTAGTTTTGTCGGAGTTGTCATGCCCCTAGACCTGACGCTTGACTCGTAATCCGATAAATTTTTACCTACAATAAATTTTAATAAGGAAGTGCATAATATGTCGATAAATAAAATTGTAAGTATATTGATTAAGATTTTCCAGCGGCTTGTGGGATACGTGTTGGTAGAAATCGTCACGGCCTTCAGTAGGTCAAAATAAAAGCACCCAAATGAATGTTATTTTCATTTATTTTCTCAAAATCAAATCAGTCTACTTACTACTTTCTTCAGATTAGTGCAGCGGATGTTCCTGTGAAGTTTGGTAGCGATCGGACGCGGACGAAGTCGCGGGCATATACTAGTTTCATATATATAGATATGTGCGAACGACAATGAAACGCCATTCCATGTTCAAACGTATATTGATGACCGACTTACAAAATTATTGGATACCCTATATATATAATCTTAATAATCATAAATACCCTACATTACAAATACATTACAATTGTGAGAAATCTTCAATATCTTCGAAAGTACCTGACCTAGCTTTATGAAATAAAGACTAAATTAAAGAATATTTTAATGTGCTTAAATAAAAATAAAATGAATTGAGTGTAGTTAATAGGTACAAAATAATATTAATCCTTGTAAGTCCTGAGCATCACATTCGTTAACCACAATTGTTTTGACAAACAATAGATAAATTCCAGCTATAAAAATATTTCTTCAAAGTAGAATAACACAAATTTTATTTCTTTGTCTTTTAAATAACTAAACGAATGGACTTATTTTTTTATAAACCGACCTAATGGTGAATATTATTTAAAGAAAAACTTACCTCTTCGTTAGTGTTAATAAACTCGTCGTCCGTTATGAACTCTTCACCTTCATCACCATCTAGAATTCGTATAAATTCTTCAGCTGTAGTCATGAAATAAATAAATTATCGAAAATTCGATTGGTGTTGTCGATTAGTGCACAACACTAATCGAATTTTCGAGAAGCCGGAACTCGGTTACGTCACTTGCGGTCTTGTTATCCGACCGAGGCGCTGGACGTACTAACAAAATCATTTTCAAAATATGTCACTAAATATATTGATAGTTTTTAGGGATTAAATTATTTCGCAGATATATAACAAGATTGTTTATTATCAATTATGTTTAACAAATATTTGTTTTAAGCTAAAAGCTTCTTTTAACAGTGCTTCTGTTTAAAGAAATAATATGATGTAAAGTTATTTTTGTACTCTGCTGTTGTATTTTTTACGTCGTGGGCGTTTGACATTTATGTAATTTCTAAATGATAATATCGATGAAAATAACTGAATATTATATATTATATTTTACGACTTTTAACTATTACTAGAAAGCGTATGAGACTGTACATGATTGTTTCATATAATTTCTTATTTCTTATATTTTATGTAAGCGGATCGAGCTTACATAAAATATAAGATATATAAGATATAAATTTATTTATGATAAAAAAAAAATGTCATACAAACCTTCATACGTTTCTTCTTTTACATCAGGGAACGTTATTTCTGATGCAGCACCACACATTCTCTTACTGTCACCATCCATATCTCTCTCTGCCATTCTCTTTTTATTCCTTTGAATGGTCACAGGTTGTTCCCCGATGTCTTTGAATTCTTCTTTTTTTATATTGACCAATAGAGAGATGTCGCCTTGTATTGATCCATCGTCACTACATTCTATGCTCCTATCTCCCATAGGAGCCTCAATTTTTATTACTGGAACCTCTTCTGGTTCTGGTTTGATGATATTATGTAAAAACTTTTGTGGAACTTCTGCCGCCTCTTTCTGTAAAATTTAACAATAATGTGATTTAGTAGTTGCCAAACACACTGCGTTCCGTATTTTACAAACTGGTCAGCCAGTGTAGAGGTTGTAAGAGTTACAGACGACTCTAACCCTTACAGAAGATCACTGTAAAATAACGGCGCGTATGTATTATTTCGATGAATGATTTCATTCTTATCTCTTACCCATAGAACTAATATAATAAGCAGTATTGATTACTTGCAGCTAAAAAGGGAGCCGAGCGGATATGTAGTTGACATGCCGGATATCCGTATCCGTATCCGCGGATATCCTAGGGAGAAGAAAGATCCGTATCCGTTACTTTTTGGCAGATCTTTTTACGTATCTTTTACCTTATTAATTTGTAATTCATAGAAAAATTTCTATATATTATAGATGATTAGGTAGCAATGCAAAACTATTAAATTCCATTCATATTATTTTTTATTTCTGATTTTAAGATCAAACATTTGGCAACTTTTAAATGCAAGCGTCAAGTGGTGGGCGTCAACTATCGTTTCAATGTCACGCGCACCGCACCGATTGATTAAGAAAATTAAGATCCGTATCTGTATCCGCGGATATACATACATTCCAGCACATCACTAATATGTAGTAGAGACTCTCTGGTCAGATTAGCCTCTGTATAAGGCGCAGTGAAAAATATACTTTAACTATTGGTAATATAGTTAATTTTCGTAAATGCAATTTTTTCAAGTAAGGGGTCCTGTTATATTATCTTATGTCGACGCTCTCACCCTATATGCTTATGCTTATAAAAGCCAACATGCAAGCTGAAGTTTGTTTTTCAGCTTGCATGTTGGCTTTTTTATTAATAATGGGTTTGCTCTTGGCCAGCATCTAACCCAGAAAATGCCTATTCCCTAGAACTCGAAGTAACTCTGTTAACTTTACATACATCAAAATAATATGTAGGCGTAGGTATGTAGTGTGTTTGTTACAACGACTTGATACATTTTATAAATAAATTATATATTTATTTATCTTTAATTTGCATCATCCAAGGACAGTGAGCAGATTTGTTAAAGTTACACTATAAACATGCTTACATATTCCAAAGGCTTCGGTATTCTTAGGACACAATGTTCACTGTGCGTTGCCATCATTTCACATTTTTGACACAACTCATAATCTTGACAAGTAATGCATTTGTATTTAAATCCGACTATGTCATTTCGACAGTTCTTACACAGACATCCGTGACTCTCTGTATCTGGGTCTGAAATTAAAAAATTAATATTAAAATATTTTATTATGCAGAAAGTATTGAATAATAATTAAAAATATATATAAAATAATTTTATAATCACTACCTATCGATAATCGATATATAGTAGATGATATTGATAATTGATAACATCTTGCGTTAGATCCTCATGTCAATATTTCTAAAAGGATAGGAGCCAGAAACAGATTTATGTTCAAATGGCGACTAAGTACAAAGACCGGCTGATTCACCATCCGAACAAATGTCAGAAGATTGAAGCGTCACAGCATACTGGAATTGGAGAGCCGCCTCTAGTTTCTTAATTACAGAATGGGTCGATGCTTTCAGTGGAAAGCTGCTCTACCAAAACAAACCTCACCCAACAAATTTGATCTTCATGATTGATTGCAACAAAAAAAAAAGGTCAAGTTTAATCACGGCTTTCGAGATTTTTAATTGATGTATAACACAAGCAGCGCGGCCACAGGTGCTGAAACCCTGTGAACGTGCTGCCGACTGACCATAAAAAAGTGGAATCGACACCGGGACCCTAACCACTCATCCAATGTGTTCATCAAATCTAATTAGCAAATGAAGCTCTTAAATAAAGAGATATATAGTAGAAACCGGATATAACGACAAATCGATTATGACTATATAGGAAGGTCTCTGCCCAATCCCTATAACAAATTAATATTGTTTATAATGCCTATGTCTTTATTAAGACCAATTTTTGAGGTCCCTTGAAGCTATAACCAGTTTTCACTGTGTATGAGATTATGAGGTAAAGAGTCTACCTGACTCCATTATGGTTGAAGGCTTGCATGTCTCCATTTGACTTAATGACGTAGATTTGGGAGGTATATCAATAATATCTTTCTGAAAAACCGGGACACTACCTGGAAAAATAAGAAAATGGTTGATAATAATATACTTGGTTCTCTGGTCCCCGAAATTAAATTTTACAATTTTGTTACAAAACCCTTCCTAATATTAACGAGCCCATAGGTTAGGTGTTTGTTTGGGATCCCAGGTTCAACTCTTGAACCTGGGACCCAGAGTGAATGAGTAAGGGATGCCGGAGTTTCCCTTTCCCTACTTAGTCATAAAATTAGAATAATCATAAAAAAAAATTATGAGAAGAGTTGAGCAGCACATTGAATACAATGTTATGATGTTACTTTTTTAAGTGAATGTGGCCATAAAATAAAATGTCATTAAATAATATTATAAAATAATATAGCCTTTGTATCCCGAAACTACTTTTTTTTATGAAATATTACTTCTTTCTTAATGACTAATAATAGAAAAATAAGCAAACATTGTAAAATATTTTGAATAGAAGTTATAATTATGTACCTCGCAAAAATAACGAAGGAACAGCTAGTGCATTTAAACGTTTGTTCCTGTTTTTATCTTTTGATGTGAAATGTATAGAGCAAACTCTCTTTTTTCGAAAAATTTCTTCATCGGATAAGCCCTCCAATAACGATCCAGCTAGGTTCACCCAGGTCTTGAATCGGTCTGGATCTTTGGTGGGTTTCGGAAAAGTGTGGATGGAGCGACCTGTAAAATTAAAAATGATCAGTTGGGGTGTAGCCTTAAGGGCACTATGGTGGATTTCGATTAAATTGAGTATATGAGTTCAGGGCACTATGAGATGCAAAGAAAAAGCAAAAAAAAATTTTTTTCTTTATAGAAATACAAATCTCTTTATAGAAATACGCTTTGACTATTTTTAATATTATTTAAAAATCGTACCTACGTCTCACCTGTGATCGTACAACCAAATATACAAGAATTAGATGGCATAATATGGTAATATCCAATAACTACCTATCGCATAGTACAATGGAGCTGGCGGCTTTTCAACAAACAGAGGAACACAAATACCCAATTTATCATAAAACACAAGAACTACAGTTCACAGAACCACTAGTTTTATAATAAAAGCGTCCAATTTTAGGTATATCGCAAGTATGACATTTATTTTATTTCCGATTCAGACTCTGAAGATAATTCATAGATGGCCTACACCTGCAACACAAAAAATAAAGCTGTCTATATCCAATCCAATCCACGTTCTTTACATCACATCACAATAAAGAGAAGAGAATATAAATAATCACTTGATAATCTTGATATTGTTTCTATTCTAGGTTTGTAATTGTATTGTATTTACTATTGTCCGGCAGCTCGCAGCCCGCTGTAGATAAGAACACAGATTATAATATTAGTTAGATAAGAATGCGTATTTGACGTCTAGCTAGTGATTTATAGCCACGATATAGCACAATCATGGACCCACTGACCTGTAAATTGGTAATATTTTTTTATAATTTAATTATATATATAATATAATAAATTAATAATAAAAGTTCATTTTCGTAAATGTAATTTTTCAAGCAATCAGTCCTATTTATATTATTCTATGTCCATGGGTTAGGTAAAAAAGCAATATCTATGAGCAGAGAATGTGGTACCGCAGACTAAACCAAGAGGAGAAATAGTGTTCTGTGATATCAAGTTAATAGTTTTTCTCTGAGAAATAAAATGTTTTTTTTGTTATAAATTAAACTCTTTGATATACATTTGGCAAGAAGTAGTTATTTTGACATTTCAAACAAATACTTTTCATCTTCAATTTTATTTATTAAAATAGTAGGTATAGATAACACTGGCTGGTTATGTATCATTCCCTTGACATTATATAAAAATTAAAAAAAATAGAATTTGCCGCCATTTGCCTGCTTATTTTTAACTTTGCATTTTATTTATTGTGGTAAACTTGCATTAAAATCGGTTCTTATAACAAAAAAATACACTAAAAATGTTTGATCACGACGAATTAATGAAATCTCTTTGTGTAATAACCAATATTGTAGGAAATGTAGAAAATAGTAACTTAAATAAATTTCAACAATTAAATGGTACGTAAAAGTTTCAATGTAACACTTATTGAGCCGCGTCCCCACTAGGGCCGCACGGCCACGTCAGGCTGGCCGCTCGGCCAGGCTTTGTACGCTTGTGACATGGCTGTTTGAAGCCGCATGGCCGGCCTCGCGCGAACCAACTTTTGTCGGTCCACTTCAAAGGAAGCCGCGCGGCTCCGTGTAGTAAGGACGGCCGTACGGCCGCTGCACCGCGGCAGTGACCAGTGCGTCGCCGTCTAGTTTTCTAAATCTAAGTGTTCTAATTCTAATTCAATCCTCCATTGCATCTATATTCCAGGTTTAACTGATTAACACCGTCCATTATTAAGTCATTTATTAAATTGCTGGCGCTATAAATGTTTTTACTGTATATACTTGGTCGCACCCAAAATTGTAGTTGCCGTGGTTCTTTTTTGGTTTTCAAACCTGCTTCTATAATAATAATAACAGCTGAAGCTAAAAGCGCGTCCTCTTCGTCGTATATTTTCAATGCAACTACAAATCGCGACGGCCGCGGCTCGCCAATGTGGACGCAGGGCAAAAACTAGAACTGAAACACAAAAGCCTTGCGAGACCAGGCCGCGTAGCTCTCATGGCTCATACGAGGACGCGACTTAACCACCCCAATTAAACAAAGGAATTGAAAATGGCGTCGCTTCTGTTTTTTTATCGCTCGCTAAATATTGCTGTCTATATGTTTATCCATAACAATATTAAAATGTGAAAGTAACTTTATCTGTCTGTCTGTTATTTTTTCACGCCTTAATTAACTACTCAACCGATCATCATGAAATTTTGCATACACGTCATGGGTAGGGTATACTTTTCTGTACTTTAATTAATTAATTATTCTCTAATATTTATTAATTGTCTTTTTAAACTTAATAATTTCGGCCGTGCGTTGATAAATTAGTCAGCAAATTATACTATACGAGCTGACCCGCGAACTTCGTACCACCTCAGGGAGAATAAAAACCCGTTTCATACAAAATGTATGGGAAAATGGATTTTCTTTATATATTTTTTTCGTGAATATTTTTCCGACGTTTTATTAAAAAGTTATTCTGCTATTCGCGATGGAGACAAATTCAATAAAACAAAGATAATAAAAATCGGTTCAGCCGTTCTCGAGTTTTAAATGGTGTAATTAACACGACTTTCTTTTATGTATATAAAAAGATAATAAAAAATACAATAGTTGCTTCCTGCAAAAGTTTGATAAAGCATTTATGCTTTATTTCTTAACTAGCTGGTGCCCGCGACTTCGTCCGCGTTGAACGATGAAAGGTACCCTATGTCCTTTCTGGTCTCCCAGACAACGTGTACGCAAAATTTCATGGTGATCGGTTCAGTAGTTTTTGCGTGAAAGAGTTACAAACATCCATACATCTAAATATACTTACGCATTTATAATATTACTGCGGATAATTCATTTTCAGTCATTTATTTTCCTAATTCATTTTAAATTACTACAGTAGGATTTTCAGTTGTAAATATCATCGCAATAAATATCTTTGCAAGCATTCGCTGGTAAGTAAGTAGGTACAGTATATAAATATATTTTTTGAACCTAAAAGGATGTCATATTTTTTTGTAGCTAGGTAATATGAATTTGAAATAAATGATTATTAATATTATTATTATTATTTTCAGTTATTCAACAATTACGCGATAAGTATCGCGCTGATGTACAAAATTTGAAAAAAGAATGCTGTCAACTTCGTTTGGCGAAATCTGTTAGTACAGATAAAGTGAGGGAATCAGAACTGAATAAAATAAGGTAATTAATACTTACCCACGTTAAGTATGCCAATTTTTAATAACATTAAATGCGAGCACGTCGGATGAGTTCTTATAGGGTGCTTGCTTGAGTTCACCTTCTGTCCCGGGTTCGATTTCCTGTAGAGTAAACTTTGGAAATGAACATTTCAAAGTTTAACTTCACTTTGAATGTCTGCGAAATGCATAGTGTTATAGGCGACGGTAACCACCTACCATCGAGTGGACCGTCTGTCGACTAAATAATCTGACTTTTTTGTACCTATAGACTTTTTTTTGTACCTTTTTTGCCCCTTTAATGGACGTCGTCATGCAGGCGTATATGATTCCGCTTCAATTTTCGTGTAATTTTAAACCAATTTAAGGGTACACATACATAAGTGCCTAAAGTGTCCTTATATATTACATTATAGGAATATAAAGTATATACCTATTTATTATCTGATATTTATCAGTTGTCTAGCACCCATTGTACAAAACTCTGCTAAGTTAGACTTGTGACGTTGTGTGGCATGTCTTAACAAAAATAAATAACAAATAAATAAAATATTATACCTACTTATCTTACTAACAATCATTAGAACTGTCAATTACAAGAATTAGATAATATTAGATACTAACGCAATTTACTATACAAACGAGTACGAGTATGTTCAAATTTTGCCCTCTCACATGAGATACCTAACTACGTTTAAGTTATAAAGTTCTTGTACAAAACATCATTACAATTTTAACAAAAATTCAAAAGTCATACTTCAGTATTATGCGATAACCCAAGTTCAATTGGTCACTGTTAAAACATATTTATATTGTAGACTACTTAATCTCAAAGAAACGATTATGGCCGCGAACATTGAATTAGAAAACAAGCTACTTTTGCTTAAGAAGGAGAACGAACTTATGGAGAAACGTATTGCAAATGACTCCATTAAGTATGACAATAAGTGGAATGAAATCGAAAAGAAATTGGAGTCTTTGCCTCACTATCGGGAACTGAAGGCGAAAAAAATTGAAATTGAACAATTGAAAGACAGTGTTAAGAAACTCGAATTGAAAGCTGTGACCCTTCGTGAAGAGAACTCGAAAAAGAAGGCACAAATATGGAAAACTGATCGTGATTGTATTATCAAGTTTGCTGAATTTATGGTAGCTCGTAAAAAGGAATATGAGGAAACAGTCGATCGTAATAAAAGGAGATCCTATAACGATTCATTGGTTAGTTTTTTTTTTTAAAGATTAAAATTGGTGTACAGGCTCTACTCGCTTAAGGTTCTAGAGTTGCGGTTACGTTCCTCTAGATGAACTTACTTAAGCTTTGGGGGATACTTATGTTCATTAGTTAGGCATTTGTCGGCTGTTAGTAATATTGATGATGGCTACCGTCGCCTCGATTGGATGAATGTCAAAGGTCATAGGAGAATAGACTCTGGCATTCGTTAATTAACCCACCAGAACAGCAACGCATGCAGTATTTGTTATTTCTAGTCGGTATTTTGTGAGGTGAATGTTTTCAATTGAAACAGTCTATAATAACAGGTTATGGTCCTTTCATCTTGCGATTTATCGTTTAAAAAAATAAAGTATTACATTTATTTAAATAAAAAAGTAATATAAACGATGAAGTGCTCCATAAAACAGTACATCTGACGCTTATATGAGTTTGTTTCAGGTTTTCAAAACGCCAACCGACGACAAAAGCTTTTGGGTAGCCAAATACACCCAGGTAATATTTTTAATATTAAATTAAAAACAAAATATAATCGAAAACAATCACCCAATCTTATCGTTTAATTCTTATTTCAGTATAAAAGCGAGGCAGTTAATAATAGTAAACTTGTTATACCGACAACACCATATAAGTTTCAAGAAAATTTAAAGAGAGTACTACAAAAAGACTGGCCCGAAATGGATGTAAAAGATACAATTGATAAGATTACAGCTGAATTTGATTCCAAAAAGAAAAGGCTATTAGACATCATTGAAGAGAATAATAAGAGCGAAATCGCTTTCAGCAATGATAACATTCTAAAGAGAAAGAGAAGAGAAAGTGATGACGATAAGGAGATTAATGAGGAAAGTTCACCTAAAAAGCAAGACTGTTCTAAAAAACAAGTTATTGAAATCATAGAGTATGTGAAAGTAGATAAAAATTGTACTGAAAGTCTGCTCTCTGGAGTTAATAAAAACGACTTAAAAGAAACTAATAAGATAAGTGGAAAAGTTCAAGAAAACACTTTTTCATCGGACTCGGTTAGTGTTTTAACATGAAATTACAGCAGATTTACAATATTTATTTATTTATTTATTTATGTTCAATTATATAAATATTAATAGTTTTCATATTATACTTACAGCTTGGTCCAATTTTTAAATGCATATAAATAAATAAATAAATAAATAAATAAATATCATCACACATTCCACACAGCACCATCTAGTTCCACAGTAAGCAACTAATGCTTGTATTATGGATACCAGACAGTTGATATAATACATAGATTACTTTTTTTTTGTAAATACATATTATAAATACAAACATCCATGACTCAGGTACAAAGGTAAAATCTCAACATATAAACATTTGCCCCTAGCGGGATTCGAACCCGCGACCGTTTGGTTAATAGCTAGGGTTACTAGCCACTAGACCAAACGTGTCGTCAACTATTAAATCATATTATACTTTTTTTAAATGAGAATAATTATAAATTATTTTACTAATTATTAATTAAAAGTGTTATAAATTAATTTTACTAATTTAATTTATAACACTTAAAAAAATTATTTATATATTTTTTTGAGTGTTAATTTCTTTAAAAAGTGTGTATTATTGTGTTTTAATTTTTTTTTTTTTTTATTTCTATAGGCAGTTTATAAGTCTATAATTAGATTGGGAATCGGGTATTGTGATGTTCTTTTACCATATTCATTATTAAATTAAAGTTGATTAAGTATTTCGGAAGTGATGCTTCTGGTAGTGCTTAGTGCTAAATTAGTTTTTTTTTTTAATTAAACATTTTTTGTTTAGGATAATATTGGTGAAGAAGAAGAGATAGAAGAACTGAACATGGTTTTGCTTCCTCCGACACAATACAAGGACTGCAGTCAAGTAAGTATTCGGTGACGTTTTAATAACTTCTTTTTTTTTTTTCAAAAATTCTCGAAAAAAATTCATGAAAAAGCTGAAGGCATTTTGCACGAGGTTATATAAAATGTTATGTTATTCAGTTATAATTAACAAATATTAGGTTATGCAGTTAAAATTGCCTTTATCGGAAGCAATGCATATATGGCTTATACCTATATATTATTTTTTTTAAATTAAAGTAGTCTAAGTTATTCCTTATAACATAAGCTGAAAGTCCTGTCAAAATTAGTCCTGCCATTTTGGAGATTAGCTGGACACAAACAGACAGAAGGTCGCGTTAGACAAAAAAAGTATAAAACAATGTCGCTTCCCTCCGTCGTCTGCCTCTATGTATGTACGCTAAGATACTTTAAACTAGCTGTCGCACGCGACTTCGCCCTCGTAACTTTATAAAATATAGCCTATGTTACTCGGTGATAATGTAGCATTTCTATAGGTGAAAGAATTTTCAAAATCGGTCCACTAGTTTTTGAGTTTATTCATTACCAAAACATACAACGATCCTCTCTCTTTAATATTATTGTACCCATAGACTACGCAACGGATTTTAATGCGGTTTTCACTGGAAAGAGTGTCAAGATCAAGATATTTAAAAATGGTATAACATTTTGAAAGATGCTACTGATCTTTCGAATTTTTGAAGTGAAAATAAAAGTTTTAACTTTCTACATTTGACAGTTTTTTTTTAATTAGGTACTTATCATTATTATTCAATAAAAAATAAATATTTATCAATCGTAGGACAAAATTTCAAAGAAAGTGTCGTTCAACATAACCGCCGACAAACCTTCTGAAAGTGTTGATGACGTCGAAGAAGAAACACAAGAAATAGAAGAGGTCAGCACCCAAAGTGAAATGGACGTAAGCATAGACAGCACGAGCAACGTTTTATACGAATTTTATGCATTGGATGGTCCAAAAAGCATCTATTTCCCGAAGGTGAGTGTCAGTAGAAGTATTGTTAGGGGCCGTTCAACTATTATATGTAAGTACATTTATTACAATTATTTAACACCCCCCCTCCTCCCTTTGTCAGTAAAAGTAAGCACCCCCCCCCCATTCTTATGTAAACATAGGTAGGTATATGCATTTTTCTTTTAATGTATTCTGATTTTTTTAATTGATTCGTGAGCAGCGATAATATTCATAGAGGACATTAATGCACATAATATTCATTTAAATAAATTTTATTGACACGGTATTCAACATAGAGTAAGGTACCAATTTTATAATCTTAAGTATCTAATATTACGAACAAAATAAACTTCTTTTAAATTTTTGCTATACATATTAATTATAATTAATTAACTTGCTTCGTCAAATCGTCAATCGTACCGAAACGAAACAATAGATTTACGGAAGAAATTTAGACAAGTGAATAGCGCGCGGTATTTCTGGAAATCCCCGAAAATGCGTTTCGTTTTCAAGCATTGACAATGTGTGGGTTGCCATATGTGTAAAAAAGTAAATAACCACGGCGGAGTTGTGGGCGGAGCCCATTGCAAGTTCTATCTTTTCTCTATATTTTTTTTTTAAATATAGCAATATAAAGATAATTTTATTTAAACTTAAATCTAGCCTAATCTTCACTAAATTTGTAAGTAGATCTGCAACTCAACACTATCAATTATAGCTTGAATCTCCCACAGGAATCTAAAATTATTCCAGAATAAAAAGTATTTTACCCATATGTTAATCCTGATAATAAACTATCTGTATGCCAAGTGTCATCCAAATCCGTTTAGTAACGTTTACATTTGTAATATTACCTACCTACGAGTATTAATTTTTAATCTTATGGTGGCAACCAAAAAAAGCAAAAACCTTTGAATTCCGCGATATTTTCAGAAAAAGAGCAGTGCGACTAATAAATTTGGTTGCGATGAATTTGAAGATTACGAAATGAAATACGAAGAAAATGTTGCCAAAGAAGGCGCAAACAACACTCGCTTGAATAGAGATGAAAACATCAATGAACAGGATGCTGAAGATTCTACACTGAATAAAGAAACCGTCGTTATTCCGGAGGTAAGTACATCTTTACTAATATTATAAAGTTGTCTGTTTGTTTGTTTGGTTGAACGCGTTAATCTCATGAACTACTGGTTCGAATTGAAAAATTATTTTTGTGTTGGATAGTCCATTTATTGAGGAAGGCTTTAGGGTGTATAACATTTTGAAGTTTTTTACAACCTTGTTTTGAGTTCATTAGAATTAGGTCTATATATATATATATATACCTAATATAGCTTTTTTTATGTTAAGGTCGACAGACAGACAGACAGACAGGCTACCGTCGTTTATAAAACAAGATAACTTTCATGAAATATAAAAAAATATTATTAAGATTTTTTTTTTTCTGTAAAAAGTGTAACAAACTTCCTCATACACTATTGCTTTTATAATATTAAATACTAGCTGGTGCCCGCGACTTCGCCCTCGTGAAAATTATATACTAAAACCTTCCTCGAAAAACCACTCTATCCATTGGTGAAAACAGCATGAAAATCGGTGCAGTAGTTTTTGAGTTTATCGCGAACAGAGAGACAGACAGACGCGATGGAGGACTTTTGTTTTTATAATATGTAAAGATTCGAACACTCATATATCTATTTGGTAATCGAACTTTTATATCACTGGGCTTTTATATCTCAACTTTGTTGTTACCTTTAGCGGGACAAAGACAATCAAGAGGAGAACAATGGACTGGATCACCAGCTTGCCAATAATTCTATGGACATTACTACCGATACAGCTACTGGCGAAGACTTGGATCTTCCCAATATTGGTAATTAAATTACATTTTATTTCATTATTAAGTATATTTTTTAAATATATTTTATGTTTTTATGCAGCCATATTAATCTCAGCAGTCCTGTCCTAGGCAGAGATATTTGAGGGATTTGTTTTTTGAAAATAAAATAAAGGATATTAAAGCAGAGTAAATGTTAATATTAAACACCGGTCAGTCTATGTAAAAAAAATAGTTAATTATTATCAATAGATGTAAAAGTTATTTGGGCACACCGTCTGTGTTGTTGTGTCTCAGTGAGAGGGTAATAAGGGATGCTAGAGCCCATTTCCCTATTATACCTAGGTCAGCTTGCTTTGTCCTATTTTAGACCCTAGCTTACTTCTGTCTCCAAATGCTGATCTTTTGGAGACATCATCGGTCATGGATGAAGACAAGAGTGAATCACAAGGAGTTACCGGCTTCTTAACAAGTAAGAAATATTTATGTCTTATTGTCTAAAATAGATAGATATCTTAAGTAAGTAAGTAACTAGGTATATAGGTAATATATATTTTTTAATTTTGAGAATGTTAATGTGTTGAAAATCATTAAGTAAAACTTTTGATAAAAATGTATACATACTTAAAAGTACTATTTAGTTGTACTTACTTATTTAAGAAAATACTTAGTTAGGTATATAATTTTTAGATGTTCAATTTATAGTTTATTCAAATTTCAAATTGGAAAAGGCAAGTGATATAAATCACAAAAATCATTATTGAAGATTACAACTCATTACTATACTATAGGTATACAGCTAAACGAAGCTCCTTAATAATAGAGCTTTTTTCAATATAGCCTGCAACTTATTTGCATTAATTGATCCTGAACTAATTTTAGTAGGTAGCAAGTTGAAGTTGAAGTTGGGTCTGTTTGTTTAACAATGTAAATTATTATTTTTATAACTAACTATAGGTTTGAGAAACAAAAAATCGATTTCGTTTTTTGGGACTACGTCTACACAAAAATCTAGCTCTGATCAAAAAGAAGAAGCAAGTTTCAATTTCAATTTTAATATGTTCCAATAGAGAACTTTTTTTAAAATTTTTGTACCACAACTAGTTACATTTTTAAATTACATTTAAATTACATTGATTTAATATTTCATTTTAGTTTTTTTAGCTATACCTGATGATTTACTGTCGAAATTATTGATTAGATAGGTAATTAATAAATGCATTGTTAGAAATTCCTTGTTATTTGTAACAAAATCCATTTTCCTTAGTTAAATTTTTATATTTAATACATAAGATTTGTCTTTTCTGTCAAAATTATTTCATAAATAAAATTATTTCATTGTTAATTCCTTGTAACTTTTTTTTTTAAATAAGATCATTTTAGTCATCAAATCCATTTTCCTTTTAGTTTAGTTACATTTATATTTTAGTAGATAAGTATAAAGTTTGTTTTTCGTCAAAAATTTTTTTTTTAAATTAATTCATAAATAAAAGTATAGTTAAAAATTCCTTGATTGAACTTTGTCAAAAATACAGGCATTTTCATTATAAAATCCATTTTCTTTTTAATTCTAACATAAATTTTTATGTTATTATTAGTAGATATAAACTTTGTTTTTCTGTCAAAAATATTTGATTAATTAATTCATAAGTAAAAGCATTATTGAAAATTCCTTGTTTGTACTTTGTTAAAAACAAGGGCACATAAAATCAATTTTTCTTTTTAGTTCTAACTTAATTCTTTTTTGTTAGTAGATATAAGATTTGTTTTTCAATAAAAAATATTTGATTATAATTACCTAATTCATAAGTAAAAGCATAGTTAAAATATTTTTACTAACTTTGTTAACAATAAGCATATTTTTCATAAAATCCATTTTCCTTTTAAAGTAAAATATATAAGGTTTATTTTTCTGTCCAAATTAATCGATTAATTAATTATTAATAAAAACCCTTCCTTTGTTAAAAATAACTTTTGTCATAAAATTAATTTTTCTTCAATGTTAAATTTTTATGTTAATAGATATAAAGTTTGTTTTTGTGTCAAAATTATTTCATTAATTATTTCATAAATAAAAGAACATTAAAAGCATTATTTCTTTCCTTGTCTCTAACTTGTTAACATTAAAATAGAAGGTTTCATCAAAATCCATTTTCCTTTTAAGTTACATTTTTATGTTAATAGGATATAAGAATTGTTTCTCTGTCCAAATTTGATTAATTATTTCATATATAAAATATGAGTTAACCATACATTTTAAAATAAAAATTAAACCAGTTGATTAATATATTTGTTTTATTATATAAAAAATATTTATTTATGTATGTAACTGTGAAATATTTCTTTTATTACACAAAAAACGTTCATTGATGCAACTGACAAGGTCTAACTGCTATCAATTGTAATACTATGAATAATGGCGCAAACACCTCGCTCTATTCAATAGTGGAGTCTCCCTGTAGTTTTCTACACAGTAAAAGCTTAAACACAAACACAACAGCTTAAGCTTAGACTCAGGAATATGGCGCTCCAAGAAGCTTTATACATACAGTGATGCCTTGTATGAATTTTCCAAGTTAATTCTGATAGAAACAATGCAGCAAAAATACGCATTCATCGCATTACTTACAAATAACGATGCAAATATAGTCCACCAATCGCTGTTCACCAAACCGTCTATCTTCAATACCAAAAAGGCAGTGAATATGGTTATAGTTATTAGATTTATCCATATTTCAAACACTGTCAGTCCAATCCATTGCACAATTTCGTTTAGTGTGAAAAATAATTTTTTTCTACTGGTTAGTGGTGACCATAGCAGTTCTGAATACACGAATGTGTACCGACGAAGACCATCTGAGTTGCGTGCCAAAGTCTACATTATCTGAAAGTCTACAGTACCAGTGTTTATTTCTATTTGGCAAGTTCCTAAAAATAATGTCTCCAATGGCTATGCTAAGTTACAACATCTCTGTGTAGCTGCTCCGAGACCGTAAAGTATTATTACGTTTTCACCATCAGTAAGAAGATCGCAACGCTTCTCCAATTGTGCTTGAAAAAATATTTGTATTTTTTTTTTTCGTTATTATCTATACCTACTAATATTGAAAAGAAGGAATATTTGTATGTTTGTGATGAATAAACTCAAAAACTAGTGGACCAATTTTGAAAATTCTTTCACCTATAGAAAGCTACATTATCAGCAAGTAACATAGGCTATACTTTACAAAGTTACGCAGGCGAAGACGCGTTCATACAAATGAAAGAATTTTAATATACGTATATTACCTTAAAATGAGTTTTCTTTGTTATAAATACCTATTACATTATCTCTTTCGATGGGCATCGTGGGCGAACGTTTTTTGATGGAATAGTTCTTAACTTCTTATTTGGTGTATGCTTGGTGTAAGTATGTTTATGTTTCCTCGACAGTTCATTTATTTTTGAAGTGTTCTCTTTTGCCATAATTACATTTACGTCTTAGCAAAATTTTCTGTACTTATACTATAAAAATTGATTTTTACGATGTTTTGTTTTTCTTTAATAAAAGGACGACAATAACGACTATTATCTAGGACATCTTAATTTATTCTTACTTCCTTATTCCTTTCTTTTCTTACACTAATTTACATATATGTCACAGACTAGATATTGTTGACTTTAACGTTTGACGTTTAGCAGATTGACATAACTAGTGATGGGCATAGTATAACCTAATATAAAAGTGTTATACTATACCACTTTTTATACAGTAATTGATATTAGTGTCTATGGATCCAGCCGAATGAGCCGAAATTTTAGTTAGTGCTCTCTAGTTTGCAGATGGCGATTTTATCAGACTTTTCATGTTATATACGAATGTGGCATGACCGGCCGTGGCTGAGAAATATAAAATATATTACTTTACATGGATAAAGTTATATTTTATATTTCTCAGCCTTGGACTTTGCCCTATGGGCTGCGATGTGTAGCTTTGGTGGATAGTCGATACTTATAAAAGGTAGTACTTTATAATACATAGTATAAGACTATACGTAATTTAATTTTTTGTTGTTCAACATCTTAGCGTACGCAAAAATGTTTTCTTTTTAAATACATTTCTTATCTTGATTTAGAATAAAGTTAATATTAATTTTAAAATAAATTTTTTACGCACATTTTCTTATCCAGTATAGATAAAATTCCTTTGCACATTGTCAATTACATTTCCCTAGCATGTGATATTGATAGCTGTCATACGCACCCAATGACAAAAAGACATTATACCTAAACAAGATTGTGCACTGACATAATCGGTCTATAGCAAATTATGCTCCACTTTGTTGACATAAGGTTTAAGTTTCTGTAAAAGCTAGAAAAGGGGGAAAAGAAGCCGAACGAGAGGCACGAAAGGGGGAGTGTGTCCTTGTCTTTTCAGTATTAATCGTTGATTATCTCTCTAATACAGTGTAGGGTGACCATAATATATTCTACAATCTAAAGCGTTTGCTTTTCATTAGTTTTTAAGTAAAAAGTGAAAAATTTTCTGTGTTTGTGTTATGAAGTCAGTAAAGAGAGTTGCCAAAATTTGCGCTTAACAAGATACCATTTATCTCTTTTTTTTTATTCAACTGTCACCTAGTTAAAATGAGACAAAATGCTTTTTGACATTAACGTATCGATATAACAGATATTTATATAGGCTACGGTTCATATAGTAGAATAGGGCGCCTCAATATAGATAGGTTATTAATTACTCATTGTACACACCATGCTGCAATGCAATGCGGCCACAGAACACTATATATATATATATCCTTGTGACTTAGTATTATATTATGTTATTCTGTGATCTATCTATATTACTAACAACTAGTACATACAACACTACAGCACGATATTATAGTGACAAGCTCGAACCAACCAATGTGACAATGACAAGCAAGCTGCAACACAGATTATAATATTAGTTACTACTTAAAGCTGCAAGAGTGAGCGAGCAACTGAGTAGAGCAAGCAAGGCAACACAACACATCACACACACACAACGAGACAAGACAAAGTCACACAAAGTGGTTGTCGGTGGCCGGCGCGGAAGTGTGTTCAGTTTGCTTGCTTTTATGTCTAACTAAATTGAGTTTATGAATGAAAGAAATGTAATGCAGCTGTCACCAGTTTATCCGTGAAATGTGACTTGTTTGTTTAAGATATATTGTGTTTTTTAGTGCTGTTATCTGTGATATAAGATGTCATAAATTATGTGTATTGTTTATCAAGTGTTATTCCTAAAATGGGTTTGATCACATCAAGGGAACCGACTATGTTGGATGGGCCGGCCACATCAACTAAAAGCCATCATGTACGGCAGGCCTCGACTAGGAATCGTACAAAACCTCCTATGCCGGATCGAGATGAGCTGGAGAACAGATTTATCAAAGTTTTGGTAAGTACGCTTATCGTAATTTGCCGGTATTATTTGTTTACAAACACGTTCCTATTAATTGTAAGATAGTTAAGTTTAAAAAAGACATTCCTATTATTATTATTACAACTACACATTCATTGAGAAATATTATTAGATTATCTACAAAAAAATAAAATAAAATAGATCTTACTGAATGTCAGTAATTTGTTTACTTAACCAGTAATAATTTATATATGTAAGTTATGAGGCCAGTGGGTAAATATTTTGAGTGCCATAATAGATGCAGAATTAAAGGTACCTACTTACCAGTGAGTGTTTCTTGATTGGAAGTATATATATATGCATTACTAATAAAAATATAAAACAAAAGATACATGCACACAGTGTCCTGTAGTTGGACATTATATATATTTCTAATATATAACATAACTAATATCTTTACCAAGCATAATTTGAAGCCACTTTCTCACCTGCCTGTATGGCCTTAACTCCTCCGAAACCATGCAACAGATTTTGATGTTAGAAAACCTAATTACGTTTTTCCTGAGTTATTATTGATTTAAAAAAAATATTGTAGAAAATTATTCAATAAGCAATAATAATCTGCACTAATAATACTATAAAGAGGTAAGTTTTTTTTGTATGTTTGTAAGTTACTCAAAATAACTTTATAAAAATTAGCAAGTAATGTAGGCTGTATTTTATTTTCAAATAATTAGAGATTCCTACAAATATAACTGTTGATGGATACTTATAAAATAATGTATACTACATTACATGTACATGTTTATGGTAATTATAATAACTGCTTTTTGTTCAAATTAGTCAATTGAAACTAGGGTAGTATTGAAATATGATGACATTGCATCATTATATTAATAATTATCATGATGCAATGTCAGCTTAATCGGATTTTTCATTTAGAAGTTGCGACACATATATAAAATGCTAAAAGTAAAAATAAAATCCACTGTGTAAGTATACAACCATACTTTAGTCACTCACACATTTTTTACTTCGTAGGTTAATCCACTATATAATACTAGATACACAATCAGCTACAAAAAAAACGTCTGCAGCAAATGAGCACTTGAATATTTGAACATTTGGGTGCCCTTTTGTATAAGCATAATTGGTTCTGTTTTAAGCATTATGCCACTTATTGGGTTTTGTTTTGTATGAGGCTGTGTATCTATATTATAATCGATCGGTGACTTCATAATATTAGTTCTTTAGAAAATTATAAAATTATATTATCATCTTAATCTTAAGATGAAGTCTACATGAATGAAGTTGTGGGCATTTGCTAATTAATATAAATAATCATGAATTGTACATCCCTTTCCTATTTCATCACTTCTTCCTGCACCTCCTTATCATGTTATAGTTATCTGTAATGTATTACATTTTAAAATAATACTCATTACTGCATTGAGCATTTCCTCTATTTTGAGAATAGATAAAAATGTTTTTACTTGATAAAACAGTTAGTACACTGCTTATCTGTATGTTTACATATTACTTCCATTAAATTTTAAAAAATTAAATAGAAAAAATGTTACTAAAAAAAATATTGTAAATTGTCAGAAATAGACTTTATTTATTTATAATTTTACACAAACATGAAGTACTTGATGTTATTGTATATAAAAACATTAAAAAAATATTTAAATAAGAAGGTTATTTACACTGCCAATGTGAAACGACAGAAGGAACTCTGGTTTTCCTGATAGTACTAGTAATTACCAGAGATGACATTTATTTTCCTGTTTCTTTATGACCAATCTATAAATATTCAGTGATATCATAATTTCTGTGGAATTTGACGAATTTTTGACTGATTAAATTGTTTATAAATAATATCATTTAATTATTTATGTGTAGAATTTGTATTATTATGACATATTGTTACCTATTTTGTCATTGTAATTTTAAAAAAGGTAGATGTAATATTCAACTAGCTAGACAATATAATATAGACTCGACACATGAATACTGAATAGACTAGTATTAAGTCCGCATAAAATAATGGTAGATGTGGCCCACGATGCTAAATGTGGAGTTACTCGAGCGCCGTGGGGACCTTTTGGATTTTGAAGATTACATGGTACGAAGAAAAAAAGGTTATATAGTGTTTCCCTTTTCAACAGTGGGGTGAGTGTCTACAGGCATTCAAAAGTTTGTAGACAGTGTATTAAGAAAAATCCTCCAAATAATCGTCAGATTAAGAATCAGCATGATAAGGAGTTCAGGCTGAACCGTCTGTGTGAAAATCTGACGCGCTCGAGTATTTCAAAATGGCAATCGCCATAAATATTTTTTGCATTTTCAAAAAGCTGCCACGAGCTTGCATTTCATCCGAATTGTCTGTTTTTTAAATGGGAGCCTAGTTTGGGTTCACTTAACATCCCCTCTGAAAATCTGACGCACTCGAGTAGTATTTAAATTTTTACCCCATCCCCAACCAATCCCACCATCCAAACCGGCAGATAAACACATATCCGTTATCGGAGACACGTGGGGCATATACATTGGCCATATCTAACGCGCTCGAGTAAATCCCAAAATCCCTTCTTGGGCTCCTCTACTATAACTTTATTCCTCCTCCTGTTCGGCGCCTCACTGAATTGATATTCCTAATGAATTGCGAAAGTTAAGAGGAAGGACCAATCATCACAAGGCCCATTGTCGACAATTTAATAACTAAATTACAGAGAACAGCTCTTGCGTGAGTCACAGTTCTTTTCTGGACGACTGGGTGGCTCTAAAAAAGGGTCACAATAAGACCTTGACAGACATTATGATCAATCTAGTCGCTAGCGTGACGAAGAGCTAAAAACAATGTTTGACTAATTGTATTTTGTAAGAATACTTACAACAATCTTTATTCTATTAACTAACTTATTAATTAATGGTTCTGTACAATTGTAATAATCCAAAATTAATAAGTTTTCATTTTTAAAATCAAACTGAATCACAGGTACTCTACTCATGATAATTCCGTAAAATAAAATAAAGCGAAAGTTAAAAGAAAATTTGTTACTAAGTTACTATAAATCAGTCAGTTAACAAAATGAAATACTTACCTTATTTAAAAAAAATCCCTTATACCACGTATAAAGCTGTCTTAAAGTAATGTGGAAGCAAATATTCGTTACACGTTGTTCTTTTTCAACTAGTAATCTTCCAAAAAGCCCAAGGCCCCCCCCATCCATTAGAACTTAACCTCTCAGAATTAATACTACTAGTTGAACGTCAGCTTGCCTGCCACCCTTTAACATTAAAAAAAAGACATATGTTAATACAAAATAATTAATTATTTGATTTTAAACTACTGGAAATTTTAAGTACTTATTAAAAATTATAAAAAAATATTTACGTATTAGGTACATAATAAACCAAAATTTAGTTGTTCAACGTATGGTACTTTTTAAAATGTAGGCGTGATGTGTTATATAATACTTAATATATTTAGTATTGGTTACATGAACTCGGTAACGCTTTACTGTCGCATAATACTGGTTTTCTATTAATCATTGCTTAGAACACTGACCGCAGACTGCATTCCTTTACACCTATGGGGTACGGCTAGGGTTGTCACAAGCTAATAAATATCAACAAAAATTTTTTTATTTCTTTAAAAATTTTTTTTTGTTTTATATAAGTATCGAAATCGGTTCAGTTTTTTTTCCTTTATTCTTCCACCGTTTTACTCTCGTTTGGATTTATAATATAGGTACCCGAAAGTACGTGTCTACACGGTACGTAAACACGTACACGGTAAGAGTACTTGCCCATCCCCCGCGGCGGAGTTGCGGAAGAGTGTTCGTTCGACCTCGCAACTTCGCGGATATAGCGGACGCGGAGGACGCCAAGAGGTTTAACCCCACTACCATCTCGGGCAGGAGTCCGACATAACCCACTGGTCTGTCCCCAGGCCGGTGGGTATCCATGATGGATTCCTCTTGTAAAAAAAAGGGTGCTTGCCAGAACGCTGTGTCTCAGGGGTCCCTGATTCGATTTGCGGCAGGCCCAAATTTTGAAATGAACTTTGTAAAATGTGCTCTGTATGGACCTGCATTGGTAGGGCACACTGTGTTTCGCAGTTATTTGGGCAGCCCATCTGGCGGCAGTAACTGCCCTCTTACAGAAGACCAAATAACAGCAAATGTTGGTGTTGTATGTTCGATGAGTGAATTAGGGATGCCAGAGCCAGAGCTCATTTGCGTATACCTTTCTAATCCCTTATCCTTAATCCTACTATGGTCGGCAGTGAACTTGGAGCAATTGTGGCGTTGCATGTGTTGTGTTATAGGCGGTGGTAGCCACCTACCATAAAAAAATACTGTTGTGAGGATTTAAAATTTTCCTAAAAGACCTATGTTGTCAATAACTCAGTTCAGCGATAACGTCCTGCATTGGGTTCTTGTAACTAGTTTTAGCCCCTTGTTGCAACCTAGACCAAATGACTTCGCGTTCGCTAGCAATTCAGTCAGTTTAGGCAATCCGTTCCAAGTTTCGTTTCCAGTAGCAACTATCTTACAGAGACTGGCGCCGAAAGTCCGGTTTCCGAACCACTGGGTTCAGTCACTATGCGCTTGTCAAGTTATATTCAGAATTTGTTATCAGAAAACTGTTCAGAAATCGCCAGCGTCACGTTAAATTAAGGTTTCATGATGTGGTATATTAGGTAACATAAACGTTAAAGATGATGTTCACACATTACGATGCACATACACAATAATCTTGCTATAAATGCCAATGTCACGTACAGCGATTATATCTCGATTATATCTTTACTGAATATGTATCGATAATAACATTTGAATCGCGCGGATTCGATACGAGCGCTGCATCTAATTATGTTTTATAGCCAGACATATTTGAGTTACGATTTATTTTACGATGCCTCTCAAATCGATTTAAGAAACAGTATCCACTTAGCTGTATTGGGAAGAAAACTTAATTTAATACTAACTTATATATTATTCTTTAAATATACATTTTACATACCTACTGATATTATATAGGTGTAGTATATACCTAATTTTTATTTACGATATTTTATCATTGATATCCTTTTCCAAATCCATCGAATTCCAAAAGACTTAATTACTGAGCCTCAGTTGGTCAATTTAGAGTTAGTTATTTATTATTAGTAATTAGTCTATGTGTTTATTTAAATTGCGTCACAAACTATCTATATTTTTTAAACACTAAAGGAAGGATATATATATAAATCCTAGGCATTTCCTTTTCACGTAACGATTAGCTAAACCTTTAGCACGATGACAAGACAACAAAAAAAAAAGCACTGAAGCTTATTAGTGATAGCAATTTGCATGGATTCCACATATCAGTATATCGCTCGGTGTCGATCTCGCGCGGGGGGAGTTGGAATCCTTTAGTTTCATACATTATTCATGCGCGCATCGATGTCCAACGATACTTCTGCATCCAGATTAGTCCCACATATTTCGCATGTTTTTCTCTCTCCATTCAAATTCTAATTCTTTTTTAACCTGTGGCCACCTATACACCACTGGTATGATTAACTAAATTCCATTTAATACTTACAAATATCCTAAAACTGATGTCTAGATAATAATATACGACAAGTATTCTCATCTGTATTTATTGTAGATGTATTTATATTTATAATATGAGGATATGTATCTATTTATATTTATAATATTAGTAGATATTAGATACCTACTATTAGCGACATTGGATGGCAAACTATTAGGTATGAAAAAAAAATAATTGAAATAATAATTGAAACAATATTTACAGTACCTACGCAGTTAGTTAAAAAACAATGATGGCGTGCATCCAACTGTGTCGATTGATTAGCACGGGATTTACGCTTCTGGTTTGCATAATGGTGGTTTTAAATCAACGGTAAATCATTATGCCAATGCACAACAGACTGTTAATTAAATTTCCCAATTAATCGTGTGATTTTTCAATACTTGTTTTTATTTAAATAGGTATTTGTTAAAATTTTGGTTTAGTATAAATGTCACAAATATTTTCAGTTTTTAAGCTTTTTTAGGTGGCTTACTTACAATAATTTTGAACCAAAAATTACAAGCCATCCTTCACACAAACTTGTTCATTGAAGTAAAAATAGATATTTTAATTTTCAACTACAAAGACCAAAAAAGAAATGCACAGTCGTTTTTTGCGGAGATTTTTTTTTATTATACTTGTAACTATTAGCAATACTAATTTTACTTTTGGGTGCATTATTATAACACTAGCGATATATACCTATACCTACTAACTTTATAAAATACAAATTATTATTTTAGGAAATTCTCAGCACACATCATCGTGTATAATAACGGTTAACAATGATATAGTTCCCACTATTAAAAGCTTGTTAAGTATTAGTCAACAGTTATAACACTTGACATTGCGCATGCGCCGTGACGACCGCGGCCTGCCGAAGGCCGACATGTCTGTTTTGTAAACAACCATAACAATGTTAATAAGCGTTGCAATATTCTTCACTAGCTTTTGCCCGCGACTACGTATCCTACGTCTCCTCTTTTTTAGAATTAAAGTAAAAAACCAAGTTATTACATATACAGTTTATTTTATAAAAACAAAATAATTCATAGGTAATTATAATACTAGATCACGATCTGTGAATACTAGATCACGTCGGTTGCAGTGCACTTCCTAAAGAAACTGGTTTCGCTACGGGTCTGTTATTATTGTAATCTGTAGACCGTGAAATGATATAGGGAAATGCAGCGAGCAATTTGGTGGTGCTAGCTTGTTTATGGTTACTTGCCTTGGTATTGGGTACAAGTGTATAGAAATGTTACGTGATTTTACGCACTGCTTCCTTGTAAATCTTCACTAGTTACTGTTGCATGTTTGTACCATTGTTAAACTGCGAACATATTCATATTAAATTCATGTGCTCGACCTATTCTATCGTGGCTTTGTAATGTTTAGGAAGGGACGGATTCCCTTCCTAAACCCTTATCCTTAATCCTGGTATGATCGGCAGCGCACTTGCAGCAGCTGTCGCGTTGCTCATTTTATAGGCGACGGTACCTAGCAATCTAACCATTAAGCGGACCATAAAGCCTGATGTCCGACTGCTTTAACATAAAAAAAAGTTAGCTTCCTATAGAAATTTGTTCGTTCAAGGTATTTCGGCTGCTTTGGACCACAATTTCTTGAAATCACCACCAATATGAATCAAGCTCAGAAAATAACTTTTAGTGCCTTAAAAAACACAACATGAATAAAGAATTTAAGGTTTTTAATAGTTTAACCTGTCACAACCAGAATTAGTAATTTATTTCGAAATGGTCGTTTCACGAATTGGTCAATTTTATTTGTGATAACGAGTCTTGGATGAGTTATTGGCTTCCATTAGGAACCTTTACTATAGGTTTATATACTCGTATCTAAAAAAACACATATTGTACACCTATATTGTGTAAATTTGTTGCACAAATGCTCTTTAACATAAAAATGTCACCATTGTCGTTGGGTTTCGCATTTTATGCTTTATGGGTATTTGTGTCGTTTGTGAAATGTCAAGTGGTCTATCTTACGTTTCTTAAAGGTTGACTTTCAGACACACTCACTTTTATATGCTTTTGTTCTTTTATACCATCTGGTTTCATAATATTTTCATAATAGTCAATACATTACATTGGGCAGCTCGTCTTACGACTGTAACCATACAACGCTGATATACGAGTAATAACATAGTTGTTGTCTTTCGGTGAGTTAGTAAGGGATGTCAAAGCCCATTTCCCTATCCCCTCCTAATCCCTTGTTCATTATCCTACTACCCGAATTAATTTCAATTAAAACATTATACTGACTCGTAAATTTTTTTAAGAGAAAGCAACTCAATGATTTAAAAATAAACATTATTCAAGTAGAAGAATTTGTCGTCTGGCGAAATAGACACGAAAATAATTGTCGCATAAATCCGACTCTGGCGGCTAGAGGATTTAAAACGACACATAACAAGTGTCTCAGCTCAATTTTTTTTATATTAAATTCAAAATCAAATGCTTTATCTCTCCATGAAAAATAACGATAAATAAATTCTTATACTACATAATATAATAATTAATCTACACTAATTAAGACTATTTGAGATCATTTACTTTTTTTATGTGTGATTTACCTACTATTTAACAAGACTTCAAAATAAGTATCCTTTTAGGTGAAGTGGAAGTATACGACTCCTTCTAATTTAACCATATGATTTCGACGTTAACGTATGCATACCGACATACATTAGCATTTTAATTTCAAATTTATTCAATTGTTGCTGATTCACTCATTAATATTGATATTAAATTTTATATAGTAATGTATACGGGTATCTATATTATTAATTTAAAGCAAAACTAATAAGACTTTATAGTACAAATTTTTAAAAATAATAGTAATACAATAGTAATACTTCATTCACCATTTTACCTCTTAACCCGTAGAAAAATAATAACCTCTTAGGAAAATAAAATCACAAAACTTAAGGCAAACTATTTACAGATACTAATAAATTTGTGAAGAGAAGTTAAAGGGCGTTACTAAAAGAACTTGCTTGGACCCGTTCCCGGATTCTTCCACGTTTATCCCTCTTTCCATATGTGAAAACCGAATTAAAATCGGTCCATCCATTCTCGAGTTTTTGAAGCGTACATAAACCAACTTAACATTTTTATACATACTACTAGCTGTTGCACGCGGCATCGCCCGCGTAACTTTATAAAATATAGCCTATGTTACTCGCTGAAAATATTCGCTTCCCAACAGTGAAAGAATTTTTCAAATCGGTCCAATAGTTTCGGAGCCTATTCAATTAAAACAAACAAACAAACAATCAAATCTTTCCTCTTTATAATATTAGTATAAATATAGATAGAGCACGTCCTACTGATATATCCGTGGCTCTCATCTGTATCTAAGGGAGGTATTTTTCTTTAATTGTTAATTTTCTTTCTCGTACCCGTAATATTATTAGTTTTATAAAGACATTGTATGCAACGCACTTCACGCATCGAAGGCACGAATACAATCAGCTGAATGTACGTGCAGTGATGACGTCATTAAAACATATGTCGCTCACTTGGTCTAACTAACTCATCCAACCTCCCATGGCAGCCCTCGCCTCATATAATTATTATATGATGTTCCATTCATTGCTTTTCTCATTCTTTCTTTCTTTCTTTATTGCCTTTTCATACGCTTGATACGTTAAGTTTAGTTTCAATTTACGACTGATTTAATTTTAATCTCGTTTTGATGATTTCGTATATACTGAAAATACTGTAGGTATGTTATTTGTTGGACTGATCTGTAACTAATCTGTTTCATTTTTTAATCCCCGAAGCCAGACGCAAAAATGGGGTGTTATAAATTTGACGTACGTCCTATATCACTAACATTATAATAGATAACTATTGTGCTTAATTAAATATAAGGAATATGTTGCCTTTTAAAGTTTATATTTAACTGTAATATTAATGAGTGAAATATATATATATATATTATTTTTTTAAAGTAGCATTTGTAAAAGTAACGATTTCAAAAGTGTAAGTATTCAACAACGCTCGTTTATAATGCGGTAATATGAAATAGTGAACACACCTAACATTAGTTACAGTGAGGATGTTTTAAAATATTGTGAAAATCCCATCAGCAAACGGTAGGTTAATTTAATAACTAATGACAGAATTACAACATCACATACATACACTGCGGCCTATTTTGTTGTGCACAACAATAAAAATAGCGTGACTAGTCGCTATTATGTGATGACATATACGAAAAGTTGTGAGAGTACCTATGTTATTTTGCAACTACAGAGCATATTATTATGTTTAGCGAATAGTTAGAATTCGATTTGGAATTCTAATGAATTGTCGCATTGGTAAGAGTGAGTCTTGGTTGGTTTTCATTTAAAGAAGACTCGATTTTCTTTTCCTATAGATGTTTTTAAAGAAATTTAGATATAATCTAAAACACTGGCTTTAAACCAATATATTGATTATTTGCACTGTGATATAACTAAAGAATATATTTCTTAAAATATTCTACATATTAATTATATACCATGTTATAATTATTAATTTCCCACTGTAGACAGTTGCATGTGTCTGATCTTGCTTACTTGGTATTCCGAAGAAAATTTCAGAAGAGGAAAGATAGCTTAACCTATTTCATCAAAAATTTCTGTATATAAAGCTTTTATTGGCAACAAGTAAGGAAAAGCATTGAATCTTATTAGACGAGCGAATAACTGCGAATAATTCATTCACAACGATTTGATCCCAGACAGACAAAGTGAACATAACTAGACAAATTTCCAGCTCCCTAAACGTTAGATCGCGTGATGTAATAGCAACTGAGTGCGGTTTTATTGATATAGGTTACCGCCGCTTCCTTTCGTGACTGGTCTATCTGTTCAACGTCAGCGCTTTATTATTTATTCATCTATCCTCTGGCTTCCCTTACTCTTAACTACAATACAACACTGATGTTTCTTAACTTAAGACCAAGTCCTAGAAAGTGTCTGTAAAACGATCACACTGAAAAATGCTTACTCACTCGAACTTTGATAAGTCAGGACAAACGATTTTATAAGTAATAGATCACCATCATCGTCATCTCAGCCGTAGGGTGTCAACTGCTGGACACAATCGTCTCCAATAGTATACGGGTCATACGCAGCCAGGATCCACAGTCATATCTGACTCATATCTGCTTAACGAATTTTATGAATCGATAAACAATAAAATTGATGCCTCCTAGAAAATATTATGATTACGCGTTGTGTTGACTCAGATGTACGAGTATTAATATTGTTAATACCCACGAATATACCTACTACATTACACATCCGTACACGCACCAAAACATGAGTACGCTTTCTGGAATTTCCATTACTTTCAGTCAAACGTAGTGTTTAGAATAAGTTGTATAAGGTTATATTTATCTATAGCAATCATATAGCAATACATTAGCGGCGTAAAAGAGTGTAACAAAAAGAATGAAATTATTATTAAGAAATAAATTACAATAAATGTAATTTAGAGTAAAGTCCGTAGTATGTCGAATGTTTTGATTTAGAACGCCTTTGCCCAACAGTGGCATAATATTAGTTATGTTATTAGTATTCAGTCTGCCTGTGTGTTCTTCTTATATATGTGAACGATAAACAAAGTAACTCCCGATTGATTAACAAACAAAAATCGTCACAAACTATCACATATAAATATATTAGAGATACTTAAACGTGAATTGGTAATTATTTAGTTTTAAGTAATGAAAATAAAAAAATCCACGGAAATATATTTACTTTAGAATTATGAGTTTTCCTGCATTTTTCAATTGTGTTTCAACTGAGTGTTAAATGGCAGATTGAAAATTAATAAAAAAATAGTTGAATTATTTAGAAGTTAATTAATAATGTTTTTTTTTAGTATATATATTCGACATATACATGACTAAGTTTCTTTATCAATATCTCGATATTTTTGTCGAATTTAATCCATCCGTTGTCATCATTGCCTAATTGTCAGGCCTCTCCCAAGTGACACTCTACAGTGTGGTCGCAACAGCAAACAAGCACGCCAGCACATTCATTGCTTCTCACCATAGTCGTAGATTTTTCTGTGCTTCTCACCAACAACTGTGTCTTATAGGTAGGTATGTTGCAGTCGGCCCAACTTTGTAGTAACGTCTGCCGGTTCGTTCACTTTTCTTGTTTCTTTCTTCTTCACCAAAAAAGTTTTTGGTTCACTTCACGAAAAATACACCCCATTTTATTATAGCTGTATGCTGATCATATCTGTGAATTTACTTCCACTGAGTTTCTTTTTTAAGAAACTAGTCATTTCCAATTTTCATAGTGACTTTTAGCTATAGTTTACATGTTCTGTATTTAGGTAATTCGTTATTATACAATAATCATTAAATATATATTTTTTTCTCCTGTACATTATCAATGGGAAATTTATAATTTAAATACTCGTACTTACATGAATTAAATTGCATTAATACAACCATTTTCTAAGTACATGTTCAAATAACATTCGTAAAAAAATACATTTTATCACTCTTTTAAAAATTCAATCAATATAGGTATTATAAAAACACAACAAATACAGTAGAAAAATAAAACAAATTGTGTCTCTATTTTCCCGTGTAATTTTTATAGTGTAGATTAAAATTTCCGTGTTTTGACTGACTGACCCGTACAAAGCTGGAATCGGAAACTAGTTAGGTACTAAAAACATAAATGTTTAACGTTTATACCATATGTATCGCTAATATAAGAAGATTTTAACTATTAACTGAGCAACAATGACACGATCGTGCACTGCACCAATGAATGCAACGGTGACTTTAGTTGTCTTGTGAAATAGACACGTGATACGTCTGCGTATAGCGGCACAATATTCTTGCCTATGTTATGTACACTAGTAAGTCTATGACATAGTAGTGTCGATGACTCGAGAATCGATTTGCGACCGGCGACGTATCGAAGTATGCACATACAGATACACATTGTGCCAATTTTCTTATCATTTTCTTCGTTAAGTATTTGCAAACAAATTACAAAATGTAAATAAGTTTAGCAAATATAATATTACAGCACTCGCGCTTATATGAACGCCTTTCAGAGTAGGGTTTCAATTTTAGTAGCGCAACTGCATATTTTGAATGCGAAGGGTCTAGTCGAAAAATTTAGTCAACTATAGGTACAGTCAATCAGCTTATGTCATCGAAAGAATATATTTTTGCAATATGTAACATTTAAAAACTGAATTGAGGCTGCGATATTTTCAAAATGTTTGCACCATCTATTATTATCTATTATTTATACTAGAAGCAGCTTTCAGAATATAGAACTAGCATGTCCTAGTAAATTCACGACGGCAATAGCAATTTGCAACATAATGCACACGCATTGTGTTGCAAAATGCAATATTTTGTTCGACTGTCTATTGAGAGTGTAACATTTAAATTTATTCCTAAATACGAGTATATTATACGAAATAAGATAAAACAGTAAACAAAACGGTCAAATTTTCTCATAGAATACGGCTGCACACTGCAGTGGGTATTATTCCCTGAAGGCGGGAAGGAAGTGCGTCCCGTGCTCAAACTGCGCAATGCGCACTAATAAGATTTGACGCAAACGATAAGCGATTGCGGGAATGTTAGCGATTATTAATAATAATAAGTCAAAACGAAAGTATCTTGGTTATTATTTGTATGCTTGAAGTTAAATTAAATTTTTGTTATTTAATTTTGTACATTGTTATACCCGGCTGATTATGATATAAATGAGTGAAATTTATTTTTGTGTGAAATTAACGAAAAGCTACCTCTAAATTACCACTTTCCTGTGTATCACTTGTCTGTATCCACTCAAACAGGAAACTAACACTACAGGAAAATAACATTCATTCATAAAAAATATATCTTGTATTAGCGTACTGAGGGATTAAAATTACGTATTAGGTATTATAGCATATAAAATTGTGTTTAATAATCTCACTTCCCTGGTTATTTCTCACTATCCTAGCAATAAAATAACATTAATAATGCGTTAACATCATAATATTTTCTAACGGTTTATATATATATATGTCAAATATATGCCTTTTTATACACGTTTTAAGAATTCTTTTCAATTTCCTGCGCCATGTATAAATTGCCTGTGCTCAAAATTTTTTAAAACGGCTATATTTTAAATATTTACCAATACATTATCTGACCCGCAAAACTAGCTTATTTAAGTCAAAACCTTGACCTCTGGCCACTTTGCACACTAGTAAAAAAAAGTGTGGAACTAAAAACGTCCGTTTTTCTTCATAATAAGAACTAGCCTTATATATTCAGTTTATAACTACTCTTTTATTGCTGTAATAAATACATATAACTTTTTTACAATATTTCAACAATTATATCGCATTTATAATTAATAGCAAATAAATAAATAAATAATTTCGCATACAAATGTATCTATGGGAAAGGCCTACGACTTAGATAATAATTATGATAAAAATGCTTTCAGTACCCGCGCTACTCTTATCACTCAGAATATTCACTTTGTTTTTGTAAATGACGCACTCGGTTGCGTCGTATGCGCAAGTGTTCGTTGCACAGTTAGCTGTTCGTTATTTGGTTACACTATTCTTTTTATATTTATTTCTTTGTACACTATGCAAATTAATAACTGCTGCACTTGAAATTTTTAAAAATCCGCTCTTAGCGGATGTTCACGTTATAAAATAAATATTGTTTTAAATTTCATCGTTCCATTACTTATTAGTTTCGGCTATGCGTTTATAGTCTGGCAAACGATTTTATAACAATAGATTGGACTCAGTATTAGTGTACGTGGCTAGTCTAGTGACTAAGTATTACAACTTATAAAACACTGTACTAAAAGTAGGGTAGAATGCACGATCCCGTTATAAAGGAAATATGCTAATGCACGCCTCCTTTCATGCTCCTTTGGCACGTATCAGCCCTTTGAAAGCGCTAAGTGCCTGCATTCGTGTCTTGCGGAGTCGATAAAAAGGTAGACACAGCCCAGACGCTGCCCAGACTTATTTACCTTCCAAAATATAAAGTCTAGCTAGACATTTTAAGTCCTTAATTGAATTCCTAGCGACTACAATCTTCCAACTTTAATTTAGTTATCGGTTAAACCAGTCGTTCCCAAGTTTATTAAAGTAGTATTTAAACTAATTTCCATAAGCGACATACCTACTTACGTATAGTTCTTTCAGTGGTTTCACAAATGCAATATTGTGTTTAAACCAGCACGAGGTTAGTCCCGTCCCGTACGCATTTATTACATAAATTTATTTAAATTAAAATAAAGGAAACATAGACTAAAAATAAACTGAAAATGTATTTGTTATCTTCTTTTTTTGCATCAAGTTTGCTGAGCCTTTCAAATAGTTGCGCTTCCTAAGGCTACTTTAGTGACGGCTTTTGCCATTGCCCTTGAGAATCGCTGGCTTAGGTGGGAATCGTCGTTGCCGTAGGGCCTTGGTGTTTTTCAATAGACCTTTGATTTTGTCTTCATACTTGTATTTCCTACTGACAAGGGTCGCCAGAAATTATTATACAGATGCGACAAAAACGGAATACAAACTGAGACATAGTGGGATTTTTGGTGGGACATAGCTCCTTGGTTAAGCTAGTTTTGAATAAGGTATTCAGTGTTTCTTTTATAAGTAAAATCATTACTGTGATTTTAATGTAATATAATTAGTAAGCAATTTAAAAGCACTTATGCATTGAAGTCATAAGCCAAATTCCATTTAGATAAGTATTTTTGTTAATATTATTGATAATTAAATAAAAGTTGTTTATTAAAATGGAATAGTGTACCTACATAAGAGTTTGTTTTCGGGTACCTATGTCACTGTTGACACAAGAGAACATAATTTGCGAAGGCGTTTAATATACAACATTGATAAAGCCGTTTTGCCATTTAGAGGTGACCCACTTTCCGACATAAACGCGTTTTTATCGCTTTTTATGCGTTTGTTTACTGTCGGACGACATAATTTTGTGTTTGTAAGTAGTAATTATATTGTATAAAATACCATTTATTGAAATAACTGCCAAATTTAAAAAGAATATGCTAAATAATGGAACTAATGGTAATAAAATTGCCCCACGAGTTACATCAATATAACTTCAGTATATACTGTGAACATACTTTTATTTTTTTTATAGGTAACATTATAATTAGGTACAACATAATTAGCAACTAACATTTTTTCAATGTTTATCGCTCTTATTTTTCTAAGACGTTGCTTCATTATTGATTCCTCGGGAACAGTACTTTCTTTCTGGATAAAAGGTGGTTACTTTCTTCTGGAACCCCTGACTGCGTGCGTGTATGCAGAATTCTTTGTCGCGCGATCAGCCATAGAAATATAAATAATACCAACCAATGTTCAATAGTAACAGTTTCTAATTCTATGCGATCAGCGAATCGCACCTGCTAGACGCAGATAAATAACAAAATTCTTAGTACAACCATTTTGTAATTTTACCATGTGATGTTGCTTTTATTTACTGTTTAAATATTAATTGATTGGAATACATTATATCGGAGATTCTTCCACAATTGATAAATTTGCTATCTACCCAACTAAAAAGGATGAACTTATAATGCTGCTAATAGGCGATTGAAAAAAAAACTGTTTTCATTTATCGAACCAGCTGGAGCAAAGAGCTATCTGTAACTGTCGCATTCATGTCATACCACACTCATTTACGTTACGCACCGTTTGTTCTATGCGATAGAGTTACGCATCATTACACCAAATAAAAGTTATTGTTTTATTGTGAATAATACTGAATACAAACAAACATACAGAATAAACTCACGTAGTCTTCGATGTATATACAAACAACATATTTTATTGACTGACACACTCTATAATCACTTGGGTGCATAATGCTCATATACTTATATTTTCTTTGATCTTCGTAAGCTCGGTTAAGCGATAGGGTCAATACCCACAGAAGCAGAAGAAAATTTTTTTTTTAAAAAGATGAAAAACCTGAACCTATTAAGAACTTTTTAAGAAAAATATCTAATATATGTAGTTTTTTATCTTTATACATAACTAGCAGTTGCACGCGACTTCGACTGCGTAAATTTATAAAATATAGTCTCTATTACTCGCTGATAACGTAGCTTTCTATATAGGTGAAATAATTTTCAAAATGGGGCCAGTAGTTTTTGAGTTTATTCATTACAAACATACTCGTACTACTCTTCTCTCTTTATAATATTAGTATAGATAATAATAAATAGAAAATTATTGTATTATCATAAAATATGTATTTTAATTACTAACAATTGACTAAACTTACCAGTTGGGATTTACTAAACAGTTTTACTAAACATAATAATGAGCTTCGGTTTCCATAGAAAAACAAAAAGCTCACAGTCTACGTGCGTGTTTATATAGACAGTCTTCAAAGCTATGTCACTCTGAAAGCTCGGTTTTCAGCAGCCGTGCCCACTCCATGGGGCGTCGACCCCGCAAGGGTTGACTTGCTGCAAGAGGTGGTGCAAGTTTATAACGTTAAACGGGATAACAACTTGAACTAGTTACGTTTTTACAGTTGACACACATTTTTAAAGTAATAAAGCAGATAAAAATTCAACGCTAGTCTAGTCTAAGTAACACTTTATTTTTATTTCGTACCAGTAAAATTATTAAGTCGTCATTAACGTCTACCTGCGGATCTAATCTTTTTTTTAATGCACTCAGTATTACGATTTGTTTATCTCAGTTTCAGTGTGGCCCCAACCAGTTATTTTCCAGCGAAAATTAAAATAATGGCATATTTAAAAAAAATACAACTAATCTATACTAATATTACATTTTAATATTTTTAGTTATTCACAGTCTGTGTCATTTTAGTTGTAACTTCCGTGATTCTCATGTGTGCACCGCGAAGCTTTTTGCTCTAAGTCGCATTTAGTAATGCAGTTTAGCGAATTTCCACCAAAGGGAAATTTTTTTTTTCTTTAAACCGATCACAAAAATCGCTACCTCTTGTGATTTGTACTACCACTGTCACTAACCGCGGACCCCGGTCCGACTTGACGAATCAATTGTTTCAGACTTGAAGTCTATACTTACGTTAAATTTTATTTAACATGTTCGGGTACTTCCATTATATAAAAAATACTTACTCACCAAAAGTATTATAGCATTAAATATTAGATAAGCTCTGCCTCTTTTTTTTCAGTTCACCAAAAGTTATTTTATTGTGTTCTTTAATAAAAAATAGTATCTGGTTTTACATCTAGTCAACTGCTGTATGAGTCTAGTCTGTGCAGTGTGAGTGTGAACTAGATGATTGGTCATCTGTCTGTAATACAGATAAACCTTACAATATAAATGAACAAATATGATCAGTTTTTATGGGTCATTTTTGGAAACCTTTTACGACGTTCAAGATTAGCATCGATGTAGGTACTAGAATAAACATTATTTGAACATTATTGATTAATATTGAAAAAAGTTATCCGTGGTTTTCTATAAGCTGTGTAAAAAAATAATTTAGGTAGCCTTTAAGAAGACCACCGTGTCATATGTGTGTTGTGTGTGTTTCACTGAATCAGTGAGATGTCAATTTTCTTTCCTCCATCCTCGCCCTATTTACTTAACTAACGCCACCTGGTATTCCTATGTTAATAGGCGACGCTAACACTAACACTAGATAGACCTTCAGCTAATCAGCCACAAATTTGTTATATAAAAAAAAAACCTTACAATTTCAGTACGTATTATTAAAGTTTGATATGAAGTTGATAGGATGGAAATGGAATAGGAATGACTATTTAAATAAGTTCCTGCTTAATCTACTTGACGACTAAATGTATTGATAGGTAATGGTAGTAAAACAAGAATTACAAGTATCTATTTGATGATGCATCGCCGAGGAATTCTAAAACAGATAATAATAGTTGTATTTATTTTCATAGTTAAAACAATTAATGATCATTCCATCATCTATTGCCTATATATATACACACTTACTTACACACCAATTGCATAACGAGTTTCATAATCTTTGATATGTAATTTATAGGAAGAAAATAAGAAAATAATTGCATAAATTTGAAACTTCATTTACGTGCCCCGCGGCATCTTAAAATCTGACAAAATCTTCTCCATGAAAAATCTCGTCCATATATTTAAAGTCTGTAATAAATATTTTTGACATGCAAACAAGATAAGACGCGTTAGAATGGAGAAGAAAAATCAAGTTAAAACCAAGTAAGTACACAGAATAAAACTCGTAAAAAATAAGGATAAATAATGTAGTGGTTGAATCAGAATAACGAAAAAGTGCGCCCTCGGGTGAAGGACAACGGCTAAAGTAGGGGTAGAGGAATGTCATTTTTCATTCAAGCACCGAAATACTTGATGTTATTTGCATTGCCTATTTACTCATGGCTAACACAAGTAACACCATAGGGGTTTATATTGACGAACGGACTATGACATCCTTTAATCACTGAAACACAACAGCACACATGTGATTTGCTACTTAAAAATAAAAAAATACAAAAAGAAAAACTAAGTAGTAATGTTTGATATGGTCATAATGGACCCGAGGTTAAATCTTTGATTGTAAATCGTGGAATAGCTTGGCACACCTTGAATTTGTGATGAATATTGAACAATAATATATGGAAATGTTAACACGAAATTCAATTTCTAGTCGTCCTATCAAATATTCTAGACACAAAAAATAAACCTTCGTTTTAACCTCATTACGAATTAACCGACTAACCCGAATGTGGCACGAATAGCGATCAATAGTTTTACAACCTTCACTAAGGACAACAAGTCAAGCCGTATAAAAACGTGGACCGCGAAGAACAAGACAATAGCTTGTTTATTGGCTTGTTTGTACGCGTTGTTTGAAATTCAAACAATGCTGTTGAGAGTGTCAACAACATCGGATATCCGATCTTCTTGCAATACGTCAAATTGTTCAATGTTATCTTAGCCATTAGTTGAAGAGCCTTAAGCTGAGTTCAAGTTGTAGTTTTTAGACTCTTTTTTGTTTAGATCCTGTCCTGTCTTCAGAGTAAAACACTTATTACATCTTGTAGTAGGTACTTAAGAACTTACAGAAGCTTAGAGTTTTAGTTTTAGTTAAATCTTTAAACTTTTTTATTTTAAGAAAAGTCTGTCTTCGAATCAAATCATCTAGAAAAATATTAATATAATCAAATGAATTTATGTCAGTTATTGCTAATTATGATAGAAATCATTATTTAGGTTTGAAGTTGGTAAGATATTCTGGGTTGGTGCCTTTAGCCCCAAATTCTGTCAGCCGCAAAATATTGTTTCATAGAAACTTTCGTTACCTGTTTTATGCACATTAATAATAAACCTAGTGCTTGGTTTATTCAAGCGATAGTTTTGACTGTTCGATTATTTAAGAGTGCACAATGGTGAAAGTTCGTGATACCAATTAGCGTACAGAAATTCAAATCTCGATTCATGCCATATCTTTTTTAACGATTAGAATTGAGTTAGGTGGGCGTGTAACGGAGCGACAATCGCGCCATTATGTCCATACCGGGATGTTCGGAGCACGGACATCGAACCCGCACCCACATGCTCGTCATTACCGACTGAAAAACTTTATTATGCATGCAACATGACTACTATTTGACGCATGAATATGTGAACCCTGAAGAGATAGATGTATTTATTATATACATGTAATCACGGTGACACACCGTGAGCTGTCATAAACAGGCATCCCTTCTGGGGTTAGTAACACAGAAACCCGTAAAACACCACATCTTCGCTTCACACATCTCCGCTTTGGTGGAGTTATGCCCTTTTTTACGTGGGAAAATTTGCGTACCAGATCCCCACCGACCATGGGGAGATCGGTGGGGTATGTGGGGCTTCTACCCACTAAAACCCCACGGTGTTTCTTCGCGCCGCCTATGGGCGGGGGTTAGGGGACGTTAAGGCACGCTACCTGCTCCCCCCGCCAGACGAGGCCCGCACACTTGCGGGCGGGCTGGGTTGCCGAGTGTTAAGCCCCCCCACCACTATACGGTCATGATCCACCTAGGGGGGGTGGTGGAATCCTGCCCTAAGGGATGCTAGAGCCTATTCTCCCATCATCTTCTCTTATCCTTTTTCTATCAATGTCTGCAACGCATTTGCAATCCCTGTGTCGTTGATTGTGTTTACAGGTGACGGTAACCACCTGCCATCATGTAGACTGTCAGTCTGACAGAGTGGTTCTAATATGGATGTAACGTTACCTATACCAATATACCTAAGGGTTAAAAATTTATTACTGACATAAAATTCTAAGAAGTCTGTCTTTTTATTAAACTGACAATAGATAGACGACATTAGACTATCTACTAAATTTATCTTTAAAAAGAGGATGATAAACCTCAATTATATTTTATTAAAACCATCGTACAGTACAGATATTTTATGCAATAAAGCACTGTTTTTTTATACCCGGGCATCGAACTAGAGACCCCGACATGTGTTCTTTGTATACATTGCGTTTCCGGTGCACAATGAAACGTTCAGAACACATTGTCATTTTATTTTATTTTATATTTTTTTTTACATGGATGCTCTATATATATATATTAAATTAATTGCGCTTGGCCTTTCCTATTTTTTTATTATAATTGTATTAATTTTATAGAGATCTATAATTGAAAATGGTTCTGGTCTAAAGCCACACTTAATGTTTTTCAATAACTGAACTTATTTTTATAATTAAAAAAAAAACTAAAGGCTACCATTTTCTTCTATTATTTTAATAATGTTTTTGACATATGTAATTATATATTTTCGTGTATTAAAATTCAAATTGAAAAATTATGTTATCTTTCTATTTTTTACTTTTTTTTTATAATATTCAAGTCTTAATATCACATTGTTTTTGAATACAAAATATTGTCAAGTTTTCATAGATAAACTGTTTAATTCCCCACACTGGTAATTAAATTTTTATAAGATTTTTAATGATATTATTACACAATTAAGACGACAAACGCGTTTATTTCATAGGTGCATGTAATATCTCTTTTTTATTTATTTAAAATATCTTTTAAGTTGACGTTTCATTTTGTATCTTTCATACTTTACAAACTTGTGTGGAATAGATGTAGTAAATAGATAATAAAAAAGAAATTGTAGGTAATATCTGAACTTCAACCTACTTCAGCAGCCAAGGACCTACATAGTCAAATAACCATGATTCCGGTGAATAGTCGGCCAACCGGACCAATCTGATGTCATCTGACCTCACAAATATATTTTTATTTTAATAACTTATAGTTTGTTACAACATACAATGAAGGTTTTTAATTGTCAAAACTATCACTACATTCGTTCACGTGAGAAACTTATAATTAAATAGGGAAACATTTGTATGAAAAGCGTTTTTACATTAGATTTAACTTACAATTTACTAAATAATAATAAAACAAAATGATATAAAATTACTCAATAAAAATTGCATTCGTTACTAATAAACACAGCCTTATTTTTACCTGATAAGGAGACTAATGCGAGTGTTTTTTTTTTACAATTATATTAAAAGAAAAACACATACCATCGTTTATAGTTTCCATTTGAAATCGGTTCGAATTTGACCGATAAAATATGAGTACACCCATTGCTCATCGGTTGCAATAAAATTTATAATCACTTAAAGATAGTTAAGTTGAATGAATGTCACCTAAACAGTTATCTAGTGAATAAACGATGATTCTAAAAAAAAAAAAACTGCGAATTCAAGTATTTCTTAAAACAGTTAGTGTTTTCCTTCTTTGTCGCTATTGTCTTGCTGATAATTCTTTTTATAAAAATTTACACAACAAAATTGGTATGGTGTGTATTCAGGACGCACGAATTTTTGTTTTTGGTCACGTGATGAATTTCCTATCATATGAATACACACAGGGAAAATTCTGGAGAATAACATAACTTCATTTATAAAACTCACTCAACTAGATTGCCCAGTCACCCTTGTTATTATGTCGTTAAATTACGTTCTTGGTAGTAAACAGGATATTATTCAATATTTATTATTACACAGCTTATATTTCGTGAACGGAAACAGAATTGACGAACATTATAAGTAGATAAAAGTGTTCATACATACTCATATAAGCAGGATTTTATTATCAATAATCTGTATTTGCATTTTGCTATTTGCTATGCCAATAAAGTGCCCTGCGCGTTTCTTATAGTGAACAAATATTTATCTGTCACTTCATTAAAATGGCTATGTTACTCGCTGATAATGGTATCTTTCTATAGGTGAAAGAATTTTCAAAATCAGTCCACTAGTTTTTGAGTTTACTTATTCATTAGAAACATACAAATCTTCTCTCTTTATAATAGTATAGAATAGATAGCACGGCACTTACATATTATCCCTACGGTAACCACCTATTTATCAAGTGCATTGTCAACCTGCCCGACATAAAAGAAATGATATACTTAGTGCTTATCAATAGTTAAGTACAAAATAATTGTATAGGTAAGCAAAGTCTTTCTGTTTCTTGAAAGATCTTTCTGATTTAGCTATTCAACAATAATTAAAAGTTTAATGCAATACGAGCAACGAATTGATAAAAATATAATCGATACGTTGTTAGATTTTTTGGTATTATTAAAATTGATAAATACGTGCCCAGAAACATGCGACCTATTATGAATGTGATTTTATTACAGTTATCTATACTTATAAAATCGTTTGTCCTGATTAACTATCAACACACAGCCAAAACTACTAAGTCTAGAACGCTGACATTTAGAAAATATATTTATTTTATAACATAACAATCCGCTAAGAAGGGATTTTTGAAAATTTCAACGCCGTGCGAATCCGCTCGTTAGTATTAACACGCTGTGTATAAACACAGGCTCAGTTTAAAATTGATAAAGATAGTTCTCGAGTGGCGCCAATGTCGCTCACTTGATACAATTAGGTACAAGTTGAGAACGGCTTCCAAAAATAGGCGTAAAATAAAAAGTTATGATTTCGTGTGCGCACGCGCAGCTGCGAACGGCTCAAGAGTAGCAGCCAGTGAGTCAGAATCACTGCTGAGTAAACTATCCGGTTTTGCACTTATTAACTACATGCTGTACAAGCAAACGACACGTATATTATACGAAAACACAAAGCAACTCAATTAAGTAATTCTCTATACAACTGAGGGATATTCAATCTACCACACTACGTTTGTAAATGTACAGGCCACCCTCCCTCACGTACAAGTACAACATAGGCTATGTGACTATTTGAACACAAAACGTAACTATCTTTTTCCCGTTTTTAGTTTATTCAACAGCACTGTTTCAGTTTACTGTTTTGAATTTATTCGATTTTTTTAATGAACTTATATATTAAAAAAAAAATGCACATCAGGCGAAGCCGGGAGCGGGTCACTAGTAGTATTATAAATTGCGAAAATTTATGACGAAAATTGATTTTCTTTCACTTAAAAAGGTACTGATTTTTTAAATGAAACTTTGCAGTAATATTGTTTATTTATATTATCAGAACATAGACTATAATTATAGAAATAAACGCACGAAGTTGCAGGCAAAAGATGATATATATATTAATATTATACACCTCCCTAAAGCAATATATTTACTCTTAACTAGTAGTTATAGGTACTCATTAAATCCTTAAATATAGTCTAGGTATTAATAGGCGTATTTCCCCTTCAACTATAATCGTAAGATGGTAAAAAAACTGTTTATTTATTTAAAATTGACAACTCACACAATTATTTTGTTTTATTCAATTTTAAATGTGTAATTTATTCTGTTTGTATTTTATTTTTTACTCTCTTTCGTAACAAAAATTTCAAAGCTAGCTCAAAGCAAAGTAACCTAAAGGTTTGATCGTCAGTGAGAGAATTGAAATTGGATGTTTTTGAAACCTAATACATCTTCTTGGGACGAGTTAAGAATCCTCAATTTTGCATATCAAAGGTCAAAGGTGGACTTTAGTTTTAGGACTTTAAATTATTTTTACTGGATCAAAAGTTATGGGGCATAATAAAATGGTTAAATGATTTTTCGAATTTGTTTTTTAAATATTATACATTATTTTGACGGACTTTTTCTTTAGTATAAAATCACAGGTCAAATATTCCGGTTTCTTAAGTCGGGCGTTTAGTGGCACTGGCAATGCGATCCGGTGTTGTATGGCAAAGTGGCAAGACTAGCGGATCTTAGCATGACGTCGCGGGTGGCCGTCGTGACAGCGACATAAGTCTTCCAGGATTTGCCGTGACTTATACAACAACCGTTTAGGTCAGAGGTGAAACTGTATTATTTTACCAACGATTAATGACAACTGAAAAGTATGAATGGATTTTTGTTTTAACTGATCTAGGGAATAGTTCAGTTAAAAAAAATGGTATAAGAGCATAAGGAGGCGACTTGCATATTTGACAATGTGACAATTAAAACGTCTTTGTTAAAAACAACATTTGATTTTTAGACGAGTAGCTACCATAGATCATCTGCGTTTAAAACCATATGAGACTATCCCATAAATATTTCGAAGACCACATTCCAAAATATGTACGTAGTTTAAGTTAAAAATGTTTATGAAAATCAGAAATTTTAGGTATAGTCGGGAAGTGATATCCTGATTACTCGCTGCCGACCTCCTTGATAGGATATAGGAGGATAAGGGACAAGGAAGTGATTGAGGAATGAGTAGTTCAAGATTTTAACCCATTCAATCAAACAAACAAATTGTTCAGCTTTATTATAATAAAGTATAGAATATAGCATATAAATATATGCTATGTTAAATGTATATTGAGTCCCCCAATTGCAAACTGACGAAACAGGATAAACTAAAATATTAATTAATATTAGATAATTAGTATTTAATGACTTCAGTAAATATTAATTAAACGTCGAAGTACATGTTTGCTTGCATTAATATCTACAAGCATCGATTTAAGCCTATTATTTATTTATACAATAGAAATAACTTAAAGATTCAACACGTCCAAGGGGGCGCGGCGCTGCGCGGCGACGCGACGCTCTGATATCATACTTTACTTAAGGAGACTTTTATTATCTAAAGTTCTAAACGGGTTAGGTGCCTTTTTTGTCGCCTATTAACATAAGCAACGGCAAAGGTGGCTACCATCATCTATTAGTACCTACTCAGTCGACTAAGGTAGAAAAAGCCTAAATAAAGACGGGTAAGGGATTAGTAGGATATTATATAGGGAAATGAATTTTGGATCTGACATACCTTACTCAACGCATTGCAATAACCAACCCACAATTTCATTTTTATTATTACTAAAATTTATTATGGTATTATTGTATTACAATGTACTGCATAGTCTTATATTTTCAAGTTATATTATCGTTAACATAAAACGCGTTTCTGCGCATAGTCGTGCCATGCTAACCTATTTACAAATATACTACAATTACTCACAACTCACACTATATTGCCCACTAAATACCCATTTATGTGGCCCCTTTTCGCTTTACAAGGGAAAAGTCTTTTCTCTGCGCCTCCTGAAACTAACACTTAAAATTCGATTGCAAAGGTAATTTTATTGAAGGCTTGCAAGCAGGCGTTGACTCAATAATCGTTGCTAAATCGCTTTCTTGTGACATTGATAATGTCCAAGAGTATGTATCTAATGATATTAGTCAATTTAAAGTACTGTGTCAAAATATTAGAAGCATAAATTGTAATATGTGCAATTTTATGACTCTTCTTGCAAGGTTAAAAACAGATTACGATATATTGATTTTATCTGAGTGTTGGCTTTTGTCTTCTGTATGTCCACCTAATTTAGATAACTATAGTTATTTTGCCACTACCTCACATAAGACTCAAAATGAAAGAGTAGTAATCTATTACAATAATAAACTAAGTGTTACTTGTGAGGAACCAGACATATTTGATGCCAATTGCCTTTGCTTGAAACTTGGCTTAGACACGTGTATCATAGGTATTTACCGCCCTCCTAGTCAGATTGATACAAGCAAATTTATCTCCTCTCTCAATCTGTTCTTGACTAAATTAAATAGCTATAAAAATGTGATAATCGCTGGAGACATAAATATTGACATCTCTCCGAACTCCTCTGATAGACGTTCCCCTGAATATCTTAATTTGTTGGCAAGTCATTGCATCCTCCCGGGGCATAATATACCTACGCATGGTCGAACGTGTTTGGACCATATTATGATAAGAACTAAATTACAGGCCACTTGTCTAGTTGTTGAGACTTCAATTACCGATCATGAGACGACTGTCGTCAGCCTAAATATAAACAAAAAAACAAACTATACAACCAAACCGGGAATGCGTATTGACTACCAGGGCCTTGACTCTACGTTTCAGAAGATAGACTTTGAGCCTATCATAAATTGTTGTGACGTGAATAAAGCAACGAATCTACTAGTTGATTGCATTAGTACAGCTATCAGGGAGAATTCAAGAATAGCCAGAAGTTGTAATAGACACAGAACTGCCAAACCCTGGATTACTCCCGGACTGTTACGGTGTATGAGAAATAGGGATAACCTTTACAAAAAGTATAAAAGGGACCCGGAGAATGAAATCGCAAAGCTTACTTATAAGCGATACAGGAATTTCTGTAAGTCCCTACTAATAAAGCAAAAAAGAGAATATGACAAACAGGAGCTATTAACTGCTAATAACAATAGGAAAAAATTGTGGGATGCAATTAAAAACGTTACTGGTTCTACCAAGGTTTCTGGTGATCTTGCTTGCCTTATCTCCCCAGACAGTCCCCAACACAGTGTCAATGAAATCAATGAGTACTTTGCTGGTGTAGGTAAGAGACTGGCCGAACAAATCTTAAACTCTGACCAGTCTGATGATAACACCAATCATGACCGTTCATCAGAATCGCCATCTGTTTCGTTGGCTTTCCTTCCAACGGATAATTCAGAAATTGAACACCTAATTCTGGGTCTAAGGGAGAATTGTGCTATAGGACTAGATGGCATCTCGACCAAAGTGATTAAGAGGTACACTCTCCAGCTTGCACCCCCTATTACTCACATATGTAATCTTTCAATTTCTAGTGGAATATTCCCTCGGGCATTTAAGTCGGCTGTTATTAAACCAATATATAAAAGCGGTGACAGAAACTGCATAATTAACTATAGACCCATATCTATCCTCACTACCTTGTCCAAGATTTTGGAACGTCTCATGAACAAACGTTTAATAGGTTACTTGGAATCTAATAATCTTCTTTCACCGGCACAATATGGTTTCCGCACCGGCAGGTCAACAGACGATGCTGTCCATGAACTAGCTAACACAGTTATAAATAATCTCGATAAAAGAAGGAAATGTTTGGCCGTTTTTCTTGATTTAGCCAAGGCTTTTGATACGGTTTCTGTCCCTCTTCTGGTTTTTAAGTTAGAGAGAATTGGAATAAGAGGCCTTCCGCTGGAGCTGTTTAGGGACTATCTAACAAACAGAACCCAACGAGTAAAAGTTGATCAATGGATTAGTGATGAACTTTCTGTCGCGTATGGGGTGCCCCAAGGCAGTGTCCTCGGTCCCACATTGTTCCTCATCTATGTTAACGACTTGTGCCAACTCCAGCTTCGTGATGGGAGGGTCTTCACTTTTGCCGACGATACAGCTCTTGTTTTCTCGGGGGATAATTGGGAGGATACGTTTCACAACGCCCAGCGTGGTTTCTTAGACGTATGTAAATGGCTGAGAAATAATATCCTGACACTGAATATCTCTAAAACAAAATTTATTACTTTTGCTCCTAAAAACAATCTCCTTCCACCAACATCTTTCGCTATATCAGCTCATTCCCAATCATGTCTTGACCTATCCATCCCCTCATGTTCCTGTCCTGTCCTCCAAAGAGTTGTGTCTATCAAATACCTAGGGGTCTATATTGATCAAAATCTTAGTTTTAAGCAGCATGTCGATACTCTAACGACACGATTACGTAAAATGATTTATATATTCAAGATGCTGAGGCATATTACTGATCGACACATAATCAAAATGGTTTACCTTGCTCTATGCCAACCGCTGATCAGTTATTGTATTGGTACATGGGGTGGTGCTGCTAAAACTCACCTGATCGAATTGGAGAGAGCTCAGCGTGCCATCCTAAAAGTTGGAGCCGGCCTGCCTTTTCTCTTTCCAACGGTTGGGTTGTACAAGGATTGGCAAGTACTAACTGTTAGACAGTCTTTTATACTTCATACTGTTCTCAAACAACATTCTCAATTACCGTACAGTCCAGTTCTGGAGAGGGATAGGCGTAGAAAGCGGCTTATTTGCCCCTTCAAACAGTTCAACCTGAGAATCTCTTATAGGTTTTACTGTTTTCTTGGCGGATATCTTTACAATAAGGTAAATTCTATCATACCAATATATCCTCTTCCTCTTCCTAAATGTAAGGAGGCAGTCACAGAATGGCTTAGGAGCTTGGATTATGAAGAAACGGAAAAAATTATTCGTCCGCTCTTTAATGTCTTATAGTACTTATTTGATATTTATCTTTTGTATTTAGTCTCAATATTTGTATTTATTTATTTGTTTTGTTTTTGTTGCTATTTGTGGGTATTATGCTTTGTGCAATCTGCGGAGTGGGACCTGGTGACCTGTAACACAGGTATTTTTTAATACCTACCACGGGCACCAGGCTCTCATACAGTTGCGACCATTGCTTGTTTATGTAACAATTAAGTTAACAATGTCTGTATATACTGTGGTCTTGTAATTGTGTGGAGCTAATAAATGCATTATTATTATTATTATTATTATAACGAAACGCAACAGCAGAATGCTGTTATTTTGCAGTGGTCTTCTGTAAAGGGTGGATAATGCCTGTAGACGAGCTGCTACACTGCCTGCCTCCACTATTTAGATCGTGGTGTCTATGATGTACCTACATTCGCATTTAATGTTATTAAATGCGATAGTTTGTGAAAATATTTGTTATTACTCTTTAAAGCAAAATCTACTCAACGGATTTTGATGAATCTTTTTATCTATGTTTTTTAGAATAACACAGGCAATTTATAAAGACACCCAGACTAACAAAAGCTAATAAGTAAAGTTTTAAATGTAATTTATTAATGCTTTAGAATACTTCATAAGGTAATTTAAATTTTGCATTCAGATTCGTAGTATGTTTATACGCTAATCTTTTCTAGTCGCGTTAAGACTCGGCTCAAGGTCGTTTGGGTTCGGTTTTAATTTTTTGTATGAATGAATCACAATGTGTTTAGTGTTGGATAATATACAGACAGAAAATTATCGATATATTGTTGAGATATATACCTAAATTTTCGTTGAAATCTTTATTTATTTTTTAAGCTCCAATACCCTTCGCGAGATTGATTTTGTGGTATTATTTTCAAAATAAATTAAGTTACTTTAATAGAATCATGTATAGCCATATTTTTATACTCACACATTATTACAATGGCTAATATTGTAATAACATTCACTTAATAGTACCGTAATATAGCAGCTTGTTTGCATTAAACAAGGATAAATTGAATTATAATATACATATTATACACTATAATCATCAATCCCTGTTTTATTACTTACCTTCTATCTAACGTTAATAAAATTTTACAACTCAATTAAAAAGAAATGATGTTTTGCTTTTATGTACAACCGGAGTATGAAAATGTGTGGGTTAATTGCTATAAACGATCGGTCGTTAGTACACGTCGTATGTGAAGTGTAAACATTTTAATTGCTTCCGGACTTGTGCAAGTTAGTTGATTTTTCTCAAGCCGCTATCGTGTTTGTTTAGCATACGAAAAAGTCGTTGACAGTCTCACCGAATTGCTATTTCACATTCGAAACAGTTTTGTTTTCGTAATTTTCCAAGAGTTTGTAATTTTACTGGTCATGCGCTGGACAGCCGTGGTGGGTAGCGGATGTCGTGTCATAAAGTTCCCGCGACCCAGCCCATCTAAATCCACGCTAGAAAGTCGTTGAGTTTTAGCCGGTAGGACTCCGGCAACCCCGCAGTGTCCCCTACACTGCAGGGTATCCAAGAGGATTTCCCAACGTAAAAAAGGGGGCATTGTACAGTGGACAGCCGTGGTGGGTAGCGGATGTCTTGTCAATGTAGGTAACGTTCCCGCCACCCCGCCCGTCTAAGGCCGCGCTAGAAAGTTGTTGGGTTTTAACCGGTAGGAGTCCGGCATAACCTCGCAACTTGCATGAAGATTTCCCAACGTTAAAAAAAGGGGCATACTGGTCATGAATTGGGCAGACCGTTTGGCGGCAGTACCTAACAACCCCTTAACAGATAACCACAGTGAATTCACAGCATATGTGCTGTTGTGTATTCAACTAAATATTCGCTGATTTATTGTCACAAAAAAAAAGTTTTGAGTAGATATGTAGGTACTTAAACAATGTATATTTAATTGTAATATCAATATGTAGGTATATCAATTCATGTAATTGAATACACGAATAATACTTTTTTCGTCAGTAATGCACAGACAGAGTATTTCGTTTAATTATAATCAGCTTCGATAGGAAGTACAGAGTTAAACAATGGGCGGTCCGTTTGGTCATTTCACGTGTCTGTCACGTTCGCGCAGTACATTTTTTTTACTGGATGTTGAGGAAACACAATGCGTGATTGAATATGAAAGATATTTTTATGGACACAAACACTTCATTGAAGACCCACTTGGAATATAAGTTGGAAACGAGACACTTTCTTGATTTTTCGTATAGTTATAAGACATACATTTAGAAATTCAGCATCTGGGATTTCTATTGTAACAATATTATTAATAAACAATATAGCTCAAGATTATTGCAGAAAATTCCTAGTAGTACTTATTATGTGCTCTCTATACATTTTGAAAATTCTTTAAACATTTCTGACATTTCTATGCATTTTTTATGCACTTTTGTGAAATGATTGAAGCGATCACAATACCTTAGAATTTTTTTATAATTATTTCGGCTGCCAAGTCAAAACAAAACAGTGTGTGCAGGCTCAAAAAATAAATTTCTAAAAAATATGGATTCATCTTTCAAATGAAATTGAAATAAAAATAAAATCGTTATTAAACGTAACTAGGATTCGAATGGTTTTTTAACATTCAAGTGATTTGTATTGGCCACTATAATATCGTAAATTCTATTGACCACCATAAAACATTTTTATATTATAGAAACAATCTAACTGTCAGCGTCTACAACAGACGTGTAGATTTGACTTATTGTTTCAAGTGTTCAAGTCCTTAGCCCGCAATATCAACGACAATGTCAATCGGGCACCGTAATGGACATTCATTATCATTCTATGAGCGATTTGTTTCCTCATTGTTTCTAACTTCTGACTCATTCTTTAAGGTCATTAGACAATCATTCATTCGTTAGACACGGCTATCTTACAACGCTGTATAATTTTCACATTTTACTATGTTTTCTACATGTTGTAATGAAAGTTGACTTATGTACATGTTGTAAAAAAGACCCTATAATGTTTAAAAACATACTGGAATATTTAGTGCGTTGGGGACCCTGATGGCATAAAGAGATTATTAAGAGACTTTCAAACTTATTGAGAGACCTCACAAATCAAAATACAAAAGCAAATATATTTTTAATCATTTAGTGGTCTTCTCTATGGAATTGATCTATTGCCACCGAACAATCTTCATCCTTCAACTCTACAGTTGCACAGGTTGGAATACGCAACGGACATTCTAACCGGCAGTCTGCCTGTCTATTACATTTTTACTTAAATAGTATACAATCCTTATCAACACTTAGTTCAAACATTTCTTTGTTCTCCTCTATGGTGATATATCAAACAACTCTCTCTTGGGAAATATCCATTATAATAGTAAATTCTATTGAATGAATTCCACTGTTTGTATATTTTATCGATAAAAGAGCATTATACGTACTGTGCGTGGCGCCTCACTATCTTATTAAGTATATTAAACTTTTTACAAGTTTCCATGAGAACTCATTCATGAACTCGTCTGTATTATCTAAAGGGCAACAACTAATGAGTCATCTTTAAATATATTTGCATCAGTTCACGCTTCGATCTGATAACAAAGTGATTCTTGGATCGCATTATGTTGGAGCATATTTCTGGAATAGAAAGACCAAAAATTTATTTATGTAATGTTGATGTAGTTTCGAGATAAATAAGATTTTCTTCAAAGCTTTTGTCTCTGATAAATCTGTACTCACGGATCTAGAACGAACACATACCAGAGTGCGTAGTGTGCGAATTTTACTCTATCAAACGCACCGAACGCGTATACATGAATTTATATTGGAATTGAAGCAGCGCTACACGTTAGGCACATAGGTGGATTGTTTCAAACTTTGATTAGTAGTACCTAAAACCAATGACGGTGTTAAGTTTTATAGCATCAACAAAAGATTGCTTTCCAATTCCGACTAATAGTTTCCCGGATCGTAAAAGTGGCGGTGGTGAATCTCGTAAAATAGTTTCGTGATTCACACCGGCGTAGGAGGTGGATCGTGTTATCTTGTTAAATAGTTCTTTAACTGATTTATTTTCTTATATTTCTATGAAAAAGTGATAGGTTCAATAACATGTTTATAGGTGGCCAACGTTGCCTATCAAAACGCTGGGGATGATTTGATAGGTAGGTAAATGTGCTACTGTTCTAGATAAGATAAAAATTAATATAATAAAAAAAACTAATGAGAAAACGTAGAATGCGTAATATGCCGGCAAAAATTGTAAACCGCCTCTTAAAAAATATCTAGATTGTTTAAATTATTCTTCAATCCGATTGTGCTTGTGAAAAATAACAATTCATTAATTTTTAATTTGTATTGTATACACCATTGTGAATATGTTATTATGGATGAGTTTCATAACAAGGAAAAAGTTTTTAAATTATCTCCATTAAACAAATGTACTTGGTGTTATAGCCACGTAAAAAACGATTATGACGAGGGAATATTATTATAATATGAGCCCAGGTCGATGAGTATCTGATTAGAAAGTAGAAAATCTAATTATTCACGGATTGTAATCAGTCCACTGTAGTGCAATTGTGGTCCCATTACGGATAATGTATCTAATGATCACTAGTTGCTTTAGAGAATGACAATTATGAATGGCAATTGACCATACAGTTAGGGGTATTGTAATTTGTATCTAAGCTTATGGTTTTTATCTACATACATCTATATACATATTATAAAATAATGTATCTGTCCGCCTCTGTCTGTATCTCCGCTAACTGCTTCTAAAACACCCAACGGTTTTTGATGCGGTTTTTACTAATGGAAAGAGCGATAAACGACGCGACATGGCTGTGGGATAACTACGACGTGCCGAAGTGTGCCTTGCCGTGCCATACCGTCAGTCAGCGCCGGCTCCTATTCAGCCATCAATCCCAAGCACCTAATGAGTAGTCCTTTTTATACAGGGTTTTTATTGAACTACTGTTAGCACACATTACATGGTTTAGGACTAAAACCAGTAAGTCTTCTATAATTCTGTAATAATATAGTGAAACAAAAATTATGTAGAAACTATTTGCTGATTATTTTCCCTCGTTGTCAAACACGATCTTTGGACAACATATTTCTATTTGCACAACACTTTGGTGGGGTCGAGTCTAGGGCTACTTTGATTTGATACTCTTGTCCTTTTATATACCTTTATGAGACTGATTGTCAGTAGTACCGCAGTTTTGACACGTGCATATATGCATATTGTGGCAGTCGCCAGGCGTGTCTGGAGGCGTTACTATTCAATTAGTGTTCGGACAAATTCAATATTTGCCGGTGGAGTACTCGAGTTCGTTCACCTTTTCTGATGAGTATTTTTTACTATACTTTTTTTCTTCGGTGAAAGCTATAGGCTTCGAGAGTAAGACCGTAAAATTATAATATGTATAATATTATAAAAAGCGTTTTCTGCCTATGATGTTTTATCATTTGTTTGTCCTAGATTCTTTGATCGTGTATTAGATGGATTGCCCAAATCGGGAAATAATCAGTTTTTTTCGTTTAATGTCTTTGCGAATATAACCACTGTATTCCCTGTGACTTTCTCAGAACCAAAAAGTGTGAGTTGTCGGTATTTGCTTATTTACAGAAGCTTTATAAATTCTGACAATAAATTACATGGTCACGGTTCACGCATCCTCGAGCATAGATACTTTTCACTAGTGAGATACTAATTGATTAATAAATAATTAACATTCATCATTATTATTATCATTATCCTTTTAAGTAAATTTAAAATCATATGTCTTCTAGGTGAAATTTTGTAAATTGAATGTATAACAAGACACTTAGTTACTATTTTTAAAGCTATAATTGTTTTACGTCATTTTCTTATGTCCATCCATTTAGGAGACCCAAGTAATTTTCAAATATCAATGTGTAATCTTGATCTGCATCTGCACTGAGTAGTCGTTTCATTGAACGCGTACGCTAACGCTTCACCGAAGTAATTGGACCCGTCATCTATGCCGATCTATGCTAATGGGGGTCTACTTGATTGCTTGCTTTTTTTACTAGTTCTTAAATGGGATACGCGAATTTCACCTCTAATGCAACATCGAGAAGTATCACGATTACTTTGAGACTATTACTTTGGCTAGAATTTACTCGTGTCTCTTGAGTCGGTGCCGTTGGTTCTTATTTAATAGATAGATAAGCCATGGCGGAATTAGCAGAAGAACTTCGCAATTTAGATACAGTTGTGGTTAATTGATTTGATCTCGTTCTATTTAGAATATTTGTTAACAAATACGTATCGTATTATAAACTAACACCCGACATTTTATTGAGACCATTATTATGAGCCCAAACACGCTATATATGCTGTAAGTCACTGATTTCGCAGACTACTTCATGCTGCAGCATCAGGTCAAGGTTACCATGTCATGGAAATATCGCCGACGTGACGGTACTCCAAATTGGAAATCAATCGAACTTGTGGAAATTAGAGTCAACTAGCAAATGGCTGATGAAATTTACCATCAAGTAGTCCGTCAGTTTACACAAAAATAAAACTTATCTACCGCACTTTAATGTTGACAAAAGATTCCGAAATGTGTAATACTATATTCGATATTTATGTTGTAATGGTTGTTACTCAATTTTATTGTGGATCAATCAGAACCCACGATACGTGTTACCGAGATTGTCCTTAACCATGTAAAGTTATGGTAAAACTACCTCAATACAAGACAAACTAGTTTAGCTACAGAACTTGTTCTATGTAGGGCTGCAGCAGGATTAGGAAATTACTAATTCTGTTCAATTTCTGTATGTATACAAATTGTTTATTAAAAATTCTTCAGGTTGTGTGTAATGATCATGTTGACCATGCAATCTCCATAGTTTGCATGTTATAATAGTTAGACAAAATGTTATAGAATTTTAGGTTCATAGTTTAATTTTCCTCGCGATTTTTCTTTACAATATTTCTAATTCTAAATTACTTTATTGCATAAATTCAATGCTATGGTTATTATATTGAAATACATAGGTTTATTAAAAAGATGTAACTTTTTAAAAAACTTAAGTAGAAATAGTTTTTTACATACAATTTTTAATTTTGGTTTATGATTAATTTTGGTCTGGATATATTTTTTCTGGCATCCCATGTATATATAGTGTCAAAACACAAAATCATACTGTTTTCCCTTTTACCGGGTTATAAGTATATCTGAACATTGGGTTCCACTCGAAAGACCAACGTTAAGCATTTAAAGTTGCCTACATATAGTTTGCTTTATTTTTGTTGATCTATACATGCCATCAAACAAAATTCGAATAAATGTCACAGCAGTTGTCGATCGAAAGTTAAATTTTTGTGTCTCCCAAATCAACCAGTGCGTGCTCGATTTTTTATTATCTACAGGTGGCCATCAACGAAATCGATCGTCATGACAAATAATGTTAATATATTGATAAACACTAAATCAACACTGTCTTTTTAGCGAGCTATAACGATCTTCAAATCGAGCAAATCTGTAGCCAGCCACCTATCGAATTTCCTCTTGTGACATAAAATAAAATCCGCACACACCAGGAATAATCATTGTCCTGGTGTGTGCGGCGTACCTAACTTAGCTGAGAAATCAATATTCCGGATATCTATAGTATTCCCCAATATTTGTCCATTTTTCCTGTAAATTTAGTTTCAGCCCTAATAACCAATGTTCACCGTTAGTGTGGCCAGTTCTACACCGATCTGCTTAAAACTGGTTCAGATTGTAGCTTAGATATGCCTTCTCAGGTTCAGGTCTTGTTGAATGAAGTGTGAGAAATCAAGTTCAATCAACCAACCAAGATGTTGTATGATTATTTGAATGTAATGTATTGATTGATATCAAATGAACAAATCGAATTTTCACACCCAAATGCACATTAATGGTCTCGAATCACAGAGACGAGATTAATTTGTTAAAGTATGTTAAGATTTTTTTTCTTTATTTAAACGGCGTTTTTCTTTTTCAGGCGTCAATGGACCTGCCTCCGGACAAAGCGAAATTACTTCGAAACTATGATCTCGAAAAGAAGTGGGAAATCATCTGCGATCAGGATATGGTCCAAGCGAAGGATTCGCCTGCGCATTACCTCAACAAACTGCGAACCTACCTCGATCCGAAGGCATCTAGGAGCCACAGGGTAAGAAGGCTTTTTTGTTGCTCCTTGTCTTAACGTATCTTAAGACTGTGACAAACAGTAAAGATGAAATCATTGTAGATGTATCAAGATATCAAGAAATTTGTTGCAGCAAATCAAATAAAATTGTTTATTTCTCAAAAATAGGATATGAAGGGTGCAACCACTATTTTTTAAAATTAGGAAATCCTCATGGATATCCGGCAGTGGTAGGGAACGCTGCAAAGTAATGCCGGACTCCTAGCGGCTAAAGACCCAACGACTTCCTAGCGTGGCCATAAATGAGCGAGGTCGCGGGGACATTATGACACGACATCAACACAACGTCGTAAATGACATTAGCCACTATCATCTTTCAGCCTGCTTACCGCCTTCTAACCTAAAAAGCCTAGTTTGTCAACTGAGCTGTACCTACTTGCTGTTATTCATTTAATGAGATTATAAAAGCACGTAAGCAAATCCCTTCATCAGTTTGATCTTGAATTAGCAAGCTGACGAGATTTGAATTAACAATACGTATCTAACTAATCTTAGTTTATAAATAACACGAGTACAGTAATGTTGAACATATCTCTCGAGTGCACGTCCCACGTTCAACGGAATTTACATAAACCCAGACTCTTATGTTGATAGATTTGTTTGCGGTCCATTATTTATGGGTTTCTAAGAGAACATGACATGAGCAACTTGACAGACTGGTTTTTTGGGCAAATAACGGCAGGCAAGCTGACGACCGTCCACTTAGTTGTAGGCGGGCTACCGGCGCCTGTATACAAGAATACAAGGATAATATATGAGTATAAAGAGGATCTGCTATTGGGCCAAAGTGCAGAGAGAAAATAAAATTTATATTTTATATAAATTTAATTATACATAAGACTAAGTGTCGATTGAACACACATTATTGTTATTTCACTGAGTTCGAAATATTTTTTATATTTATGTTAGCGTTTATGTATGGCGGACAGTTTAATACTCGTAATCTACTTGATTAGATATAGATGCCTACCGCTGTAGTACATAGTCTCGCCATAAATATTGTTACAAGGAAAAGATTTTTTTCTATTGCATAAAACATTTATTAATGTAATGTGCATTAGTACATTAATATAATATAATAGCATTTAAAAAATATGAAGCTCATTCAAAATTATCTTCATTCCCCTTAATACAATCCTTTAAACGGTGAGGCCAATTATCAATTGAAACCCGCATTTTCTCCGTGGGAAAATTCTTCACTGCCAATATTATGGATTGTTTTAGGGACTCCAAATTATCATGGCGTTTAGTTAGAGCATTAGTAACGGTTTCTTCAAACAATGGCTGAATTCATAATCTCAAAGGTCCCAAGCTAGCCCTGCACGGTGTTATGATATACTGACAATAATAGTTAGACGTCAGTCCACAGTTACTCGAAGTGTGCGGTCGAAAGCAATCTATGGACAATCGGTAATAAGAAGTGATATTAGTGTACCTACGGGGTAAAGTCGTATGCGTACATGCATATTACAAAAACAAAAAGGCACATACACATATGTATGTATTTATGCTTATGCCACTTATGCTGTCAAAGTTAAAGGCGGGCGATACCGAAGGACACACCTAGTTGTAAATAGATATATATTTTTGTTTATGTTCTTTAAGGTCTAATACCATTTTCATCTCATATAAAACATTAAACCCTCTCCCCCAATCCCTGTCCACAGTGCACTTGCAGCACCTGTGGCGTTACTTGTTTTTTAACTTTACATAGAAATATGTGCAAAAACACCTATAAACCATTTTGCATATATGTATACCCAATGTCGATGCTACTATCTTCACAAAAAAAACGACGCGAGATCAAAAAAAAACCTGTATTCGATTGTTGGGGATTTGATTATTCTTTAAATGAGCAAGTAAGTAGTGGTATGGAATGTTATATGGTTTGTAAAAAAAAGTTCGCAAAAACTTATATATACGAGTACACGTGCCTATACAATTTAGAACGAAATGTGTTCTAGATTAAACACTCCGCAGCTTTAGGTCTTTCCTCTTTATTTTACAGTTTTTTGATTTGACTATAGATATTATTTCGAGGGGATGTTAGTCTTAACGCAATAGTCAAACGACTCGGCCTAAACGTAAAACAACCTATTTCGCGTTTAGGCCGCTCATTTCCCTAGACCACATCCTAATTCCTTATCCTCAATATACTACACAAAGCTCGGCAGTGAACCGTCAGCCTATCTGACGACGTATAAAAATATAGTGTTTTCTTTTAAATATATCTTAGTTAGTTAAAGACTTAAAGATAGAAATATAAAAAATAGCTTACTATAAGACTTCTGGATACGCAAACTCAAAATAAGGCTCAATCATTTCGGTACCCATCTATCTAAATAAAATTTTGCAAAGATTATGTCTATTTAAGCCGCGGGCAAAATTATATTTATCTATATACAATATGTAGGTAGTATATGGTAGTTACGACTAGTACGTAGGTATAGGCTATTGGGTGAAATGTTGGCTTGCGGTCATTGCACGTATTAAACTAACAATAGTACAGAGAGATAATGTAGTACATACTTGTAGTAGAGATACGGTCGGTCGGTTAGAGGTCTCCGCAAACAGAACGGCCACGAGCTCACCATTTGACCCCGCGGTTCATGATGATTCAAGCTGGAAATTGGGACAACATGGAACGTGTACTTTTAATTGAACATCACCGCAATAAATGCTATCGTGTTTGGCGACCTTTAACCATCATAGGTTTCTGTCCTGTGCCTGAAAAATTGAATTTGAATATTTTTTCTAGATCTAGATACATTAAATCAAAGTTAGTTCTAAACCAAAATTAAACTTGTTAAACAATTTGATGAGGCCATTTTATCTGTTGTTTGACTCAGAGTGATTATTCTTAAAAAAGAATTTTTCAACATTTTTTTCTAACAATAAAACAAAGTTTTTTTACCATCAATTGGTTTTTTTACCATCATCATCAAAGGTAATTAATTCGGCGTGGTAAACATTCTCTACCTACATATTTTTAACATTTTATCCAGTATGAGTGTTTAATTTTATCTAAAGTAGAATTACCTACAGAAAAAAATTTATACTATATAAAGAATAACTTTGTAAAAGCGATAATAGTAAGTCCATGACATTTAAGTATCATTTACATCTACAAATGTAATCGCCAGATTATTTATTCGGATACAAATAGCGAATGAATAGTAACTATTTTCAAAAAGGTTAGGTCACACTCGAACCATAGAACAATTGCAATTTCCCATTCATAAAATGATTCATATTTAGCAATGTCGTGATGAATTTCAATTTCAGGCACAAGTGCTAAACATGAAGCGAATTATTTAAAACAACGAATACTCCCGACCAGCATATTTATTAATTTTTAAATAACAATTACCCAAAAATGTGTTTTTTTTAAACTGTTTTAGATATTAAACTAGACAAAACTCTTCAAAGTGATCAGGGATGGATAAACTCAAGTTTATTTATATGCAGATTTCTAAAAACGTGTCAGCAGGTGGCATTATTTTGGCTTTTGCTCAATGTATTATATAAAATTTAAAAATTATATTGATTTCATATTTAATGTTTTATTTTCGCTGCGTTCTTTTTGACTTTTTTCACTGTATTTCCCAGCTGTTATTTGGCTTATTAAAAAAAAGCAAAAGAATAATGCGAAGAAACAATTACCGTCAAATTATCAGTTCTATGTGGAATGTATCAGTGAAACTTCAATTTAGAACTGAGTTTTACTTATTTTTATATTCTAAAAGAACAAATAACTATGTATTTTTTACTTTTATTACAAATTTAGCTTTAGCCTGGAGGTGTATATGGGTCCGCTAAAATGTGATAAATTGTACCACAAAAAAGACGTAGGCGTGCGTGCAGACGAAGACCGTAGACGTGAGAGTTGAAGGAATACTTGCATAGCTTATAAGGAGGCGGACTAAATATGTACAACCGTTGTCTTGTCGTATCTACATACCTTCTAACATTATGTCTCACCGTATTCTGTTGACAAAGTTTCTGTGAGTCGTGATTTGTGACTTGCCCAACTTTTTTATTTCAATGGAACTTTCAGAATTATACTAAATTATTTTGTTATGTTACAAGTTAGAGAAATCGTAGACAATTTAAGGATGAAGGGTAGGTAATTTTTTTATACAAAGGTCGTCAGACAAGCTGGTCCTCTTAGAGGTACCGGTAACACAAGCAACGCCATAAGTGGCGCAAATGCGCTGCCGACCATAGGCTTTGGCATCCCTCACTCACTAGCCAAATCACATCAGACGTGCTGCTATTTCACTGTGGTTTACTTCACTATTTCACTCCGGTTCTGCAAGGGGGTGGTTACTGCCGTCAGACGGGCTGACCGAGTGACAAGGGTGCTTAAGGAACGGTAAAAATTTAGAAGATTGGCCTTTTTTTTAACGTTGGGAAATCCTCTTGAATACTCGGCAGTGTAGGGGAATTTTTTTAAAAAGTATTTATGTTTTGTTTCTTTAATCATTTATAGAAAAGAAAAATGGTGGGCGATTCGACATCGACGCAAGTCCTCAGGGATTTGGAGATATCATTACGAACCAATCACATAGAGTAAGTATTTTCTTAGGTACTTAATAATATCGATACTATATTATAACTAGCTTTTTCCAGAACTTCATTTATGTTTCTATTAGCGTGATGCTTAACCTTCCTTAAGAATGAGGCTATCAAATACAAAAAAAATCTCACTTTTTTTAGTCCGACTAAACAAACAAACTCTTCAGTTTATAATATTAGTATAGATTTCCCTTGGTACTCACGCGCCATCTAAAGAATAAGTGTTAATCCGTTACATGGTTAATCTGTTTTCCAAGTCACATACAAATAGGTACATGATACAATAAAATAAAAATAGTAGGCTATGCACTTTTCCAGGGTGTACGGACTTATTCCGTATCGCTCCATGATTTTGGATACGGGTTTCGTTTTTTCTAATTTAACTTCACCACAGCAGCACGCTATGGCAACACATGAATGCAATCACTCAGCTCGCCAGTTAAATTGTTCACCATCAACTTTTATTGTGGTCACCTTAACCAGTTAGTATAGCATCCGGAAAAAACTTCTTTCGTTAAAAATGCATGAATTCTGTCGGATGGACATTCCAGAATTTATAAAGTAAATATGGTTTTTCACCTAGACTGAAGTGCTGAAATTAGTTTGAAAGTTTTTGGTACGGCAAAAAACTTGCAGATGCATAGATGTACATACATTTGTTTTGTTTTAAATGTACTAATAATATTTTATTTCCTTGTAAAACAAGCATGAGATTGTTATATGCAAGCAATTGACTTCATAGCGTTTATTGGCTTCACATAATCGTTAGCTTCCGTTTGCGACAGGAAAATGTTGCAAAGTAGATGTTGTGTACAGAAAGTTAGCGAGCGAAAATGAAATAATGTAGATCTTTGGCTTTTTAAAGTAGGTACTGGAATTTTTGTTTTAACTATTTAATCATTGGTTTAAGCCTAAAATATAATCGGGAAGAATATCCCACTGTATACGCGTGGGGCATACTAAAAGTATTCTAATAAAATAGATAAAACCACGCATACTTATTATATCGATGATACCTACTCTAGAGCGACACGTCCCTGATTCGCCCGGGTGCAATTGGGGGTTAGCCTGTCTATAGTTTCATGATTTGCCAAAAAAGAAACTAATATTTTCTTAAGAACGAAGAGTTTTAGAAAAATTATGTCTAAAACGGCTGAACTGAATTTCACTAGTTTTTCATTGGTAGGTAGAGGACTGTTAGAAGAACAATATTCTTCTAGAACTAGAATATATGGAAAAGAAAGGAAAGAATATAATTGCTTATTTATTACGGCGCTATTTTCAGATGGGTCCGTGAATTCCTCAACGAACAGAACCAGGGTCTGGACGTGCTGATCGACTACCTGAGCTTCAGGCTGAGTATGATGAGGCACGAACAAAGGATCGCTTTAGCCAGGAGTCAGTCAAGCGATGGTATCAATCAAGGTGTGTCTTGCATACTTTTCATTTAATTGGTGGGAAGAATGAAAGCATCATAACTATCTGGACTATTGTTCGCCTACTGGTCGAAGTTCGACTATAATCATTTATATCGTCGTTACAAATAGGTATATATTTATAATATGGGTAATAAATAATAAATAGAAAGTGTACATTATTTAATAATGCATAAATGTTGCCTATATTATTTTAAAGAGAGCATATTTTAAAATATACCAGATCATCTTTTTTAAAATATCTGTTACAAACCTATTTTTATATAAGATTCGTTAGTAGTATTAAATAAATATTATTAGACTAATATCGAAATAATAGGAGATTCTTCCGAGATATTTTGCCGCATTGATCGAGCGAGAGTAATAATTTATAATATGTAGTTTGAAGGTGTAATTGATCATTAAATAAATGACTAATCATTTAGGTATAAATGACTGAAGTATTCCACTTTTTATGAGATATGCACGAGAATGAAAAAATATATATTTCGACGCTGTCAACAGGAAATATGCCGGCTGTTGTAAATTGTAACTGTTTCTATTTTTATTTGTTATCATAATTATGGACATGTTATTTTCATTGGCCAGTGCGATTACTTTAAAAATAAAGCTAATTTATTGCATCTATTTTTTAAATTTTTATCTTAAAATAATTTAATTTAGTACATGTATTCTTTTACTTTTTAAAAAAAGACATATTTTTCCATACCTACCTTTGCCCGCGTCTTTATCCGAGCCCCTTTTTCTTAGGTATTAAAATATATGTATGTATTTTTATCGTGTACAATTAAAACTTCATATAAACAAATAATTACACTAACTCCTCAGCAACTTACAGCACATATAGCGTGTTTGGGCTTATAATGATCATTAAATTGGCCCAGAATGATCATTAGAATGGTCTAGATATTCAATCAAATGTCGTAGATTTGATCATAATTTTTAATTAGTTACATAGCTGATTAAAGGTGAATAAAGGTTGCGAAATTGAAAATTGAAATGTCACTAACAGGTGCGAACACGACGACGTCCGAGTGCAGCGCGGGCGACGCGAACGCGACGCTGAACGCGTCGTGGAGGCGGCGCGCGCGCAGCACGGACGCCGAGTGCGAGGGCGCCGCCAGCCCGGCCGTGGCGCGCCGGCGCACCAGACACGCCGCCCGCCTCAACATGGGCGCCTCCACCGACGACATCCACGTGTGCATCATGTGCATGCGCGCCATCATGAACAACAAGTACGGCTTCAACATGGTCATCCAGCACCGCGAGGCCATCAACAGCATCGCCCTCTCGCTCGTGCACCACTCGCTCCGCACCAAGGCGCTAGTGCTCGAGCTCCTGGCGGCCATATGTCTAGTGAAGGGTGGCCATCAGATAATACTCTCCGCCTTCGACAACTTCAAGGAGGTGGTCGGCGAGCCGAGGCGGTTTCACACGCTCATGGAGTACTTCATCAACTACGACTCCTTTCATATAGAATTTATGGTGAGCATAATAATAATAATAATAATAATCATCATTTATTTGCTGAATATAGGTTACAATGGTTTATATGCCTATACAATGATATAGGCATCTTTAATATGAACGCTTAATAGGAGGTCTTCCAAAATTTCTGGTATTACGTAGTAGAGCTTTAACGAAGTGCTTCAACGAAGTGCTCTACACTTCGTTGTATACAACCATCCCTAACTATGGGTCTTGTTAGAGCTCAAGTTCTTTTAATGAGCTATAGAGTAGGATATGCTCGCAGTTACTAAGCACGATCGAATCTAATTGAGGAGATCCATACACCATCAAGTGCACAGTCAGCCTGTTTGTCGACATTTCTTTAAATGTTAACTCTACAGACATGGCTGACGGTCGACTTGATGGTAGGTGGCTACCGTCGCCTATTACAAAGTGCGCTGCCGACCATACTAAGATTGAAGGGATAGGGATATAGGCTCTGATGTCCCTTACTCACAAAAACATAACAGCACACATGTTTATTATTTCACGGTGGTCTACTGTAAGGGTGTGGTTACTGCTGCCAGACGGTCTGCCAAAATGATTGCGAAATGCAGTGTGCCCTGCTACTACTTTCCAAATCCAGACCAAAGCGAAAGTTCCAAAGTTGACCCTGCCCTGGGCTCGTCAAAACAAAAAAAAAACTTAAAAAAGATGAACGAAGGTGACCGACCTAACCCATACTGTTTATTACTAGACATAATGTTTACTGTTTATTATTTGCAGGTGGCGTGCATGCAATTTGTGAACATAATAGTTCATTCAGTGGACGACATGAACTACAGGGTCCATTTACAATACGAATTCACGGCGCTCAAACTTGATGACTATTTGGAAAGGCTGAGACTTTGCGAGAGTGAAGATTTGCAGGTAAAACTAGTTTATTTTTAAATTTTCAAGAAAATATTTATTTTATAAGTAACCACAGTCCGAAAATAAAAATAAATAACTTATTAATTTAATATGTTTTGTCTGTGTGATAACTAATTTCTCAAGAATTGAAATTAATTTAAAATCCAATTCTCAGTTCCTTGCGTTATATATTTTAAAACTTATTAAGAATCTATATATAATATTCGTAATTATAAAACTCGTCCAAACTCTTCCAATTTCCAATCGTCCAAATTCCCCGGCTTGAATCTCCGGAATAATTTATGCTTTTATTTTCTGCTCCTTGTTGCTTATTTATTTTATTTCTCCTTTGTTTTGTCTTACTCTTCCCTTTGCTCCATAAAAAGTGTCCTTTTTTTGTCATCAAGTATTCGGACGCATCACTTGTTAACTATGTAGTTTGGCCTCCCCCGGGCCTTACCTACAAAAACTAGCTCGTCAGGGCTGTTTGGCAGAATCCATTGATTGCTGATCATTTTAAACCGAAAAGAATCTTTCGTCTTCCCTTTGTTATGATTGGAATATTTATAGAATTATAAAAATATTTATAAAATAAAGAAGACCAGAATTCAAGACGAACATTCACTTTCGCACTACTCCTTGTGTAACCCGAGAAATTTGTTGAAATTTGGGTAAATTCCGCAGCAATGTGAAATTTTACCTCACTTGCGGATTAGATCATTTTAATTTTTAACAAGAATCTTATTACTTAAGAACAAAACAGCAGTCTTTTTAAAAGCTTCAGTATTAATGTTTTATTTGCATATTAGGTTCAAATCTCCGCGTATTTGGACAACGTGTTCGACGTCGCGGCTCTCATGGAAGACAGCGAAACGAAGACGGCCGCTCTGGAGAAAGTCAACGAATTGGAGGATGAACTTGGCCATGTAAGTAAAAACAATCTCTAGGATTTCGTAACACATGTACAGTCAGCATCATAATGTTTTTTCATGCTAGGTATAATGTACATTTAAACCACCTATGAAGGTTTTCACTTAAACCAAATGGTTAGAGTCGTTTCCGAGATATGCGTAATAAATTAACAAGAATTGCTAGTTAAAAGTTATTATATAAATGTTTCAGGCCCACGAGCGACTGGCGGCTTTGGAGCGCGAGGCGATCGCCAAACTGGCAACACTGGAAGCGGAGCTCGCACAAGTCCGCGCCGAGCGAGATCACCTTGCGGAGGCGCGGAGGCAGGTCGTCGAGGAGGTACTATATTATGATTTATCATCAAATTGGTTTGCCGATCTGCCTGTTCAATGCCGTGGGCAACAATAATAGTGGTGCCAACCTATTTTTGTGATTTGTATATTGTACTTTATTTCAAAGCCCTCAAAGTAGATAATTGTCTGTGGCAGGTGTCGACGTTGCGGCGCGCGCAACAGGACTCGCGCAATCGCCAGTCGATGCTCGAGTCTAAGGTGCAGGAGCTAGAGTCGCTCACCAAGTCTTTGCCCAGAGGCGCTTCCAGTGAGTTAAAAAAATATTGTATCCGACATATTCATGGTTTGGTTGTATTTTGTTAATAATCATATCAGTGTATTTAAAATTTTTGTAAAATCGATATCATTTTCGAAAATTAATACAAACATTAATCCTGTGATGGGATATTTTTAGATCTTATAATATGTATTGATATAAATGCAGAGATCATTATAAAACTTGGCTCGATTAATTGACTTGTATATCACGCTTGCATGCGAGCATTGCGAGCTGATTCTGTATGTATGGAATCAGCTCACGGAGCCCTTTCATTTGATATCCCACTCGATAGATTTCTGAAGAAAAAAAAATTTTTTTTTTAAACCAAAAATTTATGACGTCATAACTGGAAAATGTACCAGGCGGCGGATATTCACTTAAGTCTAAAATTCTTACTAAGACTCCTTACTAAGCTTTCCTTGAAAAAATTTCTATACGCGAGCTTTCCCACAGGACTGGATAAATTGTTGCTCCGTGAAAATGCCACCGGCCGATAGTTAACTCTATTTGTTGTTCGCAGTGGGTGCAATATCGTCCCACGCGATGTGTAACGGCACTTCCAACGGGTCCATGTCTCCGCCCGCTCCTCCCCCTCCGCCTGCCCCCGCGCTCCCGAACGGGACGCACGCACCTCTCTCGGCGCCCCCCGCCCCGTCACCTCCTCCCCCACCGCCGGCGCCCCCGCAGCCCATAGCCCCTCCCCCTCCCCCACCGCCGCCAGCCGCACCGGCGCCTCCCCCCGCCCCTCCCGCCCCCGGACTCATGCCCGCCCCGCACCACACGGACGCGATGACCATCAAAAGGAAGGTCGACACCAAGTATAAGCTGCCGACGCTCAATTGGATAGCGCTCAAACCGAACCAGGTAATTGTCTTTAATTGTCTTTAATTATATTATCACTAGCCGCTTTTATTTTCTGATTTTATCACTTTTTTGTTTGTTACAAGGCAAAAAAATCCAAAGTAACGCCTTTTTGTAAACTTATGATATATGAGATATTTTAGAAATTGTCAATTTTTTCCAATTTTCGATGAAGTTGTTTACGGAGATCGAGTTATTATTAGGCCAGTCCCCTTGAGGAGGTGGTAACATTGAATGATCTGCGATCAGGTGCGCGGCACGATATTCAACGAGCTGGACGAGGAGAGGCCGCGGCGGCGGATCAACTTCGCGGAGTTCGAGGAGCGGTTCCGCATCGGCGGCGCGTGCGCAGGACTCGACGCCTGCGACGCCGACTCGCTCGCCTCCTTCCCCAGCAAACGCTTCCGCAAACCCGACACGCTCTCGCTGCTCGAGCACACGCGCCTGCGCAACATTGGTCTCTCACTCATTTCATTACTCTAACTGTACTCCGTACGCGAGCTCCATTTTTAGCAATGTTTATTATGTTATCGATATAAAGTAATAATGAATTTATTCTAGAAGGTATTTTTTTAATCCTTTCTGTATTATATAAAAACTGAAAAATGCTTTAAATAACAGAGATTTACACCAGAGCTCGCGTGCGAACTATACCTCAGCCAGAGACAATTTACCAAAACACAAGAGAACACATAATATTATTTCACAGTGGTCTCTTGTAAGTTAAGTTAAATTTAAGTTCATTTAATCAGTGAATTGTTTAAAATTTAAATACGTATAAAAATTCCCAGTAACTCAATTGACTCAATTTATTTGTACGTTTACTTTACAGCGATATCAAGAAGAAAACTAGACACCCCTGTCGACAAAGTAATAGCAGCAATCAACAATTTGGATCTGAAACAATTGCCTCTGGAAAGCGTCGAAATACTTCAACGCATGGTGCCCACTGAGGCCGAACAGAAAGCTTACAAGGAATACGTTGCCGAAAAGAAAAACATAAACCAACTGACCGAGGAAGACAAATTCCTCATGCAACTGGCCAAAGTTGAGAGGATATCGGCTAAATTGTCCATCATGAGTTACATGGGAAACTTCTTCGACAATATCCATCTCATCACGCCACAAATCCACGCGATAATATCAGGTTCTTCGTCGGTCAAGTCTTCGCAAAAGCTGAGGAACGTTCTCGAGATCATATTAGCTTTCGGCAACTACTTGAACAGCAGTAAGAGAGGACCGGCGTACGGGTTCAAACTGCAATCTCTCGACACCCTGATGGATACGAAATCGACGGACAAAAGGATGTCCCTGCTGCATTACATCGTTGCCACGATACGCCAAAACTTTCCAGAGTTGATGAACTTCGATACTGAGCTGTTATATATAGACAAGGCGGCTCAAGTTTCGGTGGAGAACGTGTGCGCTGATGTTTGCGAGTTGGAGCGAGGGATGGAGGCGGTGAGGCGAGAGTGCGAAGCGAGGGACGCGCTGCGCGCCTCACACTCTCACTTGCTGAGGGATTTCCTCGCTAACGCTGCGGACAAGTTGAGGCGTTTGCGCGCCGAAACCAAGCACGCTCAGGTAAAAATCGAGTAAAACGACAAGAGACATTGAACTCTTGTGACCTTAATCCTTTAGCCGCCAGAGACGGATTTATCCGACAATTATTTTCAAATTCCTCTACTTTGTATAATGTTTATTTTTAAATCATTGCGTTGCTTTCTCTTTAAAAAAAAATACGAGTCAAGCGCTAGGGGCACGACAACTACAAAACCAAGCGCTTAAAGGGTTAAACATCAAACTCCTTAACACTGAGGTGCCTAGACTTTTTTCGTCACGATAAATTGGGGGAAATACCCTATTATCTTAATATCATAAATGTGAAAGTTTGTGAGAATGGATGGATGTTTGTTACTCTTTCACGCAAAAATGGATTTTGATGAAATTTGGCGCAGAGATGGTTTATTAACATAAATTAACATATAGGATATCTTGGATTATCCTGGAAAAATGTTCCGAGGGATCGTCTAAAACTGTATATATATGTTGGTGTTACAGGATTCGTTCGCGGCGTGCGTGGAATACTTCGGAGAGGCGCCTCGAGGCTGCGACGCCAACGCTTTCTTCTCGCTGCTCGTTAGGTTCACGAGGGCGTTTAAGGTAATCCTAAAGTTACGTTTTAATTCTGATGCATTTTAAAAGATTTATTTCATTATGGTTCTTGGTGAAACTACGTGAAGGTAATAGAGAAACTTCACAAAAAAAAAAAAAAAATTCAACAGCAAGAATTTGACTTTTATTGAAAACTAGCTGGTGCCCGCGACTTCGTCCGCGTTCAAAATGTTATACAGCCTAAAACCTTTCTTGATAAATGGACTATAAGCAACACAAAAAGAATTTTTCAATTCGAACCAGTAGTACCTGAGATTAACGCGTTCAACCAAATAAACCAACAAACTCTTCAGCTTTTTAATATTAGTATAGTATCGATTATTTCGGAAAATTCTGCGCAGATTAATAAGTTAATGTCAGTTTAGAAAGTTGTATTTTTTTTTGTATACTGTTCTAATGGAAAAAACAAAAATCTACAATTGCCAGCCCCAACGCTTGTATGAAACATTTCATACAAACGTTGAAGGTGAAACGTCAATGTAGAGGTAACGAGGACCGACTCTATGTATTTAAAAGTGGTCCCAGAATACCAGTCAATTATGATGGCGCTAGTGTAGCACTGACGAGTAAATTAGACAATGATATAGATAGATATATAGAAGATATACTACACTAGCGCCATTCTGGCCACTTTTAGAACCATTATTTTATTGTTGGACCATTCTTTTTTTCAGTTTTATTGTCATATGAGTCGGTACTTTTTATATTATACTTTTATACTTTTTATCGATAAAAAATATAAAAATACTATTGTTAAGTTGTTTTAGTTTTATGGTGTTGTTTTGTTCTTCCTTGTTTTTGTATTTTTCTGTATATATATTTGACGACACGTTTGGTCTAGTAGCTAGTAACCCTAACTATTAACCAAACGGTCGCGGGTTCGAATCCCGCTAGGGGCAATGTGTTTGTGTGTTGACATTTTACCTTTGTACTTGAGTTATGGATGTTTTTTTATTTATAATATGTATGTATTTACAAAATCTATGTATTATATCAACTGTCTGGTATCCATAATACAAGCATTAGTTGCTTACTGTGGAACTAGATGGTGCTGTGTGGAATGTGTGATGATATTTATTTATTTATTATATATATAGTTTTTCTCTGTATATTATTACCTTTATTAATGTGTGTTTCTCTTTTCCAAATTTACTATATATGGTGTGATTGTTTGTTTTCCCAAATAAATTAAAATAAAATAGATATATTCTTTTGATATATATATATATATAGCAGATTAATTATGGTTTTTCAGCAAGCGGACGCCGAGAATGAGCAGCGAAGGCGACTGGAACAAGCGGCGCAACAGAACGACACCACAGACCCCAACAAGGCCAAACTTGTTCAGAAGAAACAACAGGTGACGAGTCATTTTTTAACATTTCTAGCAATTTCAATATACGACCGGTTTTTTTTTTTTTTTTTTTTTTCGCTACTTAAATTTTTTGTTCTATATTGTTAATACTTCATAAATAAGTCAACGGAGCAAATTATTAAAAAATATATATATCATAGTCCATTGTGTGTCTGTAATTTATTTTACTAGTTAATTATAATGTTGCATCATGATGAATTGTTGCATTACATACCGATGATTGGTATAGGTAGTACTAATTTATGTTAAAGTTGGCTAGAAGAATATATTTATATTATTATAGTGTTGAAGAAAACTAATGGTCTAATGGTCGACATCGCCACTTAAAGAAGACCTAAGAACTAATTCTCCTATACTCAACTTATCAATTATCCTGAAAAAAAAAATTCATCCTCACACCTATGGCATATAAAACTAACCTTAGTTAGTTATGTGCACAGCATATGTTAGTTATATAAAATAACTATAACCTTTTTATCCAATTCAAATTGTAACATTATCTCGTACAGCAAAGACAGGAAAGCTCTCCATTGTAATAAATATCTTCTCTTCAACTTTAGCTAAATTAGTGTCCAATCACATTAAACATAAATAGCTAATTTAGCTAAAGCTAAAGCTAAATTAGCCAATGATGCATTTGTAAATAGTAGAGAAGATTTTATGAAAATATTCATTGTTGCATATTAAACGGTGTGACAGACGGAATGAAATATTACTGTATTAGCCACTATGTAATAATAATAATAAAAACTAAATAATAATAATAATAAAGACTTTTGCCATTATTTATTATTATAAATAATGGCAAGAGTCTCTATTTGTGTTAGTTTACCATAATTATTTTGTATGCATATCTTGAATTATTTTAAGGGTCACTGATATCTTTCGGTTTATTGAGTTATTTTTTTTTAATATCAGTAAAGTTTTTTTTTTTTAAATAAAGCTTCTTTAACCAAATCCTAAACAGTGAATATTTCTCCTTGCTTCATTCTCGTCTTTAGTAAAATATGAATATGTAGAAATCATATTGTTTTATTTGTAATATATAAACTAGCTGTTGCACGCGACTCCGTCCGCGTAATTTTATAAAATATAATCTACGTTACTAAATCGATCCACTAGTTTTTGAGTTTATTCATTACAAGCATACAAAAATACTAATCCTTTCTATTTATAATATTAGTATATAAATAAGTATAATTTACAATTTTACTACTCTTTCTAGTAGAATTTAAAATGATCGCTACAATGAGAGGAATTTAAAATAATATTTTCTTATAATTCATTACGTCTGTTACATTGGTTAAAGTTTTTAATGTTACGCTTAAATAAGCTCTTATAAATAACGCTTCAGTGGTGAATGAAATATGTTTGTAGTGTTTTTTTTGTTATTATTTAAATAACGAAATCCAGACTCATCATAATTTTTTTTTTTAATTTAGTGACTCTTTTTTGGTATTGCAAATTGATTGTATGTCAATAAATACTACATGTATATACTTACATCAGGAAGAGACAGAAATTAGATATTTTAGACAATATTCTTACTTCCCCTGTCCTACAAAGGTCGACAACGTATCTAAATATCGATTCCTCATATAGATTAGCATGATCTCTCCATATATGGGGGTATCATAGTAGATCTCCCCGTATATGAGATATATCATAGTAAATCTTCCTATATATGAGATGTATCATAGTAAATCTCCCCATATATGAGATGTATCATAGTAAATTTTCCTATATATGAGATTTATCATAGTAAATCTTCCCATATATGCGATGTATCAAAGTAGATCTTCCCATATATGAGACGTATCATAGTAAATCTCCCCATATATGCGATGTATCAAAGTAGATCTTCCCATATATGAGACGTATCATAGTAAATCTTCTCATATATGAGATGTGTATCATAGTAAATCTCCCCACATATGAGATGTATCATAGTAAATCTCCCCATATATGCGATGTATCAAAGTAGATCTTCCCATATATGAGACGTATCATAGTAAATCTCCCCACATATGAGACGTATCATAGTAAATCTTCCCATATATGAGACGTATCATAGTAAATCTTCCCATATATGAGACGTATCATAGTAAATCTTCCCATATATGAGACGTATCATAGTAAATCTTCCCATATATGAGAGAGGAATTTAAAATAAAAACTTCCAAATAGAAAATATTTTAAAATATCTTTTAAAATATTTCATTGCCATAGTCTATTTTTGGCTCATTCTGAAGTCATTGTTTACAATACAATATGCTTAAATTTTATCTGCCCACGTGGTCGTTATTAATATTACAATGAATTTGCAAATTACTTAATATGTTCAAATAATTTTTCACTTCACTGACATTAATAGAGCGCCTCGGTGCAGCTGTGGTTTCTATCTCCAGTCATAATAATGATCACACGATACGTAACGAAAAGTCATAAAAATAACTTTAAAAAAATTGGGGTTTGTTGAATAGTGTGAGTGGTTATGGCTGGTGAAGTTTTGAGTTTTAAAAAAGTGGTGGTGGTTTTCTGTTATGATGTATATGGCAACAACGAAAGTAATAATAATAATAATAATAATAATAATAATAATAGAGAGCTAAAAATTCTCGATGTTTGAAAAACGATTTTGAACCTTTGTTCTGAATTGAATTTGAATTGAAGACATATTTGAATTTGAATTTAATAACCGTGATACCTTCATATAGTTGCATTGATTGATGGAATTGAAGGATAATTTTATTTGCCATAGCTAGGTCCCATCACTTTTATAGTACCATGAAGAATACCCTTTAATACCAAAGAGAATGCATTAATTTAAAATATAGAAAATGTTATTCTACAACCGAATGTTTATGCTGCTAAAACTTGTGGAAATATGTATCAAACAAGTAATAGATAATAGTTATAATGTATTGACAGCTTAAAACATATAAATGTTGCCATATTCATTATTCAGATATAACGAGGTGACGGTGAAACATTCTTTTTTTTTTAAATAATATATATCTCGCAGAGGTTTAACTACGCGGCCGTCAACGCTGGCCTATTGCAGCAGCACTTGTCCCATATGAGACAAGGCTTAGACCAGACATAGGCCAGAGTCTAAAAACTGTCTAGACACATCTAAACGCGACTATGTAAGTCGGCGATAAATTGAAAAAATTGGGACTTTGTGTGTGTTACGTTACTAACAAACTTGTAATGGGGATTTTCGTATTAGTGGAGATCGCGCTCTTCCTATTCTCTAATTTATTATAATTTATATTCCATGCACAAAATCAACGTCAGATTTTTTTTTACAAATTTCATTTTTCTCCAATAAAAATGCCATAAAAGGTATTATTTTTGGCACTCTAGCACAAAGAAAATAAGTACAACTACTTCTGTAAACATAACTGTATGGAGAGTGTGCAAGATTTATATTTCTTTTCATGAAATATTTCATATATTTCATATATGAAAGGCAAAATGCGAATGAAACTCGAAATGAAATTTTGCATTTGCATTTTCTTTGGATAAATTAATTTGGTTTGTTAATTATATATTTAAAAATAATAATAATATGGAATTAATAGGAATTTTTGTTATGTAAAAGTATTTCTATAAAATTAAACCTCTTAAATAACGTAAGATATTGAAAATAAGAACATAATCTATTTTGTGATATTTTAGAATACTTATATTGAAATGGTATATTCCGTATTAGCCGCTTGTAATGTATTTCATATTAATAAATTAGCGCAAAAGTACATTTTACTAGACGATAGTTTCTAAACGGGAATAGTGTGGACGTGATCTTCAGGTAAATTGTAAATATAATTATTTATTAAAAAAAAAAAAAACTAATGGGAATCGCGCATGTCATTGTTAAATTGGCTTGGCGACATGAACGACAATAACACATCACATTATAATAATTGGGTTGTTTGAAAAACAAATTTAATTTGATCCTAACGCTATCACAAAGTTCATTTAGGCATAATTATAGTCTGGTAATTCTATGTTTTCGGACAAGCGGTTCAAGCTAATCAAAATTATATATAGAACATATTTTGTTTAGAATTTAATGTGGATAATTTTTGCCTTTCACACTTTTTTTGTATGTATTAAAGTTTCCGCAAAATATTTAAAAAACCGTTAACGGGTACAAATTTCACGATGTGTTAAGCGGCAAGTGGAAAGGGGGTAGAGTTGTGGGTTTTGTTCAGCAGACCCGAAGGTATTACGCCACAAATATTTTAAAACTTTATTAATTTGTTTGTTTTCCCCATACATTGATTACATAGAATTACTGCATTAATAGGAGAACATCCATAATAATATATATTGCATCTAAAGTTCATCGACGCTTACGAGGAAGCAGCTATTATATTTTTTATAATATTAAAGTTCACATGCAAACGCTATTCGCATGGTATAGATAGAACGTATTTTTCGAATCGCAATATGAGATAATATGAAGTAGGTTTATTACGTATAAACCTCGCAATTGCTAACGCGACTGGCCGCCATTTTGGTGTCGTAATCTCGTGACACAGTTGGTCAGTTTTAGTTAGTTTTTAGTAGCCGATGACGTCACGTGGATGTGAATGTGACAAGGTGCTCGCGGATTAGCAATTTCCGGAGATTATAACGGGGATAAATTGAAAAAAAAAAAAAAAAAAAAAAAAACAAAAAAAAACAAAAACAAAAAGAAAAAAGAAAACTAATATTTTTATGACTATAAACCTATTAAAGTTCCGAATTAAGTTTAATTATTAATATAATAAAAAAATAATATATTTCATTAAAAATTTGTTATATTTTATAGTAATTTCGCAATGAGTATTTTTATTTTATTAAGGTAACGTTCAGTCATGTGAACAGACATGTCCCGGAACGAATATATTTAAGCTTATTAAGGGCCCCTGTGGGATTGGTAGCAGTCCAACATAAAACGCCCAATTTTAAAGCGTTCCAAGAGACAATTGTAATGTAGGAAGTACAGTTGTGTGAAAAAGGGGAACTTATCTGTCGCAGTTTATACCTTACATATGAAATTATTTTTTACCTGACTGTACTGTATATATTATTATATATTGAATTTAATTAGATACATTTAGTATAATAGTTAATTGGTGTCTTCTCTCTAATTAGGATGTGTTATTTCTTTACGCTGCACAAAAATGCATGGATCTCTAACAGGGAATGTTTATATTTTAACTTATTACAAACATATATTGCTAGTCCGTTTGCATGACTCTATAGTTTTTTATTATTTTATTTTTGTGGTTGTAAATGTTGTGCATGTTTACGCTGTGGTAGATGTAAGGTTATTTTTCTTTACAATTCCTAATTTCCCGTCTAGGCGTACAATTGAATATACGTTTTCATAAGCTAACATTAGACACAATAGTTAATAAAGTATTGAGTGATACTGTCATTGCATATTAGTAATCCAACGCGTAGTTTGTTTCATTTATTTATTAATTAGTTAACAAATGCTCAGTAGCTCGAAAATTAGTTAAGAACTCTTGAGAGTTCTTACTCTAAACTTCTAAACTCTAAAGTTAGAAATAAGTTAGAACTTTAAAGATAGTAAGTTTAGAAGTTCTAACTTTTAAAGTTAGCTAAGAATTTTTTATTACTAATTTCTTATCGCCTTAGATGATTACTCAGTAGTACGAATATTATAGCTTCGTTACTTAGTAACTTAGTGAGCTTAGTTAGTCCTGTCTTCAGCTTAATACTACTATATATTTATACTAAAATATGTACTCAATTAAAAAAAATACGTGTTTTATGAAACAAGTATTAAGAAAGGACAACTTTCAGGTAGCTATTTCTTTATGTCTAATCTCGGTTGATTTTGATTAATTAGATCTTTTAGTAATTGAGACATAAACTCTATTGGTGATGGGCACTTAGACAAGGCCATGCCATCTTAACATAATATGTATAAAATTGTCAATGTAAAAATAAGCAAATAAAACAATCGTATCATACTGGATTATTGAAAAGTGACCGTTCTCTCTATTCCCTTCCATGTGCAATAAACATAGAATTCCCATTCACCACCTGTTCTCGTTGGTAGTTTAGTTCCCCTAACCTAAATCCATCCGATCCCCTTAGCCGCAGAAACGGAATAACACATTCCGCTCTATATCCACAGGAGGCTGTTATCAACGAACTAAAAACGAAATCTCAGGCCGTTGGCGAAAAGAAACTGCTTCACCAAGACGAAGTTTACAACGGTGCGTTGGAGGACATACTGCACGGTCTCCGGAGCGAGCCTTACAGGCGCGCAGACGCCGTGCGCAGGTCACATAGGCGCAGGATAAACTCGCACCGACTCTCCAAGGGCTTGGAGGAGTTGGACGTATGATACGAACTGGATTCCGGCGGCGCGTCGGACGTTACGAGCGTACAAAACGCTGTCAGAAATATTAACGCACGGTGCTCGGAGTCGCGCAATCGCGATAATTACGCAGACGATAGAAACGCGAAGAGGAAACGCCGCAAAGATCTTGAGATGGTGCCCAAGAGGCAACAGATCACTGTGTTCAATATAGAGGACAACGCGGACGTTTGCGGCGATTTCGTTAATGGCGATTTCGTTCATGGCGATTTCGTTAATGGCGATTTCGTTCACGGCGGCGTCGGTCGCAAGACGAAATCGTCGACGTACAAAGTCGCCCCGTCCGAGTGCGAAGTGGACGAGCGTTGCGAACTAATCAAGTCAACGTACGAAGTGATCACAAAATACACGCGAGCCATGTTCGAAAAGCAAAGCGAAACTGTCGTCTGAACTGAAAAAGATGTGCCTAATTTTAAGACGTCACGTGTGCATGGAAAGCCTTCACGACATTGAATTACTTGGTTGTGGAATAATTAAGTTTTTTTTTTAAACTAGAAATTTACAATGCCACTAAGCCATATATATAAGGCTGCAATCCTCTTTAGTAATTGACAAAATATCATTTATGAATACTATATATATGGATTTAAACATGTGAAGAGTTTCCATAATGTCCCTAATGTCTAGTGACGCTATAAATTTCTTTATTCAGTCCCAAAAAAAGACAAGACAATAATTTATATCAATATAATATTTGTAGATTTTTAAACAATTAGCCATTTGACAGTTAAAAATTTTATTCCCAAAAGTGATTTCGATGTCGTAAACGCGCCATGTACATTGTAAACTATTAAATACTAATAAGAAACTTTGCTACGCCTACGATTCATTCCAAACGAGCACAATATTTTGCTACAGACAAATTTACAATTTAACTTTTCTATACGTTAAGAAGCTTAGCTTTTAGTATGTTTTTTACACTGCCTTAGTTCAGGTGAAGCTGTCTCGCTCCACCATTGCAGTAAAGAGTGAGACAACTATAGTGAAAATGTTCATTTTAAAAGCACTAGGCAATAGTACCGCTAGATTTAAACTTGGCCTTTATAAACGCACGGTTTTTTATAAAAAAATTTCAATAGCAAGTTTACAATGTGTATAATAATGTGATATAACTAAGTATGATTAAAAACTGTGACCTTATTTAAACTGTGTATCTTATATATAGTCTTTCTTGTTTTGTTTTTTAAACTCAAATTTTTCAAAAATTTCAAAATAAACGATTAATAATTTAAGGGACGTGTATTTGAATCGCAACATTTCAACATAATTTTTCAGTATTTAAAAATCAAAGACTATTATAGATTGATTTATTTTTGATTTTTAACGAAACGTAAAAAGCATTTAAAAAGTATAGCATTTTTTAAAAAAATAATAATAACTATATTGATTGTAATATTGTGATAATAATAATCTCTTAAATCGAATTTGTACTTTTTTAATCTGAAAGCTAATTAATAAACTGAGATTTAAACTATGCAAAATTTGACATTACTTACAATAATATAATTATTATCCTCTCTTATTATTATAAAATATAGATAAAATCGAGAGTAATTTATTACATGACAGTAGTTTAATTTTATTTATAATTAATTAATTAATTAATTAAGAATGTATACTCTTGATTCGAGATAAAATTAAGAAAAGTTTGATCTGAGTGCAAATCTCTTGAATTTTACAGCGTCCATTTCCCCTTTACCTTCTTCAGTGTTTATTCAGTGGCGACGGTAGCCACCCCACACATTTTTCCCTCTCTTTCATATGTAATCATCGTCTTTCTAGACAAAATCAATTTCTAAGGTGAGTTTGCGTATAAAAGAAGAAATTGAAAGTTTCATTCTAATATAAGTTAGTGAATAGATTGTTTTTAGTAATTTCTCAAGCCGATCCACAAAAAAAAAAAAAAAAAAAACGTTGTCGACGTGAATAATGTGATTTGATAAGTGTCTTAACGTCTACCATTAGAAATGAATATAAATTTATATTATATTCAATATTTGAAATGTATGAAGACGTCCAAACTTTAGAAAGGGAGTTTGTCTATTGAGGACACAGCGCACAAAATAATACACAATAATATGTAAATATAGTGTTTTATATTTATATATATATGTCTGTCTGTCTGTCTATATATCTCTCAAGACACTTGAGAGTTTGAATGGACATTGAAAATGTAGATGTTTTAAATTACTTTAAAATGATTAATTTAATGATTCGATTTGTAAGTTTTTAATTAGTGATTTTAATTTTTATGTTTTTTTTTATGTCGATGTTTGTGAGTAACATATTTTTATTTGTGGAATTTCAAATATACGTTTTCTTAATCAGCGTTACCATGTTTTGATTATATTTTTAAAGAGATATAATTTAATTGTAATTCCCACGCTGAAAGATAATTTTTCTTTTTTTTTAAATCGAATGTATGATTTTAAGACTCTTTCATAATAATATCAATAATAAAATTTGTATGTAACTCGTAATATAATAATTTATTTTAATTTTTATTCGAATATGTTATTTAAACATTAAAAAAAAAATGACACCTCAATTACTCAAAAAGGGTTTGAAAACTGTGACTTAACCTTAACTTTAATCTGAAGTTAATATATTGTGTATGTTCTTATTCAATTTTTCCCCAAAATAAATTGCCTAGAAATACTTTCAGCTTAAATTTTTTTTTTTGGGTGCGTTATCAATTTCCTTATTAGTAATTGATGTGTTATTTGCTAAGCTAAGCCTTGTATATTTACGCAAATGAAGGTGCTTATAACGCACACATAAGTAAGCGATTTTGCAAAAATAATAGACTATTTTTAATTATTAAGATTGTATTGTTTGATAAATAAATTCCTTACAGGGTTTTTTGGCATCAATTGAAAAGCGCAAAGTTAATTGTTTCAATGTCATCGACTTTCAATCCATAATAAATTGTTAAAATATGATTCCATTTTTTTTTTATTGTGTATTAAAAAGTTTTAATGGTTGAGTTTTTGGCTGCAAACATATGGATGTATTTATTTTTCTAATAGTATCAATATACCAAAGTAAATAAGCCAAGAATAAAATGCTAATTTTTTAAACGAACGATACTGTCACACAAGAAATGGATTTTAGTGTTTAATTAAATCAAAACAAAAAAAAAGTATCCGGCTCGAAGGACCAGTGTAGAAGGAGTCATTTTTAAACGAACGATACTGTCACACAAGAAATGGATCCGATTTTAGTGTTTAATTAAATCAAAACAAAAAAAAGTATCCGGCTCGAAGGACCAGTGTAGAGGGAGTCATTATTAAAAAAACGTTGAGACGGTCTTTTTAAGATGTGAATCTGAAGATTTGTTGCAGAGAAGAAATTTTATACATAAATAGGAAGTCAATAAAGTCTCTAAATAAGATTTGAGTCCTAAAAACAGACGTTTGTAAATCCCTTGAAAATGTTCACATTCATGCTCATGAGACGTGTATCTATAATATACACAGGCCTTTTCTTTTGGGTCACGCTAATTCTCGAAAGTTTAAGTCCATAATTTTTTGCACCCCCTCCCCATTCCTTGGCACTGTGTTTTGAGGAAAAAATACTAGTAAATTATTTTTTTATTGTTTAAAAACATAATATCTTTGGAAATAAAACGTGAACTTATATTTAGGTAACAATATAAAAAGTAACAAAAAAGCCCTCAATATACCTACATATTTATGTTTGCAGTTAAAACATTAATTTTATGTTAAGAAACGATGTTTTTATTATAAATATTATAGTGTTTTATTTGTGTATATTATTAATAATAATTAGAATGTGATGTAAACTTCATAATTTTTGTTACATTTATAGTAAATAGTTACGTCGATACTTGCATGTACACTAGGCATTAGATACAGTATTCAGTGATGCAATAAACAACATTTACATTACAAGTTATCTTTTTATTTATTTAAATTATATTATCCTACATCAAGAGTGTCTTTTTTAAGCTGGCGCCTGTGGCCGTTGCTTGGTTATAGGTGACGGTAGCCACCTACCATCAAGTGAACCGTCAGCCTGTCTGACGACCTTTACAAAAATATAGGTATATAGAAATAAATAATCATAAACACTTTAAGCCCTCAGCTAAGTACCCAATGCCAATTATATAATTACATCAGGCAATTATCTAATAATCGTAGGCATTTTTTAATGAAAGCAAAATCATGTATTAATTAATAGACATAATTAAATATATATAATTTTTTTTCTTTTAATTTATCATTATCATAGAAAAATTACTATAGGTATTCGAAAAGAACAAAGAAATACATACCTATACCACATAATCAATTAAAAAGCTTCCGAATCAATGAAAGTTTTTTCGGAAGTTAACTAGTTTTTTTATAAGGTAACAAGGTATCTATAACCAAGAAGTTATCAATCTTTAACCTTGTGTCACCGTCTTTAAATTAAAATTATTATTAAATAAGTTAAAAAATATTAAAATATTACTGCTAGGATATAAAATTGCTTTATTTATTCTTGATTAGCTTACCCAGCAGACGTCGTTCTGTGAAAAGCTATTGGACTTCCAAAAATCTAAAGCTATTGATGTGTATATATTAAAAAATAAAAATAAAAACGAAATTCAGTGTTGTCTTTTTTTATTGACTATAACATTTACATGTTAATATATTTTTAATGCCATAATCATAAACAATAACTTAACTAATTAATTAACAATAACTAGGTCCTTAATATTGTGAATTCTAATTATTTAATTAATAATTTTTTTCTTTCAACAATGGGGACAAATGGAGGTTTTATATTTTTTCCGGGCAATTTTTCTAGTTTATCTTCATAAGAACCTTCCTCGGGCCAACGAATATTTGAAAAAAATAAAATAGACGAATTAGTGCAGCCGTTCTCGAGTTTTGAGCTTAGCAACACTTTTAGCGATTATTTTTTATTTATGGATTTCACAATCTGAGGGTATTTTATTATTTACTAACTTTTACCCGCAAATTCGTCTGCGTATGTTTATAAATACTTAGGTATGTAATATGTACACTATGTGTAGGTACATTGTAACATTTCATTAAAATCCGTTCAGTAGTCAGTAGTAGAAAGATTAACAAACTTCAATACATCCAATCTCACAAACGTTTGTAATATTGCTAATATTGTATCATTCACATACCTACAGACTAATATTGTGTGGGCATTTCTGCGACCGCAATAAACGTTATATTTTTATTACGCGAAAACTTCTAGTGAGTAAATTCAAAATGTTAGGTAGGTATGTGTTGATTTGTTTGAATTATTGCATTTGTGTTTTCCTAATTCGACTAAGAACTGACGTCGTTGTGATTTCAGAAAGAAACTCAATATGTTGACTACAGATCAAGTTGTCTGCTTTGTTAGTAAAAAAAGGACGAACACAGCGTTTGATGGCCACCACATTATGTATTACATTAAAACTTATTAATGTACCATGGGACAAGGAGGCCAGTTAGGCGTTAAGTTAAGGTGTACAACGACCCGCGATCACAGTTTCATAATCATTATCATGAGAAGTGCTGAGAAATCCACAGCATGCCAGGCCGTATGCAAACCGTGATTAGAACAGATTTTAAAAATAAACAATCTAATTTAATTTGGGATTGGGTTATGTCCGTGCTCATGAGGATGTTATTTGAAGTATTAAAGTTATTTGATTATATTAGAAACTTTCATTTGCTTTTAAAAATGCTGTGCTAAAATACTAATAAATAAATTAGCCATATTTTAGTAACTTGTCATTACATTAATGATTTCGCATACTTATCTAATTCATAAGGCCCTAAGGTTAATTATATTACAAAGAAAAATGTTATGCAGTTAACACTAAATGGACTGGTCGTTTGTTAATTGGTGTCTTTAAGAAACGACACATTACCCGTGTTGCGTATAATAAGGGAAGGCGACGACCTGAGCTCTTCATTCGTAGAGTAATCACACGAAACGTTTTTCCTTTTAAGACATAGACAAAACATGGCTCCGATTTGTATTGCCGCAAAAGTGACCGGCGTTGCAAATTCCCAGGGAAAGCTTAGTGATCAACGGAGTCTCCAGCCATCGTCACCAAAAATTACATTTACCGCGTGGAATGTGAATGCGCCTATTTTCATGCAAAGTGATAGCGACCGTGGACGAGCTTCAACTGGGTTAAACCCCATGTACAAAAATCACGAAGAAAACAATGCAGAGGAAGCCGACTCAACCTGCCCGTGGAATGTGAATGCGCCTGTTTTTACGCCGGGTGCATCAAAAAGAGCGACGACGAGGTTAAACCACATATACAAAAGTCAAGAAAAAAACGTTGCAGCAGAAGCTATCTCAACTTGCGCGTGGAATGTGAATGCGCCTGTTTTTATGCCAAGTGCATCACGAAGGGACTGTGGACGAGCTTCAACGAGGTTAAAACCCATATACAAAAGTCACAAAAAAAACTTGTCCTAGCGGTGATGATCAAATTGTTTTTTTCCTAGTACTGACAAAACTTTTTTCACCGCTCTGGCCTTTTAAGACATAGACAAAACATGGCTCCGATTTGCATTGCCGCAAAAGTGACCGGCATTGCAAAGTCCCAGGGAAAGCTTACTGATCAACGGCGTCTCCAGCCATCGTCACCAAAAATTACATTTACTGCGTGGAATGTGAATACGCCTATTTTCATACCGCGTGGTAGCGACCGTGGACGAGCTTCAACTGGATTAAACCCCATGTACAAAAATCACGAAGAAAACAATGCAGAGGAAGCCGACGCAACCTGCCCGTGGAATGTGAATGCGCCTGTTTTTACGCCGGGTGCATCACGAAGAGCGACGACGAGGTTAAACCACATATACTAAAGTCAAGAAAAAAACGTTGCAGCAGAAGCTATCTCAACTTGCGCGTGGAATGTGAATGCGCCTGTTTTTATGCCAAGTGCATCACGAAGGGACTGTGGACGAGCTTCAACTGGATTAAACCCCATGTACAAAAATCACGAAGAAAACAATGCAGAGGAAGCCGACTCAACCTGCCCGTGGAATGTGAATGCGCCTGTTTTTACGCCGGGTGCATCACGAAGAGCGACGACGAGGTTAAACCCCATATACAAAAGTCACGAAAAAAACGCTATAGCAGAAGCCATCTCAACCTGCGCGTGGAATGTGAATGCGCCTGTTTTTATGCCAAGTGCATCACGAAGGGACTGTGGACGAGCTTCAAAGGGGTTAAACCCCATGTACAAAAGTTTTGTCCTAGCGGTGATGATAAAATTGTTTTTTCCTAGTACTGAGAAAACTTTTTTCTCCGCTCTGGCCTTTTAAGACATGGACAAAACATGGCTCCGATTTGTATTGCCGCAAAAGTGACCGGCGTTGCAAATTCCCAGGGAAAGCTTAGTGATCAACGGAGTCTCCAGCCATCGTCACCAAAAATTACATTTACCGCGTGGAATGTGAATGCGCCTATTTTCATGCCAAGTGGTAGCAACCGTGGACGAGCTTCAACTGGGTTAAACCCCATCTACAAAAATCACGAAAAAAAACAATGCAGAGGAAGCCGACTCAACCTGCCCGTGGAATGTGAATGCGCCTGTTTTTACGCCGGGTGCATCACGAAGAGAATGTGGACGAGCTTCAACGAGGTTAAACCACATATACAAGTCACGAAAAAAACGTTGCAGCAGAATCTATCTCAACTTGCGCGTGGAATGTGAATGCGCCTGTTTTTACGCCAAGTGCATCACGAAGGGACTGTGGACGAGCTTCAACAAAATGTTTTTCTACGCTCTCTCCTTTCAAGACATAGACAAATCATGGCTACGATTAGTATTGCCGCAAAAATGAAAATGACCGGCGTTGCAAAGTCCCTGGGAAAGCTTAGTGATCAACGGCGCCTCCAGCTATCGTCGCCAAATATTAAATTTGCCGCGTGGAATGTAAATGCGCCTATTTTCATGCCAAGTGGTAGCAACCGTGGACGAGCTTCAACTGGGTTAAACCCCATGTACAAAAATCACGAAGAAAACAATGCAGTGGAAGCCAACTCAAACTGCGCGTGGAATGTGAATGCGCCTGTTTTTACGCCAAGTGCGTCACGAAGGTACTGTGGACGAGCTTCAACGGGGTTAAACTCCAAGTACAAAAGTCACGAAGAAAACATTGTAGCAGAAGCCGACTCGTTCGAAAATGGACTTGGCGTTTCTCAAAATTTGGCGTCAAAAACACATAACGGTTGGCTGCCTTCTTTATAAGAACCATACGATCCGTTTGATCTGCCTTAATGTTTTAATAATGATAAGCATTAAATTTACCGTAGTATACATAAATGTACCACAATTCGAAGGATCCTCACGAACTTGGATTTCCACTAAGGCAAACTTTACGTATCTTCAAAGAGATATATGGAAGAAATGTGCAACGCGGAGGTGCAGGTCAATCACTTATAGAATATGCTTGTAGGACATTTATTTGTTTATCAATAAATGTCAAGAAAAGGCAGGACGAAGCCGACGGTTCGTTAGATAGAATTCATATTCTTTTTAAATATTTGTATTATTCTTGACACTCTTTGTCTGTTTTATTTGTATTTTATGTTTATTCTCTGTTTGTTGAAACCATATTAATTAATAAAAATAAAAAAATGTAAACAATGGCCTAGTTCATTCACTCATGCAAGATGTTTGTGCGACAATAGGGGTACCTTTATATTTCTAGACTACAAAACAACAAAAATACAATAACAGTCAATAAAATCATAAATTACTTCTACTATGAATTATACTATTAATACTAAGAACAATTAATTAATAGTAAAATTTGAAAAATTTAGACATTATATTACAGTCAGTCCTGTTTGCAATAATGCTCAGAATACCATTGGGATTGTCACGTACATGACACAGCATCGAAAGAGCTTCCTTTTTTAGGATGACCTAGCTTTCTAAGATGAAGCTTTCTTTCTGTCTTAAGTCACCAATACGTGCATCCTCAAAGATGCCAGAGGCACTGCAGTACCGCGGTAGCTTCAACAGTACCCTAAATGCATTATTGTACTGGGATCACAATATATTTGTGGTTGTTCCTTTTTTCAGTCTCATGAATATAAAAAGAACCCTAATTTTTGATGATAAATAGATTATGTATCAATATCCATATATTACTAATAGGCAAATAATAGTAGGCATTTTTATCCTTGATAAGCTGAAAAAAAATCAAAACAGAGATCAAAATAGAGAAAACAAATTATCTACTAATAGATAAAAAATTTAAGATAGGCTTTTAAACAGCACCAAGAGATCACTACATTTATTAAAAATTATCTTATAATCTCATAGTCTTTGATAGCTTTATTTTAATTGCTTTCTTATATCAATAAGATTCTGGTCAACTATATATTTAATTTTTTCAATAATCACATCAACTTCTGCCATTGCCCCTTTTCCTGTGTCACCACATATGAGCATTTTCTCTATTGGAGGTATTTCAATGTGGCCCCATGACTTCAAGGCGTCCACTTGAACTGCGGTTATGGGGTGTTCCCACATTCTCGTATTCATTGCTGGACAAAACAATAAAGGTTTGTTCAAATCCCAAGCTCTTGTTGTGCATGTTAATAAATTATCACATATTCCCTAAAAACAAAACAGATAATTTGTAGTGACTTTATTTTGTACAAGTGACAGTTTTATTATTCATTATTATATCTTATTTTATTGTGAAGTTAATTTTTAGTAAATTTCTTTTATCCATACTGTCTGTCTACTATCTTTTCACACCTAATTGCTCAACCGATCATCCTGAAATTTAGCTTACACATTGAGTCTAGTCTGGGATGTAACATGAAACTATAAGCTAGTTTTAGGACTATAAGCTATATGCACTTGATAGCTTTCAGTGTAGTTATTAGAACTACCTGCTGCAGTATATTTTTTTAATGTTAAGGTAGGCAGATTGACAATACACTTAAGGGTAGGTGGCCTACGCCACAGGTGCTACAAGTGCCTTGCAGACCATAGTAGGATTAAGGATAAGAGAAGGGAATAGGGAAATAGACTACGCTTATAGATAGCAGTGTTAATGTATACAGCGTTACAATAAATTTTTTACCTGGGCCATTTTTGCTAAGGTGTTAGCATCTAAAGGTGCTATAACCATGACATCAGCCCATTTTCCAAGTTCGATGTGCAATACTGGATCACCTCTCTTTTTCCACGACACCCATTCCTGGACGTCTTCGAAAATTTCTACATCACTGGGCAACTCACTAGTGTTAAAAAAATGTTTGGCGTGTTTCGTAACTATTAACCGAATCTAAAAATATAACATTTTCATTATTTTATATAAACAAATGTAATTCTTTTACTCAGAAATCTAACCTCGAAATTGTGTTTTTCTTTTGAATTCAAAAGAGAGATAATTAAAATTGGTATTTTCATGGCAGCTACACTTCCAGTTGCAGCAATTAGCAATTTTATTGGCATGTTAATGTATGAAATTGTCTATTTATTTACAATTTTTGTAAAGCTAAAGTTGCAGTTTTTATAAATAGGATTTGTTTTGTTCCCGTTTGTTATTTTTTTATGACATGTATTGTATGTGATTGTGACTTTTGTTGTATACACATGACAATGACATTTAAGGCATGTATGTCAGACAAATGTCAGATAACTATAGTTCGTAAAATATATCTTGATTTAACTAAATCTATCTTGATCTTTCGTAAAATATTAACTAAATCTATCTTGATCTTCGTATTTCCCATTGTATAAATGTAAAATCCGTAATTGGCTGTTGGTTATGTTTATGTTTTTGTCTGTAAATTTTTTATGTTGAGAGCTGTGGATTTTTTAGTAAATAAATAAATAAATAAATATATTTTCTACTTCGTCCAAAAATTCATAATTAAACTTATATTAACTATATGTATAATCTATGTAAAACTATAATTTATGTCTAAGTTGGCACCACTACACATGTGTCAAACGTCTGTCTCTCATTTTGACGTATTTTGGTTAATAGAAATCATTCCTTTGTCACTTGTTATGAGTTTTGTTTGTTATGAATATGGAACGAAATCAACGAAACGAAATGTTTAGTCGAATGTTTTGTGTCGAGGGGGTCGGATGTATTCAAAGTAATTGTTATTCCGAAGACATCGTTAACGAAGGATATTGTTTTAGTGTGTTATAGTTATGAATTGATATTTTACTTCCTGCCGTTCGTTACGTAAATAGATTTTCATATTGTTTACCATTTGTTCGATGTAAGGTGTTATATTAGAAATCTCGTAAGATGGATGGCAACGCGAAATATTATGAGGGATGCGGACAGGAAGGACCGATACGGTGTATATTTTTGTGCGAATTCCATCCAACGGCAGGTCCGAAGATAACGTGCCAAGTGCCGGAAAAGTATATTTCTAAAGAAATATTCGATACTGTGAGCCACTACATCATACCAAAAGTTCAATTGCAGCGATGCACTTTGACAGTGTAAGTATTTCCAGGCAAATAAAGAACCTTTCTCATTAACTAAAAAAGCATTTTAAAAATTCTAATTCTCTGAAATAGAATTTTTTTTTCAACATTGAGTAATTGAAATAAACACATAGATATAAGTAGGTATGTTTCTAACATAAATTCACAACTTATTTGCTTTCAGTAAGTTAGTGAATAATAAATGGATTAAGAAAGAAATTAAGCACTAAATAATAAATACAGTATCATATAATTTATCTATCAATATTAAGCAAGATAAAAAAAATACTTTCAGTAGGGTAGTAAGAAAATCTGCTTAGCACGTTATATCTAATAAATACAGAGAAGGTATGAATAAGCAAGTTTCTCCCCATTATTTCTTCATGAGAGATAAAACTCATTTAGCTAATTTTTGTTTTAAGAGGAGTATATTTCTGTATTCATTATTACCCCTGTGTGGGATAGGGTCTACATCGGCAAATAAACCAATCTCAGTCTTGTCTGCCTTATCAAAAATTGCTATTATATATTTTTCTAGATTATAGTTTAATAAAACTATTATATGATATTTAAATAATTAATTAATTATTTAACTATATGATTAAATATCATAATGAATATTTATTTATTTATTTATCTCAAAATCCACAGCTCTCAACATAAAATTTACAGACAAAAACAAAAATTAAGGATTTTACATTTGTACAATGTGAATAATAAAAAATTAGAGGAAAAAGAAATTAAATTAAAAAAATAAAAACAAACTATACAAAGTCACATATTACATATTATAATATATAAATACATATATACAAACATACACATACCTACAATATATACACATATAAGTTTATTACATACCACTCACATAGAACTGCCACAGTGCTCACTGTCTTAAAAATAATAACATAAACATTCATCAAAATAATTTATCATGTACGTTTTTATATGTTATTTGATAAATTTATAATTTGTCCATCAGCACTCTGCTTGGCTCCAAGATCCTCGGGTTTCCTGTTAGAATAGACAACAAGAAGTATGCCAGAAATGCATATTATTTCAATTTGTGCTTCGTTTGTGACGCGTGGGCGAGGACTGTGCATCTAGAACCTCTTGTGAAAAAACTTACTGAATATTTGGTATGTGGATTATTCAAAAATATGTGAAGACTTTTGTTAGATAGAACTTATAAATTATAGCCTATTTTTTCATCTTTAATTTTCATCAAAATCCATTCATTAATTCTTGCGTGAAAGAGAAACATACATACATTCATCTCACAAAGTTTCACATTTATAATATTACAACTTCGTCCATGTTGAAAAATGTAAAATATAACAGCCGAGAAAAAATCTGACATCTTTACCGTTGCGACGATGGTGGCGCTCAATTATTTATATTTTTAGACAATCCCCGGGAAACTAAAAATTTTCTGGGATAAAAAATATCTTATATGTCAATCCAGATAATAAACTATCTGTGTGCCAAATCTCATCCAAATCTGTTGAGCCATTGTTATTTTCGTACGAGTAAAAAACATCCACAGTCATTGAACTATGTTACATAGAAATCATTACATACAGTAGTTGTATTTCAATGACTTATACATCGTACTATGATCGGTAGCGCACTTGCAGGACCCATGGCGTTGCTTGTGTTATAGGCGACGGTCGCCACGGCACCTACCATCAAGTGGACCGTCATTCTGTCTGACGCTAAATAATAGTAATTAATTAAGCACAGCAAGATGTTTACGAGTTTCTTACTCTGCAGCTATCAATGGAACTGGAGACAGAATGGTTGTCGAAGCAGTCCACTTCGGGCGATGCCAGCGCCCTCGCCGGTCTCATGCGCCAAGTGATGCAAGATATCAATTGTCGTCGCATGTGTACACTAACTGGTGAGTTTTAGTAGACATTGGAGTTATAGTTCATAGTCCACCTTAGTGGGGGGAACTTAAATGCAAACTCTCTTATAGCTTACTAGAGATCCGCTCCCGGCTTCGTACAGGTGCAAATTATATATAAAACCTTCCTCGTTTAACGCTCTTTCCATTAGTGGAAACCGCATTTAAATATGTTACCTAGTTAAAAAGATCTAAGCGTATATACCGAGGGACAGACGTGGGGAGGCGACTTTGTTTTATACTGTGTAAAGAAAGATAAAGATACTTACCTAATAGTTCGGAAAGTATTTTTTATGTTAAGGTCGTCAGACAGGCCGACGGTCCACTTAATTTTAGATGGCTACTGTCGCCTAATATAGCACAAGTAACCGCAGGTGCTACAAGTGTGCTGCCGACCATAGTAAGTTAAGGGTATAAGTATTACGCATAGAAAGGAGCTCTACCATCCCTTACTCCCTCAGCGAAACATAACAACACATGCTGTTATTTCGCAGTGGTTTTCTATAAGGGGATAGTCACTGCCGTCAAATGACTGCGAAACGTAGTGTGCCTAGTGTGCGTTCGAAAAATTAAAAAAGGAAAAGCAAAGATCACCCAACTTACACACCTAAAGTCACTGAAAAGATTTTCCGTTTTCCTCAATAAAAGTAATAATCAAGTCTTAAAAGTGCTTTTATTCATGCTACAAAAAAAATACATGAAAAAATCTTTGAAGCACGAATAAAAGCCTTAAAAGTGATTTTATTCATGTTACAAAGAAAAGTAGGCACTTTGAAATTATACTTGAAAGGCATATTACCATAGTAACAGTAAATATACAAAATGTTTTTTGAGAAAGTTAGAATTTCCTCTCGTCAAATTACTTCTCTATTTATAGTCGCAATTCACAGAAATATTTGAAAATAACAAGCATAAAGAAACGAACATAAATTTTTTAGATGTACTCGTATATACATATAATTTTCAGTATTGTCTTACTGACCTTGATCTGATGCTTCAGCATTAAGTAGTCTGCGGGATAGCCAACTCCTCAACAACTTACAGCAGATATATAGGTTGTTTGAGCTCAATAGAAAATCGGAGGTTAGGTTTATGATTTATCTAATTTTTTATGTTTCATTTTACGAAGCCTTATTTTTAACAGTAATGACAAAATGCTAAAAAAATTCTCTTTCAATTTTTCCTGTCAATCACGCTGAACCTGCAATTACGATAAGAATTGATAACGCGCCCGAATATTGTACGTCTGTGTTATTGTACAGTAGGTAGATAGGTACACTTTGTATATGTTTATGCAAAATGTTACATAAAATAATAATGGCTTCTTATCTGTAGCAGACACTGATTAAAAGTTATCTTTTGTCGTTCATTAATTTATTATATGGGCACATGAAGTGGAGAGCGTTATCGGCAACGATTTTTACATCTCATTATGACATTTAAGTATACCTAAGTATTTAACTTGTATTGTGCAATTTATTGAATCAAGTCTCGACTAGAATGAATAATCTAATGTAACAAAACCCTTGGAGAGACAAGTGATGTTTGTTTTGCTTTTAAATCTGAGTAGTGTAACTTTGTCTTTGAAGACAAACACCGCAATTTTGCGGAGAAAGAGCAACTTTTGAAATCATAATAAATATATAGCTTTTAATGTATTTTACCCTTTTTTATGTAAATATCGTCACACAGGTTGACGATATACTTGATGGTAGGTGGCTACCATAGCCTATAAAGCACACAAGCAACGGTGCTGCAAGTACGCTGCCGACCTTAGGAGGATTTAAGAAAGGGGTAAGGAAATGGCTTCTGGCATCTCTTATTCAATCACCGAAACACAACAGCACACATGCTGTTATTCCATAGAGATCTTCTGTAAGGGGATTACTGCAGCTGATAACTTTTGATTGCATCATTTATATTATGATATGAGTAACGTTTCTCGTTAAGGATCTCAAATCTCAAATGTCTCCGTAATTGTGATAAGCTACATATAATTAAAAAAATATATTAACTAACCCCCGACATTCTATTGAGCCCAAACACGCTGTATCTGCTGTAACTTGCTGAGGAGTTAGGTATCCAGCAGACTATTTGATGCTGCAGCTTCAAGTCAAGTTTACCATGTCATGCAAATACCACCGAAGTGCCTAACAGTTCAAATCAATAGAACCCGTGGAAGTTAGTGAGATACCTTCGTCAACAAGGAGAAAAGCTAATGATCTTAACGCACAGGTGAAACTTCTTATAACACCCGTTCTTTTGCGTCGGGCGTTAATAAAATTGATAATTTAAAGAGCCAACTGCCGCAGTGAAAAAGTTAAAAGACTATATTAATATAGGTCTAATAAATATACCTATTGATTATATTATTTAAAACCAAATAGTCTGTGATAACCTTTGAAATGAGTACATCGCAGCAAACAGAAGTAAATACCTATTGAAAATATGTATTAAGTGAAGTGAGCGACAACCCGATTGGAGGAGGCCATATCTGTCAACTTGCGACCCTGTCTGTCGGTTGCGTTGAGTATGCAAATATTTCCTGCTAATGTAAACAAACAGTTTAATATACTATCTTACCAACGAGCTTATTAACTGAGTGGTGTCATATTATTTTCATGAGTGTCATATTGATTTGTCATGAGGCGTTTCATTCCCACGGGAAAGTACAAACATGACAGCTTTCAGTTGTGCATGCGAATTCAATACTAAAAGGCAAATAAATGATTTGATTGTTTGATTGATTGATTGTCATGATTGTACAGTCGGGGTACGAAAACTTTAGTCAGTTTTCAAATTCATTCCTTTATCAAATTGTAGACTCGTAAGTACATTTTAAAAGTATAGTACCATTCTGAGATGAAAATAGGCTTATTGGGAGGGCAACAATATTGTCTATCGTTAATATTATACGAAACGATTGTTCATAAATTTGTTACAAAAAAAATATATTGATCTCCAAAAAATTACTGCAATTAAATGTAAATTGCTGCAAAAAACGACTTATTTTTTTACTTGATCTACAGATTTTGAATTGATTTGTGTATTAAAATAGTTGTAATTTCTGTACCTAGAATATCACTAGTCCATGACCGGACACGACGACCCATTTGTTTCCATCAACGTGCTCTTTTTGCACAAACAAATGATTTGACATTTCGTTAACAGTGGGCACCACAACAACTCACTTGACCGTGGTGAGAGTAAACACCGATCCGGCCCCTGTCAAGGACCATCAAGTGCCCGTGTTCCTTTACAGCCGGCAATCGTTCGTGGCGGATCAGTGGGACCTCACCACCAATCAGGTATGTCTCATTAACAGCCTTCATTTTTTCCACCATTTGTACCCAATGGAGTCTTTATCCTCCTAAAGAATAAAGGAAACAAGTTGAAATTAAAATGATAAAATTATATTCTGAACACGTACACGTGCCCTGATCTAGTAGTTCCGGAGAGACCGGAGCATAACGTCAAAAAACCAAAATGATAAGAGCAATTTGCCATAAGAGCAAAAAAGCAAAGTTCGTAACAAGAAACTACTTATTTAACTTATCAAATAAGTAGTTTCTTTATTATTTATTTATTTATTTATAACTTTATTTTAACTAACTTTCCGTCATCATCAAAATAATTTTCTTAAACCATTAAATCCTTCTACGGCTTTGTGACAATAATTCTTGGCGTTTAAAAGAGGTTAAAAGTTAAACATTGACCTTATATAAATTTAGGTTTGTGTTCGCTTTTTCCTTGATGAGTTTTTTATATTCTAAATTACTATCTCGATTTCAAATAATTCTTTATATTTCTCTGACATTTTAGGTTTAATATTTATGATTATTATTAATCATTTATGTGGGACGTGTATGCGACGTATTAAATGTGTTAGGAGAGAGAGTGACAGAGATAACTTGCGAGCAAGACAACATACTTTGTCATAGAATAGAATTTAGTCCCATTCGCCCGCAAGATTCGCCCGAATTATTTTTTTCCCAACAGGCCCGAAAAAGTATGTCCCATTCGGCCGAATACTATATTGTTAACTTATTTTCATTACTCGCCCTAATTAATAGGTTCAACTCGCCCGCGAAAGTATTTTGATAGCAATAGCAGAAACAACGTGTGCACTCTATTAGGCATATTTATATTACTAATAAATTGTTTAAATTTTTTTTGCACGCCAAATGTAGTTTAGTTTTATACATGCTGGGATGATATTATATTTGTATTGTAAGAACTGGTTATAATACACTAATTTTATACAGGCGAATAAATGTTTTGAATTTAAATATGAAAAGAATTCATAAAGTCTGTGAAAACGGGCGGCCATCCAATGAACGGTGTCATATTTGCCACTGGCCGCTTTGTTTACACATTATGTGTAGCTTTGCCTGTCTATATTTGTCTCAACGAATTAATATTATAATTTATGCGATAACCCATAAATTATCTTTAGGTATACAAATAGGTATACAAAAGAGTTTAATCATCGATGAGCTTAATATTGTTTTCTTATGTAATTGTGATACGATTTTATTAAAAAAAAAATTGTAGCTATTGACGAGTTGTGTTATCAATAGAGAAAATTGAAAATAGGTTTTTTCCCACCTTCAAATGAATTATAGTCGATTTTCTACTACTGAGCGAACTCAGTCCTGTCATTTTTCTCTAACCATAATAAAATGGATAATATATTTTTGTCAGGCGTTGAATCATTTAAATTAATTATTTAGATGATCACTCGTAAACAGTACTTTTTTCTGGATGAAAGTTACCCTATGTCTTTTTCTGTATCCCTGACAAAGTGTTACATGCAAAATTTTTTTGGTATAACAAAGAAACAATCTAACAAACAAACTCGCTTTCGCATTTATAATATTAGTTAGGATTTAGCTGAGAAAAATAAATAAAGCTGTTAGTGAAAAGATTTAAAATGCATAATAAATTGCGTTTAACGATTGGCTTCGCTGCCAATATCGAATCTCGAAGTTCAACGTACTCGATAAATATAGAAAATTCTAAAATTCCCTACCCATTTAACATTATATAACTAGTAATTTAAATTATTATTTATTCACATAAATAATTAAGTAACGACTTCAGAACTTAAGAAGAAAAACACAATTACTTCAGACAACGCGTTTATTAACGTTTGAATGATGACTTTCCAACTCTAACCCAAGAACAATATGGACCGGTCATACCCCCTCAACCGGCGTGCCTGAATTCCAACTTCACTTCAAACAATTTGGCACATAAGATGGCTACCATTCATAGAGATTTTCGTTTTTTCTATTACAACACTGCTTGATGCAGCACGAAGGCATAATTTTTCAATTTAGGACAATGTCCTGCACACTATAAAAAGTAGTTAATCGTTCTTTCACAAAAACAACAAAATATTTCCTATACTACCACGAAACTCTGTACATAGCATGGCGGCACCGGTCATGCTTTGGTAAAGTCATGAAATTAGCAAAGAGTGTTGCCAAAATTTGCACTTAACAAGATACTATTTATCTCTTTTTTCTTATTCAACTGTCACCTAGTTAAAATGAGACAAAATGCTTTTTGACATTAACGTATCAATATAACAGATATTTATATAAGCTACGGTTCATATAGTAGAATAGGGCGACTCCATAGATTATTTACTCTGAGCTTTCCAATGATACATTGACGTTAACGCTTGACAGAATAACTCTTTATAAGTAGAAGTAAAAAAAATAATAGATTAAATCCGTTCATTCGCGTCGCTTCGCTAAAATCGCGTCTTCCGATTGGCTGCACAAATTATCGTCGTGAGTTTTCGCTTCATGAATCTTTAATGTAAACAGTCAACCCGCGAGACAAAGCGAGCTGCTTCATGGACTTGACAGAATGACGGTTTCCACTGAATTGAACATTGGTTTTAAGACTACTTTTACTTTAAAAATATATATAATAAAAAATTTAAGCGATTACCTATTAAAGTCTGTACGTGAAAAATAAAACACTAGCGACCCGGCCTCGTCTTCGCACGGTTGCAATGAACTTCACAATGACAGACCTTAAAAAGGTTTGATGTTGATATGAAACTATTTTATTGGTCAGAGGTGTTTACCATATTGATCCTTGTTATCATATCTAGTAAGTTTACTTTCATATGCAGTTGTCTGCTTATTGTTCTTTTTTTAAATTATTTTAAATTATCAGCTACATCAACGATTACATTCGGTAACATGACACTGTCGCGAGTTCAATGATTTTATCCCATCTCTAAAATGCCCAACGCGCCTAAAGAAGTTTTCACTTTAAAAAGATAAAGTATAAAAAAATAAAGGATGAGTAGTTTTGAAGATTACAAAATAAACAAACATACAAACTTTACCCCTTTGTAATATTAGTATAGATATGTTTAGATATAGATTTGATGGTTTGTTTCGATTTTCACAATATGATATTTATGAAAATAATAAAAAAAAAGAAGTTTATTTTATTTCTTCAAAAGTGTAGGTATCTAATAACACAGTTATTTCGCCCTGAATTTCGATATCCTGTTTTATTTTCTTCGCAAAATTCAAACGCGTAAATATTTAATATCCACTCAGCGACTAAATTAAATTATTGGGTTACATCGTCGTATCTGATTTCTCTGATCGCAATAATATTGTTAAACAACAACATAAAATTTTGTTTTCAGTAAACTAAATAATTAATTATTAAAACCTCTGGCAAAATGCTATCAATGCTCATCAAATAATCATTAATTTAAGTTTTTTTTTAAATTTGATCCACGGTGATCTCGGATATCTCTATCTATACTAATACTAGTGGCTCGCTCCCGGCTTCGCCCGAGTTCAAACTAAAAACTATCCTATCTTTTAAGTTGGATCAATTTACATTTAGTTACAAAGTTGGATCAAAATCGGTTCAGTAGTTTAGGAGTTCATCGCGGAGGAACATGTGACACGTAATTTTTATATATTAAGATTATACCAGAAAAATTATAATAAACTAAATATGTTTAATGATATTTAATAATGGGATCTTATTACTGGTTTAGAAAGTATACTATTTTTAAAAGCCAGGACATTGAACTATCTTTGTGCAATGATTCATCCAAATCCGGTCAACGTATTACGCCTGATTTAGTAACAAAACAACTTCAGGTACTTTCGCATTTATAATATTAAATATATTAAAGTACAAACTTTTGCTCGCGACTTTGTCGACGTATATCTTTATGACCTACGAGTATATTTTATTCACTTCTATGAACTATATTATTGCATATATACTGTATCACAAAGTTTCATCGCAATTGAGTGAAAAAGTAACAAACATTCGTACATCCTTACAAATTTTCGCATTTATAATATTAGTTTGTTAATAACAAATACAAATATATTATAATTAAGTAACAAACAATACTAGTAGATACCAAATACGAGTAATTGACGCGCCACAGGTCGTCGATTATGGCCCATTAGTTTTTAGCACAAATGTATTTATTATACAATGCCTTCTATCTATAAACTAGAAATGAAACTATGTCGAAAGCGTTTTCTGGCGATAAACAGTGTGTTGAACTCAACTGATATAGTGTTCGCTTATAAATTTATTTTCAGATTAGACGATTGTAAAATGTTGAAATTTTTATACCACGGGTTTTGCTATTTTAAATATTTACATTATCATACGAATCTTTTATTTTATAAATCTACGACAACGATTGAGATTATAATATATAAATTTACAGGCTACATACATATAATATTGTTTTTAAGTATACTAACTAATATTATAAATGCGTCAATGAGTTTGTTTGTTTGAATACTCAACCGTTCATGATGAAATTTTGCACAGATGTCAGGGGTAGAAAAATGGTCATAGGGTAGGTACCTTTCATCCAAAAAAGAATTGTCTCGAGACACGCGGACCAAGTCGCGAGCAAAATGTTTTAGGTAGTTACAACTTTATTGAAGCCCACTGAAATATTAAAAATGCGAGTTTATGAGGATGGATGTGTATGGACGTTTGTTACTCTGTCACGCAATAACTAATGAACTGATTTTGATGAAATTTTTGATGAAAAGTAATACTGTTTCTATAATACGAAGTCGCAGGCAGGTAAAAAGTTGTAAGAAATTTAAGTGTCCAACAAGGTTTTTATTGCCAACAGAGATTCTTGTTGCCAACCTGATTGAAGTTGAGAGAAAGTTGAATTTTTATTTACAAACAACATTTTGCATCTATTCGTACAAATTTGGTATGATCGATAGTAGTGGGTGGGCACACAAGAGTTTCGCAGTCACTAAGTGGGCAGTACCAACCGACTTAAACCGCCCCCTTTCAGAAGACTACCATGAAATAACGGCATGTGTTCTGTTGTATTTCGGTGAGGGATGCATTAAACATTGTAAAATTATTTTGTGATCCATGTAAACAATAAGTTTACATAAATATAAACTATAAAAGTCGATTATATAGTTATACTATAAAAGTAGACACCTAAGTGGAAACGCGAGCAATTGTTTTTAGATTGATTTTGTTGATGGATTGTAAATTGTAAACAGTAAACGGAAACTCTATTGAAGATTAAAGCCGTTGTTGATTCGTTTATATATTTAGCTTGTTTTGAACGTTGGATTCAATTAAACACAATATCGTCTGGTACCAAAGTAAACATGCTCCATTTGAATTAAGTCCGGAGGTCATAACTTGTCAAATTTACGGCCCTACGTCTCGGCCCGAGGCCACTTGCGCCCGCGCAACTACTCGTAGACCGAATTAAAATGACAATGTGTTTGCATAAAGTGCTCTAAGTTTGGTTTTTATTACAATAAAATGTCTAGTGGTGCATGACGTTTATAATTGTTGGCAGTGTTGCCATTGTTACGCCTACATTGTTATAAATTTTCAGTTTTAGTGTGATCTCTAAAAAGATGTTCACGGTATTAAATCATATTATGTTAAATGTTGTTTTTATTTCACATTACCTAACTTAGCTATGTGATAACACTAGCGACCTGTCACTGGATTTGCACGGGCTCTCAATTTTTTCCTGTAAATTATACAAACATTGCTTGTTTATCACTTTTTATTCATTAGTGAAAACAGTATCAAAATCAATAGGGTGGATTAGAAGAAGTTTCGGTAAAACAGACAGAAGCTGACAGCTATTTTATTTTATAACTAGCTGTATCATGCGGTTTTTACTCGCCGTTTAATATAATTTGCCAAATGCGTGCATTTTACCGAGAATAACCGTAATTCTTGGTATGCTACCTTCCTCAAGAATTGACGATTAAATGCATAAAGAATTTTTTAAATCCTACCATCAGTTCCAGAGATTATTAGCGTGTTCAAACAAACAAACTCTTCAGCTTTATAATGTATAAATTAATATAGATATGTATAGATAGATTATACAATGTGAATATTAAAAAGTGCCGGAGTCGGAATACTGTACTTTTGCATATCGGTAATTATTGAATAACAGGTTCTATGAATGCAATGTTAGTTCTACTTATATAGTAACATACAAGTAGATAATAAATATATTTAAAATAGGATTGATTTTGTAAAGGTCGTCAGGCTGGACGACCGTTCACTTGATGGTAGATAGCTACCGTCAGTTATTAACAATGTTATAATAAGTGTTTCAAATGTTTTGGGATAAGCAATAAAGTGATTCACTCTAGCTTCTTATTTTAAAGGTCCTTTTCTGTAAGGCATTGGTAACTTCCAGTCCAGTTAATGACTTTTAAGCAGTATGCTATTCCACTACCAAATTATTAAACTACCTATCAATTATTATCATATTATCTATACTAAATAATACTAACGTAAAAAAGGGTAAAAGTGAGTTTCTTTTTTGTTTGAGCGCGCTAATCTCTGGAACTAGCAGTAGTCTTTTCTCTTTATCATATTAGTATAGGATATTTATACTAATTATAAACTAGCTTCCTTCCCTGTCCTTCCTTCGACCTTCCTTATCCGAACTGCTAAGGAGTGGAACTCATTGCCTGCGTCTGTGTTTCCTCAAAACTACAACCTCGGGGTCTTAAAAACTATGATAAATGAGTATTTACCTGTTGGCCCACATCCGCACTTAACCTCACATCAGGTGAGGTTGTGGTCAAGCGCTGCCATGATTTATCTAATAAAAAAAAGCTTAAGCTCTTATTCTGGATGAAACTTTCTGTCCTTTTCTGTAACCCTGGCAACGTTTATGCAAAATTTCAGTTGCATTCAACTGATTCATTCAGCAAATAAATTATTTTGAATTTGAATTAGAGTAATTAATGGTGAACGTGAAGAAAGCGTATCAATAACTATAATAACTTTATTGTAGATATTAGTATGTATTATATTGTAATATACATATATGAATTTAAACATTCTGTTAAAATCAGGGCCACAGAGCCACTGGTACTGGTTTAAATGAAATAATAGTGGTATCAGCATTGGCTGATGGCCTGTTGTCGCCGGCTCGCTCTGTTACTATGTCGTATAATACGTGGGTAACTTTGGATCATTTTAAATATTATTTGTAAACATAGCTACGGAATATTTTGTTTGTGTTTCACAAATATTGTTATGAAGTTATTACACAACCAGCGATAGCTCGATTTTATAGTAGAAATTAATACTTTCAATAGTAACACGAACCTTTGAAGAAAAGTTTAGCTAGAATACTATAAAGCCAGATCACTTACCTATGCCAGAAAGTATTATATGTATATCGGTGAATAAATAGGAAAGGGATGCTAGAGCCCATTTTCCTATTTCTATCCAATCCGCCTGTAGCTTTGCTTGTGTTAATAGCCATTAGCCACCTACCATCAAGTAGGCAGACTTGCCTTTGCATAAAAAACTATCATGGAACTTCCATTGTTGCTCTTATCAAAATAATAATACTTAAAACACTAAAAAATCATCTGCAAAATGTATCAGACAGTTGTTTTGTTTATGTATATAATAATTATTATCATCCCACGTATAATAATTCTATTGTTTTCGTTGATAGAAGTTTTAGCCAAAAATAGTTATTATACACGTTTTGTTGACGTTTAGTGAAGTCCTTGAGAATGGTGGCGCCCGCGCCGCTCCGAACGCCCGATTGTTTGAATATTATTGCGAGCTTCAATCTTGTTAAACAATTATAAGCGACAGCGGTGTATTTTATTTAACGCCTTAACAAAAACTCGGTTTAACTATTAAGGGCCCGACGCTGACTGCATCCATTATTAAAATCTTTCGCATTAATTTATTATATCTTTATGTGTTATCCTGATGTAAAAACTATATTAATACTAGTGGCCCTCTTCCTACCTACCTTTTAAGTTGGACCAAATTACACTTGGTTACGAATTTTATCAAAATCGGTTCAGTAGTTTAGGTCCCTTTAATTAGACAAATAAAAAGTAGTTTAAGAGTTCATCGCCGAGGAATATGTTACATGTAATTTTTTTAATATTAAGACTAGTTGCTGCCCGCCACTTCGCCCGCGTTGAAAATTATATACTAAAACCTTCCTCGAGAACCTTACTCTATCCATTGGTGAAAACAGCATGAAAATCGGTACAGTAGTTTTAAAGTTTATCGCGAACAGTCAGACAGACAGACAGGCATACGGAGGACTTTGTTTTATAATATGTAACGATAAAGTTTAATCGAAAACCGATCAGTTAGTTAAAAGAATACATAATGCCAATAGCTTTTTATCAAAGGTATTTTTTGTTCCCTGGCGCAGTGATAAGACGCCTACAAAATAAAAAATAAAAACCGTTTCCGCTGCCAATACAGTTTCAGTTTGTACCACACAAAAAAAACGTGTTTGTAATGTTTATTGACTGGTATTAATAGTGCTAATGATACAACCATACAGCCACTCGACTCCGGCGAGTCCGCTCTTGAATTCGTTTTAATAATATGCCATTAATAATTTTATTAGGACAATGTTAGCAGAAAAAGACAGAATTTACGCAGATGATACATCTGCTATTTCTTGGCCGTCATCAGATTTGTCTACTGACCTGACAGGCTGTAATACTCATTCCCATTTATTTTTTTCTCAAGTAACCGGGGCATATATCCAAATTAATATTATACATTCGTAAATAAGTGTCTTTTTACGGTCTTGTTACGCTATCACGCGTGAACTACATAATTAACCGATCATCATGTAAATTTTGCATACAAATTGTCAGGGATACAGACAAGGACATAGGGTACCTATAGTACCTAACTTTCCTGAGGGATCATATAAAAATAATAATTTAACGCCTGACATAAATATATGAGCAATAAATGCTTGGATGATGTCGCGGGTAAAAGCTAGTAGGTACTTACCTAAATTATGTTAAGCTCCATTATTACTTTATGCTACCCCTAATCCATTGCGGTTCTGTTCAATTTAAACCCCGCTTAAATTTAATTGCTCAGTCCTCACCGTTCCATTCGAGAGGATAGTTTGTGCCATAATCTCTTAAGCTGCCATTAAAGTCTATATTACAAAACAAATTTTAGTATTTTCAGTGCATTGTATAGAGGGCCATAGTACACGCTGCCCATAGTGCCTTTTTTGTTGCATAAAAAAAAGCTTAAAACGCATACAGACCACCTTAAGCTAAAGCCTGAAACAAAATGCGTGTACAAAAAATCAAAACAACCCTCCATCAAGCAAGGTTTAGGGTGATTTTCTTGTTACGTACCTACAGACAACGTACCATCCATGCAACGTACAGACAGACAAACCTAACAGTAGTAATGTACATACAATTGAATTACAATAGAAAAATACATAATACAATGGGATATTCTAATGATTATTACAGAAACAGTCGGACACTTCTCGTTTTTTTTTTTTATGTGTAAATGTCTTTAATTTTTTTCTATGTGAACGTTGTATTTTTATGTAAAAATAATCGATAACAACCATTTTGGAACACATTTATGCGCTATACGAAGGCCGTTTTTTTGTTTTCCAGCCTCAGGACCGAAATGTCCTAAGTCTACAACAAAATTTTACGGGAAATTTACTATTGATGAAATTTTTCATCAAACTCTTGAGTCGCTTAGTACATAATTATGTATACTACCTACATATAATATAATAACTAGTAAAGTATATAAACATCTAAATGCAATATATAATTGTATAATACTAAGTTTTATGATGGCCTGATAAAAAAGAGTGTTTTCAAGGAGTAGTTTGTAAGGCTTGCCCAAATAAAAATAGAAGCCCCTGAGAGATAAGTAAACTTATCAGTAATTTCACAGTTATTAAGTGCGTTAGTACATATTATCTCAATGATCATTAACAAGCTTTTACCCGCGACGTCGTTCGCGCCCTTTTTCTCTTAGGAGTTAAAACATTTACTTATTCTCAATCTTTATTGCTCATATATTTTTGTCAGATGTTGAATTTTGAATTTTAATTTTTAAATGATCCCTCGGGAACAGTAATTTTTTTTTCTGGAAGAAAAGGTACCCTATGTCCTTTTCTATATCTCTGACAACGTGTATGCAAAGTTTCATGATGATCAGTTGAGTAGTTTAGGCGTAAAATCCTAACAAACAAACTCATTTTCGCATTTATAATATTAGTTAGGATGTTATTTTAAATGTTCCTTCTAAAATTTGGTAGATAAATATTTTAGATATATTATTTATTAATGTAAAGTAGGGCAGGTAACAAACACTGCGCTTCGCTGTCAGTGACTGGGCAGCCCGTCTGGCGACACCTGAACACATACCCATATCTCGTCAACAAATTGTACAAAGAAGTTTTATATAAAATTCATATCAATTTTCCTAAAAGTCACAAGATAAGATTGTGTTGTCATAGTCATTTAAATACTTACACATGTCTTCGATCATTAAGACCCATATAGGGTGGAAGCAAGCAGCTGATAATACCAAGTGGAGATACCTACGTTATCTGATATTTTCCAATTGGTGTCATAAGATCCCAATGACAAAATTCTGCGCCTACGCGAAGACTCCTTGTGATATCAGAAGTTGTAGGCTAGGGACCCGCTCCCGGCTTCGTCTTTGATGCATTTTTTTATAGAGACAAATTGTCCTCGTTTATCCCTCTTTCAATAAGTGAAAGAGCGATAATTGTCTAAATAATTTGCAGAAAATAATTGCATCTGCGTGAAGCCGGGAGCAAATCGCTAGTAAATATGTAAATAAAATTAAAAAAAAATTTAGCACTTAAATTTCAGTCTCTCTTAGAAGGTTTGTGTAAAAGGCTTTTTACTTACCTAAATGGAAATCTCGTATTGTCGAGCGCCTTAGCAACAACGCGAAAAGATAGTTACATTAGGTACAATATTTACTTATACTTACCCAGACTATATAAGTATATTGGGAGTAATACTTACCTATAAGAAGTGTTTGTCGCTTTTTGTTTTATTCCGTAATGTATTATTTATATATTTTTATAAATTCTTGTTTTTATTAAAAAATCTTTTTTTGTACGCTATGCAATCATTATTATATTTATGTAGGATAAAATATGTGGATAGATTGAAAGTACAAGTCGACGTTCAACGTGGATAATAACTAATAGCTTTGTTTACTACGTATCAGGGGTGTACAACATTATTTTAACAGTGTTGAAATGTTTTAAAATAATAAATCTGATTGACTGCGTTGTATTGGAACAGGCAATCCAGTCAATCAAAATTATAGGCGTCCCGCCTATAATGAAGCCCTTAACAAGTTTTGATTTTAATTATAAGTAAAGAATTAACCTTGTTCGAATTAACTGTTAAGGTTGACAGACAGACTGACGGTCCACTTGATGGTAGGTGGCTATCGTCGCCTATAACATAAGCAACGCCACTGGTGCTGCAAGTGCGCTGCCAACCATAGTAGGATTATGGATAAGAAATCGGAAAGGGATGGGAAAATGGTCTCTGGATCGTTTTCTGTAAGGGGGTGGTTACTGCACCCACAACACAGAAGTTCATTATTTACTGCCAAAATTGTGTCACAATTATTGACTAGTTATAACCGACAGTCTTATATCTGTAATTAATTTATAACTCATTAATAGTTGTTATAGATACTTACGTGTACACGAAATTAATCCGTTGATCAATATGCTTTGTTGTTAATATCACATAATTTACTCACCGAAGGTTGGCAAACGCCGACTGATGAGCAATTTAGTTTGAATTCGTTTCGTACTAATTTTATATTTTAGCGCATGTTTATACATATACGTAGGTACAGTCCGTAGAAAACATTATTATAATTTTTATTGTATTCTCTTTGTTATGTATTGGAAGATTTACATTTAGTTTTACATTTAAATTAAAATTTACATTTTAATTACTATTTTTTTATTGTTGTTAGCTTTTACCTTGTTTTGAGTTTCTTTCCATGCTTCATTTCGTTTTTTTTTATGTTAAGGTTGACAGACAGGCTGACAGTGCACTCGATGGTTGGTGGCTACTGGCTACCGTCGCCTATAACACAAGCAACGCCATAGGTGTTGCGAGTGAGCTGTCGATTATATTAGGATTGGAAAGGATAAGGAAAATGAGCCCTGTCTGGCATCCCTTACTTACTCACCGAAACACAACAGTACACTTGCTGCGAAACAAAACGCTATGTTCCCCTACCTAAAAGTAATTAACATAAAGTAAGTACATTACGAAACGCAATGTACTTTTTGGACCTATTATTGAGACATTCTGCTTACCAAGACCTTTTACGTTTTAGACATTTTGTTAACCATGTCATTCAGTAATCTAGACTATGTGACCAAGTACATTGATCTGGCTAGAGAGAAATAATTCAAAGAATATTCCAGTACCTTTACCATGAGTTTATAATGACCGCACTCGCTAGCGAGAACGTAAAACATTTATATGGAAATCTGTCAATTTGACATTGACAATTGACAATTTTCCATATAAATATTTTATGTTCTCGCTAGCGATTGCGGTCATTGTAAACTCATGGTAAACAAATCCGTAGTAGTAGTATGCTCCGTAGCGCCAAGTTTATTCGAGGTAAAATATGGAATGTTTCATATGTATATAACCAAATCGTGTAGTGTACTATTTATTTGTAATCTATTGATGGTTCTCTCGAAGCGTCAGTTGACATGTTTTTTAAAAGTGTTTATGTAAATATTTCGCTTGCCACGCTCTAAGGTTTAATAATAGATGCAATGATATGTTTTCTTACGTGCGCCTGTGACTGGACCGGTCCAGCTAGAAAAAATGCCGGCCACCAAATCGAATGTTTCGAAATGATAAGTTAAAATAACCCATCTCGGCCGTGACGCCACAATCGAAAACAATGCATGACCTATTTATGATACGAGTGCGCGCGGCAAAAACAACGTTTTCAAGTTGTCATTCGACGCCAAATTTTGTTTACGTCAGGTGTTTTTCTTTTAATTTGGATCCACCCTCATCCATGCTAATAAAATATTATTAATGTGAAAGTAACTCTCTGTCTGTCTGTTACCTTTTCACGCCTTAACTGCTCAACCGATCACCATGAAATTTTGCAAATACTTTGTTGTCAAGGATACAGGAACGGACGTAAATACCTTTCATCCCGAAAAAAAGTACTATTCCCGAGGGATTATCAAAAAATATAAAAAATTGTGGCGGCGCCACGCATATAAAAATTACCGTATATTTTCTAAGGTGGTTTCTTTTTATTTTTCAACGCGGACGAAGTCGCGGGCACCAGCTAGTAACATTATAAATGCGAGTTTGTATGTGCGGATGTTTGTTACTCAGTGACGCAAAAACGCCAGAACGGATTTGGATTATATTTGGCACACAGATAGTTTATTATCTGGATAAACATATAGGATACTTTTTATCTCGGAAAAATACAAAGCGCATACGAACTGAAGTAGCAAGCGCAACTAGTGTAAGTAATATAATTTATAATAGAAGCAAACTAACGGTCCACTTGATGGTAAGTGGTTACCGTTGCCTATTAATGCAAGACAGTATCTCGTGCAAATTGTTAGTAGTGATGTTTTATTTCGTGTTATAAATATGTGCGTTAAATAATCTTTATATTAAGTACTATAAATGTACTTAGGGACAGTTTAATTAAAGAAATGGATACGAAGGGTCCGACGTGACTGTACTATAAAAAAAATCAAAAGGTCACATCACGAGTAGGAGTAGGTGCCATAACAACCGTCGTGTCGGCGTCACCGTCCGTGACCTTGTTATCTGTTTTGGTAACGTTTTTGTAGTTTATTTTTATTTTCTTCTTTCCGCATAATGTAAGATCTTAACTTAATAGCTGGTGTTAACGCAATTAGTCTATAATACTTGCAAAACAACACGTTTACCAACTCAAAATGTTCACATGGTAACTTGCTAAGTACGACTGTGTATAAATAGTTTCTATTGTTCTTGTTGTCGAGACGAAATGCTTTGTCTTTTTTCTATTTATGTAAGTAAAGGCATGATTTCAATATTCATTGTGAAAACAACTCTGTCTGCTAGTCTGTTATGATTTCAAATGTACAGATTTAAATACTTAAATAAATGTACAGACTTTGATGCATACGATGCTTTGATTACATTTAGCTATCGCCTCAACAGCAGGTGTGCTTGTCGGGTTTGAGTGAGTAAGTACTGGATACCAAACCCCATTTAAGGTTTTAAAAAAAAGTTAAATAAAAAGTCGTTAAAATTAAGAAAACATTAGACTCTTCTGAAACAGTCGTGTATGTATAAGGTCCCTTATACCGTGTATATAGTTCGGCTTAGTATATATTTACCTACCTATATCACAAAACAGATAATACTATATTGACATTATTTCGTACAGTTCGAATTTCCTCCTTGGCAACAATGATTTTAAGACTTTGTCCTTGATATTATTTTGTGTAACTAAGTAAACAAAATACCATATTTCGAGTGTAATGTTCTTTATTTATAATAAATGTTATCCAATATATACAGATATATACACGTGTTTAAAATTCAATACAAACGATAAACACATGTGTTTATCTATAATTCATATAAATGAAACAATCCATTTTATTATTAAAATTGAATGTTTGTTGAATAAATAATTCTGTTTTGAAGAGTATAATTATTATAATTATGCAAGTTATATGTTGTTGTAGTTCCAAAGCTAAACTCGGAATTTTCTTAGTATTTATACATCGTCCAACTCAATAACAAATTGTACATTCGACACAAAGAAAACCATACAGAAGACAAACGTAAAATAACAGCATGTGTGCTGTTGTGTTTCGGTGAGTGTGTAAGCGATGTCAGTGTCCATTTCCCTATTCCTTCGTAATCCCTTATCCTTAATCCTACTATGGTCCGCAGCGCACTTGCAGCACCTGTGGCGTTGCTTATGTTATTGGCGACCGTAACCTCCTATCATCAAGTGCACAGTCAGCCTGACTGTCGACTTTAACATATAAAATACCTTATATTCGCCACACTTTTTACATTCTTGCTAACTCGTATCAATTTTATATCAGCTACCCGCTCCCGGCTGTAATTTTTTACTCAATCTAGCCGATAAATTACCTTACACCGCCATCTGCTAGAATCTTATGGAACTCACAGATAATTATAACTCTTTCTCATACAATAAACAAAAAAATTGCAATAAAAAAAAATTGCGACTATAAATCGAAATAAAAACTATCCTTTCTTTTAAGTTGGACCAAATTACACATAGTTACGAAGTTTTATCAAAATCAGTTCAGTAGTTTAGGAGTTCATTGCCGTCAAACAACGTAACACGTAATTTTTATATATATAATATAGCGATTACAAAAAATATTTTTTAGCAAACAGTTATAGATCATGGAAGATGCCCCATATAACGAAGGCGTCAAAATTAAATAATTTCATTTTTTTTTTCATTTTCATATGAATGTCCATTAAATTGTCACACCTAATTCCGCTGTCTATCTACATACATCTATACTTCTATATCTATACTAATATTTAAAAGGGAGATTTGTATGTTTGTAATGAATACTCCTCGCCTATAGAAAGCTATATTATCAGCGAGTAACATAATAAATTATATAAAAGTTGTCAATAAAGTGTAGGTAATAAATGTTTCTAAGCTTACTGCAAAAAGTAAAAAGTAAATCGGAAACTTGTGAATCGTTTCCATCCTAGATCGCAGTATATAATTTCATTAACCTTGACTCGCTCTCTGCACCACGTGTACTGTTAGATGATACACATACTTATTTATATGTACTTACATGCAAATTATTATGCATGTCTTGATGTTTCAATGCACGCCACGAGCTGTGAGTGATCAAAGACTATATAAGTATTTATTTATTTATTTATTTATTTATTTAATAGCCAACCTTACAGCATGTAACATTTTAGAAATACATAAAAACAGTTAAATCTTTATATAGGTTAGACATATTAAAATTTATAAGTACAAAAAAAAAAGAAAATAGTCTACTCAGAAAGTAAATATTGTGTGAGTGATGTGATTACGTAAATAAATGCTATAAATGTAGACTTTTTTTGTGTATCCTTACCAAAAAAAAGTAATTAAAATTAACTTAGTAATTCTAAGCAACTACTAGTTAATATATTAGTTTCACTATCAGTATTTTACATTTATAATCCATAGTACGGTTTTATTAAAAAAAAATCGAAATTATTCTGAAAGTAACCGTTTGTAATCTTTTTAATAGTTTTATACCTATATATTTTTTTCTATCATAGCTTTATTGGTTTTGGTCTTAGGAGTGTGCCCTTATTAAAAGTGAACTTAAAACTAATGCTATGCTAACCTAGTAACTGCCAGTATTTTTTTACACTTATAATCAATAGACACGGTTCTTTCTAATTTATCTTATCTATCTACTTCCATTATCTATTTACTATCCAAAAGAAAACGACACCATCAGATCTTCTAAACTTATACACATGAATGTCATTTTTATTTTTCTTGGACCGGACTATTTAGAGCGAACTACCAAGAGCATAAACAGGTCTCCGAGTGAGCATATTGCAATAATTTTTTACTCTTTATTTAAAAAATAATAATAATAGAGTTTTGTTAGGTTATTCACTAATGCCTATAAATATAATATTAACATTTACGAGAAATACAAGTAAGTATATTATAGTTTTTTTCGTTCACTGGTATTATTATGTAGGTATTAATTAAAACTATCGTATAATGGTGATGCGTGAAAATCAATTCAATTTATTTCAATTAGTTACCATAATCTTATTGTTTATAAGGATTTCAACTCATGTTTGGTGTTCATGTTCATGTTATTAGTAACTTAGTATTATTGTTAGTAATGTTAGTATATACCTACGTATATACAAATATACTAACAATAATACTAAGTACTGTATGTACTGTTAGTATATCCATAAATTAGTGGGACATGGAATAAGGGATTACGAGGGAACACAAAAACACAACACAATGCTCTTATTGGGAGGAATTAGGATACAAATCCATAATATATAGCCTATATATTATATGTCAATCTTAAATAGTGTACCTTTGAAATAGTGTTCTGTTTCCTAGTAGGTGTAGTCGTTCCGGGGATTACCTTACACATATAAACAAACCTACAAAAACAGCTCACTCTCTCTTTATACGACAATAGATCTTAGTGACATAGATAATTTTACCAATAAAACATATCTTAATTAATTTGGCCATTTAATTTAGATTAAAACTAACCTTTTAGTTAAACTGCATCCATCACGGTTTGGACAATATTGATTGGTTAATACCATCAATAGCCTTGCCCTACTTGGAGGACCGATTTTTAAGAGATAGATTCATGAAAGGTTTTCTTTGTTAAGGTGGTCAGACAGGCTGACGTTGCACTTGATGTTATAGCACAAAAAATACCATAGGTGCTGCAATTGAGCTGGGATAGAGCCCATTTGGCTCTGGCAACCCTTACTAACTCGTCAAAACACAAGAGCACACATGCTGTTATTTCACGGTGGTCTTCTGTTAGTGGTTTTAATTCTGCAAAAACAAATCACAAAGACCTCAAAATGTTTATTATATAGAGTACTTTTACTTAATGTTTTATTTTTTAGTACTTATTGGCGCGTGCCTAGCCTGAAATGTCAATTAAATATATTATGGGTGACAATAATAAATGCGATTTTAATAAACGTATTGCTTTTTGCATATTGCAGGGTTGGCTAAAAGTTTTTTAAAACTCGAAATGTTCGCTTCCTCAATTACAGAAAGGTCAATTGTGGCCTCGTAAAGTCGTGGCCAATAGGCGATTGGGCATTAAATCTTAATAATTATTAATTGTTTCTTACAACGCCAATGACCATATATTATATTCAAGGATTTTCTTCCTATTTCTGTATATTTTATAATTATTATTTACTCTTATTGTTTATTACAATTGTGTATTTACATTTTAAAATTTTTATTTTTCAAACCTTGTAATTGTAATTTGGCTTTTGTAAAAATGTAAGTTTTAAAAATGTAACCAACAACGAGGCGATATTTTTAAAATCACAATGTAATGTATCTGTTACAGAATGTGTTTTTAAAAATTTGCTTCCATCCATTTGTCGTTTATTTTTTAATAGAAATTATTTACTGCAAATGAGAAAATTATCACTTTTATTCTTTAGGATTTTTTTTGGGTTCAATTTTTGATACATCATTTTAAATATCTTGGACACAAAATTTTAACAATTTTTGTAAATTTATCTACTTACCAAAGACCTGTATCCAGTACATTCTCATTATAACTGTAATTACAACTCTAATTTGTTTGTTTGTTGCTTATTAATTTGTTTTGAATATAACGGGAAGTTCAATTGGCTGATTTCCCTCGAGGAAATTTCGCCTATACACTCCTATTTCAAGGAATGTTACTAAATACAATTTACTAGTGACCCGCCCGCGCTCCTGGCTTCGCACGGATTTAATTTTCATATGCAACTAGCGACCTACTCACGGCTTCACCCGAGTTGCAATTTTTATATATAAAAATCTACCCATATCTTCCATATGTGAAAAACCGTATCAAAATCCGATTTGTGGTCTAGAAGAAATGGGCAGAGAAACATGCAGTCTTTATCTAAATAATTAAATTAAATATTTTATACATGAAAATGGTGTTCGTAAATACGAGTCAACATAATAATGTTCATCTCAACCGTAGGACGTAATAATATGACCGTTACCTATTTATATATAGATTTTATCGGATTAATGGGACCTATTTGTAGTGTCTACGTGGCCTATGTCGCGTCTTCGTAAACACTATAATAAAAAAAGTATGGAAAAAACCTATAAAGCAAACATGTGTCAACTATTAAATTGAAACATTTTTATCGCCATTATTCCTACCTCCATAAGGTAGGAGTGGAACTCACTCGTTCGTTAAACAAAATGCGAAAACCCATCAAATCAGCGACACTTCGCCCACACCTTCATCGAACCTCTCAAACTTATTGTTTGTCAGACTATACAGTACATAATCTGCGGGTATTTTCCTTAAACCCGCTTGCTACTTTGAATATTACAGGTTGTCAATTTCTAACGACCACCATTCAAATGATTTTGAACTGCAGCAAAACGATCTTAGGTATAAGTAGCTGACCTTAGCATTATCACTACTATAATAATAAATAACTACAAGTAGCATTATATAAGTTTTTAGTTTCGATCTGCATTCTGTGAAATCGTAATTATCACGACTTGTTTATCAAAAATTTAAACAGTAGGTACAGCAGATTAATGTTGTTAATTCTTCGCTAACTTCTCCGAAACCATCTAACGCAAAGAGCGATTATAACCGAGGAATTTACAGAAAATTGAGAATATAATTTACAGAAAACATCCACTACAATCCGGGGGCGGGTTTCTAGTATTGATTTAAAGTTTAATTTATGATTTGCGCGTATAATATAAAAATAAGATTTTTTAATTTTTTATTAAATATTATATTTAATTGACAAAAAAGTCTGTAATTCACAACAATAGATACCTATTAATATTTATAAAAATCTTTAAAATAAATTAAATAATCAACAACAAGAAAATGCCACTTTATTAAATTTAATCGCAGATTAGTTTGATATTTAAGTCAGTGTAGGTATATCTTTGCAAGATCCTCAATATAAATAAACAGATAAAAACTATGCGTATATAAAACTGTAGAAAGTTATAGAAGAACGTTTTTCCGTAGCTGCATTAACTGGGTTTGAACAAGGCGGGTTTGTTGATAAGGTATGCACACGACATGCGTGAGTGCGGTCTCGCTACGTTACCTACTACCGTGTGGTGTAGCAAACTAAACGGTGCCTGTTGCCAAGTGCAACAGCTATTGGGAACCGAGACCAACTCGAGCGTGAGATAATTAATTGCACCGCTTGTTGGTGTTAATGTTTACAGTAGTATCAGCTAGCGAGCGTTCATTGGAAAATTATCTCATGAAACTTTATACACTGTCTTGATAATTTGTTTTCGAGTTTCTATGTGGAAGTTTATGAATCATGTGCCTTTGTAGAACTCGATCTGAACACGCAAATTTTGTTGTAATGAGCTTTTCATTATTAATGTGTATATCTACATATTATAAAATAAAGTCACACTGTGACTTAGGTAATTAATAATTGTAAGTTATTAGATTTTTGTGTGTAACATGACTTTTACGACCATAAACAATTTCTAACCATTTCGAAATAAACCTTACGTATCAATACAAATTGAAGTACCTTTTTGCTAATATTTAATATATGTTTCTGTTCCAGATTCTGCCCTATATAGATGGATTTAATCACGTGTCCAAGATCGCCTCTCTTACAGACGTCGAGATAAGTCTTGTTCGCGCCTGCGTACAGAACTTGGTCTACTATGGCGTGGTCACCCTCGTTCCTATCTTCCAATACTGCGCTGTAAGTGCCTCAATACTGATTGTACCACTTTAAATACACGGTATCTTCACTTTTTTAAAGATCCACTTGATGGTAGGTGGCTTGGCTACCGTCGCCCATTAAAAAAGCTATGTAATCCATAGGTGGTCGGGCATGTGCCATAGGGATAAGGAGGGAAATGGTTCTGATATGCCTTGTCTCACTCACCGAAACACATCTCATACGCTGTGTTCATGTTCGGTCTACTGTAATACGGTGGTCTGTCGTCAGTGTTTATGACTGCAGAACGCAGTGTGCCCTATCACAGCTTTGCTATTAAATAAACTCATTTTCATCATCATCTCAGCCGTAGGACGTCCTCTGCTGGACATAGGTCTACCCTATAATTTTCCAATGGGACCGGTCAGAAGTATCCTGGATCTTCCGTCAATCCGCAACCCTTATCAGATCGTCTGTTCACCTGGTGGGTGGACACATGCTATGTGTCCTGCCCCCCTGCCAAAAGCCGTTCTTATTCTTTTACTGCGGTGGCTGATAGCTTCGCAAATTCCACCTTCGTCAATAAGGTCCTCTGTATTACCAATTCTCGTTCTTTCTCTATGATTTTTCCCTACGTTTAAATTTTTGTGTGTAAAGAATGCCGAGCCATTTGCTTTATATTCTAACTATATAAGCATTTCTGTTAACCTTTTTAAATGATTATTAATAAACAAAATGTTTTACAAAATGATGCTTGTTTTTAGGTGTACAGTGCAACCCCCAAGTTGAGGCAATTGACACGTTGTACGGGACTACAAAAACAGTGCATTGAATTCTGCGCGAGATCATGTAAGTTACGTGTAGGTATTTTAAATAATTTTACATTGAAAAAGTTAAAAGAATGTATCGCTTATTATAAACCCAAGCAATAACAGGAGTGAAGGTATAGGGTAAGTGTCAGGTCGCCTTGTACTCTGTCAGGTTCATAAGTAGGTAGCTAGAGAGGAAAGGTTGGGAATGTGCTTTATTTTATTTTAATTAAGACAACAAACAATGGTATCACAAGTAACACAAGTAACTAAGTACATATAAATAGTGTACTTTTTATGTACTTAGCGAAACACATTTCTTTAAATAATAGCAATATTTTACTGGTAAAATAACTGTAGTTTAATAAATCATATTACTAATTAAATTAAACTGCGTTCCATAATTCGATGGAGTAATTTGACTGGTCCTAATGTCAAATTTTAAAATAATGTTACCAGCATTTTTTCCGTAGTGCTGTACTTATATCCGTTTTACTTAAATAGTTATAATATTTTACGGTAAAAATATGTTTGATCTTGTTTTATTGATTTAACATTCGTGTTATTGTTATTTTAAGGTTTGAATTTATTAGTAATGACCAAGTCGGTTTGGAATGAATAAAAAAAACAATTCGCAATTTATATGTGAAGTCAAATAAATAAAAAATAGTATAATACCATTACATTGCTATTATTTTGTGATAATGTTATGTCACCTATGAAAATGATCATAAAAAAATTTATAATAGGTAATCGAAAATAATTGCGACTTATAAAACTGACTTTGCAAAAAAAAAAATAATTTATTTAAACAATTAAATAACAATTAATATTGATTCTAAACTAATTAATGTTCTATAAAGCATTGAAGTTTTTTTAATAAGTTCGATTAGGTGACATCACTGTTTTTGTACGGTCAAAAACCTTTAACCCAGGAAATGTCAAATTACTTCTTCTAATTAAAAAAAACGCAATATTGTCATTGAAAAAACACAACGTTCCGATTCCAGCCCGTCAATTGCCAAAAGTGAGCGACATATTCCGGATGTACGCGGCGATGACATACGGCACTACGATGCGCGATCTCTGCTGCAGACTTAAGCCTCAAGAGCTGGCGATTAACGAGAGGAAGTTGGTGCTCTTTGGACTTCTGGAAGGTCTCATCCGGAGAGTTTACAAGGTAAAAGGGATGTCTTTATAATATGTACCCAATTGTGGTAGCATTTAGCACAAAAGGACGCAACTTTTTTTGCAATTACGTGGAGACTAAGTGCTTAACAAGCCTCCTGAACGTGTTTGTCTTCTAGTCTTTAGGTGGGATTCGATTTAGCGACATTGAATTGACAAATAACAATAGTCAATTGAATAACAATAGTCACCTAATTGAATTGAAACATTAGCATATTAACACCAAAACTATGCAATGGACTATGTCCGAATTAAGATTATTCGACGAGACTGTTGAACGAGTGATTGGCGTGCTTGCATTAACACTTTGTTCTAGTATACCCGGGTTTTATTCCCGGCTGGGTCAACTTTTCAAATTTGACTCTTAGTCTGGATCTGGCCGCCTGACGGCAGTGACCACCTCCTTACAGAAAACCACCGTGAAATAACCTCTCAGGGTGTGTGTGCTCAAGAGCTGCATGAACTCATACCGCCTTCTTCCCCTTTCTTCCATCGGACATACAGACGTACAAATGGTTACCATCCTCATCTTGTCGATATCCCTCTATTTCTTTAAAACATCTTTTATAATGCGCACTGGAACTCCCTCCCTGCGTCTGTATTTCCGAGCTCATATAACCCAAATATTTTCAAAGTTCGAGTGAATAGGCATCTTCTGGATGAGCTCGCTCCATCTTAGGCCTCATCCTTGACCAAGAGCAAACCCATCTTTAATAAATAAATTAAAAAAAAAAGGGGTGACAACGACAACTTTCTAAAATGACAACTTCCTAAAACGTCTTTTCCAAAATAGACAATTTCCTAAAATGACAACTTCCTAAAACGTCTTTTCCAAAATAGACAATTTCCGAAAATGACAACTTACTATGGGGTGTCAATTTCGGCCCTCGATTGTGAAATGTCAAAAAGGTCAAAGTATAAAAGTGACGACATCTAAAATCATACACCAACAATATCGGCACAAAATAATAATTGTTTGTCCATTTTATTTTCCATAATTTCCAGTACCCGATAACGTTGAACAACGACGACGGCAATTCGATGGTAAGCGACAACGGTCACAGTCAACCGTTGGTGAGGACTTACAACGGCCTAGTCTGCCTCGACGAGCTGTGTTGCCAGAACGGAATATCCACCTCACAGTTGGAGGAGCAACTGGAAAAGGACAGTAACGTAGTCTTCATTGTCAAGTGATACAAACTCATTCGTCGGCCTCATTTTCATTTATCATTGTAATCATTGTAAATTTATAGTGTGATAAACGAAGAGATTAAATACTGAAAAAATATATAAATATGTATATTAAGCGATAGGTAGATATATGTAGACACCGATGGCTCTAAAGTACAATTGACAAGTCTAATAAAAAAAAAAAATGTTAATATTGTACAGATTTTTTTAGGTTTTTTTTTTAAATTTAATTCAAAATGTGTTAGTTGCGGAATTTATATACATAATCTGTTAACACATTGATTTTTTTTTTTTTTTTTTTGATTGACCGCTATCGAAAGTTAGTCAAATTGACACAAACTTATTCATACTGACGAATTCCTCTTATTACTTATTAATTACTTGAATTGCACAATAGTCTGGTTTTATTGAAATTAAAATTTGTCATATTAATCCAATAAGAAACTTTTAGAATGCTAGATATTTTTTATATTTATACATACACATATTATATTATTATATTTACAAGGGATTGTTCTATTTGCATAAATACCGCGATGACGATTTGAATTTAATAAGATACATTAAACAGAAAAGTAATTGATTTAACTGTCAGTTAAATATAGTATTGCCTAGACACTAATTAATGGTACACCAAAAGACTTAAAAAAAAAAATTAATCTGGCAACCCTGTATTTGTATAATTCTCAATTTTAATGTAAATTATTAAATTCAATGTTCGTTGGCAAAGGAGGATTTTAATTGTCTGTCGGCTTTGCTGTTAAGAAACTCTGCTCAATCTTGTTAGTTTTTAAATGTATTTTTGTATAATCTTACACTGATTTATAATATTACAATACATTATATTGAAACAAAAAAAAAAAAAAAATAGAAAAAAAAACAATTTTATATAAAATGTTTATTGTAAATTGTATTATAGTCTATAGTGGTGCTAAGTGTAAGTGTTGTTTAGTTAAATAGTTTTGTATTTTGTACGACCCCCACCGACTTTTCCATTTGACACACAGAACTCGGGATTCCCTCAGGGTGACAACGACAATTTAATCCAAAATGCCTAAAATCCAAAATGACTTCTAAAATCACTAACAACAATATCGGCACAAAATAATTTTTTCAAAGTAAGATGAATGTCTTAAGTAAAAAAATGACTGCTAGTTTTACCCCGATGGACCCCGGGGAATTAATTTAAGAAATTCTCGATTTAAAAAGTTGTCGTTTTAGGACGTTGACATTTTAAAAAGTTGTCGTTTTAGGGCGTTGACATTTTAAAAAGTTGTCGTTTTAGGAGGTTGACATTTTAAAAAGTTGTCGTTTTAGGAGGTTGACATTTTAAAAAGTTGTCGTTTTAGGAGGTTGACATTTTAAAAAGTTGTCGTTTTAGGAGGTTGACATTTTAAAAAGTTGTCGTTTTAGGAGGTTGACATTTTAAAAAGCTGTCGTTTTAGGACGTTGACATTTTAAAAAGTTGTCGTTTTAGGACGTTGACATTTTAAAAAGTTGTCGTTTTAGGACGTTGGCATTTTAAAAAGTTGTCGTTTTAGGACGTTGACATTTTGGAAAGTTGTCGTTTTAGAACGTTGACATTTTAAAAAGTTGTTGTTTTAGGACGTTGACATTTTAAAAAGTTGTTTTAGGAAGTTGTCATTTTGGGAAGTTATCGTTGTCACCCTGAGGGCGCAGATTGATGACAATTTATCATTGTATCCATTTATTTTTAAATTTGTTGATTTTGATATTTTCATGAAAAAAAAATTGTTTAAAATAAAATAAATAATAAATGTTTATTTGCCGAAACGATATTCTATAACTATAGTTATACTGCATAGAAGAAAAAATACACACACATATATATATTATTTGTCTTCATCATCTTTGCTGTTTCGTACACATTTTTCTTAACGAAATTGAAGGTTTTTCTTTTAATACCATAAACAAAGAATGAAAATCGCATTATCGATTCCACACCTGTGAGTACTCCGATCTCACCTATAAGTGACCCAAATATGTGATATCACACGGCGACAAATCTAGGCTATAGATCTAGGGTGTTAGTGTTAGATGTTAGGTCTTATTTTCCAATTAAATTTCTCAAATTTCTCCCGAGGCAAAGCGGCTGTATGTTGTCCATTTAAATTTTGGTCTAAATGCCACTTCGACTTCGTCGAGGTGCTTGCATTGTATCTACTCTAAATCATCGTGAAAAAAAAAAAAACTAAGATATACAGTGAAAATCTTTTATAGCGACCTTCAAGGGAACACAAAAATTGGTCGTAATAAACGGATTAGTCATTATAAGCAATACTAAATCGTTGTAGGCATTCAACAGGGACCTTGCCATTTGGTCGTTGTAACCGAAGTCGTTATATCCGGTTTCTACTGTATGTCCCTTTATTTGTCTCAGTTGTAAGAATTTTTGCTGCAGTCAGTCGGGTTTTGACTTTCTTAAGCGCCACCGTTTTGACTTCCCGGGTTGTCACCACCGCAGCCGTTAAGTAAGGTGCCATTCATTTATTACGCAATAAGATGATTTTTATCAGTTTTAGACCTATGTAAAAAAATATAAATAATAATAGGCCTAAACCCTTATTTAATATTATTTATTACGTAAGAATTCTAAAGGAAAAAATGTATGTACACGTTTGGTTTGTTTTAATTTTTATTTTTCAAAGAAACAATTTTTAGGAACGTTTATTTGTAGGTAACATAGGTAGTAATTTTTATTTTTTTTTCAGGTAGTAACTTTGGTTTTATTTTAAATTTTTTCTTTATCATTCATCTTTACATAAGATTTTGAACAGTCCGGCCATAGACAGACATTTTTTTTTTTAAATAATCTTAACTGCGCATTTTTGTGATCTTACGTAAGAACTATTAAGACTCCCTCTCACCCCCTTGTAAGAAAAAATAAGACATGGTCGTTCCCCTGCCTCTAATTCGTCTTGCGTAATAAATGAATGGCTCTAACTAAATGCATATGGAAGTCCCAGTTAATTATTCCCATTTCCAATGCAGAAAGTAGCCTCCGAGTAGCCCATATCTATTCTAAATTGATTTCTAAATACAAGTCTTCCAGAAAGTTTCGTTTGTTTAGGCTTCTAAAGCCATTATACGAATAAATTAATCAAAAGTTAATTTTAAATCGTGTTAAAAAATGTCATTAGATACGTATCGGAAAATCCAAATTGTAGACTTATTTTTGTCGGAATTTATTAGCTGAAAGCAAAAAAATAATAATATGCTTTTTGCACCAAAAAAATTAAAAATATATTGTCTACTGAAAGAAAAATCATTGGTGTTATTAATATTATGAATATTTGAAATTAGAAATTAATTTACTGAAGCTGTTGTAGGCGACTAGTCTTTCACGATTGTTGTTATATAATTTTGTTACTTAAATTCTTTTATTATATTTTGAACCGAAAATATGACTTGCTTAGGGTACATGACAAACAATGTTTACATTTGTGAGTTTTTTTTTTTTAAGAAATTTAAACAAAGATAAAATAATATAAAAAATAAATAAAGAGGTTTCCATATTTTTGCGTAAACCGTTTATTTTCATAGAATTCTTATCCATTCGTTGAATAAAAGCTGTTTGAAAAGGCACCACTTCCTTATTTCGTCACATGAATGTATCATCAAGTTAACGCAAATTATCACAATCAATAATAACCTTTCATACCAAAACCATTCTATATAAATTTTAAAGAGAAGATACGGATATATCTTGTTGAAAATTTCTTGCAAAATTTTCAACATTCCAGTGATGTCTAGTCGTGTGCGAATGTCAACTAGTCAGTCAAATGATAAGAAAAAATTTGGTGCCTTATTATGTTATTTCTTTGTTTAAACTTTAATATTTTTAATTATTTTTAAGAATGAACTATTATGTTGTATATTAAAATGTAATTAAATGTTATAAAATCATGTTTTTGTAATGTTGTATTTACCTACATATTATATTAAATTCTTATAATGATGAGAATCGTTTTATTTAACTTGGCCCAATTAGATAAAGTTTATTGAGAACTATGAAAGACTTTTAAAAATTATTAATTATTAAAAAGTATAGGTATACTTAATCACAAGTTTTGTATCAGAGCGAATTATCGCAAAAAAAAATTTAAACCTTTTTTTGAAAGGGGGACTACAGCTCAAAAGAAATATTGCAATAAAACTGATGTTTTTAATTACCAAGCTATTTATAGAAGAAAAATGGTCCCCTGTTGAGTAATTTATTTTTAATCTTTATCTTAAGAATAAAGACAGTGTTACACCATTTTGGATTCTGTATGCGCTAACTTTTGTCATCAATCGCCAAAAATACGTACTTTTTTTGGATACAGTCGGTTAGTTGTGTAAGTAATAACTGTACCTAAATAATCCTTTGGGTAAAAAATTTTTTTTTTTTTACCTTGAGGCCGTTGATGTAATATAATTTGTAGCTGTATTATTAAAGATACAGCGAAAATAAAAATTCCAAGCACCACTATATGGCCATTTTTATTAAAATGGCACAATACTATTAGTTTCCCTGTATAATAAGTTAAATCGAAACACGGATCCACACCTATCGAGTTCAACCAACTTACACAACCTATATAACAAAAGACAAATAGTAGTGTCAATAAAATTACACCTCTTTTAGAAACTTATGGAACTTACAAAAAATAAAGTTTTATTCTGAGTTAGAACAGTCATAAATAAAGTCAATGAAAATTTGAATGGGAAGAAAAAAAAAAAAACAAAATATCAGACAGGACTCGTTTAATACAATTTTTTTTTACATTTAGTAAGTTACAAAGTACATAAAACAGTTTATATATATATGGGTAACAAAACACGTGACTAGCGTTTGAGACAAAAATATTATGGAGAATCTGTTGAGTCAGATTATAAAATAATAAAACATACGAGAGACTCATTTCAATGGACCGTTACGTAGAAATACTTTATTTAAATAAAAATCTCGATACATTTACTTTACTTATTCACTATTGTTGTAAATGTTGTAAACATATTTTATAGTAAAAAAAAAAAATACTCTGAAATTATAAAAAGTATTACTTACCTGGTCCATTGATTCAAGATTGTCATATACAGTCAAAATATATCGCCTTCGATGTTAAAATAAAACTAAAATATATCAAATTTTGGTTTGATTTTATTTAATTTAATCAACCATTTATTTAATTTTTTAAATTAATACAACTTTATTTGATTAATTTTTGTAATTTAAACAACTTAATTGATTTTTTTAATTGAATCATTTTATTCGTTTTTTTTTTTAATTAAAATTATGATTAATTCATTTCATTAAAATAAAAAAAATATATAATCAATACCAGAGTGACGTTGAAGACTTGATTGAGCGCAGAGCTTAAAAAATTATGAAGAGCATTTCGAATCGAAATATGAGTTATTTACAGAAATGTTTGGTTCCTGATATTAAAAATTAAATTATTCTAGGGTGATTTTTATATTAAGGTTTTTATAGGATTTGAATTATTTTATTACAATTACATTTTAATATCGACATTGCCAGTCAATTGTAATTATTGAAATATGCTGTTTCAAATTATTGTATAAATTCAGGTTTATTTGCGTTGTAATTTATTTGGCGCCTAAATAGAGATTAGTCATTATTATCATCATCGAAGGCGTTGGAAGTAAATATTAAAAATAACTATTGTTCCCGTTATTTTATTGTTCCTAAATGAGGAATTTTACATTTATTACAAATTCATATGTATAAATATTGTATTTTGGCACGGTATATATAAATGTATACCTATTTATAGAAATGTGTCGTAACTCGTTATATTCTTACGGTCACTTTTAAAAATAAAATACATGAAAATACGTTTGGTTATTGGATGCTTCATAATCACACATTATAGGAAAATTACGGTAGTATTTTAAAAAAAAATATTTACAAATAATGAATTCGTAAACTTCAGACATATAATACAGCTTTATAAATAGGACCAGAGAAAAAAAAACTAGATATTTATCTTTGAGGCGATCAGATGTGTACGATCATTGGTTATGATCATTGGCAAATTAGTTATGATCATTGCCATCAACAATGATGACTATAATTTTTTGCTTGCTTAGATGCTTACGGAAAGAAAAATGAGAATGCATTAATAGGCAATATTTAAAGTTATAACTAACACATTTTCTTACTATACATACGATAATATACTTCATAACTATTTAATAGTAAGTAGTTTCCAGTTAGGACAAACCGCGCTTTTGATCTATAGTGAAAATATTTTTAAAAAAAAATGTTGAAATAGTTGTACAGTCGCGAACATAAGCTTATTAGCTAAATATAACCATTTCAAAATACCAATATGTCACTAATAAGAGATACTATAATTAGTTCTTAAGAACTAAAATCGAAAATTTTTGAGTTAAAAAAAATAACTGCCCATGTTGAACGATGAAAGGTACCCTATGTCCTTTCTGGTGTCCCAGACAACGTGTATGCAAAATTTCATGGTGATCGGTTCAGTAGTTTTTGCGTGAAAGAGTTACAAATATCCATACATCCAGACATACTTTCGCATTTATAATATTAGTACGGATAAAAAAATTCTTTGAAAATAAATTATTAAGTAAAATATTTTCCTTTCAAACTAGCAGCACTATTAAGGGCGCCACCTCACCGGGACGCCATGGCCACGTCGCCGACGACGTAGGTGTGGTTACCTTCGGTTGCCAAATTGAGTGGCCAGTGGCGACCTGGCTACCATCTGTCAGTCTCCAGACTCCACACAGGGAGCCGACAATAGTGGCTGCGCTTCCAAACCGTCGCCAAGTGCGTTATCTGCCATACATTTCAATATTAATTGTTGGCCATGTCGCTCGGTGAGGTAGGGCGCTAAAACTCTTCACGCGCTAACAAAAAAGCAAGTAAAAATATTATATGCTATATAAGTAGCGTGAGGCTAAGTTCACATGACGCGCGGAACTACTAACCGCGCGGTACAAGACCGTGTCTTGTCTACATAACCGCGCGGTACCGCTTGTCGCCGCGCAGCGCGCTGGGTTCGCGCGGTACAAGTTCTACAGACATGTATCGACCTGTTCAGTTGATCCGCGCGCTTGAGACGGACTCAAAGAAATGTTTATGCAAGACTGCCGCGCGTACATAATGCTGTCACGTGAATGCTTCCACCGCGCGAAACAGCGCGGTCATGTGACCGTAGCCTAATATTGAATTAGGTATTTGTGTTCGCGACTGTACAACGTTCAAAATGTGTGGTATATTGTCTGTCAAATTATAGTCAGTACAAAAATATCATCCAGTCACTTGAATAAGGTCATAAATAACTATTACAGAAAATATATTCGATTAGTTTCTGTTTTTTTATTTATTTATTTATTTATTTGCGAAGATTAATTCTGTCGTGTACACGATAACAATATAACTACATATTTAATTACAGTCTCACTAGAACGGCTAGGCAGTGGCCTTAATGTTCACGTAACCAAGGCCTTTTCATAAAATATCTCACTCGTTATTCAAGACACGTGTCTTACTTAACTAGAGGCCAAACTCTATATTCGTTCATCATACAAAACATTTCCAATTTCATTTACCTTTTAAAAATATATAAGGTATTATTAATATTTTTATTATCGACAAATGTTCACTCGCGCTATATAAACCGGTGCACTCAAAATAATATGGCCAATTTTATCAAAGTTTGATGAAAACATTAATTAATAAAATTAAATTGATTGAAATTCCAAACAAAAAAAAACCAAATAAATTATGTAAATTTAACAGACTGATGGGCTGAAAATGAAATATTTATATAAAAAAAAAAAAAACTAGACTCGATTTAACTCTGTGTGGCATTGAATTTTAGCCTTCAATTACTATCTACTATTATTGCCTTATAATACCTTTAATTTGTCTTAAATTTGTCATAGCAATTAAATTTGTCTTTTCGGTTAAAAGGTTTTCAATCCGCTGTCAACTTTATATCAATTTTTGAGCAAATATACTTCGTACTAAACGTGTGTCCAATTAGATGCAGCCTAACGGAGACTTTAGAGATAGAGTATTGCAATTTCCCTAAATTAAAAAAAAAAAAAAAAAAAAAAAGAGAGAGCGCCCTCTGTTGGCATGTTATAAACCCTCTGCCCAGCGCATTCGAGTCGACTTCACATAGTATAAATTAATTTAATACTTCATAATATTTTACCCTAACAGGCACCCATTTATCTTTACACATAGCAACCGGCGTCGGAGAAATATGTGACAAGATGTGAAAAAAAAAAAAAAAAAAAAAAAAAAATGCCACTTGAAATTAGTTTTAAATGTTATAAACAAAGAGCTCTATAACCGAATCATTGTCGAAAAATTTTTTTTTTTTTTTATCACATCTTGTCACTTTATTTCTTAGGCGCCTACAGAATTACACAGTTTTAGGTAGCGATTGATCACATAAGAGCGATAGACATACTACTTACACACTTTTAACGACGCTTCAATTTCTACCACAATTTACCAAAACATTACCAAAACTCTTGATCATGTTTGTGGTAAAAATTATAACTCATAAAACACTACCCTATTTACAGAGCCCTCTACTCATAAACACAAGAGGTTAAACTGGATTTTCATAGACAATAACTAGACATAATACTAAGTATTCTCTAAATGTGTTCCGATCATTAAAATTGTTATATATATACACACGTCTAAAGTCATTCATAACTTTCATCATACAAAATAAGACTCGTTCTTATATAATGAATATTTTTAATCGTTACCACTGTCGCTCTAACCGCAGATTAAAATACATACAGAGTCGATTATAAACAAAAGGAATGACCTACAAACAGTTTACTACTAGGAATTTTCGACAACATGATCTATGATAAAATAATAATCATGTCAAATACAAATTGATTAGCAAGCCTGTCTTTCTAAATTACATTTTTACAATCACTCTAGACAGACAGTATTGATTGTATATATATAAGTTAAAATAAATAATATAGTAAAAAATATTTGAAATCACAATATGTTTAGTCAGCTGCACAACAACCAAAAAAAAAAAAAATTATTTTAATAATACACAATACTCGCGAAGTTCATTGACACTGAGTAAAATAAGAATTTGAGTTATCTTTCTTCAAACAAGCGTTCACATTTTATATTTACAACCAAACAGAATTTGTATTGCGAACAATATTATATTAAAAAAAAAAAAGTTATTGCACCACTAGATCGAAACTGATACAACTCAAAAATCTCAAAAACTTCCGTTTTGAGTTGCAACGCGTTATATATTTTGAGTTGCAACGGTTTTGAAGAAAAACGGCGACTTTTTTTTAAAGGCATAAACAGTTTTGACATAGCGATGCAATCTTTTCAAAAAGAAAATGGCACGAATCGTTTTCAATTTGGAATGAATTATTTTAAGAGACTTCAAATACTCTCTTTGAATATGTTAGACGAAAAAATTAAATACTTATTATATGTACAGTCGTATGTTTGTTTATGTGCCGTTCGCAATACATTACGACATAAAAAATATATATTTGAGGAACTGATTGTTCTTAAGACATATTAAAGTCTACAGTACCAAATGTATACCATATATAGTAGTCACTGTGAAATGTCACTTTAAATATAAATATGGCAAAAATATGGAAGATGACACTTCGCTACACAAAAGATTCGAATCTTAATCCATAGGGAATAAAAATAGGAAAAAACTTCATTTTAAGGTACCTAAAATCTTACAATTTAATTTTTAGATGCGGCCATTTTGTTTTCGATACACAATTTATTCAAAGAGGACTATATTTTGTATTGGGACAGTATTTTTTTATTTTTATTTTTTAAATATCATTCCAAATTTTCGATTAGGTAACTATAATTTGTCTTTTTTAGCCTTATATACTTTTTGTCTTTTATACATACGATAGAAGATTTTCGAGTGTTTAGGTGAAATTATTTTCAAAAGCTAACCGTGTCATCAATTTTTATACATCTGACACATGGGCAATAATACTGTTAAGAGCAAAAAATAAAATAAAAAAATAACCGCATCTAACACGTTCATAATAGGAGATTCACCTACGTCCTACAATATATTATTATATGTTCTCATTATATAAGGCAATGAACCACATCCTAACCGTTTTGTGTTGATCCATTTGTGAAATCATTGTAACAGTTATAATATTGATTGTGAACACTTTTTTAACATTTAGTTTGTTTCTCATCCGGAACACATCTCTGAATGTTCATCCCAAGCTGCCACCTGAAAGAACAAACCCGTTTATAAATTAAATATACATTTAATTTGTTATTGATTAATTAACTTATTTATTAACTAGCTGTTGCACGTGTAACTTTTTATAAAATATAGCCTACATGTTACTCGCTGATAATGTAGCTTTCTATAGATGAAATAATTTTCAAAGTCAGTCCACTAATTTAGTATATAATATAATATTAGTATATAAATAAATAAATAAATAAATATCTTCACACATTCCACACAGCGCCATCTAGTTCCACAGTAAGCGACTAATGCTTGTATTATGGATACTAGACAGTTGATATAATACATAGATTATATTTTTTTTTTCGTAAATACATACATATTATAAATACAAAACATCCATGACTCGGGTACAAAGGTAAAATGTTAACACATAAACATTTGCTCCTAGCGGAATTCGAACCCGCGACCGTTTGATTAATAGCTAGGTTTATTAGCCACTAGACCAAACCGTGTAGATAATGTTGTTTGAGCAGTTTTGCTAGAAAAACAATGGTGGTTGTTATTACCGACCTGACAGTCGCGGCTGCAGTACCATTGGTTGGCGCAGCCAGCGCAAACGAACTGCGCGTCGCGCCGTCGACAGCCCTGACAGAGGGGCGCGTCGCCTTCGCCCTCCGCCTCGCCCCCACCCGCGCCCCCCTCGGGGCAGCCCCCTCCACCGCCCGCCGCGCCCCCCACGCCGCCCGCCTCGTCGATCACGAGGCGCCCCGACCCGGACCCGGACGGCGAGCCAGACGCCGATCCGGATGAGCCGCGGCTCTCCTCATCGTCCTTACACAAAGACTAACTAAGCCTCACAGAACCAAATAAACTTGTTGGTTGACACATTTCTAGAATAGGATGATGAGTTGTATTGTTGTCGCCTCACTCTGATACCCACCTCAATACTGTGCGAAAGGGACAAGTGAACTTTAGGGTGAGTTAACACCGAAACGCAACTATCTAAAGTAGAGTTCGCACTTGTTGTTGCGTCACGTTTCGTTGTGAACTGACCCTAAGTCTGGCGGTCAAATTTCCTTATAGTTAAAATATTAATTTATGTTCGCTCTATTTATGGGTTCTATTTGCAATAGTTAATTATTCAATGGTTAACACACATTAACGCGTATTTCAAGGGTCATTGAGATAATTAAAATACTACTCACTAGTTGAACGACTTCCTCAGTTTTCTCCTGCTGCACCGGTTCCTGTGGCGGTGGTGTGGGCTGAACTGGAGTTATCGTTATTTCACCGCAATTCTGTACAATTCAATGCGTTATTAAAATAATTTATCATACGTAACAACCGCCACGGACATCAAGATATTCCCTAAAACACAAACATAAATATAAAAATAAGAATAACAATCTTATTCATGAGAATAGAAGTAATTGCATTTTTTTTGTCATTGCAACACGTTAATTTCTGTGTGTAATAGATATTTACATGAATGAGATCGTTATACCGTTATGGCAACACAAGTGAATATGCAAAATGATTTATAATTTTCAAATTTTTGATTCTAAATGAGTATTGCCATTTTTTTATTAATTCTTTCACAAATCAACATCAATTGTTCTTTGTTTGCTTTGTAATGGCAACATTCGGGCCACACGTTTTATATCGCGTCCACATGTAAATTAAGACATTATAATTTTAGATAAAATAAAAATATAAATTAAAACGATCCTACAATAACTTATACAATTATCTCAAAACCAATGTTGTTAATGTGGGCGCGGCATAAACAGAATTGATTTAGAGTGGCAACACTGAGGTCAATTTCACACGAAATGAAACAAGAAAAAGTATTAGGCCTTGTAGTAACACGCAAAACTTTTGCAATCTTTAAAGATCGCAAAAGTTTGTATACTTTTTATGTGAAATTTTAATGGACAGGGAGACAGAGTTAGCTGCCTTGCCAATTAAGGTAACTGTGCAAAGTATTAGCAGAAACGCCAAGAGGACTAAGGGAAATTGGACTTATTATTATTAATTGGAGATAAAGTCAGAAAGGGCCAAAGCGGTTAAATGGAACTACAAGTGCGTCACCCATTAGCGCCATCTCCTAGTGTCGGCCGAATGTAACCATTACAAAGGCGCGTATCTTTCTTAAAAACTAAATTTGGAATTTAAAAGTGATCGAGGCCAATCAGCACACCAATAAGGTATTTTGGTTCGTACACATTGACGTGGTGGTACCTTGGCCTGACCGAAAGTGGGCAACGTTGGCGCGCTCTGTTTCCGTTCCGGCGACGTGAGCAGTTTAGCCAACGTCGGCGAGTAACTCTGAGACGCGGGAGGCGCCTGCTGCAACGTTGGCAACACCCATTCAAACTAATTCAAATTTCGAATGCCACTCTAAAATACACTATGCGTCAGTTCACACCGAAACGCCACGTTTTAAGGTACCAATACAATATAGAACTTATTTTCTACATAAGGGATACTGCCTACTTTGGGGCCTATATACACGGCGCACGTTTTTTAAATGACCTAACGACGGGAGTTGTTGATTAGCAGATTGTTTACGGTTTGTATCGTTACAATCACAAATGAAACGCGCTTCAAACGCGCGTTTGAATCTATACAGATGCAAGTGGAACGCGTTTCAAACGGCTAAAAGGCCGGCATAGAGGAGGCGTATCTATCTGTGCGTTTGTAGCTATACAAACCCGAGGATCGTGTGCAAAGATCCTGTGTACCGTGTGTACTCACAAAATGAATAGTATGCATACAGAAAGTGAATTCTCTTCGTGAGCAGTATGAAAATGATCACACACGGGGCACTGGATCGCTTTCAAAGCGCATCGTCAGCTCGTTAAAAAAAGTTTCGCTGAGAAAAAAAAAAAAACATCTTCGCGATACGCAAAATCTTACGCCAAGCATCGCGTCGCGTTTTGGTCTGAACTGACTCAATATATTTCAACGTTCATGTTTGTCAGAAAATAAAGTGCACATATATAATTCTTTTATAAAAATACTATAATTATAGACAAATTTCTCTTAGGGCCGAATTGTTTAATCGGTCTATGAAGTGGAGGTGAAATGATATTATAATAAATTTATTAAACAATAATATTCTTGTAATAAATTAATAACTAATGTAGATAAAATTAAAAAATTAAAAAAAAAAAAAATACATTGCAATGGGACAGATGTTTCAGGTGACATCGGTTCAATATCTGTTGCTGTTTTCTATGTATACTCTATAGTGTTTCAAAATTATGTACATTTTTTTTAAAATTATTTATTTAACTCATATTCATTATACAAATTCAAAAGCAATATTTGAAATCTTAAAGCAATATTTTTATTTATTTAAGACTAGCTGAACCTGGCCATGCTTCACTATCCAGCATTGGCATAGTCCAGCCGTTCGAAAACAGAACAGACAGACAGACGGACACATTTTTTTTTTTATAGATAATATAAAAGGAAATTTATATGTACGGATACTGCACTGACTTTTTTGTCAACCTAATAAATTATATTAAATGTAAAAAAAAAAAAAAAAATTTTTTATCGATACACGTTTTAACAAAGACATGTATGTATGTATGTATGTATGTAACCCAAAACTAGATTTTAACCAAGTTTAAAATAAATAATATATAATTTTTCTCACCTTGGTTAGAATGCCATGAAGCAAGGAGTTCTGCGAGGCCTGACTCGTCTCTTGATTGACGGGCAGCAGTGAGATCTCAGGGTACGGAGGCGGTGGTAGCCTGGGATTGGGCGATGCCAGTCTTTCAGTCTCCACTCTCGGCTTGTGTATCTCCTCGTGATTCCTCTCTTGCCTCCGTCTGTTCTCTGGCCTCATGTGATGGTCGGGCCTGTTCATCATCTGGTCCGGTCTGTTCGGTATGAGACCTGCGCTCTGTTGCATATTTGCGAATTGCACTAGGACGTCTTTAAATGACAAGCCGTTAGGGAGACCTCCGGCCTGTACTTGTTGTAATCGTTCCAACATTGCTTTTTGATTCTGAAAAAGTAAAACGTTCACTCGTTTAAACAATATTATTAGCCATTAAATGGTGTCCGCGACTATGTCTTGAGAAAATTAAAGACATTATAACGCCCATTATTTCACAATGGGAATCGAACCTTTGACCCCTGAGTCGGAGCGCTAACCTTATGCATTCGACCACTAAAAATATTTTATCTGTTTCATTAGATATTTTAAATAAGAATATACTAAAATAGGAAATGGTGGCAGGACACATTGTGTTTCGCAGTCTGGCCGTCTGGCGGCAGTAACCACCCCCTTGTAGAAGACCACCATGGTATGACAGCATTTGTACTGTTGTGTTTCGGGAAGTGAATAAGAGCGCTTATTCTTAATCCTACTATGGCTGGCAGTGACTTTGCAGCACCTGTGGCGTTGTTTGTGTTATTGGCGACGGTAGCCATCTACCGTCAAGTGGACCGACAGCCTGTCAGTCGGCCTTAATATAAAAAAGAAGAACACAGATAATTCAAATCTCATGTGCTGTTGAGTTTAGGTAAAGTGATGCCGGAGCCAATTCCCCATTATCCCTTATTATATCAAGGTTAGCATTTCACTCAATTCCTATGATGTTGCTTGTGTTAATAGCAACCTATTGTTAAATGTCTTGAAGACCTTTACTTGCAATAGGTAAAAATGTGATGTGTAAATTAGTCATACAATTAATACGAGATAAGGTATGACTTAAGTTAAACCGAGAATGGAGGTCAAGGAATGCATAAAATAGACTATTGATATTCAAGGTCAGAAGCTTTAATGTGGAATTGTTTATTGTTAGGATACTTTTTTGAGTATATCTATACTAATATAATAATAATAATAAAATAATAATAATGGGGGTTATAGTTCGTAGGTGGAAACGCCTCAGAAGGGAGATTTTTTCAAAATTCGCAATGTCATAATTTCCACTTATCCAAGTAATGCGGAAGAACACTGCATTACTTGGATACTGTATGCGGTAGTAAACAAAATGAGTAGTCTAGTATATATTTCACATTTTATTATAAAAATTTAGTTTCCATTTCTTTTTTTAATTAATATTTATTTAAAAAATTATATGAAAATTCACGAGGTTAATTTCGTAACATGGTAACAGACAGATAAATACATGCTGCAATGGAATATTTATATTTCGCCATATAATATAGATAAGATTTCATTGTCTAGTCGCGCCTGTGATTCATATAGATCTACATTCCAAATGCAAACTACTTACAAAGTCAAATTATCTTAACTTTAGTATATATTTTTTGTGGACATAGGTAATGAATTTCGCAGCCATAGCTGAACAGGAGTCACTCCCTATACAGAAGACCAATGTGAAATGAAAAACATGTGTTCTTAACCCTAAGTTTTTTGACCTATAGAAATGACTGTGCCTTTATAGGTTTGGTCAGTATTCAGTAGGGACATCAACCTACATGCTGACAATTATATTTAAAAAAAATAAATGGGGTATGGCTGTGTCATGGAAACAGCTGTGTGTTTTATGTGTATGTTACGAATAATCTTTTCTTTGTATATTTATATGCTTATTTTTTTATATGCTTTGTATATATCGAAGAAATTCCAATATCTATACTAATATTATAAAGAGAGATGCGTATTTTTGTAGGTTTGTAATGAATAAACTCAAAAACTATTGAACAGATTTTAAAAATTCTTTCACCTATAGAAAGCTACGTTATCAGCGAGTAACATAGGCTATATTTTACAAAGTTACGCAGGCGAAGTCGCGTGCAACAGCTAATATCATATATACCAAAAAATTCTTTGAGCTATCCAGTGGTGTAATTAAATTTCGTATGTAGGTAGATGAATGGATTTTAGTTCATTTTGAGCCACAAATTTGTTTTCATCACTTTTCTGAATTGCTTCCCCCTATGGAAGTATATTTAAAGATGTTTTCACATCGAAAATTATACAAAAATTATGCTGTATATATTAAGTTGACATGTAAAAATATAAATGAAATCAACTCACCATATCCAAATTGTTGAATAACATGCTGAGGTTTGTGAGATTATTCAAACTACTCAGGCCATCCATTTTTGGAGCAATCGGTCTTGGAGTGTTCATCATATTTGGATTCAGTATAGATTTCATCCGTCTCCCCCTTCTGGGCGTAATTTCTGGATTTCTTTGTCTGTAGTCGGCTATAATGGACTTAACGTCTTTTGTAGGCCCTTGACGGCCCATTGGCATGCCAAAGTTTGTTGGCAGCTGGCCGTTCATGTCTCTCGGGAAGCCTTGCATCGTAGGACCTGGCATCATTATTGGCTGCGGGTACACTGGCTTGGGCATGTTTTGTAAATGCGCTTTGTCATAAGGCGGTGGGAGTCCAGACATTGGGTTGAAGTGTGATGTCACCGGCATCACCGGAGACTGCATCATTGTATTGATGCTTGAACCCGGTTGTTTGATTGACAGACCGGAGATCTCATCGCTCTTGTCAATTGCTAAGTTTTTCGCTTGGTTTAAATAGTCAAACGGATCAGATCTGTCCGAGCCGTTCATGTCGGCTGATTTCTCAAACGACAGAACTTGTTTCCGTCTCAACAATCTTAACAGTATTTCCTCTTTGACTTTCTTTAAGTGAAGAATATTGTTCCATTCGTGTTCTTTCTTTTGGGCGAGCCCTCTCAATGTCTGTATTTCGGACAAAAGTTGTTCCGTATGGCTCTGTATTTCGTCAACATTGTTTTTAGTTGCAGTCTGTATGTAGTCATTGATCATGGTGTCGTGCTGTGGAAATGTCTTTTCCACTTCCTGACACAGTTTCTTCAGAGGAGATTCAGTTTCCACATCTTCACTTATCCTCCGCTTTTTTGCCGATTGATCCTCCTGAAAAGAGTTTGGAACTTTCTATGTTAGGTTTTAAAGAAACTTCAAACATTTACAGTAATTTCCAATATGTATCTTTTTTTTTTATTCAAACACAGTTTCAATCATTTAATTCTATAGTTACTTCTAAGTTATGAAATATTTAAAAATGTTTATTTATAATTACTTACAAATTATTTAAAAATAGTACTACAATATTATCATACGAGGTGAGAAAATAATTAAGTTTTCCTCAATAATATCTTTATTACTATCAAGGTTTGAAGTTGTTTTATAAGAAATTATGTAAGCCCAAACAAGAAAATGAGAAATATTTAAATCTATACGAAAATAATGATGGGTCATCCGCCGTACAGCCTTTTTTTGGCACCCAATGATTTCTTCTTGATCCCGCAGATAGTAATTCAAAAATAAATTGTGAGGTCTCCTTATTAGTAATTCATTTAGAAACCAGAGTTTGTACCTTAGCAATATCACCATTCACTGGCAGCGTAGATTTGCTTTCGACTTTCTTATCAGCTTTATCCCTTTGATCACTTTCTATCATTTCAATGTCTACAATATTATTCTTTTCATCCGATTTACTTTTCTCTTCCTCTTTCTTTACCTCTTTATCATCTTTACTAATTAATTTATCTGCAATTTGTTCAAGTTTATTTACTTCTGTGGTGGGGTCTTTCTTAATCACTTCAACAGGTTTTTCAGTTTCCACTGGTCCAGGTAGGCACGATGCCTCAGGAATAATGTTTTTGTAAACTTCAGTATCACTTTTAATGGGTTTTCCATCAATTTTCATCTCATTTGATTGGGTTGGTGGGATTACATTAACATTAGTTTCACGTTTTTGTTCATCTGAAAGATAATATAAATTGTCACAAATTTTAAAATTTCAGTATCAAGTGGCATGTGAGAGAAACAAATGGTTTCACAGTCGGAGTAGGCCCTTTGTCAAAACAGGATTCAAAAAAGCTTTCAAAAATATGTATTCAATATACATTAAATTTGTATACTTGTCTGAATTAATAATTAATATGACTATTACTCATAATAAGATATGATTTTATTCTTTTGCCTTTCCAGAAAATTCAGGAAAAGCTGTATATACCTACATTTATACAATAGTAAAAACACAAAAATAATAGTAGAAATAATATACATTGGAGTTCCCTTCAAATTTGCCATTATCTCAATTGTTCAAATTATAAAAAGGTGAACTGCACTAATTGGGATTACGCTACCTTATTGGGAAAACTAAAAGTTATGAACAAATTTTGGATCTTTTGGAAAATATCGTTAGATTTATATTAATCATCTAAAAAATTGTTCAACTTCAGTATTGTTTGAAGCTTTATTATATTTACGTAATTATATTAAAATATAATAAAGCATTAAAAATAATTGATAGACGGACATTATGTTAGTGTGTCAATTTTTTTTAACATTATAGGAAGCTATTTGCATAATATAGATGTATTCTATCCTGGACTTTTTTGTAGACATATAAAAGAGAAATAATTCCACCATACATCGTTTTGTTATATCTCAAACGGCATATAACAAAAAAATTATTAAAAAATTAGGCAGCATTTTCGATGAAAGCTCCCAGACGGCTTGATTTTTTCCGACATCTTGAACAATAATCGTCATATTTTAACAAATTAACACAAAACAATATTAAACTATACATACAAACCTTCCTTTTGAATTATGATTTATTTATAAAATCCACATTAAAATCCATTGGGGAGCACTTTGTTTATATATGTAACTTTTAATTAAAACAATATAAAGTTAATATAAAATGCATAGTAATAAGAAAATATACCAAATAAATTGTAACTTCTTATTTATCATCTTTAATTCCTCAGAACAACATTTCAAAGGATTCATCCTAAGTTTAAGAAAATACCAAATCTCTTGGTTTTATCTTGAACTATTTTGTTCTCCATATTGTACATATATCCCCCATGTTGAGGACGAGATATGAAATAGACAATCTGTTTTAAAAATAATAATTACTTTTTTCTTGGGAGTCTGTTTGATGGATGTTAAGCAACTAAAACTATAATGTGACATTTAGATGAATTTATTTCAATTGGGTAGTTTAGTTTTCTCTATTTTTGATAGTAATATGCAATTAAATGTCAAATTGACAATAGACTTAATTTGTTATAGGCAGGTGAATTTTTATTAAAAATTAAAATTAGTTATCTGTACTAATATTATAAAGAGAGAAGATTTGTATTTTTGTATGTTTGTAATGAATAAACTCAAAAACTACTGGACCGATTTTATAAATTCTTTCACCTATAGAAAGCTAGCTACATTATCAGCGAGTAACATAGGCTATATTTAAAAAGTTTAATATTTCACAAGTGTAGTGGGAGGGAACATTGTGTTTCCATGTTTTGGGCAGCGCATCTGGTGGCAGTACCTCCTTACAGAAGACTGCCAGGAAATAACAGAATATGTGCTATTATGTTTTGGAGGGATGTCAGAGTCCATTTCCCTATCCCTTAATCCTTCCATAGTTGACAACACACTTGCACCTGTGGAATTGCTTGTGTTACAGTAGCCACCTACTGTCGAATGGACCGTCAACCTGTCGATTGATCTTAACATAAAAAAGCCTTTTCCATGACTTTCCATATTCTCTGATTCAATAAGTTACAATATTTATTATACAAGGAAGGGTTTATGCTGTCCAATTTCAATGAGAGCAAAGCAGAGGGGTACAGCTAGTGTCATAGATATAACATAAATATAAACATGATGGATTTCAACAATATAAACAGAAGACAAAAAATATTACCTATTATTGTGTCACTCTTTGAATCTATACTATTGTTATCTTTGCATTCTATCTCATTGACATTTTCTTCTTTGGCATGGTCATCACAGGATATGTCCTTCTCTTCCAGATCCTTACCGGCAGTCTCTACGGTGGGGAACTCTTTCACTTTCCCACTTTCAACATCATCTATTGCTAATGGGTCAATCTCATTATCTCCATCCACTGCAGGACCTATTTCGCCAACAACCACCGTCTCTTTCGGTGATTCAACTATTTTGATGTTTATGTCGTTCATGTTTATTTACATATTTCCTATTCACGAAGTCACAGTGTCACCACGCCGTACAGAGGTTCAATGACTTACAAACGACGACTATAACCATATTACAATCGTTTAAAATGCACCGGCCAGGGTGTGCGTGTATACAACGTACATGCTCGCAATCTGGAGAAAATAAACGATAACATATAACTAGAATATTTGGAATTGTTTGCCCATATTGAACAAATCGACGGTGCAAAAGCGATTCGAAGCCGTGAACTCAGGGGTCACTGTGACTAATTCGGTAACCTTTAAAATCAAACAATTACCAATATTAATACTACACTCGGTAGTGTATTGAGAAAACTTCCGTAGTTACAAAATGCTCTTGTAAATATTGTAATTATTTCCAACAAAATTTGCACCCTCTAAAAAAGGACGCAAATCACATCACATCAAAGAACGACTTAGAGTTGCCATGACATAACATTTTTATCTCACATAAGTCATCGAAAAAAAAGGTGACTTACGTTTTATTAATAAATCATAATTTTCTTACAAATAATTCACAAGTTCAAGGTTAGTTATATTATTAAAAAATAAAAAAAAAACAGGACCATGATGAAATTTCTGTATAGCTTTTATTACTGGCAATGAAATGAAATTACTTATGTCATTTCATTTCATGCTAAGGACGTAAATAAATATTAAGTGAAAAGGATTTTCTTTATGAATAAAATAGCCAATTTTATAAAAGTAATATAAGGCTTGTTAACGTTATATAAGTTATAAATCCTAGACATTACAAAAAAATATAAAAAGATGGAATATATAGCAAAAACAAAAAAAAAATATGCACGCAAATTACCCATGCACTTTTTAAATTTGCTTAAACCGAAACGTTTTCATAGCTAACGGAAGTTTGGGTGTACAACTTTGGGTTTGTTTTCTATGACATAAATGTAATACGCAATAGTTTATAAAAATTTAACTAATGATTCCATTTTACCTATAAATATATCTATTATATTTCTTATTTCAATTTTCTTATTTACTTTATTCAAAAATCATAGTTAATATATGATCTCATTTTCATTGAATATTTTGTTTCCATGTATCAATTTGAAACTCGCGCGTTCTGAATAATTGACTACCACAGAGAACAAATTATTTTCATTCATTCATCATTGAAAACAGATGATGAAATGAAAAAAAAAAGCAAATGGCTGAGGCTGACTAATCGACGTACTGATACCTATCCTAAATAAAAGAATCCGATGTAATAACTATGATTTATGCGCACTTTATGATAATGACTAGCAAAATAAGACTTAATAAATATTAAAGAACTGAAATTTGACTATATTACCAACAAAATAAGAGCATAATATAAGAAATAACTAATAATAAATTTGGGCCTTGTCCGTATTGAATAAAATTCATTCTAAGAAAAATATACTGTGACCTGAAGGTGCAGTTCCGTTTTATGATAAGGTAAGCTATTTTGGTTTATTTATTTAATAATGCATGCTAATTTGTTCCTTGTTAGTGACGACAGCCTCCATTGATTATCGGTGTAATTTATTTTTAGAATTCGCAAGCCTCAAAAATATCCTGTTATAAAATGTTCAATTTTTTTTATTGTTTGATGTAGTGATTAGTGGTTGATTTAAATGGCAGTTATTATGTGCTCATCGGTTAATTATAGGTAATATGGTATATACATACCTATGTATATAGGTATCATGTAAGTATACATTGCTATGTACATATTATAAATTTGAATTTTTATGTTACAGTTGATGTAATGTGAATCCAGTACCAGGCGGGCGCTCCGCCCCCTATTGGAACCATGGAGCGGAGCTATGAGAAGCGACACATCAAGCACCATAAAGAGAAACACAAGAAGCATGCACACAAAAAACATAGGAGCCATTCCAGCGGTACTCATGATCAATCATATGCTACCAGCAATTCTAATAAACCTCTTGTTGAATATTCAGATGTTAGCTCTGAAGATCTATCAGCTCCGGAGGCCGGAGAGATAGAGAGTGAGACGAGTTCAATCAGCAGGCACATTGCCGATGATCTCGACAGAACAAGGTCGTCCCATTCGATCCGCACGTTCGTTGACAACAAAACTGTGTCGGTTACGACCGGGTCAAGTCGACGCTCTGTCGAGGAGTATCTGACACGTGACATTTCTTCAGCAGCAAGGAAGAAGCGCGCCTTAGAGTATGCCGACGTCGAGGGCAGCTTTGACGAACATCCCAGGTTTCATAAAAAGAAGAAAGAGAAGAGGAAGAAAGATAAAAAGAAACGAAAGAAGAAGTCCAAACACCGATCGAGATCAGCAAGTCTAGAGAGTCTGTCACCCGATGACAATCTGCCAACGGAGACTCCGGTGCGACCGTCGTCACCGCAAAGATACACGACAGTTCCTGTGAGCGAGTGGGAGAAGCCTTCGTCTCCCATAAGGAACGGATCGTGTTCACCGGTTTCACCAACCACTCCGCCATTACTACGACATGATTTGTTGCCTCGACACACTGCTGTTCATAAAGAGATGTCCCTACATCACAGTCAGATTCCTTTCTCACCTCCCCGGGAGAGATCACCAGCGGTCAGGTGAGAATTTCATCATAATATAATCATCACACTAACATTTTATACAGAATATAATGAAAGTCAATATTTATTTTGAAGAGGTGCCTTTACAAGTCTCTTAATTAATAAATTGCATCTGTAGTATCAAATGCAAAAAATAATAATTTTATCTTATCTCAAAGCTCACAAATGAGGAAAAATCATACTTTTACATAAAACTGCCTTGGATAAAAGATGTTTTATGTAAATAAAAGATAAACACACCTTAAAAACTGTAAATTTCAAACTAAATAACACTACCGAAACTTAAGTTAATACATATATAACAAGAAGCTGGTATTTTTCTCTAACAATTGAAACTACTTTCAAACTTGTAATGTTTGTTAAGATTTTTAGCCCAACAATGTGTGGAAAAATTTCTTGATTCTTCTCTTGATATTATGTCAATCTGTGTTTGCTGTCAAGCTGCATTTTTTAATTTACTTAATTTCAAATGCATACTTTGAAACCAGTGCAAGTTTGGCTACCATAGTGAATTTTATCATAATAATTTTAACTACCATTTTCGGACGCATATTCAAAAAACATTTAAATCATGTACATATACCAGTTATAAGTACTCTTAAATAATTTGTGTATAAATTAGTGTTTGTGTTAAGTTAAAATTTGTGTGTTAATCTTAATATATAAAAATTATCTGTCACATGTTCCTCCGCGATGAACTCCTAAACTACTGAACCGATTTTGATCAAACTTTGTAACTATATTATGTACATATATTGGTCTAACTTAAAAGATAAGATAGTTTTTATTTTTAACCCGAGCGAAGCCAGTAGCGGGCCACTAGTTGTAAATAAATTGTAATAATTTTTATAATTTCATATAGCTCATCTATCTCGGCCTTTTATACCCAACCTGTAAACCAGCACCACCATAGGTGCAAACCATATCAACGCCAACACTAGTTTTTCTTGAATAGGAGTTTGATATTCCTAGCAACCGTTGTGTTAACCCTTACATCATTTTATTAAATTAACTATGAGGTTGTCATAGCAACTGAACAATTCAAATGCCTTCTTGTTTTCCATGAACTCAGTATGATAATGTTATTTTTGTGATTTGCTTAAACTAAGATTTGCTTGTTTAATGTTGTTTTCTAGACGAAGACAAAAATCGACCACACCTCACACACCATCGGGACCCCCCTACCATGACACTGTTACTATAGATTCTGATGTGGAACCGGAGTATCTAAGAGGTAGAAGGGAGTATTGGCACGATCAGCGGCCTCAGTCACCTATAATGGTCCCTGGTAAGTCGCAATCAAGTCATTGACTAACCAAATCCTATGACTTTGTAATGTGTTTTAGTCTGAACAGAATTAATTTTTGAAACTAATTGCAATCTTAATTAATTTTTAAATTGCAAATAAGGATTTTTATCCATATTGATTATTTATTAATAGTTTTCATAAAACCTAAATAATATTGAAATTATCTTTGTATTATTTCAGTGAAATGAATAAAGTAAATTTGTAATATTTCCTAATACATTACATTTTCTTAACTTCTTAACAACTGAACCTTGCATAAGACCTCTTTAGCTCACACTGGTCATCATTACCATCATCTCATTTATAGGATGTCCATTGCTGGCTTAATTTTCCATAATTTTCCAGTGGGACTGGTTAGAAGCACCCAGGCTATTATATGAACAGTAGTACACTTTTGTGTTTATATTCTTAGAAGCGTTTTGTTTATACAAATTTTCTATTTGTTGTAACACAAAAAGATACAAATTTTCAATTCTTAACTTATTATAACAATACGTGTTTGGAACAGATTCACCAATACACGAGCCTCGCGGTCGCGAGTACAGTCCGTCGCGCAGATCGCATCGGCGTCAAAGCCCCCGGCGTCGGCACCACAGCCGCGACCGACACCGCGACCGTTCAGACCGCGATCGCGACCGCGACAGGGAACACAAGCCCTCTCTAATTAGGTATGTCTTTATTATCTTACATTATTTAAAAAAAAATCTCAATATAAATGTTATATTCCGCAGTGAGTCTTTAACTTTAAAAAGTTAAGGCTTATTTTCATGCAACTAATTAAGTCAATCGACCGACATTGCGACATGACCGAATTAAGTCATGTCGCAAGACAAGTTGGAGTTGTTGGTGTTAAATAATATACTTTTTTTTTTGTAAATTAATTTCAGCAATAAAGGCTATTTTTTATTTTATTTTTTTATAAATAGATCCCGCAGTCGCAGCTCGTTGAAGCGTAGGCGATCGGAGTCGCGTCGCCGTCGCGATTCGTCGCCTTCACCGATGCGTCATCGACAGCGACACGCAGAAACGTCGCGCGACAGGCCCAGGTAATTAATGTCTTATAGATTTACTAGCTGGTGCCCGCGACTACGTCCGCGTTGTACGATGAAAGGTACCCTATGTCCTTCCTGGAGTCCCAGACAACGTGTATGCAAAATTTCATGGCGATCTGTTCAGTAGTTTTTGCGTGAAAGAGTTACAAACATCCATACATTCAAACGTACATTCGCATTTATGATGCGATTATTATAGTAGTAGTAGTAGTTACATTTGATGTTGTCCTTTCAGAGTCAAACACGAATCGCCTAGTCCCCCCACAGTGTTGAACCGCAGGATTGATTTCAAGGAGAAAATTAGTGACACGAGTCTCTTTGCGGAGCTTGTTAAGGATAAACATAAGAGGGCTAAGGTGAGTAGAGTACTGTTTTAAATTTGAAATCTATACCATTTTAAAAAAAAGTATGCAATACAATTTCGTTTTTTATATATATTTGTCGCGAGAAACAATAAACAACTGATAAGTTACGTAATTATGTCCCGATGCTAGCTTAATATGAGACCTATTTGGTGTGTTAAAATTGTCTAATAATAAATATTTTATTTTCCATACCAATTGACAGAAACTGCAAGAGATTTTAAATCAAAAAGAGGAAGAATCGCAAGGGGCCATCTCCACCAGTACATCGATAAATAATCCCGAAATATTGACCATCGATGAACTGTCTAATGCCACCGGTGACAGTTCTACACAGGTTTGTAACATGTGTAATTAATTAATTAATTCTGTTGAACTTTTCCAAGTCCAAGTCAAACTTTGTCAACTTATGTTATCCGTGACAATGTGTGAAAAGGCCTTAAGGTGAAATTAAGGAGTGAAAATTTATAATATTGGTAGACATTGTTGAAATTTGTTTAACAATATTTTTTAATTGCACTTTGAAACCTCACGGGTCTCTTTGCCATTGAATGCAATGTTCATATATTTTTTTAATTATGTTGTTGCAGGCGTCAAAGGAGAACGGTGACAAGGAGAGTGTTGCCGAAATAGCAATTGTGCCTAACGAGGATTCGAACCAGGGTCATATAAAACCGCCACCCGAGTTCGTGAATCGGCCCGACGATACCACCGATGCGCTCAACACCAACGGAGCTGAGGTAGGCATTTCAATTTTTTTTTTTTTTTTTTTTTTTCAAGGACTACTTCAAAGTTGAAAACCTAAAGAGTGTATGTAAGTCACAGACATCATATAAAACATGCATAAAAAAAAAAAAAATAAATAAAGCTTGCATGATGCCAGTTGCGTACTCGTTAGTACTTTACGCGACTGAAAATTAACATAATTTTACACAACACAACATGTCGATGACGTCTTTCAATCTTTTTAATTATGTCGAGTGACTCTACCGATGAAGAAGCGTTTGCGGTATTTCTATTTTATATAAACAGAAGACAAGTCGTAAAAAAAAAAAGATAATACTGGATATTTTTTCTTACATATGTAATCTGTGATTGTATAAATATAGATAAATTTACAATTTCCTGCATAAATTTAATATTTATGGTAGTTGTTGCTCCGTCGCCATGTTCAAGATACATGTTGGAGACCAGTCGCCAACGCATAGGATACCGCTAGTGTATTGTGCGATTAACTATGTATGTTAAAATACACTACGGAAACTAAACATCGAGATTTACGTTGGATACTAATCGTATTTGAATATCGTAAGGGGCCAAGTTTTACATTTATGCAATGTTTTAGCACCAGTCGTCTTCGTCTCCCGCGGTTCCGGTCCCCGCGCTGCCCCCCGGGGAGCCCCCGCAGCATTCTCAGCCTCCGCAGCCTCCTCAGCCTCCGTACGCGCCAGTACCGTCCGTCAAGCCGAAGTCTCTCACCAAATTACCTATGCCGCCTAACACACAGGTAACGTGAACCCTCAATCCATTAGCCGCCAGAGTCGGATTTATCCGACAATTATTTTCGTGTCCCATTTCCATTATATATATATATACACGACAAATTTTAAATCATTGCTTTGGTTTCTCTTATTTTACGATTAAAAAAATTTACATGTCAAGCGACACGGACACGACAACGTACAAAACTAAGCGGTTAAAAGGTTAAAAATTGGTATAATCTGTTATTGAAGTGAAAAATTCTTTAGGCGAGTTTTGTTGAGGAGTAAATAAATGTAAGTGAACCGTCACGCTGACTCTGAATCAGGTTTATTTAGTTCTACTCTTCAAGTTTGCAAGTTTTTACTTCTATTGTAAGCACACAACCATTTTTACTATTTGTCGCACTAACCGTGTATTGCACCATCTGGTTCAATTGTTAATAACTAAATACAAAATAGTTTCAAAGCGCAATCTAATTGGGAAATTAAAGCATTAATTATTTTATCATGTTTATTATAAATACATGTAGTAAACTTTCGTTCAATACTAATAGTAAACTTTCGCATTGTTAGTACTTACTATTACATCCCATATTATGTTTTCAAAGTATATATTACACTAAATGATTTGATTATGAACTTTATTCAGGTTGAAGATCTCAAAACGCTTGCCAACGACAGTCCACTGAGTACACCTTCACCGAACCCAGTCAAAAAACCCGAACAGAAACCAAAGAAAACCGGTATCATGAATTTACCGATGCCACCAGGTATAGTAAAAATGTCTTATTATTCATTAAATTTTCGTATTTTTCTAATTAAATCATCACAGGTCGAGTCGTCATTATTAATTCGTGGTTTGATATTTGTAATAAATTTTGTAAATTTCAAATATTATTCATAAGTCAAAGTGGCTAAGCTGTTAACTCTGCTAGGTTCGATTCTTCACGAGGTCAACTGTTTTTCCAAAATTGGTGTCTTTGTAAGATTGAGCAGATTAATTAACATATTAAAGCGTAAACTTTTATATAGGCTGTGTCATTTCTATTAATTACCTACATCGATTAGATATTAAATATACACATGTCAAGCATTTACAATTTACAAGTTTCCTACCATTTATATCTCTGAGAGAAATGTTAAGACTTGTGTGGTATAGTAATTTTCATTTTGCATTTTTTTTTTTTTTGTTTAAGTTTGCTTTAATTATGTTTACTTGTATGCAGTACATACAATTGGTTTTTCTCCTTATGTAATACATAAGATGCCTAGTAAATTGTGGTTAGCAATTTGTACGCACTTATTTTTATTTTCTTTTATAAAAATACAGTGCAAGAATATATATATGGCTGTCTGCTTAATTTACGAAATTTGTAAATACTAGTAGTAGTACATATAAAAAAGAGTTAGGTATGTATGAGATTGCTACAAAAAGAACTCAAAAGTTGCCAGAGATCCAATTGCTTCTATTCTATATTGTTGCTGATACACCTATCAAGTAGGACTTACAATATTTGGTCTATTATTGCTGCCTATGTGCTTTTGAAGTTTTATATAGAGCTGTTAAAAATACTTATGAATATAAAAAATGTGACTTTATTAATTTAAAATAAGAAATACTTAAATAAAAAAAAAAAAAAAAATTGAACATCGTTTAGACAAACGAAACTGATTTTATTAAAGTAGATGCTATAATTATAGTTATACAGTGACATACAGTGACAGTACATACAATTGGTTTTTCTCCTTATGTAATATAAATAAAAAAAAAAAATAAAAAAAAATTTAATTGTAACGTTGGTAAATATAATGTCGTTTCAGTGATCCCCGGCTCGGAGGAGTTGAGCGGTGACGAGGTGGACGGGTCGACACCTCCGCCTTCTTCGCGCCGCGATCCATACTCGCACGTGTTTGCCTCGCGTGCTGGGCCAAGGAATAGCACTGTAAGCATGGCCGATACTAATCAGTACCGACAACTACTGATACTAATCAGTAGTCCGATTACTCAGTCCGATGATCGGACTGATGAGACTTTTTCGTCTCAGTAGTCCGATGATCGGACTGATGAGACTTTTTCGTCTCAGTAGTCCGATGATCGGACTGATGAGACTTTTTCGTCTCAGTAGTCCGATGATCGGACTGATGAGACTTTTTTGTCTCAGTAGTCCGATGATCGGACTGATGAGACTTTTTCGTCTCAGTAGTCCGATGATCGGACTGATGAGACTTTTTCGTCTCAGTAGTCCGATGATCGGACTGATGAGACTTTTTCGTCTCAGTAGTCCGATGATCGGACTGATGAGACTTTTTTGTCTCAGTAGTCCGATGATCGGACTGATGAGACTTTTTCGTCTCAGTAGTCCGATGATCGGACTGATGAGACTTTTTCGTCTCAGTAGTCCGATGATCGGACTGATGAGACTTTTTCGTCTCAGTCTCAGTCCGATCTGTTCTTAACCATCGGACTACTGAGCCTTTTAGTCCGATGATAACACATTTTGCATACAGCTAATGACTTTAAACGAGCAATTATTGTCCCATGCTTTGCACGATTTTTTTTCTGCTGATTATTTTATACGAGTATTAAAAAAAAAAAAAAAAAAAAAAACATTTCTCCTTGATCGCTCTTTCCATCAGTGAAAACCCAATAAAAATATTTTGCGTGGTTTAAGATATATTAGCGGATATATTATATTACATAATTGTTATTTTTAACGCTGACGCAAAAACGCGGAGTCGTCTGTGGAGTCGTAGCTCCAAAACTGTTATACCGAATTTGATTCTTTTTTTGTTTGTTTGAAAGCTTACATGATCGGGATCGTCGTTAGCTATAATTGATGAAAATCTGTTCAAGCGCTTGAAGACAATCGGTCCATTTCCTAGTTGACGAAGGGATTTCACTAATTGAAATTTGGGTATAGGTCACTGTTACAACGGTGGTATTTCGATGACATGTAACCTTGACCCAATGCTGCACAGCATCAAGTAGCCCGCGGGGTGCCTAACTCCTCAAGTGACTTACAGCAGATTAGAGCATCCTGGGGCTCGATAGAAAGATTTAATTTTTAATTATAGTTTGTTTATTTAATTTTGTATGTATATTACGGTAGACTGGGTCTAAGTTGAAAAGACCACGGATATTGAAAAGACGCGGTTCCAAAGTGGTGCCAGTGATAGCTCCCACACATCACGCCAAAGACTGGGGCGAGAAGTCTGTCGACGGATTCATTGTGAGTATAAAATAACTAAACTAACCCTAGTTTAGTGCGCCTGTGTCCTTTGGCGACGGTAACCACCTACCATCGGCTGTACGCTTGTCTGCCAACCTTTATACAATTATGCAAAAGAGCCCTAATTATTCTATTAGAACTACCAGACCATATCCTGTACCACTTTCAAGATTGATCGAAGTTGAAATAGTAACAACGTTTACTTTATAGACAGACAGAGTTACTTTGACATTTATAATATTAGTATGTATGGATATGTTAAATGCCTGCTTTATTTTTTTATTATAACTTAAGTAAGAAACTATATCAGGATATATGTAACAATTTAAGATTGAATATGTAACACATGAATATATATATATTTACATTTATCAACACTGCTTTATAACTTTTTGAAATTACTCTTATGCGCGACCAGTAATCAAACCCAGTAATCAACAAATTTCTGTAAAAAGTTTTGCATCCTCTATCTGTGAGGAATAAATTTTGATAATGAACCTTATGTAGAATATAAACAGATAAATATGTCTAAAATTTTAATATTTGTGTAAATGTAAATATAATATCGGTTCATTAATGAATAAATTTACAAATAATGAATGTAAATTGTCATATTTGGTCGCAATGTTGTAAAGAAAAAACAGTCGGACGCCTTCCAGGTGGTAACTTGTATAGGCGAAGGCACGTACGGCCAAGTGTACAAGGCGCGCGACAAGGTCACCAACCAACTGGTGGCCCTTAAGAAGGTCCGCCTCGAGAACGAGAAGGAGGGCTTCCCAATTACGGCCGTGCGCGAGATCAAAATTCTCAGACAACTCAATCACAAGAACATCGTCAACTTGAGGGAGATCGTCACCGATAAACAGGACGCCGTTGATTTCAGAAAGGTGAGCAGTGAGCACTGTCATATATATACTTCTAATATATAAAATTATCGTGTCACCAATGTTCGTTCCCATACTCCTCCGACCAAACGGCTTGACCGATTCTTATGAAATTTTTTATGCATATTCAGTAAGTCTGAGAATCGGCTACTATCTATTTTTCAAACACCTAAGTGATAAGGGTGGCCCACCCCAAAAAATTTTAGATGGCAATACAACGTTTGCCGGGTCATGCGGTTTTCACCAATGGATAGAGGGATAATCGGGGAAGGTTTTAATGCATCCGAGCGGGACAGCTAGTATACTAATATATAAAGCTGAAGAGTTTGTTTGTTTGGTTGAACGCGTTAATCTCAGGAACTAGTGGTTCGAATTATTTTTGTGTTGGATAGATCATTTATCGAGGAAGGCTTTATTTAGGCTATATAACATCACGTTTATATATAGTTTTAGTTTAATTTCGATATGCGTCAACTCTAGCGCCATCTGCCAGTGAAAAGTGACATTAAATATAATACTGGCAGACTGCAGTACTTAAGGAGAAAAGTCTCTGACTGCTTTAGACTTGACGGACCTGTTTTGGAAAACTAAGAAAAATTATAGACTTGACTTGACTAACTAGTGTCTGGATCTGCTACTTTTGATTTTCATTTCAATTTTGCCTTTTTTTTTTAAAAAAAAAAAAGCTATTACAAATTGATATTTTTACTAACGACACTGGCAAAATCATAACGCGACAATCGACATTGACTTGACACTGGCAGACAATGGCCATTTTAAAATGAGCCGCATTGCCATTTAAACCTAAGAAGAAGAAGAAGAAGAAGAAGAAAAGTCTTATTTTCATCCCATCAGATGGCGCAAATAGCAACTGATTTTTTAAATTTGTTTTTGCTATATCTCATCGTATAAAGCGACTTCGTTAGCGTTGAAAAAGAATTAATATGAATACAGTATTCAATACTGAATAATAGCAGCTTGTATGTGATAAAAATAACTTTGATTTTGTTTAAAATAAAACTACATCTTTCGTCATCGGTAGATATTGTATGTAATATTTAATTATTGCTAAAAACTTTCCTTTTTTAGGACAAAGGCGCGTTCTATTTAGTATTTGAATACATGGATCACGACTTGATGGGTCTACTCGAATCCAAGATGGTTGATTTTACGGAGCAGCACAACGCTTCCATAATGAGACAATTACTCGACGGACTTGCCTATTGTCATAGGAAAAATTTTTTGCACAGAGACATCAAGTGTAGTAATATACTTATGAATAACAGGTTAGTACTAGTTGTTTTTAATCTTGCTGGCTTTTATTAAATTTCTATATAGAATCCTAATATTATAAATGCGAAAGTTAGGATATTTGTTCTTCAATAACGCAAAAAACGGCTGAACTGATTTGGATGAAATATGGCATATAAATTTTATTACTTTGATCAACATAATAATAATAATAATATAGGGTACACTATTGTCCTGGAAAAAATGTCGAGTTTCCAAAGGATTGTCTAAAAATATTTAAAAAATCGGCGCCAATGTCTTCACATGTGGTCTGTGGTGGCACCACCGTCTTCACAACTATCGGTAAAGATAAAAATAAGTGACAAATATAAAATAAAGATAAGTGGTGTTGATAAAGAGATAAGTGGGCGTTATATACTAATATTCGGCTTTATAGTGTTTTAATATTTTCTCAAATGTTACTGTTGAGAAGTGGACTGCATTTAATGAAATGAAAAGACGATGAGAAATTAAGAACATATTATATTTAAAGTAAAACTAACACACTACCGAACAATATGTTTCTGCTCCAACTTAAGACTGCCTCTTGATATATAATATATTTTTCTAATTACTATATTCTTTTAAAACTATTCATTGTGGCCACCAACCAGCCCATTGCCAACAGTTACAATTTATGCTATAGATAAATTGAAGTCATAAAATGGACAGTTTTTCAAATCGAGACTTATGTAAATCAATAAATCTTTTATAATATTTAAAAAGAATACACTTCTTATTACAACGTCCCAAGCTATATAGTCAAGCCCTACGACATATTACACAAATTTAAAAGCAACTATGAGGTTTTTTGCCTGTTCTTTCTCGTAAAATATTCTTTCTGAACTGAAGGTTTGACTGAAATTTAATTAACAATTGTATTTTTTGAAACAGATTTTGCGAAATAAAATATGTGTTATAGAATAAACCTATTTTATTTTATTTTATTTAGGAAAACAAACAATTACACAATATATAGTAAATATAAAGAAGGACATTCATATAAATAGAAGTAATCGTGCAATCAACAACATTTTCCACGAATTGGTACATAGATTTACAGAGAAAACAAGAAGAAAAATAATAATAATAATAATAATAATAATACACATTCATACACAACAAGAAAAAACACCAGAATACAGATACGATGAAAAGAACAACACCATAAACTAAAACAATTTAACAATACATACTATTTTTATATTTTTATATTTTTGATGATTATTTTATATGTTTGCTTGTGATTAACATTAAAAAAAAAAAGTTTCTTATTTTCTTCAATGGATTCTATTGTTATATTTACAGAGGTGAAGTTAAACTGGGAGACTTTGGTCTGGCTAGGTTGTGGTCCGCCGAAGACAGACAGAGGCCGTACACGAACAAAGTGATAACACTATGGTACAGACCTCCAGAACTGTTGCTCGGCGAAGAGAGATACGGTCCAGCGGTCGACGTGTGGTCTATGGGATGTATTCTCGGGGAACTTTTCCTCAAACATCCATTGTTTCAAGTGAGTTGAAGCTGCTTATTATAATTTGAATCAAAGTTTAACTTTGTCACCTCTACCGCGTTTTGTAAAGTTATTGCGAAGTCACTAATTATATGCATATTGTTGTGTTTGTTCGTTTCATTTAGTCTCAATAATAACTAAATGTTCTTACGAGGGTTGACGTGAAAACACACATTTTAAGGCACATTATTAAAAGTTGTCATTTTTTATTATTATAAAGATAGAGAGAGAGAGAGAGAGAGAGAGAGAGGGAGCGGATTTTGTAATGTTCATTTCCAGAACTTATTTGAAAAATTTGACAGAGGTCCACTCGATGTAGGTGGCTACTGTCGCCTAGTAACACAAGAAACGCCACAGGTGCTGCAAGTGCACTGTCAATTTTAGTAGGATAAGGGAATAAGTGGGCTCTGGCATCCCTTACTCACTCACTGAAACTCAACAGCACACATGCTGTTATTTCACGGTGGTCTTTTCTGTAAAGGGTGTAAATGTCTAATATAGGCGTATGAGACGTGACATAAATTCAGCACTATGTCAGTAAGGTAACAATTGCTAGTATTGCAAGTATTTCACGGTGGTCACTGTCGCCATACGGGCTGCTCAAATAACTGCGAAACGCCGTGTTATACTGCCACTAATCTATATTATATATTGATGTCGTGTTGGTTTGTGTATAACTCAAAAACTCGGAAAACGAGCCCACTGATTAACCAGAATTTTTTTACAAAATATGCAATCTGCCTCAAGGATTGATCACATCTATTTTTCGCTTAATAATATAATCTCGATCACGAGAATAATCGCGCTTTTTTTTTTACGGAACTCGCCAACGAGAACCGTTGTCACATTTAAAGTGGAAGTAGGCCGTTGTTATCCCAGCCGAGTTAATATAAGACTGAGCCACAGCGAAGCGTGCAACGATTCAGCTAGTAAACATATCGCTGCTTAAATTCAAAAGTACCACAAATCAAAATTACACTTTTTTACAGGAGAGCTAATCGAAAAAAAAAAGAAATTATTTTTTGTCTATTTTTTTCTTATTAGATTTATATCAAATATATGCATAAAAAAAGCGTATTTTTAAGTAGCATTAAATGTTTTAATAATAAACTGTTATAATAATAGTTAATAATAACAGTTTATTATAAACTGAATACCAGAGGAGATATAATAAGCATATAAGTTACTTATATATTAATAAAACAACCATAAGTCTTTTTGCATCATACGTTATGAAGGATTGTGATTGTATTTTTGCAATTTTGTGGCACTTTTGAAGTGACATATAAAAAGGAGAGTGTTTGGTGGCAGGCGAATATGGAGTTGCTGCAGCTGGAGGTGATATCGCGCGTGTGCGGTACGCCGGTGCCGGGCGTGTGGCCGAACGTGGTGCATCTGCCGCTGTGGTCGACACTCCGCCCGAAGCGGTTCCACAAGCGGTGCGTGAGGGAGCACTTCGCCTTTCTGCCGGCGCTCGCGCTCAACTTGCTCGACAGGATGCTCGAATTGGACCCCGACAAGCGGATAACGGCCGAGGAGGCGCTCAAGAGTCCCTGGCTCAAGAACGTTGTTCCCGAGCAGTGAGTTTTTTTTTTTTTTTTTTTTTTTTTTTTTCAACTTCCTTTGAAGGATCACTCTATCTTAGATTAAACATTTAATAAAAAAAAAATCCTGTATGATTATTCTCATTATTACTTATGTTTTATATTATATTGCTGAATTTTATCTTATTTCTGACAATATTACTAAACATATCTATATGATACATATTTATTAAAAAAAAAAAAAGATCGTGAAAAATTATCTGAGTGATGGTGAAAACAGCATCAGAATCAGTTGCGTGTTTTAGGAGGAGTTAGCGGCCATACAGACATAGGCGAAAAATGTCTTCAATTACTATATAGAAAAGATGAAAAAAAAAAAAAATTTTTTTTTTGTTCATTCTTTTCAACCTTCAGATTTTATATATATTTTTTTTTGATATAAAATTAACTAATCAAAAGGTAGGGTCACCTAACCTAACCCCTAAACATTATTTCGCCTGTCTGTCAACTTTAACTTTAAAAAAAAAAAAACAAAAATTATACATTTCTGTAACAACTGAAATTTCATCTTTCAGAATGACAGCACCCCAGTTGCCAACGTGGCAAGATTGTCACGAACTCTGGTCCAAGAATCGCCGCAAACAGCTTAAGGAACAAGAGGAGAAAGAGAAATCCGAACAAGACAAGCAGAACTTCAAACTCAATGAATCCTCGAACCAATCGGACACGAGTCTCAAAGTGGAATATAAGGACTCCAGGCCGAAACCTCCATTGGACATCGGATCAAATAATTAGCGATTAATGTACAGACGTTACAATTATTAAACGGTGCTTAAACTTTGACCAATTTAGTGGAAATTGTGATTTTTTTTGAACATAAAGTGTGCGAAGAGGAAAATGTTCAATCGTATTGTGTTCAAGCAACTCTCGCTAAAGTGTAATTGATTTGGTTATGTCAAATTGGCTTGTGTACAGTTACAGACTCGATGAACTTTAGTTTATAAGAGAAGATATAAAATGAACCATTGTGAAGGTTGTATGTGAACATTTTTGTTTAATGTATTGTGTACAGCAATAGGGGACATGTGAAATTACTAATATCTGTTATTCAAATAAAAAAAAAACTATAATAATGCATAGGTATGTTGTATTAACTAGTGATGTGCAGGATATCCACGGATATAAGGGGTGGAAATTTTTTAATACAATCTGTGGGCATATTCTTTAAATGCTGAAGGTAGGAGAAATTATCCCTTTAGTTTTAAAAAGAAAAAAAAAAGATTTTTGAAAATACACTCTCCACACCCAGGAATCGAACCAGCTAAAATACAAAAAAATAACATCATGTACTTTTATGGCATCAATCGAATAGGGTCAATAATACAGATCAAATCACTCTAAAAACATGGTAAATTATATGAAAAAAAAAAAAAACTATTAGTATTTAGAAAACTTTCTCTCGAGGTGGCGTTAAAAATCTCCACCCTGTATATAGGGTTAATATTGATCTGTATTGGTATTTGGTATTCACATCCGTTACTTTATTAGTGCATCTTTATTAGGTTGACAATTAAAATATTAACCTTTATTTCAACTACGATAATTTGCCTATACTAAAGGATAATCGATATAAATATATAACAGGAAGTAACCTCATTACATATAAAAAAAACCCAGATATAATAAATAACTACAATAAATACTATCGACCATTAATTAATTTTAATAGTCAAAATTAAGTAATGCCAAAATAAGTACATACTTTAAAAAGAGTATCTTAGGGAGGTCTATTAGATCCATATCTTTATTGGCAATTTTTTTTAATATTCTAGCACATCTCTGGTATTACTCGTAACTTTATATGCTCTATTATTTTTTACTCTTAACTTCAAGATAAATTTTGAGTATTTTAAGCTATTGGAATAGCTTAAAATATATCCACTTCTCAATCTCTTAAAGTTATTTTAACACTTCAATTCATACCGTTACTAGCGAACTGCATTCATACTGTTTTTTTTTTTTTTTTTTTTTCAGCAAAATATATATAAAAACCTTCCTCGTTCAACACTCTTACTTCTTTCTCTTAAAAGATCTAAGCGTACATACAGAGGGACAGACATAATATATATATATATATATAGACTGTAAATATTTTTTATAACTGCTCGCTTCAAGGTACACAGATTTTTAAAATATTGAACAGGAAAAATGTAATGAAGGGAATCAAATTTTAATGTGGTATGAATTCACAATGTATATATTTTTAATATGTTTAACATTTGTTTTTTTTTTTTTTTTTGTTTGAATTTTATTAGTATCATATTCAATAAAAAAAAATTTACCGAGTTTGTGCATGGATCTAGTAATAATGTATACACTTTGACGCCAAAGTATGTAACGAAATTTTAACCAAAAAGAACTAATTTTACGATTTAACGATTTAAAAAAAAATCAGGGAATTTTTTTTCTTCTTCAGTCTCTTATTTTTATTTTGTTTGACTATACATTACATACATACGTTAGACTATTTAGTTTGCGCATGTTAGCTGTTGCACGCGACTTCGCTGTTAATGTATCTTTCTAGGTTTCTAGGTGAAAGAATTTTCAAAACCGGTCCAGTAGTTTTTGAGTTTGTTCATTACAAACACACAAATCGTATGTATTTATAATATTAATATAGATATAGTATAGACTATATACTAAATATGAATGCAACAGCTGCGGAGGGGATAAATTATATTCATTTTGAAACAAATACAGAAGATAGCAAAATTTTAGTTTGTTAAATGAAAAAAAAAAAAAAAAAAAAAAATTAAGCTACCAAAAAGGTATGTGTACTAAAAACATATTTATTTTAATATTTTATTGGAAATTCTTTTCTACACAATTAATTTTTGACCATTTTCCAAAGATCCCAAAAACCCACTCACTGCATTGGGATTGTCTCCTTGGTAAGTTGAAACGAAATAATTTGTAGGTAATTTTGCTGGCTCTTAATTAATTTTAAAATGGAATTAAAAAATAAATTAAGTAACCATTTATTGCAATTATGTATTTTAAGACAATAATATCTTTTTTTTTTTTTTTTTTTTCACAACAAAGTGATTCCATTGGTTTGATTTTTTCAAATATATATAGAGTACGCTGTAATTTTATTGCGTTCAATTTGTATTATGGAGGTTCAAAAAGTCGTAAGTCGTTACAACCCAAATAGTTGGCATTTAATATTATTATAAGTATATTATGTTATATTATATTGTGTTGTGTATATTTGTGAGGGTAGTTGTATATTTTATTTGTTAACTGCCTTGTTATAGACTGGGTATTGTGATGTAAGAAGAGTTTTTTTTTTTTTTTTTGTTTGAAATGAAAGTAGTCAAAAATTTAAAAGCTGGTCATGCAATTTACATTTCATGAATAAATTCAAAATGGATAGATAGATGTTACGGAAAAAATAAAAACAACCGAATTAACAATAAAAACGTCCCAAACATTGCCAAATTTCGAACTCATTGTAATAAATGTTTTTTTTTTTTAAATCTCAATATATTTTTTTTTTATAAATCGTGCTTTACATAATGCACTTGGAAAGCAGAATTAAATGCTTAAAATGTCACCATTCATACTCTGGTAGTTGCGGATTTTCGGACTATCACAAGCGGATGGGGATTTTTTTTTAATAGATTTAATTTTTAATGCAGAAATAAATAAATGAATTGAAATTGATCATATTATTTATTAAATTATCAAACTTTTCGTAAAAATTTGAAACCAATTTAAATTAATAAACTGAAACAATTTGAAAACAGAAACTAAACGATTTAGAAATATCTATGTCTAAATAGATGTGGAAGTTCCGCATTTACGGATGCGAATATCCGCAAAAACAAAACCCTTATTCACACAATAAAGAGGAAATAATATAACTTTTAACTTTTATCCTTTTTGAATTTAATCCTAAATGTGAATATAATGTATGAGTTGTGTTAGGTTACATTAGGAATACAATTAATAAAAAAAAACTTGTAATTATTGATGTAAATAAAACATATTAATATTAAAATTCCATTATAAAGAAGCCTTAATGATAACGATTTTAGTAAATTGTATAGAAATAGTGTTAAACTTAATGTATATTGTGCTTTTAAATGCGCTAATCTTAATTTAAATTGTACAATTGTATTGTGTGTATTATAGGGTTAATCTTTTCTAAGCAATTCTTCCACTGGACAGACATGTTTTTGAAACAAGTAAATAAACATGTATTTTCAAATTAAATGCCTTTAAATAGTTGACTGCGCAACTAACAAGAGATGCGAGAGTATTTTTTTAATGTTGAAAGTCGACAGACAGGCTGACGGTCCACTTGATGGTAGATTGGCTACCGACTAAATATTTCAGTATTTATTTAATGGTTAACCGTTTAAATAAATACAGAAATCCTATTGGCTGTTTCTAACACATCTCTCCTCTGGCCTCGTCTATGGTTTGGCAGAGTCCGGGAGTAATGAATGGGAAAATATTGATAAGGAAATTTCACCTTTTCGTACATAATTGTCATTAAATTGCAATCGTTTATTTAGTGAGTGTATATAGTCAAAGTTAAAAGAATCAAACTGGCATATTTTAAAAAAATATATTTCAAATTTATAATTCATATCAAATAAAATTCATCTTAAGTTTGATTTATCTGACAAAAATCAATGGTAATAAATTAAATATTGCCAATCAATTATGTAAGTAAAAAATCAATGGTAATAAATTAATTTACTAAGTAATGAAATATTAAAAATATTTTATGTTTTATCTTTTTTTTACAAAACTTTCAAATTGGTTAACATTGAAGTTCGTCTGTTTTAGAATATTATAATAAAATTGAGTATCTTTTGACATTGACTGTACCTACTAACTATAATATATCAAGTAATTATCAAATATTGAATAGGTACATTAAGATTTGTAAGTTTCTTTGGTGGCTACTTCATTATCTAAATGTTATTGGTGTACTAGATAAAAAAAAAAAAATGGTGTAACCTTATAACATGTTAATTCCTATCACGAGACGTTCACAGACAATATTTTCTCAAATTTCAATATAAATATACCTAAGGCATATTTAAAAAAAAAAAAATCACCTGAAGACGCTTTCGTGTGGTCTTTTGTGTTACGAAATTTATGTAACATATTATAATATTATATTTATAAATACCATTGACAAAACAAGAAATGCAATGTGAACCCAAAATAGTGATCAATTTGAGCTCCCATTGCATACTAATCCAAATATAATCCGGAGTTTGGGGATATGCATCGCCATTTTAAGATTTGACCTTCGTGCATAATATTTTTTAGATTATATGAATACAATTAAGAGTTTTCATGTTAGGTATATATATTTCTCTATCAAGATATATATGTATAAAAATTTATATACCTAACAAATATATTGATTTAAATATTACCACATTATGATAATGTAACACATCTAAGTTAATCGCCAGTTAAACGGTGATATTATTTATACTTTTAGTCCCATGAAATAATTAGAAGAGAAGGAAATAGATTTTGTTTGTGCGAAAATTGTTTTTTCATGACATGAAGAGATTATTTGAATGATCAAGATAGAAAAAAAAATGGAAAAATAGTACTTTGCATAATGTGAAATTTATATGGGTGGGGATATATGGCCCAATTTTTTTGGGTTTATGACAAATTTAGAGCAATAATTTGATCACAAGCCTCTTAACCAAAATGTCTGTGGGTCTGGTCATTTTGTTTTTAAACGACTCTTATTTGTCATGCGCCGACAGTAGGAATGTTGGAAATGTGATTTGTTTTTAAGACTGAAGCATTTGATGTTTATCACTGAAACTCTGGATTGTTAATAAAATTGTAAAAATGTATCATTTTCTAATAAAAACATTGAATTGTATTTTTCTTGTTTTATTTCGTAAAGATTCGTTGTAGGAAAACTGGGCATTTTAATAAATTAAAGTGCAATTTTTCATAATAACAAACCTTGCAAATATAAATTAGGTATTGCAAGGTGTGTTGAAGAAAACAAATTAAAAAATATATGGAAAAAAAAGTTAATTTTGAGCGGTGATTAAACATTTCTACTTTAAAAGCTTAAAAGTAGCGGAGAACTATATTAACAGTGAGTCTCATTTGTACGTGAGCATACAGAATTAATTAAATAAAAGACAATGTCAATATTACAACGATTTAATAAAAATGTCTTAACATTACAAATAAGGCACGTGACTGCCTGTGTCAATTGATTTGATCGTTTGATAAATAACAAAATGATTTTATAGAGTTCACAATTTCGCTTCGAGATTTTAAGAAGTGACATATTTAAAATGATCACACAATACAAATTATTCATTATGACGAGGCACATCGTTACAAATTTATAGGAATATTTACTTTTAAATTTATAACAAGACAAAGGCCGCCTTTAATTTAATTTTCAAATAAATAAATAAAAAAAAAAAAACCATTTTGCAAATATTTCATAGCTCAATTATAATTTATGAAATATTTACAAGTTGATTAAGCGTAATCAAAAGTATAGATACATTCTTCTGTATAGAATTTTATCAGCCGACTGAATATTTTAATAAATACTGGATTTGTCTATACATGCTGTCCCAAAAATTAAAGGCAGCCTTCATCACAACGCACTTAAGTACAAATACCCATAAACGCTTGTACAAATAACATTAGGCACCGTCGATTCAGCTTACAAATACCTTACTTATATATGTGACTACAATATTATATATTTTAATGTACATAAAACAATAACATTTAATAAATTTAAAAAAAAAATTTTTTAAATAGAAGAACATCGAGTCAACTATGCAAACTACTTTGAACTTTAAAACCACAATAATCAATATATATATATACGTTTTTTAAATATTATATATGCGAAATTATCTCAAAATGTTTTGTTTGTTATTAAATGGATTAAAAAAATATATAATATTAAAACGTGCGTTGCTTTTTTACTAGTAATTAGTTCTCATAGAGTAATATTACACATTTAACTGTTCGAATACGATGGCGTTTTGCGTCTTACATAGTTATATTAATAAACACCTTTAACTTAATAAAGTTAGTAGATCATAAGTTTCTGTGGGACAATATTTCACATTTTAATTTTCAAATTACTTATTATTTATACATAGGTTTACGCGAGCGAAGCTATGTGAACAGCTAGTATACAGAACTTTTAGTAGCTTACAGAGTTGCAATTAAAAAAAATATATAAATATAATATTACTTTCCTGTGTAATAAATTACATAAGTATCTATACTTAAAGTAAGTAGTTTTGTTTGTACGATTTCATTAATAAAAAAATAAACAATAACTAAGTTATGTATATTTTCATAAGTATGAGTTTAAAAAAAAATGTAGGTATTTTTTTTTTGATAAATAATTCAAATTAACATGACAGCGAGTAAGCTGAACTTTTTCCAAAATGTATTATATCACATTATATTAATATATTTATTTACCTATTATATATTATTTATGATACATAACTGGAATATAAAGAAAATTTAGATTTTAATAATACCTAATAAAGATTTGTTTAGTATAGATTTTACAGGCATACGAGATGGAGACATTATGTTCCATCGCGACAATCGAATTTAATATAGCATTTAATACAATTTTTTTTTTAAAAGAAGTTAAGTGTGTCCAATCTATTTTTATGTATGACCAGAAACGATTGTATGTATTATATGATATGATATAAACGCATGGATATCATAAAAAATTTTTTTAAAACTATTTGGAAAAATTGATTCTATTAGGATTGTCACGTGAGAATATGGACACTTTTATAAGAAGTTAACATATTCTACAATCGAAAGGGTAGTTAGACTTATCTGTCAAAGGAATGTAGGTATATCAGCACATCATTCTGGTTTCCTAATATTTTGTACAATATTTAATAAGGCGTTAATTCGTTTTATTAAAATCAATTAAAAAAAAATTACGTCCATACAAAAAATACAATTAAGCATAAATTAATGTAATATTAATAGAATAGGAAGTTTTCGTTGTTTATAATAAAACCCGGTGGTTAATTCGTTTATGGTGTAGCTACCTGAAAATAAAATAAAAATGTAAGATATGTTAAACATTTAAAAAAATATTTTATCACTTATAAAATATTCTCTTCTTTTTCTTTTTTGGTCTTATAATAATAATAATTTTTTTTAATTAATAAATAAATTTTTATGATTCTTTAGGCCTATTTGTATATAATCTATAATATGTATTTTTTAAATTTATGCCTGCATGTAATCTAAATAAATAAATAAAATAAAAAAATTTCATCATGAAAGCTTTCACAGGAAAACTATAGATCCACTTTATGGTAAAGCTGACTAACTTCCATAGGCGAAGTTAATTCACTGATTGTACTTACGACAAGTAAGTTGCCGCTCTTCGCGCGTTGTATGGCAGGTTGAGGTCCATGGGTCACCTCGATAGTACCGCCTTGCTTTCCATTCACCAAGTCATGTGCTATACTGTAACAGACGAAAAAGTTTTTCATTCAGCCATTTTTAAGAAATGCCTAAAGACTAGATAGAAAGTTTCTTAAAAATGGCTAAAAACTTGGCCTAAGACTGGCCTTAAAAATGCCTAAAGACTAGATAGAAAGTTTCTTAAAAATGGCTAAAAACTTGGCCTAAGACTGGCCTTAAAAATGCCTAAAGACTAGATAGAAAGTTTCTTAAAAATGGCTAAAAACTTGGCCTAAGACTGGCCTTAAAAATGCCATCTTTAAAAAATGCCTAAATACTAGATAGAAAGTTTCTTAAAAATGGCTAAAAACTTAGCCTAAGACTGGCCTTAAAAATACCATCTTTAAAAAATGCCTAAAGACTAAGATAGAAAGTTTCTTAAAAATGGCTAAAAACTTGGGCTAAGACTTGCCTTAAAAATGCCATCTTTAAAAAATGCCTAAAGACTAGATAGAAAGTTTCTTAAAAATGGCTAAAAACTTTCCTAAGACTGGCCTTAAAAATGCCATCTTTAAAAAATGCCTAAAGACTAGATAGAAAGTTTCTTAAAAATGGCTAAAAACTTGGGCTAAGACTTGCCTTAAAAATGCCATCTTTAAAAAATGCCTAAAGACTAGATAGAAAGTTTCTTAAAAATGGCTAAAAACGTGGCCTAAGACTGGCCTTAAAATGCCATCTTTAAAAAATGCCTAAAGACTAGATAGAAAGTTTCTTAAAAATGGCTAAAAACTTGGCCTAAGACTGGCCTTAAAAATGCCATCTTTAAGAAATGCCTAAAGACTAGATAGAAAGTTTCTTAAGAATGGCTAAAAACTTGGCCTAAGACTGGCCTTAAAAATGCCATCTTTAAAAAATGCCTAAAGACTAGATAGAAAGTTTCTTAAAAATGGCTAAAAACTTGGCCTAAGACCGGCCTTAAAAATGCCATCTTTAAAGAATGCCTAAAGACTAGTTAGAAAGTTTCACTGACGTCCTCGTATCGACGATCTCAATCAGCTCCGGTTTCTTTGTGTAATCGGTGACAATTGTCAGCGCCTCGATCAGATGCGATACGGAAATTATGAGGTCTCCCTGGAATAAGGAAAGCTACAATTTAGTAAAAAAAAATATATAAAAAAATACTATAGAACTAATATGTAGTAGAACTAGTTGGACTAAGGGCTTCTTTCACCGTGTGTCAAGAAGGCTAACCGCCATTTAAAGTCACCGGTAACCAGAACTAATGGAGATGATATACATTTGTTTGTACGGTAAAAGTCCCAAACATTAAAAAGAAAATATAAATTACGTGTGTATGGATAATTATCTAAATTGCACTCCTAAACAGTGTACTTAACATGTTTAATTTAACTTAACTACTAATGGTCTTAAATACTTAATTAATTCAAAATTTATAATAATTTTCTAATTTCTACTTAAATATTAGTCTTAATCTATTTTTGTATTTAGAAAACCTGCCGTTAAATATATCAAAATCGACCTCACATCCTAACCAAGGGATTGTAATCGGATGTGTTGTTTTTATGTGCTTCGATGGAAAAGGGACCAGAGTGAGGAGTACGTGATCTGTATTTAATTTTAATTTTTAGATTTTCATAATCAACTAAAAGTTCATTTTATCCGAAAATATGTACCTTGTCTTTCTTCAACTCCTGAGGTATCTTAATGAGGATGAGACTGTCCGTCTCGTTGGTGACGACAACACGTAGCTTGTCAAGAGGCAGTCGATGTTTCAGCTTGAAGGTCTTCCTGCCAGCCGCGTCTAGTACGTACAACGCTCGGTCCGAGGCCAGCAAAGCGCGTTCGCGCGGCTTATACCCTCGGCGGTCGTACTTCACAGCTTCGCAAGAGTACTGCGAAGAGTGCCTTTTTAAATCATTTGTGACGGGACAGGCGGACAACTCATTCGAGGGGACATTGTCTATAAATCTAGGTGGACAGTGACTTTATTTTATATGTATAGAAATAGTTATTGATATATAAGATGTATGTGTGTTAAAAGGCACTTTTTAAGTCATTTGTGACGAGACAGGCGGACAACTCATTCGAGGGGACATTGTCTATAAATGTAGAATGAATAATAGAGGTGGACAGCGACTTTATTTTATAATATGTATTAGAAATAGTTATAGATAGATATATAAGATGTATATAGAAGTAATTAAGGGCAATATAAAATGACTTACCATAAGTTTTTCTCCGGTGGGCCACGCCGGAGACGCCATGAAGGTGTTCCGCAAAGTCTGTTGCTCGTTCGTCAGTCGTTCGGCCACGAAGCGATGGCGGACGCTGCTCGGGTAACTATTCTTCTTGCCTAACAAACAACTTGCCTTAAATTGTGGTCACTGTCCAAACTTATATATTGAACTCTTTGATTAACATGAAAAATACTTTTAATTATATTAGTGGCACTTAGTATTAAAATGAGTAATTATCTCATAGCAAAGTTATACTAAAAATAGCGATTTATGCTATGGCTATATTGTCGAAAGACGACCTGATAAGGGTCGACGGTGCATCCAGGCTGCATCTGAAAGGTCCTATTGGAAAGCTTATATGGGGAAGGTTTATATAAATATATCTCTTGAAACTACTTCCAATCAATATTACAGCAGAAGTTGTTATGAGCAATTTCTTTGAATAATACCTTTGAACATATTCTCAGCCAGTATTTTCAGTTCGAACTGCTTCTTGTCTTCAGGCGACAGAGCTAGCCTGTACTTCCTGGAGAGCAGAGCCCTGTGAAGCCTTTTCAATTCCTCAGAAGCCTCCTTGCAGGTGGCCGGGCACGGAGGCCAAGACAGGTCGAGGATGCGCGTGGGCAGCTTCCCCGCCAGCCTCTTCAGCCAGTGAACCTTTGCGATGCCCAGGAACCGTCGGTTCTCGGGGGTTTCCGGGCCGTTGCGAGTGATGAAGCCTGCACGGCAAGTGTAAGTACACAAAAATACTTTTGTTCTTTGATTAAGTAGGTATATGTACTGGTAAATGGACATCTCCATAGAAAATAAAGCCATCGCAACAGAAATAGTCCTCGCTTGAAATTTACTTCGCTCAGCAATCATAAACTGGATTTGTCTGTGTGACTGCAGTTTATCAAAGATACACAAACCTTCCTTGTTTATCGCTCTTTCTATTAGTGACAACCGCATCAATAGCCTTTGCAGAAATTGATCGCTAGTCTATACTAATACTACAAAGAGAGAAGATTTGTATATATGTTTGTAATGAATAAATTCAAAAACTAAAAATTCTTTTACCTATAGAAAGCTACATTATCAACAAGTAACATAAGTGGACGCGGACACAGTCGCGTGTAACAACTAGTAGATTACATAATGATCATATAATCATTGTGTAATAATTACGTAATGTTTAAAATAAAATAAACATTTTATACATAGTTGGTGTTTGAAGAATATTTTCCTCGTTATAGTTAATGTTAACCTTTGATGAATGCTCTAATGACTCCGGCGGCCTTCTTCCTTCTTTCCTTGAGCTTTTGTGCGAGGAACCTCCTCACCCACTTCTGCACGACGATGGCTGCTGCTCTCATCTTCAAATACTGCTTCCTCTGCCAATATCCTCGCCAGCGGCTTTGGATGATCGTGGCTATATCGTTCTTTTTCAATTGGAATGCATCTTCAGTGTTGAACAGGGTTTTTGGGAAGCGAATGAAGATTTTCGTGCTGAAAATATAAATGTAATAGCATCTCATTAAACAAACCATAGTGTTTTTGCTTAATATTTCCTCTAGAAAAAACATAATTTATATAGAGAATAATATAGAAGAGCGTCATAATAATACTCACTTGCCCATTCTATATTCATCTTTCTCGTATTGCATCGCCTCAACTAACTTCTGAACTCCGTCCCGAGGCCGTCCACGGAAGTTGGGCCAAGTTTCCACACTGAGGCACTTGTACCTGAAGCATAAGCATAAGCACTAGATATTAAAAAAAAAATAAAAAACATAAAAACAAAACAAGTAGTTATGGAGAGTAGAGGTAAAGGAGGATCAACTTAAATGGGTGTTAAACTGAAAAAGTGGCAAGCTAAAAGCATTAAATAGTGGTTCATAAATTGACTAGAATGCGCAGTTTATGAAATAACAGTAAATAAAATTAAATAAAATGCTATAAGTTGGTCACACATCCCAATGCTAATACAACGCCGCTTAATTCGTGAGCATATTCGACGGACACATTCTTGTGTATAGAGTTGGGCCTCCTTACCTCTATTCTCTATGCAAGTAGCTCTATGGCTTGATAGTATATTATGTACTTGTAGTTATAATAAAGTGGACCGGTGATAGAAAAAACAAACCTCTCCAGGAAGGCTTCATAAGTCCTCCTGTAAGCGAATCCGGCGCGTCTCACGCGAAGGTTCTCCATCAGACCAAGATACTTCACTTGATGCGACACCAACTTCTCTTCAAATTGCACTGAAATTTTTAATAAGCTGATTTAAGTAGGTACTTAGGAAGATCGACTGAGTATTAAAAAAAATATTTTACAAGATTTTACAAAATTTTACAAATTTTACAAAATTTTACAAATTTTACAAATTTTACAAATTTTACAAAATTTTACAAATTTTACAAAATTTTACAAATTTTACAAATTTTACAAGATTAAACAAAATTATAGTTTTACAAAAATTTTACAATTTTTACAAAATTTTACATAATTTTTACAATTTTTACAAAATTTTATAAAAATTTACAAAAATTTAAATTGCATACACAAGGCCCGAACCATATAGTATTTGAACGCGTTTGATAAAATATGTGAATGTTAACCTTTTTATACTTATTTGTAACAAGTTGATTAAGCGATGTGAGACTAGATGTCGTTTTATCGACGCGTAACGCCTGATCATACAAAATGATTTATTATGTTCTAAAATAGCAACAATAACAATGTTTTCATACTGTGTAATGTATTAGTTATCCCTTTAACAAGTTAAAGGTAAGTTAACAACCACACAGCTAAAATAACACACCAATATATGTATTTGATCGAAGATATAGTAGATAAATAGAAAAAGTACTCACTTGGTGCCTTAAAGTCGTTAGGCTTTATACACCTGATGTACGAAGGCTCTTTGCTGCTCAATATTTTGATGAGCTCATTCAAAGAGTTCTTGAACTGAGTGATAGCGGTTTCTGGACGCTTTTTACTTGCGAAATCGCAATCCTGGAGAAGAACGGTTAAATTTAAATTAAAAGACCAAATGAATTAAGTTTAGTGAGTACCCAAAAAGGGTGTCCAGGGTATTTTTCCCATTTTCAAATATATTTCTTTTATCTCTTAACAAGTGACCATGATTTTTTTCTCTCGTGCCCGCTTGACGTTCAGTTTCGGAACACCATATATATACAGTTTCACTTAAAAACTTCAGTTTACTCTCAGAAGTTTTCACTTAAAAAAAAGATGGTGCTTACCTTGAAGCATTTATTGACGATTGAATTCCCGCTGGTTGCCATCACAGCTTGAAGGTCTCGGTACAAAAGGTCATTGTTCTTCTCCATAAATGTCTTAACGTTGTACGTCACTTCTCCCGCGTAATGAATAAGGCAGAATTCCTATTTCAGAAAACATTATAATGTGTTTATGATTTATTTATGTTATAACATATAGACTTTTGCCTACCATGTAAAGTTAAAGAATATGTCTTTCCTCTAGGGATTAAAACTAGCAATGAATACGTAACAAACAGACATGAGATACTTGACAAGAGTTATCAGACCTCTGTCTATGAATAAATGTAGTAACAAATAATCAGTTTTATTAGATTTAGATAGGCCTTTCTCTTTTATACAGAGTAAAAATGAAATAAAAATACTAACATCTCGCCCCATCATTTTCTGAGTCTTCGTATCGCACTTCCTGTGCGATTTGTAATGGGCGTGCCCATCGAGTTGGTGATTCAGCTTCTCGAGGAAGGTAATGTCGTTAGCGCCTCCCAGGCGAAGGCACTCATCGTCCAGTAACGAAATTATACCTGCACACACACACACACACACGCACACATTGATCATTGTCAGACGGTCAACTGAAAACTGAAGGTTCTGGTGTTATCGAGGGAAAACTGGATACTTCTGGTGTTATAAGTAAGGGATGCCAGAGCCAATTTCCCTACTAGAGACAGAACGATCAACGCATTGTTTAGGTTTTGTGTTCAAAGACAATATCGACTCACATTTTTTTTTTAAATTTGAAAATTGAATTCAATTAGATACTTGCAATATGATTGTTCTTATACCAGAATTGTTATTAACTTTGATTTTTACATCTAATAACAGCACAATGAGGGTATTTCTATAGTTTTTATGTTTAATGTTTTCTCCACAACGGGCAAATAGAAACTGGCGGCCAAATGCCCCCTGAGTTGCGCTCGGCGCAATTGCGCGCACAAAATAAATAAATGAAAACTACCGTCTCTAGTAGCGGGCGGATGTCACGATTCTTTACTCTGTGTTTATCCTTAATGCTACTAAGATCGGCAGTGCATTTGCACAGCATGCATGCCATGCATGCATTTGCCAACGTTAAAAAAACAAAGGGTCGGCGGCGCACTTGTACTCTCCTGCTGTTGCTTCGTAGGCGACGGTAGCCACCTACCATCAAGTGGGCCCTAAGATATGGCGACCTTAACATAAACACAACAAGTTCTTCGTCCTTGCTAATCAGTAGATATATATTTAAGTTATATGAAGATCATATGCATGCAATATTTATAGTCTCGAATAGAATCACAGTCTTACATCGTTTTCAGTAATACGTGACAATGATAATAGTTCCAAAAAAATCCAATTACCCTTATGTTTAGCTTCAATAAGATCACAAATTATAATATTATTGAAGTAATCTATGGTCTCCCATTCAATGCCCTCGCGAAGGTATTCTTCTTGTTCTTGCTTGAGGGTTAGCTGGATGAACAGCTGCTGCAGCTTCTCATTGCAAAAATTGATGCAGAATTGTTCGAAACTGGAAAATAAAGTTAGTCTGATAACATTTCTTACTTATATTTTGTAAAAAATCATTAAATTTGCAATAGTGTTGTCGTTACTAATAAATCTCCTTTGTAAAACGCAAACTTTGCTATTACTTAGCCTATTAGTAAAATCCGTATCAAAGCCAGTTGGGCGGTGTAGAAGAAGTTAGGGTAAGAAGGAAACAGACAGAGGGACAGCGACTTTATTAATTTTATATGTATAGATTGCTGTAATAAATGTGCTGTTTGCAAGTGAGTTTCATTAGTATCGAGGCCTGAGCCGTCCTTGCTCCTTTATCGAGACTCTTATCGGATGGCAATATAGAATATATTTTATTATTATCCACTTGACTTGCCTGACTCAATACTCTGATAGTGACTAATTTAAAGTATTTATTTTCCATCAAAATAATTCGATAAGCTGCGCTATGCAAATCGAAGTACTATCAGGTTAATAACTACTACAGGACAGGTCTAGGCCTAGCCTAGGATATGTATCTAGATTTATTTATTTATTTATATATTGTCTTTTTTGTAACTAATAATAATTATTGTGATTGTATATAATTTCTATACTGTTTTTTCGTTTGAAAAATGTGTAATTTTTAAAATGTTATTTCAAAATGTATTTTGAAAGTCACAGCATTTATAAAGGACGGTGTCAGTGTTCTCTGAAATTTAAAAATTGGCAAATGGGCTATAATAGGGCAAGCAAATACTTACATGTATTTCATTGTGCAAATACATGTACATTTCGATATTTTTTTAATAACTAATTTAAAATTGCATAACTAGGCGAGCAAGCCATGTTGTCTTACCAAAGGTACGAACAACATGTGGTAAAAAAATGGTTACTTTTGAGGGAGCACAACTTTTTAACAAATTACCGTTGCATATAAAACAGGCAAAATCTTTTGGAGAATTTAGATCCAAGCTCTTGAAACATATTATGTTAAGTGTTTAAATGTTTTAATGTGATTTTGTTACAATCCGGAACAAATATTGTATAATTTTTGTCTGCCTGTTTGATGATTAAGATTCGTTTCTTAATTAAGTCTTTTCTTATTTTTTCATGTAAGTAGCTTTAAGCTTTAATGAGGATAAAGATATATATAAACCTAATTTACATAAAATAGATAAATTATTGTGTTTTACTATAAAATTGTTTAAAATCATATGCCATTAGTCAGAGTTCTTGTAAATTTAGGATCCGGCAAATTTCTTTATTAGGTAGTTTATCGTCTTGGTCTTTACAATAAATTAATTTATCAAGTTATTTTGGACCCTGTTGCGCTGTTTTCCATGGATAAAGTTCTTGAGCTGAACAATTGTAGTTAGTCCCTAACTCGGACGATCTAAAAACGACTCTGTTACCAGTTAACAGGGAATATTTCGAATCCGTAGATGTCCAGGATGCCGATGACCGAGGCCCTGGAGTCGCGGCTGCTGGGCGATAGCGAGTCGTTGAGACGGGACACCAGCCAGCTGAAGTGTCTGTCGTAGATGGCTTTGGCTAGAGCGTCTCTGGCATAAAGCGCCTGTTCCAGGTCTAAGGGCGTGTTCACAACGTCGCCTCTTGCTTCTATGGTGCGACTAGTCAGCGCTTCTCTGAGGCTCTCCGGGCTCACTTTCAGAAGCTGTAAGCAAATTAATCTATTGGTACTAACATAAGCTACTAGCTGTTGCACGCGACTTTTTCCGTGTAACTTTATGTTAAGCCTTTACTCGCTGTTAATGCAGCTTTCTATAGGTGAATAAATTTTTAAAATCGGTCGAGTTTTTTTTGAATTTATTCATTACAAACAAAAATACAAATCTTTTCTCTTTATAATATTAGTACAGAGGATGGGATTTAGTAGAATCTGTCGCAAAAGTTAACGTAGCATAGCGTGCGAGGGCGCTGTACTTAGTGCTTTTCATGTAAAGCAAATTGTATCACATTTGCTTAAATACAACAAACACATAAATACAAGTTTTCTGGATGCACTGGACATTGTTTTCCTTTTCATTGACATTCTTAAGAACTGAAATTAATGAAATAATTGACTTTGACAATTTGAAAAAGGCCACGTTTCAAGTCGCAAAAGGTTGTTTCACTTTTAGGCCGGGTTGGTTGACTTTTGCTTAAATGTGAAGAAAGATAAATCAATATATTTATTGGGTAGGACATATCTTAGGGAAGATAATTGGAGTGGAGTCTAAACATTTCTTGACTTTAAGCGAGTAGGTAAGTGCGTAGGTATAATTTACACGACATAACTTAGGATGTTACGTGTCTTTTTAAATAGATTTAGGTACACAAAGTCTTAGTACCTAATTAGTAATCGCTATAAATAAACATAAAATCCGCAAATGAATAATAAAGTTATCATTTATACAATACCAGGTAAATGTGCATAAACAGGAAACTACTTACTTACCTAATTAAAATATATTTACTTTGTGTATAGCAATCATTTGGTAGTATATAACTAAAACTTTTAAAAGGTTTAGTTACGTTGCTATAATATTAGGACCTTTTTTAAATACTAATTGTAAAAAAAGTGACAAAAACAATGAAAGTTTTAATGATAAACCACCTCCAAAAGGAGATGGCATAATTGACTAAGGAAGAGACAAATTTGGTTACCTCGGCCACGTTTCCGTTGTTGGAGTCGTGCAAAAGTATCTCGGCGTGTCCGTGCTGGTTCTGCACGAACTTGATGTTACCCAGATGCAGTACACTGGCCACTATCTCGAAGATCTCTCTCTGTTCCGGATCCCCGATTTCGATTACTTTCATCGCCTCGCGAACCACTTGGAATTGAGCTGCATCCAATTTCTGATTCTGCTGCGAACTCTGAAAATTTATACCAATTGAGCAATCGAAGGACAACTTCATTCAGTTATCATAATAGGTATATACTTACTAGACCAATTAATGCAAATTTTCATAATAGAATAGAATAGAAAAAAAAATTAATTCTTGGAAAGGACAATTTGAGTGTACTACCTATAAATTTGACAATACTAAAAAATGCACACAAATACGCTCAGAGATATCAGAACACACACAAACTTCTACTGCTACAAACTGGCTTCAACTGTGCATAATGCAGATATAGTATTCCAATTATGCAGTCTTTTTGTCCCTAACGCTTATCCTATCAAAACTGGTAGCCAACTTGCATCCCCCCTAATATTGTTTGTGTCTTTAGATCAAGCTTGCTACCTACCGCTAAGTGCACCGTCTACCAGTTTGCTGCTTATCTAAGAAATACGATTTTAACCTATACTCGTCACGCACCGAAACACAACAACACAAGGTCGCTGATGCCAGATGGGCTGCCCATGTTATGATCGCAGAACGAACTTAAAGAAATGTATAAGAAATGTTATAAGGAAATATTGTTCAAAGAAATGAAATCCAAATTTATAGTTACCGATTCAACAGCGTATTTATAAGCTTCGGGCCTTCCCTGTAGCTTTAATTGGTTCATCAATTCTTCGTCTCCACCGGCCAACAACTGGTAGAAGATGTGGAAGTTCCTCTCCCCAGCCATTTGGCTGACCACCCTCGATTTCTCAAGCAAGTAGTTCAGGATGTGTCCACCCTCCGGTGCTCCTTCGTAGTTGAATTGTATGTCCATGTATTTGCCGAATCGGCTCGAGTTATCATTTCTATTGGTTTTAGCGTTACCGAAAGCTTCTAGAAGAGGATTCGTTTGTAACAGTTTGTCTTTAACTGTTTCCACGTTGCGGAGGTGGTTGGTACGTGCTGCTATATATTCGAGAATCTTCTTTGAAGCTTCCGTTTTTCCTGATCCGGATTCCCCGGAGATTAGGATGCATTGTTCTCTGTGCTCGTAGACTAATGATCGGTAAGCATTGTCAGCAATTGCGAATCTGTAAGTAAACGTGGAAACCTTACTCACTCACTCAGCGAAATACAACAAAACACGGGTTATTTCGCGATTGTATCCTATAAGGGGGTGGTTACTGGCCAGTTGATGAGTGTGACATAAAATTACTTATTTAACAAATATTTTAATAAAAATATATCCTTATTAATAAAAAAAATCATTAACAGTTCACTGTATGCATGCTCGGCGGCTACACCAAATAAAATTCTGAAATAGCTACTTCGCGACAATTCCGTCATAAGATACTTGCGTGAAAACAAGTTTAAATTAACCCAATCAAGAATCGATCAACTAGTCACTTCTTCGTTAGGCCAATTGTCAACCGATCGGCCGACTGCACTGATTACAAATAAACAAATGATGTTTCTTTTATTCTGTTTTACTTTTAAACTGCCACGATTGCTACAGCCCAAAGTCCAAAATAAAAGACACAAGAGAGTAAGTACTAAGAATTCTATTGTTATGCTGCGAGTTTTGTGCCGAACACAAAAGGGAGCGCCGTGTGTTTCTTGGACGCGACTTGGTGCTTATCGTGTGTATCGATATGGAATGGCCTGAAGAGAAATGTTTATATCTAATAGAAGTTAATAAACAGTTTACAATTTTATGGGACCTTTTTTACATTTTAAAATTAAACCTGAGGAGACCTCATATGGTTTTAAATAATATATTATACAGAATTGAAATGTACGCCGAACTCCTCATCCATCAGCCTGTGTCTCTTCATTGTTGTATATAGGCCTCTCCTAAGGCTCTCCACCATGCAAGATCCTCTGCGATTCGCATCCAGCCGCTTTCTGCGACGCCATTAAGGTAGTCTGTCTACCTTCAAGGTCTAGTAAAGGTAGACTCATGGTGAGTTTTCCAATTCGTGGCCTTCATTCGATAACTCGTTTACCCCATTGGTATCCGCTCTGCGACAGATGTGACCGGCCTAGGGCCACTTCAGCTTGGTAATTCTTTCGGCCATGTCGACAACTTGGGTGCTCTCGCTAATTCCAGAAATTCAGATCCTATGGAGCATAAGCATAGCTATGGAGCAAAGAGCATAGCTATGGAGCATAGAGCATAGTTATGGAGACCAAGCATTAAATCGATAAATATGTGGTAGCAGCGACATCTATTGACAGTCGTATAAACTCGAGAATTAATTATTTCTTCGAATCTTAATACATATTACATCGAGGGAGTGATTGGTTTTATCAACATTGTTATTGATAAGGCCGTCTTGTTAACAATGAAATCATCCAAGGATTCGATAAACAATTATGTTGCCTACTTCAGTGTTCGATACAATAAACATGTGTTCAGTTAATTAATTATTTATTACAAGCAGGTACGATATTATGAAGTAATTAATATAGGGGTTTATCAATTAGAGTGTTTGGCAAATTACTTATATGTCAAATTACATATATACCAGCCAGTAAGATTGCAGCGAACATTGACAATACTCGTATATTGATTATACTAAACTATTTTTCGAAGTAGTTCGTAGTAATGGGGTGGTCTTCTTAAGAAGAATGCGGTGTTTCTTTGAGTGAGTAGGTAAATGATGCTAAAATCAGTTTTCTTATCCCATCCTAACCCTTAATTCTAGATCTAGATATAAGGTCGGAATCGCGGTATAGGCGACGGTAGAGTACCATTAAATGAAACAGTCACATTAAATGAACATAGTCACTACATTTAATTTCTCTATTTAATGGTTGAGATTAAAGAATTGGTCAAATAAATCTATTTATAATTATACTAGCTTGGTGCTTGCGACTTCTTCCGCGTTAAAAAATAAATAAGCAATATAACCTTTATTGCTATATTATACATACGAGTCCATTCTATCTTCAGACTGCCAAGAAGTTCAGTTGCCAATAATCTCCTCGGTAGACCATTTAGCCTTTACATGGCCATATGTACTGGCATAACTGGTAATAAATTCAATTTAAAAAATAATGTTAACTTACACGTGGGGTGGTGCTTCGAAGAAAGCTTTCTTGTAATACTGTTTGATCTTTTCTTCGGTGTAAATTGGCAGGTTCTTGTACGGATTCACGGATATCAGCACATTTCCGATGTAAGTCTAAAAATGAGAATTCAATACAATTAATCGTGTGAATTGCATTCGTGCAGATCCGGGTGCGGGGGTCGCTATAGTTATTTCTAAATATAACATGAAATAAAATCACTTTATTAAATAAAATCTTAATTCGTACCTTATTAAAAAAAACAATAAAGTCGTTTATTAGTTACTTAAATGCAATTAGGCGATTCATTTTTATCGGTATCTAAAAATTTCTATAATATCACCTGCCTATAGACAAAATGACACCTGGTATAATTATATTCGTTATATTCGTATGTATATATATATATATATATATGTCTACATAAGAAACTACAATGATTTTGGGCTTTTTAGGCCATATGTCATATTCCGATTCTATTGTAAAAAAAAAAATTACGATGTGACATACCTACTCGTATTTATGAAAATATAATTTTCATTGAAACCGCTTTTGTCAAATTTAAATATTAATTAGCTGTTGCTCCAATACTCATGGCTTCGTTAACCAGACAGTTAAAACATTCGAAAATGGCTCACCAAAAACAATAATATTACACTCCCTTGCTACGTTAATTACCATAATAAGGTCAAAAATGCATTGAATACATACATAAATAATATTTTCATGGAAACGCTTCCTCAAGTTGTCGATGAATGCTGCTTCCGAGCGATAGTCTTCGAGCAGCACGAAGTCTTGTACGCCGACACGCTCGCGATGTTGCAACGCGTGCTCCATCGCTCCCTGGACAGACACCGGCCGCAGTAGACTGGAAACAAAGCAAGCAATGAATCACCATGCATTCTAAATTACAATGCATTCGCATTTTGTATCACATACGGGTAGGACCTGCCGCTGGGCTCAGTCCTCGCCATAGTGTTAGCAGGTAGTATTTAAAAACCCAAGTTTGTCAGGCATGCTGATGACATACCACTCGATGGTAGGTGGCTTCCGTTGTCTAATTACTTAAGTAACGTATATGTACTGTAAATGCTGCTAACCTAGTAGGATGAAGGATAAGGGATTAGGAGGAGATAGAGAACACCATAAGTAATGTTATTTTATTGTGGTCTTCTGTAGGACGGTCTTCTGTAATTTTCGCCAGAAATTTCTGACTGTAAAATTTATGACTGCAAAACACAGTGTGTCCTGCCATTACTAAATTTGGCAGGTCATATGTCTTCAAAGGTTATAAGCATTTTAAAGCTGGGCCGGGTCACCCAGTCTTCAATTTTAAATTGAAGTCGCTGTCCGCTTTTGTCTGTTTTTTCGCTAACTTCTACTAAAGCATCAAACGGATTTTGATACGGTTTTCACTAATGGAAAGAGCCATAAACGGGGAAAGTTTGTGCATATAAAATGCAGAAAAATTGTATCCTTGCAAAGCCGGGGGAGGGTCGCCAGTATTAGAATAATATTACAAATAAGTATGCAACCTCATTATGGTATGAGTGTAAAGTTAAGAAACAGCCCTTTTTTTGTATATCATAAAACAAATTTCAATGGCGAACTTACCGAAATTTTTCAATACGAAATAATAACGCATCAAATTCACAGTAACCCATTTTTATTAAGAATATTAAATTTATATTAAATTTCAAATATTTTCAAATCAACTTTAAATCAAAGTACCTACTAACGTAAATGGGTGCTACTAACTAGTAATTGAAATGGAAACTAACTTTACTTACTTACTTACTTATACTTACTTAAACACATAAATAAGTTATTGCAAATAATAATTAGATAATAAGGAATGGTGTAATTAGCTCGGGATTACTAGGTAAACAAATACTTATTTCATAAAATAGGGTGACGTTATTAAAACTGATGATGTCATGTAACATTGAAACTAATATAAAAAAATGCTTAATTTTTAAATTTTTGGTCAAAAGTTCTTAACTTAAAAGCCTAGCAAAAGTACATTCAGTCTTTTATCAGGAGGTAACAAGGTTCAGTGGCTGTAATATACCTTTTCTCATATTATTATAATCCTTTGGCATACTAAGGAATTTCCAGAGAGAGAAATTTAATCTCCATATAGACACTATTATAGCAATGGATTAATCTACGCCTAGGTAAACCCTTTAAACATATATTTACTTTAAAAGTATTATACTTCTCATTTGTAACTACATAGTATTTTGGAATTTGGAAGTATAATATGGAACCCACAATACGAGAAGCATATAGCTAGAATTGAAAAAATACATAATAAATTCTTAAAATCATTAGATTATAAAACAGGTAATATATTCACTGACTATAAAACAAGCGGTTCAAGACATAAACTGCATTATTTAAAGGATGGGCGATCTTATATTGACGCAGTCTTCTTATATAGAATAATAAATAATTACATCGATGCTACTTCACTTTTGGAATGTATTCACTTCAATGTACCAAAATTCAGAACAAGATCAAGTGATACATTTCATATACCCTATTGTAGAACTAATCATTCTAAAAAATCCTTCTTTCATCGTTCCAAGTATACAATAAAGTTCTGAATGTTATTGACATATTTTATAAAAATTTGAATTCTTACAAAAAGAAAATTGGCGAATTACTTCTGAAAAATTTTATCATTTATAGAATATTCTCTCCTTTATGGTATTTTATTTATTTATTTTTAAATTAATAGATAAATGTAAAAATATAATTTTTATGATTCTCTAGGCCTATTTGTATATAATTTATGGCTGTATGTAATCTGAATAAATAAATTAAAAAAGAAACGAAAAGGAATTATGTAAATACAACCTACAAAAATTGTAAGGCTTATAGAAATAAATATGACGTAATCGCCGCTAAATGTCAAGAGAGGTGACATTCTGAAATATCAACGCCATTCAGGAAAGTATATTGTGTAAGATTCATGGCATCCTAACTAATATTATAAATGCGAAAGTGAGTTTGTTTGTTTTTTACGCTTTCACGGCCTAACTATTCAACCGATCATCATGAAATTTTGCATACACGTTGTCAGTGACACAGAAAAGGACACGAGTTACTTTTCATCCAAAAAAAAAAAAGTTTCCTAGGGATAGTTAAAGATAAAAATAAAAATTCAAAGCCTATGTAACAAAATTATGTATATAAGTAATAAAATATTTATAAATGTTATAACACCTAAGAAAAACGGTCGCGGACTTACTTATCTAGTAGCTTGTACTTAAAGTTATATTTTAAACTTCTATTTTTCCTGCGGCTTCGCCTGTTATGGCTACTTTGAGAGTCTACTTTGAAGGTCCTATATGGAGGTCGTCGTTGCGAAATATTTTACAATGTCTACTACTTATTCTGTTCGTATTCCTTATTAAAAATGTTCGTTTTTGATTCGATTTCGATACAGAAAGTGCGATCGTTAAATTGTGTTATATAATTTGTAGAAAAAAAAGCATTCGTGCGAAGCTGTAAGCGGGTCGCTAGTTCAATTATAAATCGAAATTTTGTGGAAAACAATTTCATAGGTTCTCAATTAACAATAATTTTAATATTCAAATATGTACAATACAATATTTTCATAATATTAAAAACAATACTGGTATGCTGACGTCATATTAGTCGGATTGTGAGTTTATCAAATAAGGATGTGGTTAATAAAGCCTAGATACACTGTTATGTCGCTTATGATGACCTCAAAACCTAGATAGCTTTTATATTTTTTTTGCCATTTTTATTTACCGAGCGGTAAGAGTGTTTCTAGTTTTTGCTTATCTAATTAACAACAGTGTTGTACAAGCACTAGCTGTGTCGCGCGGTTTAGCCCACCGTTTAATTTAAATGCCTCATTATAGTCTAGGTATTTGTCGGTAGCTTTCCTCAAGAACTAGGCTATTAAATGTACAAAGAATTTTTAAAATCTGACTGCTCGTTCCATAAATTAGCGCATTCAATCAAACGAACTCTTTAACTTTATAATGTTTGTATTTTTATTGATTTTATTTATCCGTACTAATATTAAAAAGAGGAAAGATTTATTTGTTTGTTTGTTTGCATTGAATAGGCTCCGAAACTGGACTACTGGATCGATTTGAAAAATTCTTTCACTGTTGGGAAGCTATATTATCAGCGAGTAACATAGGCTATATTTTATAAAGTTACGCGGCCGAAGCCGCGTGCAACAGCTAGTTATATATTTTTCTTTAAAACTGACAATTTTAATTTGAAGTTACGTTTTGTTTAATTGGTTGTTACATTTGTTTAACTTAAAATTATATTTTAAACTTTTTTTATGATAAGGTCGACAGACAGATGGTAGGTGGCTACCGTCGCCTATAACACAGGCAAGGCCATAGGTGCTGTAAGTGCGCTGTCGACCATAGAAAGATTAAGAATAAGGGGTAATGTGCTCGCAGAAAAATCTCCTGTTTTTCTTCGGCTTCTCTCGTTATGACTAGTTTGAGAGTCTACTTTGAGGTCCCTATTGAGGTCGTCGTTACGAAATACACCAGGGTGCATTTACAATGTCTCTTAGTACTTTATTCTGAAACCTTTGGATCACTAGAACATCGCTATTTATTTTTTATATTAATTTTTAAGTTACTTGTACAAACAACTTCATCAAGAAAAAATGGGCTGACATGATGACAATTCTCCCAAAATACTTACATTAAAGGCCAATGAATCGCTTTGAAACTATTTTAAGTAAAGTGTTTGTTCCCGAAAACGCGTAGGAAGTCAATCACCCTCTACAAACACGAGCTAAATAAAGACTGCAACACCGCATATATACGCAATATACGCATATATACGCAATGCACTTAAAATATCTATCTATACTTCTATACTAATATTATAAATGCGAAAGTATGTAAATGCGAAAGTATGTTTGGATGTTTGTAACTCTTTCACGCAAAAACTACTGAACCGATCACCATGAAATTTTGCATACACGTTATCTGGGACACCAGAAAGGACATAGGGTACCTTTCATCCAGAAAAAAACAGGATTTCCCGAGGGATAAATAAAAAATAAAAAACTATCGCCTGGCCAAAGTGTTATAGCAACACGAGGTCAAGTTATTATTGCTTTTTTTTAATTTTCAATGCGAACGAAGTCGCGAGCACCAGCTTTACTACGTAGGTAAGTATTAAGGTGGGCATTGTACACGTTAAACTATAGGGTCGTAACTTTTTTTTAAATTCGTTCACCTGTCGCAAGGCACTGCCTTAGTATACTTCCTATGGGAGGGTTGATTAAATAAGAATGACGAATACGGAGTGCGCCGGTAATGAAACTTGCCAAATTGATTTCAACACGCGAACTTTTGCCTCTCCTATTGTTTTTTTTTAATGTTTCTTTTTTGCAAATTGCTAAAAATGTAATAACGATTTTAATTTTTTCTTAAAAAAATCAATTCAATTTTATTATGGTCCTTTTTTTATATTAGTATCTATCGCATTTTGTTAAAGAAACAAATCAGTAGATATTATTCCACATCCATCATAGATTGTAATAAAAAAAAATATATACAGGTAATCAAAATGCCTACTTTATATAATATATTAGAAACAGAACACAGAACAGAGTATAAATATTGTGATAATACATATTTATAAATACAGATTAGATATTTAAATGGCGGCCAAAAAGTGTGATTTCTTTTTATTTAAAACATACCTAGCAATATATTATACATTGAAAATATATAGGAGTATATATTGGTATATATGTATAAATCAATGCTAACTTTAGGAAGACTGTAAGAGGAAACAAAGTGATATACACTAGCGGAAATGAATACCGTTGAGTAGGAGCAATGCACCTGTCACGGACGTACTAATGTCTCTTGCTCTGACATCAACTTATATTTTACTCACGTCATTTATAAATAAGTTTGGTGATATAATAATCACTTACTTTCATGTTGGCAACACTGAGGTCTTTGTTAAATCTACGTTAGATGTGTAATTTAGCTTATTTTCATTTTGAATTTAGAACCAATTCAATTAAAAAGAATTTTGTTAAAGCATTTTCGTCGTAGATTTTTTTTCCTTTTTCCTAAACATTTTTTTTTATATGAATACCTTTTTCCTAATTAATTTTCTGTTGATTAATTATTAAATAAGTAATTATTATAAGGTAATCTTATACTGAGGTAGTTTTTTAAGGTATTAAATTACCTGAAATTAGTAATAAGTCTTACTTAATTTCTAGAGTTGAAATTGTGAGTCACAATTTTTGGAACGCGTATGCTGCAAGTGCACTGGGAAACTTAGTAGGGGATATAAAGGTTAAGGGGTAAGGGTTGCTATTAGTGATGTGCCGGATATCCGTTTCCGTGTCCGTATCGGCGGATATCCGAGGGAGAAGAAAGATCCGTATCCGTATCCGTTACTTTTTGGTGGATCTTTTTACGGATCTTTTCCCTTATTAATTTTTAGTTTATAACTGACATGTACATGTACATGTATTGGTGATTTGGTAGCAATGAAAAAATATTAAATTCCATTCAGATTATTTTTTATTGCTTAAAATCAAACATTTATAATGCAAACGTCAAGTGGCGGACGTCAAATATCGTTTGAAGGTCACGCGCACCGACACTGATTGAGTAAGATAGTCAAGATCCGTATCCGTATCCGTATCCGTATCCGTATTCGTCTTCGTATTCGTATCCGTCTTCGTATCCGTATCCGTCTTCGTATCCGTATCCGTCTTCGTATCCGTATCCGTCTTCGTATCCGTATCGTATCCTTATCCTTATCCGTATCCGTATCCGCGGATCTACATTTTTAAAGATGCGGCACATTTCCTTCGGCAAATTATGTTGAACAACAAAGCCGACCCTAAGTACGTTCTACATATGTTCGACTTTTATTCGGCTTACCCGATATACAAAATCACTCGGGTTTTGTTTAGTATATACTAACATTGCGCTCCTTTTGCCGAATGTTCATCTACATATATTCGTGTCTACCGTCCGGCTTTGCCGACACGGCTTTATATATATAGCAATTTGTCGAACGTTCATCTACACATATACGATTCTACCGCCCGGCTATGCCGGCCCGACTATATGTATAGCAACCCTTAGGAGGGCATAGGAAAATACCCTTAGAAGGGCATAGGAAAATGGGTTTTGTCATCACCGAAATACAACAGTACACATGTTCTTATTTCATGATGGCCTTCTGTTTAAGGAGGGTATTACATTACAGCCGCTAGACACACTTTACGACTGCAAATATCCTAAGTGGCCAATTACTACGAAATAATTAATTTAATTAAACTAATTAAGATTTTCCTCAATTGCATGTATGTGACTATTATGAATGTTTATTTCATTGCATGCGATTGTCCACAGAGGTTGCTAATGTTAGTTTAGAAATGGAATTAGAATCTAGCACTAACAAATAGATTCTAATGCACATTACTTTCTTATAAATTGAAGGCGGACAATAGCTTAGCTCACAAAAGCAACAATAGGTCATTCGTTAGCATTTCTTGAATCCACACAAGAGCGCGAGCAATGCATCATTCAATAACCTTTTAGCGCGGAATATTTGTGAAGTTTACGAGTTCACTTTCACTTATAATATATTATGAAAATATCGTTAAATATAGTTTGATTACAAATATATTTAAGTTAGGCATAAAATTTACTTAGATTGTATTTCTCAATCAGCGTTTCGCAATATAATGATGTGTAACTGAAAAAAATAATTGTATTTTAAAAATTATTTGTGTTACATATATTTATTCGTGTAAATTTACATATCAATGGAGAAACAGATAGTCTTATTTAAGTCGGCCACATAAATGGAAAGAGGGATTAACGAGGAAGGTTCGTGTACTGGTATCTTATCCAAGTAATGCGGATGAACTTCGCATCTATGGTGTACTAGCTGGTGCCCGCGACTTCGTCCGCGTTAAACGATAACGCCAGAAAGGACATATGTACCCCGATAAGGTACATATGTCCTTTCTGGTGTCAAAATGAAATTTTGCATTCATTTTGACGGTTCAGCAGTTTTTGCGTGAAAGAGTTACAAACATCCATACATCCAAACATACTTTCGCATTTATAATATTAGTATAGACATTAGTTCGGATTGTGTTAGAATAACATAATATATAATTATGTAGTTCAATGTATGGGGATAAAATTGTTCAACGTTCTATAGTGTTCATTAGAAATTCACTTTAATGAAACTCCATAAATTATTCTGTTGTAAATGTGTACGCAGTTATTTCTGGCGCTGATACTATGTGAGCCAATGAAATTATTAATATTATTAATGAAGTACTTATATGTACTATTTCTAGGTACCTTAAAAGAATAATCTATAGATATCTAACATATATCTACAAAGGATCTACACGTTTCGTACTTATCTATCACGAAAGATTAGTCGGCATGAAACAATGACGTCATTACTTTACATTCCAAATTCAAAATGAGCTAATTTATTACCTATTTTCACGGCCGAAGGACGACAATCGTATGCAATATGGCTTTGAAAAAAATCCATTCAATTCAAATGTTGTTCCATGTGTATAAATTCGATGAATCTAAATGAGGTTTGTCCAAAATAGGCAGCGGTTAACAGTTAAGTGTGTTACATAAGAAAGCATAGCAACAATACATTGTTAAAATTACGATTTGCAGTGTTAAAAACACAATGAAATTTATTGATATTTCATTTAATATCTATACTAATATTATAAAGAGAAAATATTTGTATGTTTTTAATGAGTAAACTCAAAAACTACTGGACCGATTTTAAGAATTCTTTCACCTTTCGGTCTATATTATATTATTACGTGAAATGCGAATAATAGATATGATCAATACTTGAAGTGGATTGCATATTGTGTAAAAATTTCAAGTCAAATTTTTGAGTAATACAAATATATATATAAAAAAACTAATGTTTTAAATTTACAGTTAAAATAAATTAAGTACATAACGCTTTTTTCATAAGTTCTGAATAATCGAGGTTAATATACAATAATAAACTTTATTATTATTATTATAAATAAATAAAACGCATTCGTCGACAATTAACTTTTACGTAATGACGTTGGTTTTAACTGCACACATTTGTTAGCTCGGAGAATGTATACAAAACGCAAATTAGCGTTCCTGGTGGTAATCATCACTTACGAGTAAGTTGCTTATTGCTAAAGCTAAGCACGTTTTCTTCATTCATATTCAAATAGTTTGCTAAGTAATTACTTCTGGTGTGGAATATCTCTTCAATCATCTTCCTGTTTATTAGCTTTAGACTTTTGCCTTGATTGCTTTTCAATTTTCAATTTTATACTTACTTATACCAACAATTTATTTTACGTTTGACAGCTCGAGTATTAATAAATTCTTTCGATTCGATTTCTTGTAACAATCGACTTTGTTTATGAAGAAGTTTTAATCAATATTATATTTTTATTGATATTTTATTTTTGTCTAATACTTTTGAATTGCTTTTAATTGCTTACGATCTTCTGTCTGTTGCTATATTAACTTAAAGACCGATAAACGGAGATTTGTGTATATAATTTGTAAAAAATTTGCAATAGTGCAAAGCCGGGACAGGTCGCTAGTATAATTAACCCATTTATATCTATGTCAATACTATACATACATACATACATACATACGAGTATCATATAATAATGTCGCTGACCGCCTCTTTCTGTTTCCCAATAAGTTCTACCAAACAATTTATAGAAAAATTAGCATCCGTGAGACTGCAAAGCCGGGGGCGGGTCGCTAGTACAGTCGGGGTAAGAAAAGTTTCGTGACCTTAAAGTTGATATTTGCTTGTACTATTAATTTTACAACTAATTCAGTGATTATTGTGCATACAATGAAGCCTGCTCGCGACCATTTTCAGATATATTATCTATATTAAACCCTGTTGAAAGATACATTGTTTTCGATGTAGTAATTAAGCCAAATATTCTCTAAAAGTGAGTGCAACCATTGTCATGTTTTATAACAGGTTTCTTGTACCCACTGTAATAGGATCAACGTCAGCCTGTCAACATAAAGGTAGTATCGAGTATCATAGCACAATGTTATTTGGGACAAAGCACTCACGACTTACGAGTGATATAATATATATAGCTATTATGTTTTCTCAAGGTCTTCTACAAACGTTATAAATATGAAAGTACACGTCAGAGATTTGATTTCTCCATTCTATATCCCATTGGTTAAGGTGCTTGCCTCAGCGGTCCCCGGTTAGATAGGCGGCAAGGCCAACTTTGAAAAGTATATGGCAAAAGTATCTGTCCAAAAGCAGTAACAGGGTACACTGCCATACGCAGTTATTCAGGCATCCCGTCTGGGGGCAGTAAACACCCCCTGACAGAAGATTACCGTGAAATACTTGTTTTGTGTTGTGTGTGAGAGAATTATATTACTATCGCCTCTCTATCTTCATTCCACCCAGGTCACGAGAGAACTAAAAATGCCTACGGCATTGCCTGTGTTAAATGGATCGTTAGCCTGGATGCCTTTTTTATCTTCTTTAAATAGTATAAAATAAAGTCGCTTCCCGCCGTCTGTCTCTCTGTATGTACGCTTAGATCTTTTAAGCTGCGCTCGATCGACTTTATAGTTATCACTAATGGAAAAGCGTTAAAAGAGGAAGGTATATATTTATATATAATTTGCAAAAAAAGTCTGCACCCGTGTGATGCAGGGAACGGGTCGCCAGTCTTTATATTTTTAATTATAAACCAGATCATTCATTACAGGTAATGGAACAGGCATTAATCGCCGAGACCACCGATTCCTGAGAGATGGTTCTTGAATATGGTTTTAACCTTAGTAATAATGGTTTCCGATATCTATGGTTTTTACATATAAAATACATAATAAAATCAACACTGCTCAAGTTTTCTCCCCCTTACTATAGTTACCCATAGTACAGACCGTAATTAAGTAACAACGTCTTGTAAAATTTTTCCTTCGTAACATTATCAAGTAGGTAATTAATGATATTAATTATCAAAATGTATTGTGTTTGATAACATAGAATGTATTTTATTCGATCGAACTGGTTACATTGTTCAATGTCTTATAATTTAATCGTATTATTTCATCGATTCAAGGACAAGTGAGAGTCGAATTGGTGAGTTCATCGCAAACCATATCTAGATTCTATACATGCGTAGGTGATGTATGCGGCCCGTACTCTATTGTAGAATGAAATATTATCAGTCTCCTTTGGAAGTCTGAAAGAAGCGTGAAATAAATATTTCGTTTACTTTAAGTACTCGTATACTTATGTTCTTTTTTCAAATTCACCGTTGATGGTAAGTGGTTACCGTCTTCTAGAAACGCAAGCAACATTCGAGGGAAACAATTACCATGCCTATCTTGACAGAAGGCATAAATTTGGAAGTTAGAGAAAACGGGGCTGGCATTTCTTATTAGGTATATGGCGTAATGCTCGATTACTGTGGAAAATTTCTGGCGATGGACATAGACTACTATGTATCTATTGTTCTAATCACGCTGGTGAAGCCTTAAGAAAAAGATGCTTTATTTTTTATAACTATGTACTTGTTGGAAAGTAAAATTTTCTTGCAAATAAATTTAAATAAAATTATGTTATAGAAATAAACATATACAACCAGTAAGACAATACAAGGAACTTCATTTTTCATGCCAGTGCCAGTATGCCATTTTTAAATGTATAGGTTTAGACCTTCAAAACTAATGAATTTGAATATTTTGAATTTTAGTTTTTAATTTGTCTTGATGTTTATACTTAGTTTCTGTTCTCTCTTATACGAGTATGTAATTTATTTTTGTTTTTATTTTTTTTATGTCCGAAAAATTAAAAAAAATTTTTTTTAAAAAAACCTCTTGTCTGTAAGTGCATTTATATCCTTTTCAAAAGGTGAACAAACGCCCGTGTTAAGTCAAAAAAGTTGACGTCATAATACAAGGCTTGCTCATGCCCAGTGACTAAGCGAATACGTGAGTTAGATTTATAATCTCTGACCAAATAATCCGTCAAGATTTGACTTTTGGAGTACATTTATAAAAATGTTTCAGACATCTATCAACTTGGCGTAAGAGTTAGGTACTAACACCTAACTCTTGCGCTAAATATAAATCTATTCTAAACATAAGTTTAGAATAACATTTTTTTGAGGTGTTCCTCCTACGGATCGTTCCTTTGAATTAGCTGTAAGGTTCAGCTAATCCAAGGAACGATACGTTACGTATCCAAGGAACATAATTCTTTAGCGATTCCTTTACCTACTATTGAAACGTATTGAAAATGTATAGATACAATAATATACTCAGTAATATATATTACATATATAAATATTATATGTATACTATGTTTTTTCCAAACATACATAAAAATATTTATATTTCTTTCACTTTAATAATAGTATTTTTAAAATCATAATTAGTAGACAGACAAGTCATAATAAACCTGTGTATTTGTCAAATTTCTTCAATATTAAGTTCAAATCGTTCAAATTATGACACAAAAATATTTATCTAATAAAACATAAACTTAAATGTTTATGTTCGAGAATTTTCTTTTTTAAAATTAATTTATTAATTTTAACTAAGAAAATTAAAAGTATATAAGTTTGGCTTAACTTTAATTATTATTGTCTAATATTTTTGTGTTTACTCAAACGCGGAGAAAAAACAGCAGGGCGCAGTTAATTTGGGTCACATACTCGTAATAAAATATAAAAATGACAAGCATTAATAAAATTAATAACGTGAAAATTGTCAACAGAGAGTAATAAAAGTTTTAATGTCACTTATCCATTTTACTAAGATCCGCTAGTGAAGTTGGACTTAGTACATTTTGGAGGCCTCGGTTCGTTGGTGGGCTGGTTTGAGTCAATAAACTTGGTGCAGGAGAGCCGCACCTTTCTATCGGGTGCGGTTAACGCGACCTATATACTAACTATATATGTATGTATGGACATGTATGTAACTGTCTGTTTATGCCGACAACTGACATATTATGAGATATTTTAATTATTTGAAAACAAGGCAATAATTAGGTAAAGGTTCTATTTATTTAAAAAAAATATTATTTAACAGTTATAAGAGACCAGCATGCGTTTTTTTAGTGATATTATTATAATATAGTTACATAGTCTTTGGATATTATAGTATCCAGTTTATAGATATTAAAATCGGGTTTGAAGTAATCCACCCAACCTCAAATCTCCTACAGACGAACAAGTGATATTTTATGTAAATGAAGGCTGATATTCACTACCGTCGACAATTAATACAACTTACTAGAAACGCCACAAGTGCTGCAAATACATTGCACTGGGCTCTGGTATCACTTTAATGGATGGTTACCGACGGCAGACGGGCTACCCAATTTATTACTACGAAATGCAGTAAATATTAATTATAATAGATGACACATTTGGTCTAGTGACTAGTAACACTAGCTGTTAACCAAACGGTCGCGGGTTCGAATCCCGCTAGGGGCAAATGTTTATGTATTAACATTTTACCTTTGTACCTGAGTCATGGATGTTTTTTATTTATAATATGTATGTATTTACGGAAAAAAAAAGTAATATATGTTGTATATCAACTGTCTGGTATCCATAATACAAGCATTAGTTGCTTACTGTGGAACTAAATGGCGCTGTGTGGAATGTGTGAAGATATTTAATATTTTGTTAATTTAAAATTTTCAAAAATAGCCTACTATAGTGAGAGGATAAAAATGGGAGAATATGGGAACAGGTGAATGAGATCCGAAACTTAACAGCACACATGCTGTTATTTCACGGTCGTTTTCGGTAAAACGGCGGTCACTGCCGCCCTGCCACTACTTAATACTTAAAAGTAATTAATGAACATACTTAATATAAAATATGATAAGTATCTATTTCATGAAATTATTGCATTTATTACTGGCAATGTTGAGTAAAATATATGATAACAACTGAATTCGTTGGCTAACAGTTAATAAATTTTCTTATAAATATAACACGAACTGTTGGGAAAGCTTGTTTTTAATACGGAATGCATTTCCCATTATTGTTTCGTGTGAACGAACTGTTAATTTGTCATAGATAATCTATTTGCTTCATTATTGTGGCTAGACGATTTGAAGTATTAGTTTGTTTCGTAGTGCTTGGGTGCCCGCTGTTTGACTATGACCACTCCATCCCTTACATACGAATATATTTCAAACTACACATATTATAAAAAATACGCTGTCCGCCTTTGTCAGTTTCTTTGCTAACTTCCTCTCTAAATGACGCGACTGAATTTGATACGGTATTTACTAATGGAAAAGGCGATAAACGTGGAAGGTTTGTATATAAGCGAAAAAAGTAATAAAAAAGCTATAATTAATCTTTATTTCTTGGTGTGTTTCGGTGAGTCGGTACTAAGGGATGCCAGACATACTCGTAATAAGAATTATGCGAATACCACTGTGTGTAGCTTTTTTAGGTGGGGAAATGATAGGGAGTAGGATAGGCACTCTTAATCTCCGTACGTAGTAATATATTAATATATATTAAAAAAAACAATAAAAATCATATGTCCTTGTCAGATAAGAATATGAAAATTGTGTCACAATCACAAATTCAATATGATAATTAGTGAAGTGCGCAACTAAATCGTATTTTGTCACCAAATTATGATTGCGTAATTGTTACTGTACAAATTACTATTGTGTTACTTACAAAGTTTGCTTAGCTGATTTCACTTGTGAATCAGCTTAGGACTACCGAGTCTGAGACAACATAGGTGTTTTTCATCACATGTAAAGGTTAGCGACAAAATAATATGAGTAGAAGCTACAATTTGTGAATCATTAGAAACGAATTGTTTATGTAACAATTCAATTGATGGTATTGATCGTTCAATTGATGGTAGATGGCGACAGTCGCCTATAACACAAGCAGCGCCACAGGTGCTGTAAGTGTGCTGCCAACTTTAGTAGGATAAAGGAATAAGTGGGCTCTGGCATCCCTTACTTATAGTAAGGGTGTAAATGTCTAGTCTAGGAGATTGGACGTAACATAAATTTAACACTATGGCAGAGGCAACAAAATATAAAAAATATAGCCTATGTTACTCGCTGATTAATGTAGATTTCTATAGGTGAAAGAGTTTTTAAAATCGGTCTAGTAGTTTTTGAGTTTATCCATTACAAACATACAAATCTTCTCTCTATATAATATAGTATTAGTATAGAAGTGTGGACTAGTATATATATTACTTAAATTATATAATTAAATTACATTTAAATGTTAAATTATTGTTTTTTTATTTAATTTATGCTCATTATAACAGGATAAATTTTTCAGGATTTTTATGTGTTCATAAAATTATTATTATTTATTTTTTAATAATTAAAACAAAAAATTATAATTATGCAAAACGATAGAGATTACTCATTATTATTTTTAAAGACGATAAGGCACGTCAAGTTTATCGTGAAACCTTGTTGTAATAATTACATTTAAATTCGTCACCGTCTGGCGGCAGAAACCATCCACTTAACAGAAGACTACTTTGAAATAACATCACTTGTGCTGTTGGGCTCTGGTAATAGAGTTGATAAATGATGCCAGAGCCATTAATTAGATTAGATTAGATTAGTCGGCAGTGCTATTTGCAAATCTTAAAACGGTGTTTATGTTAATATACGGCTGTAACCATCAACCATCGCTGTACATCAAGCGATGTACCTAATTTATAACTGCAGAATGCAGTGTGACCTGTCACTACAAAATTTTTAATCTACACATTAAATCGAAAGTCAGAGTAGGTTAATGCTATACCGGGATTTAAATATAATACGTCTTAAAAGCCTTATCTTTTTTTATATAAAAATCAATCACTATGCGTTAGTCTCGCAAAAACTCAAGAACGGCTGTACCGATTTTAATTCGGTTTTCACTCATAAAAAGAGGGATAAACGGGGATGGTTTGTATACGCATATAAAACGGCTGGCGAAGCCGTGAGCGGGTCACTAGTAATATTATAAATGCGAACAATTTGTATGTTGTTCCTCAATAACGCAAAAATGGCTATACGAATTTGGATGAAATTTTGAACATAGATAGTTTCTTATCGTACGAAGCCGTGGACAGATCTAGTATAATTATATTTACTAGTGTACGATTGTATACATAAATTATGACATCATTTATTTGATAAATTGAATGTTGTATTTAATTAATAATGTCATAACAAAACAAAGATTGTTCTGTTCGTATGAGTAGCAGCTGAGTCAGTGAGTATAACAACTAACAAGTTCTATTGGTAACATGCGAACTGATTACTGAGAAACGTTTCACAGAGAATCAACGCTTTATGTGAGTCTCTTGATAATGTAAAATGAACGGTCATGCGTCCTAAATACGTATGTAATCCCATAACAATACATGCTGAAAAAATTTAGCCAGAAAACCACTCGTTAAGTCTTTACTTAAGTATAAAAGTCAATAAGATGGAAATGTATGTCTGTGATATTGTAATAAAAGCCTTTTCCTAGAATTTGTGATTAGACAAATGCGCGGTGTTATTTCAATATGCGATTTTTTTTGTCTGTATGACGGGATTTTTTATTGATAGAGGTGGCGAGAACTAAAATGTTTATGGTTAGTTAATTCTGTTTTAATAAACGGTAATAACAAGAGAAAAATACATTCATTTTAGTGGCTGGTTATGAAAATAGGTTACGAAGACGACAATTTAATTCTGTTTTTGTAGCCGGTTATCAAATTTCATGTTCGACTAATTTAATATGTATAATAGAAAACATTACATTGCGAACTTTTGGCTTTTTCGTTATACTTCATTAAAAATTAAGATTGTACGCCACCTTGATAAAAAAAACCATAAAAAAAAAATTGATAAAAAAAGGGGGTAGTCACTACCGCCAAACGCGCCGTGCTATTAATATATATTTTTTTTAATAAGCACTATTGAAAAATACTGTACAATATTGACTTCAACTTATATTTTCTTACCTATACCTTATAGGTATACCTTATATTTTCTTTGGATGACCGCCAATTGTCTGCACAGTCAGAGAAGGTCAATAAAATAGTGGAGGGGTAGATGTTTTACGGTAGAACTTCATACAAGTCACTATAAAAGGTAATTTGAACTTTAAACAGTTCTAATAAGGATTTTTTTGTGGTGGCAGGGCACACTACTAATGCAGGCTTAAAAAATTAACTGTAACCAAAATAAAAAAATAATAATAATTCTTATTATCATTTACTTAATAAATATTTAATATATGAGTACACTAGCTGGCGCCCGCGACTTCGTCCGCGTTGAAAATAAAATAAAATATATAAGCAATTTAACGCTTGACCTCTTGTTGCTAATAACACTTTGTGTTAGTTTTTTTTATTGTAATTTAGACGATACTTTGGGATCAGTACTTTTTCTGGGTGAATTGAAAAGTACCCTATGTCCCTTCTTGTATCCCTGACTAACGTGTATGCAAAATTTCATGATGATCGGTTGAGTAGTTAAGGCGTGAAAACGTAACAAACGACAGAGTTACTTTAACATTTATGATATTAATAATCCGTAGTAATATTATAAATGCGAAACTATGTTTTGATGTACAGATGTATGGCTGTTTGTAACTCTTTCACGAAAAACTACTAAAACGATCACCATGAAATTTTGCATACACGTTGTCAGGGACACCAGAAAGGACATAGGGTACCTTTTATCCAGAAAAAAAGGACTATTCCCGAGGGATTAATAAAAATAAAAAACTAACGCCCGGCCAATACGATGTCAAGCGTTATATTGCTTTTTTTAATATTCAACGCGAACGAAGTCGCGAGCACCAGCTAGTATCATATGCTATATAGTAAATAAATATAATAATATACAGTAATATAGTATATATATAGTATAATATAGTGTGGATATGGAAATATGGATGCAATGGATGGAATATTTTTAGTCATTTAGTCGCAACGAGCAATGATATGAACGCATCGGGTCCGATCGTTAAGACACAATATACTTAGGCAATGTTAAAGTAAGCACATATCGATGACATCATTGCACTAAAATATTTACTCAATTAACAGTTACGCATGTAAACATTTAGTCACAGACAGAGGGTTACGACTCAACAACCTATTCTTAGATATATTATTATAATAGAACAATAATTAATGACTGCGTATTGTATAATAATATATACTAATATTATGAACAAAAGAGATTTGCTTTTTTTATGTTTGTTTGTAACAGATAAGAACTCAAAAATAAATAAAATGATTTTGAAAATTCTCTCGCCTGTGAAAAGTTACATTATCTACTCGTATCAGTGAGTAAAAAACGTATTTTATAATTGATTTTGGAGATGAGGCCTAGGACGAGCTCACCCAGAAGATATATTCTTTGAAATGATTTGGGTTATATGAGCTCGGAAACACCAAAATTAGATACAATAATATTACAATAATACAAAATCGAAAATGTGCCTATAAAAGACATATAATTGCATCCGTGCAAAGCCGAGGCGAATCGCTAGTTAATTATTCACGCCGGTGAGTTTTTCAAGGAGCTTTAGATCCAAAGCCATTGTCCAAAATAAAATTGTCAATATTTCACGTTACCTAGTTATATTCGTTTTAAGTGAATTTGAAATTTTTTTAAGTGAATAAGAGAATTGTGAGTCTCATTAAATTATTGTAATAAAAAAAAAATTAAGCAATATAACGCTTGAACTCTTGTTGCTATAACACTTTGGTCAGATGTTAGTTTTTTATTTTATTTTAGATGCTCCCTTGGGAATAGTAACTTTTTCTGGATGAAAGGTACCCTATGTCCTTTCTTGTATACCTGACAACTTGTATGCAAAATTTTATGATGATCGGTTGAGTAGTTAAGGAGTGAAAAGGTAACTGTCTGAAAGACAGACAGACAGAGAGTTACTTTCACATTGATAATATTAGTAGGTATAGATAGTATAGATGTATGTATCAATATCGATCCATTCATTTGAGAGCTACGTTTCTATAGACAGACACACAGACAAACATTCACAGACACACACCTCAAACTTATGACATCCCTTTTTTGCGTCGGGCGTCGGTAGCTAAAAAGCTGCCATAACGGATAAACATTTATGTAAGCAAGTGTACTTATCTACTAAACACACTGTAGTAGTAACCAAATTAAGGAGATTATCGTATTTCCGATAGTTGTTTGAAAATGGAACAATGTATTGTTAGTATAGTCATTATTAGTAGCTTGGCACTTCGCGCTGATGACGTCATTTCGCTTTGAGCCAATCGCTGAGTCCATAGGACAAACGCAGGGTAGTGAGCGGGGTGGTGGGGAAGATGTTCGCATTCCAACGAGGTGTTATGTTGACTTGACCAAGTAATAATGTGCACATCATTAACCGAAGTACTTATTACATGAGTACTAATGAGTACGACACGTTCGGTTTAGTGGTTAGTAACCCTAGCTGTTAAGCTAGGGGCAAATGTTTATGTGTTAACATTTTACCTTTGTACCTGAGTCATGGATGTTTGTATTTATAATTATGTATGTATTAAAAAAAAGTAATCTATGTAGTATATCAAACTGTCTGGTATCCATAATACAAGCATTAGTTGCTTAGTGTGGTACTAGATGGTATTTATTACTAATGCAAATTCAGGTCTGTTAATTTCCAATTTCAAATTTTAACAAATTTGAAATTCGAAGTTACGATGTTAATTTTTAATAATTAATGTTTTTTTTTTCTAAAGATATAACCTTCCAGTCAACTTGATGGTACATGGCTACCGTTGTCTATGATTTAAAACCCTTTTGACATCCAAGGACAAGGCCTCGCTGTGACCTCGGACCTATTTCGGAGGGATAGTGCGTAAACTTCATTTCCCCTCCTAAAAAAGGGTAGGTGACCCCTCTGGCATTTACCATCCTAGTAAGAGTTACCAATCATGATATGTTATAGGTAGGAATGAGATTTAAGTTAAGCACATAAGCATAAATGCTGTTATTTCGCGATGGTTCTCTGTATGGTAGTGATTGTTGTCGTCAGATGATCTTCTCAGTTTATGACTTCACGTATACTAAAACTTAATTTTACATGACAAGGCGCTTTGAGATTTTAAATTTATTTTTATTTTCTAGTAATGAAATGTTATTTTAGTAACCGTTATATTACTAAAAAACCCAATTCATATGTAAATGTTTGAACACATTAAGATAAACATTAAGGTTGACCATATATCGTCAATTAGTCTTATAACAATTCATTTATTTATAGTTATTCGTTAGTCTGTCTGACGTAAAGGTCGTCAGACAGGCTAACGATCCACTTGATGGCAGGTTGCTATCGTCCCCTATAACACAAGCAACGTTACTGCTACAAGCTAGATCATAGTAAGATTAAGTTATTATTTTTAAGACAATGAGCACTGCCACAGTGCATGCACAGTGTTGTATATGATAAACATATAATGTATATATTCAGGCCTTTTTTTGTCACTTCTTTTTTGGGGGCACGCTAATTCTCGAAAGTTGTAAGCCCATAATTTTTTGTAAATCAAAATCTAAATTTTTTTGTAAAGGTTACCAAAATTGGTTTTTATTTTTAATTTTTTTTTTCAAATTCTTTAATTTTTTTATAGTTTTTATGGCAATTTTTCGATAGTTTCGAAATTTCCTTTGGGGGCACTGCGTGCCCCCACGTGCCCCCACAAAAAAGCCCTGATAATATGTTATGCAAAGGTATGAGACTTATTGTATAGTTTGTTTAATTTTTTCTTATTATAATTTTTTATTATTCCCATTGTAAAAATGTAAAATATGGGTCCAGTTGCGTGCAAATAAATGAATTTGAATTTGAAATTTTGCAATTAATTGGCTGTTAGGTTAGATTTTGAGTGGGATAGGGAAATGAGGTCTGGCATCCCTTAATCTCTCACAGTCATAAACACAGCAGCATACAGTCATATTATTTTATAAACTAGAATATTCACACATTGAAATCGAAAAACTTAAAGTTCCAATAGGAACCCACCAGGATTTGATCCTATGTTCACCGTGTTGATTGTAAAGCGCTCATTCCAATGAACAAAGATTGCATTACACATGCTGATGCTTAATATTGTAATAATTATTTTCTTCACAAAATTTTATCATCCAAATCGTTTCAGTTCAACAAAAAAGTCGAATTCAATGTCCTTTAAAAATAACTCTTCAACAATTGCAAAGTCAACGAACTCACTTTGAGAATAAAAAAAAAGTTTCGCGAAATTCACAACTCACCTTGCCTCACCAAAACACGATTCAAATCAGGACGATGTAGCCAAACATTCCGCAGGGTGCATCAAAAAAACACACAAAAACTTTCTTCCCCGCGATACATGTGCCTATAATAATATATCGATTCTCTTATCACACCTTATCTCTATCACTATAGATTTTCGTATTATCACATCTGACTCACACAAACATAGTCTCTATTTAAAAAAAAAATGTTAAAAAATAGAAAAAGTTTACTTTCTCATTGCTTTAACTTATTTTTAAGTTTAAAATTAACTCGCGTTCGGAGTTCATTGAATTTAAAAAACGTTACGTTAACGGCTAAACAAATTGAACTGTATATTCGATGTGCAACTACATCAAGTCGGCTCGAGCGTTGGCGCTAAACTGACATTTTCAACACGCGGGTCAAGTGAGAGTCCGTTTTGTCAGCATTCGCGGTTTTCCAACTAAAATACTGTGTAAACTTTTCAATACTAACAATTCGAACACAGTGCTCAAATGTGTAATAAAATGTCTATATAGTGTATCATTCAACTGAACATCTCTCACAAAACTAATGTAACTTATAAGTAGTATCGATTGAAATACACTCTTGTGTGTATTGGCATATGACTCAAATTGAATTAAAACTATGATGCCAATACAATAATTGTAAATGTTTTTATTTTTATTTTTTATTCGTATGCATCTCCTAATAAGTGTGCTTAGTTAGGATTCATCTAATTAAAAAAAAAATCTTAAAATTTAAGTTAGGTAATTTAAAAAAGGAAAACAGTGGTAAAGTTATGAACTAACAAACAAAATATTATAACCTAGGTAGGTACTTAACGTAAATAAAAATCTAAACGAATTAACAAAAGATATAATTATGTAAAAAAGACACAATTGCGAATTTAACTTTTTTTTAGGTAAAATTTTTCATATTTTCAATAAAATTAATATAAATAAAAATCAATAGTTTATTGTGCAGCGCATACGCATGGCGCAATGGCATGATTACGAGTACAAGTTAGACTTTAGTTTAGACGAATCTTGGACTGTAGTTCTGTCGCATGGACAGACCGTCCCGTGGCTGGATCAAGGTCAGAACAATAGTTTTTACAATTTTTGTCTATTTGTCTGTGCGTTTGTGCACGCTAATCTCAGAAACGGCTTAACCGATTTGAATGCAGTTTTCACTTATGACCAATTGTAGGATTAGGAAATATTGTGGATGTTGAAAAATAATTTAGATTTTTATGGTATTCATGTTGTGTGTGTGTAAATGTGTGTGTGCAAGTGTAAATGATTGTAAAGTGCAATAGTCGTGCTATTATTATAAGATGTAAAACGGGTTCGCTTGAAAGGTTTCACCTTCGCCTTTCTTCGTACACTATGAATCATTTCGGCACCAATGAAATTTCTTATTTCTAAATGCATTTTATACAGCTCTTTTACAGTAGGTCCTCAAACTAATTAGGGCCAGGAATTTTTTTTGAAAGCCTCTGCTACTATAAAACTAAAAAATAACAGTTTTAGCTTGAAAAAGAAAATGTTTTACCCTCGCCACCTATATTTGACAAGCCTATCTGATAAGTGGTTTATTTAAAGTCCTTGCCTTAACTATTTGTCTGTGAAGTTGAGTTCAAAGTTGGCTCTGGTCTGGATCTAAAAATAGTGGAAGGGCACACTGAATTTCCGCAGTAACCACCTCCTTACAGAAGACCACCATGAAATAACAGCATGGTCGTCAGCGCACTTGCAGCACGTGTATAGGCAGCAGCCTATACACAACTACCATCAAGTGGAACGTTAGCCTGTCTGTCAACCTTAACATTTTAAAAAAAACCTGACACAGTCTCCTTAATTAGAGAATAGCAAATCACTAAGTAAAAGTAGTTATTACCAAAAATCAACTAATACTCTCATCACTTAACACGAATCATTATTATATATCGTTTTATTTAAAAAAAAAAAACTAGACCAGACTTACTATATTGACCAATACTTAGTGCAAAATTACAAGCAAATTACAAAACAGTAGGTACGTCTCACAAAAGCATAATAATTACGCAAGAAAAATTATGTGAACATTATTACACTCTAAAATGTTAATTATGTACAAAGCACATGATCCAAATCTTATATCTACATCAGCGCCACGGTATAATGGCAACCATACACGATGAAGTCGTCCGATAGGCAGGATACGTTTGGCTTGATCGAGCTAACTTGGCGGTGTCATTTTGCAGGCGTGGTTACCGCCGCAAGACGAGCTGCTCAATTTATAACCGTGAAAAGCAGGGTGCTCCTGCCACTGCTTGCCATATCCAGACTTTGAAAAATTTATTCCCTGAAACACAGTGCTAAGACAAGAACCTAATCCATTTGATCTTATTTGTTATTAATATGATGTGCAGAAAACGTACTATTTGCCTATTTGAGTCCATAAATGCGTTTGATTGTCGTTCGAATCGCGGTGTCTGTGCGTATAAAACATGCCGTGTGGTATAGGCCTTAAGGCTTAAGATCTCTTAGAATTTCAGTAAAATTTTCATGTGTATCTTAATAATCTGATTATCTTATTGTAGTAATGTTTAGGTATATAAGATTATCTCGAGTCCAGCGGTTTTTCTCTAATCCTACGATCGCTGTAATATCACTGGGTACATAGAAAAGTCCCCGCTTATCTTTTTCTGTTTGTATGTATGCCTTAATGTATTGATGGAAAGAAAGACTTCTGAGGTTAATTAATGGGCTCCTACTAATAATGGGAGGCAATTCAGAAAAGTGATACAAAGTCGGGTACAGTTTGATGCTGTAGCTACATAGGTATATCATCTACATTCAACATTTAATTACACCACTCAATGGCCAAAGGATCTAAGAGTTCTACACAAATCTACACAATAATACGTTTAAAAATAATATTACTCGTAACCACGTTTATATAACTTTCAATTAGGGAAATCCTTTATAATCCTTATCAGAACCCGTTGGGTGGTTTAGAAGAAATTAGCGGAGAAACAGACAGACGTAGACAGCGACTTTGTTTTATAATATGTATAGATATTACCTAAATCAGTTAGACGTAGGTATTATGACAAATTAGATTATAATTTGTTTTACTGTTGATTACCTTTTATTTACGTAAATGATTCTACCGATACTCATACAAGATAACGCTCGCAACATTAATTTTCGATAAGTTTATTAGACCAATATTTATTTGATATACTGAAATTATCAAGAATAATTACGAATGTACCTACCTACCTATTTGTAACAGTAAATTTTTGGGTAAACCAACTTCAAATAGAATGAAACATGCAACAGGTTATTAATTTTGATGGCTGGGCACACTGCGTTTCGCAGTCCTATATATGCGAAATTTTGTATTTTTACTCGATCATATAAAAACGACTGAACGGATTTGTATGAAATTTGGCACACAAATTATTAGAGAAGCAATCCTAAGTACAAGCTTTGCTCCATTAGGATAATAGTTAAAATAAATACGCTACAGAGCTAAAACAAAAAATATATGAAGTTAGCTAGATCGCTGCTAGTCTATGTATATAGTATAATTATCTCGCGATTAAAAGGTTGTAAGCGCCGTATTTTCCACAGCCCTTGCGTGTTTTGTTCACAGTCACACTAAATAAGGTATACCTACAGAGTAGGTAGTACACTGAAAAAGTGAGTGTTCTGAGCGTGAAATCTAGTATGTAGTACATTTATATCTATCGTTGTTATTGACGAATATATTTGGTAAGTACTAGCTGGTGCTCGCTACTTCGCCTACGATGAAAAATGAAAAATATAATATCTTAATAACGCCTGACATCTTTATCGTTGTGATTATATTTTTAGACGATCCCTCGGGAACTTAATATTTTTCCAGGATAAAAAGAATCCTATATGTCAATCCAGGTAATAAACTATCTGTGTTCCATCCAAATCCACTAAGTATTAGTTTTTACATGAAAGAGTAATATACTTATATCCATATATCTATCTATCAATACTTTCGCATTAGTAATATTAGTAGGATAATTATATAAAATAGATAGCTCTATTTCCACATTAATTCAAGCAATTACCTATACATTAATCTATTACAATGTGATAAGAACAAATGAGGCTAGCAACACTCAATTGTAAATCATGGCGGCCGTCAGATCCTTGAGAATTTATATAATGTAAATTTGATAATTATATAATAATAAATATGTTTATTCGTTATCGTTTATATTAATATTAAAAAGTTCCTTAAATGGTGACTAATATTATAGTTACTGCTAGATACTTACTTTTTGCCGGGCACTTGCAAAGTCGATCCGCCATTTTGAACAACTTGTACCTCGTTAGTGGAATTTTCGGCCACTTTCACTGAATCCTGTTCCGTCATTATATATGACAGCTCTTTTTCTGACAGTTCCCGAAGTTAAATGCACAATCTAACCTAATTCGAAATTTGAAATAAATAATCTCTATTTTTCTTCGCCACACCGAACAGAAAAACAAAATTGAAACGTCAAGAAAAATACAGATTATAAATTCAAAATTCCAATCAAATTCGCGTGCACGATTCACAAATTTACTTTTCAAACGAAAACTGTAAAATTTAAAAAAAAAATAAACTAATCTAATTTTTTTTAAAGACACGCTTAGATTAATTGTAAATAATACAATTAAATATAATACTAGATTAATTTATTTTTTATATAAATTGAAGTTTAACTACGTGGCAGGCTTAACGATCGCGGCGGGCGTCAAGCGTGGAAATGGACATAATTTATTATCAGATATTAAGTCCATTTTATCTTTATCTTTAATAAGTAATTGTTCACAGGACAATAATTTAACGTTCTCAGTCTTTGATAAAACGTTGTACAATTACGATTAAGATAATATTCTAAGTAACGTTGTGGAATGTTCAGATAAATTTGATAATTTTTCTATAACAATTGATAAATGTAATTACTATTGTAATAATGTATTATAAACCTATGCTTCGTATATGAAGTATTTTTTTATGTCTAGAATAGATTACGACAAAGCTGGGAGCGGTTTGCTAGTATATTATAAAATTATAAATTATATTCTTCTAATTATATATTCTTATTACTATTACCTATGTAATTGATGTTTAAGCATTTTAATAACACATTCACAAATTATACTAAAATAATATACAAAGCCTTCTTTTTGAATTATTATCACTAACAAACAAAATCGGATGACGTAATAACAAATTAACATTTTCTGCCTACCCACCAATGATTTTTATAATAACAATTGACATTATTATGTAGAGGGTATAGTTTTTTAACCTATTGTAATTTTTGGTATTAATTAAAACTAAAGAAGGAAACAAAACTGCGGAATATATATTAAATATTTTTTTTAATTATTAAAGAAAGATACATCTGACGCCATCTGTTTGTTCATAAAGAAATTTATTCAATCAGCGCCATCTATGTATTAATACTTGAATTACTTCACTTGTAATTAGTATATCGAGTCACACAGATGGTTTATACAGAGTCCCACACTCTTTTGCCGTTAGAGGTCGCACATAGTAATTGCAGTGCTATTATAATAAATCAAAGATCTCGGAAATTCGATCTCACGCGTTTTTTAAATTACTTTGTACAGATATACAATTTTTTTGTGAAAATTACACAAACCTTCCTCGTTTGTCGCTCTTTCTATTGATGAAGACTGTATCAAAATCTGTTGGGGTTTAGTAGAAGTTAGCGGAGATACAGGCAGAGGCGGACAGCGACTATAGGGCTCTTTCAATTTAGACGTTTTGAGTCGGACCGCTGCCTCACGCTTGCTGCGTCCTATAGCGGGACCGTTGCAGGACGGTAGCCGTCCGACATCAACCATTGATGGTGTGGTGGCCCATTGATGTTCCAGTGGGTCGCCACAGGAGTAGAACGCAACCTGGCTGCAGGAGATGGGTCCGCGAGGACATGGTGGTGCTTGTGGGGCCCGGGGATAAGGCCTCGCTGTGATCCCGGGTCTCATATTTGCCGCCGATGGTGGAACATGGGGGGGGGGGGGGGGGGGGGTGTTTAGTACGTCACTTCGCCGAGCGAGTCGTCCCCACATACCTCTTCGCCGACTGCCCTCGTCGGCGAAGGACAATCCGTAAAGTGTGATTTCCCCTCCTCAAAAAAAAGGTATACCTATCTTTATTTAATATTTTTTGTTAATTGAAGATTTATTTAAAATATGCAGCCATTCGAGGGATTTTTACCAGTTTCTTCTTTGCAGAAACAGTTTTCCGAACCGGTGCTAAATTAATAAAATTTTGGTGTTTTTGACGATCCATTTATATAATTACCTATTTGTAAAAGTTTATATAAGTAAGTACATGAATATTTATTATAAATAAATATCAAATTGAAACAATTTTTTTTTGACACGTTCAGATAAAATTTCAAACATTCAAGTTTTTATTTAAAACTTGGTACGAAATTAACATGTTTTTTTTTTTCACACTTTTAAAGTTTAAAATCTTAATACACTAACAATCAATTACAAATTTGATTTATTTAAATAATTAAGATGGCGGTGGACTCTTAGTTGATTCCTCGGCTACTTTGGTCGTCGCCTGTTCATCTTCCCTCTGATAGAGGTAGCTGGTGGCTGGTGTTGTGCTGGAACTCTGCGAGTGAGGGTTGGCTGGCTTGTAGCTGTTCTGCTGGAAATTTTTGTTCGGTTGCCCGTAACTTGGCGCTTGATTATTCACGGATATCTGATTGTAGGCTCCCGCGTTGTCTTGAGGTATACCGCTGGTAACATAAGTACATGTAAGCATATATTATGTAGCTTAGAATCATTACGATTTGACGACACGTTTAGTCTAGTGGCTAGTAACCCTAGCTATTAACCAAACGGTCGCGGGTTCGAATACCGCTAGAGGCAAATGTTTATGTGTTAACATTTTACCTTTTACATTAAAAAAGTGTTTACTTTAACCGGGATTGAACCCGCGGCGTCTGAAACCGCAGGCAGGGTTACTACTGCTGAGCAAATCGGTGGTAAATATTTGAATTAGTTTTTCAATAAAAAATAATTGTGATTATTTTCGAGAGTCCATTGTTTTTGGACCAATAAACCAAGAGAGTATCATTCAGTATGGTTCACCTTTGATCTCTGTAGGGTCGTCTTTCTCCCACACTGTGCCACCCACTAGGACGAGCATAGGAGCCGGCGAAGTCCTGCCGGTATCCGCTGTCTTGGTAGCCAATTGTGCCTCGATATTCTAAAGGGTCCCTGTAACCCCCGGCGTATCCTACATTCTGCCATCCGCTGGAGCCACTTTCAGGTCTGTAATAGATCAAAGTTTACTTTGATATATAAAATATATATACACTAGCTGGTGCCCGCGACTTCGTCTGCGTTGAACGATGAAAGGTACTATATTACTGTATATTATTATATTTATTTACTATATAGTATATGATACTAGCTGGTGCTCGCGACTTCGTCCGCGTTGAAAATTTAAAAAAAAAGTAATATAACGCTTGACATCGTGATGGCCAGGCGTTAGTTTTTTATTTTTTTATTGATCCTTCGGGAATAGTCCTTTTTTTCTGGATGAAAGGTACCCTATGTCCTTTTTGGTGTCGCAGACAACGTGTATGCAAAATTTCATGGTGATCGGTTCAGTAGTTTTTGCGTGAAAGAGTTACAAACATCCATACATCCAAACATACTTTCGCATTTATAATATTAGTACGGATTAGTTCAGACGGATATATAGCTGCACAGGTAAAGAAAAGTGGCCGATCAGTATGTATGTACCATATGTATAGACGTGTTTCCAGATTAAAAAACTTTTATGCTGTTACACTGCCAGCTATACAAGATCTCTGGCCCATGTCAAAGGAATCCTAGCCAGTAGGACAAAATATAGCTGTGCCCGTAACTATGTGCCCGTATGTACGAACATGCGGTTTTCATACGCTTGGTATTTCGGTATAATTTTTTTTGCTTATAATTAAACCGATTGGAATGAAATGGACATATTACTGGAAACTTGCCATAATACATTGGTGAAAATCGCATTCAAATCGGTTAAGCCGATTGTGAAATAATCACTTCTTTCTTCGTTTGTCAGTTCATGTCCAATTTACTGTTTGAAATAATAGTCGAAATACCATTTCATTTGATTTTTATTTTATTAATATACGCAAGGAGCAATACTTTTCGAATTATTTATAAAAATAAATAAATAATTAATTACCTTGTATATTCAACACGACCCCAAGTAGGGGCTGGTGCTGCATCAGGTCTGCCTGAAGCAAAATAGTATCCTCTGCCGCCTGCGTCCCATCCGGCTTGACCTCTGTAAGTCTCGTCCCACGGTCTGAAACTGGTATTGAGTGTTTGATGATTAAAAAAGTGCATCAGGTTATACTAAAGATCAGTTTTATTAAAATAATAACACGACACGCCCCTTCCTTCCATGCTTAATTGGACTTTCCATTAGAGAAAAACCTGTATCAAAAACAGTTTAGATGTTTAGAAGAAGTTAGCGGAGAAACAGATAGTAGCGAACATCGACATTATATTATAACATGTACCTATATATAGAAGACATTGATATAGACAAATATAGATAAATAATAATTTAAATTAATGTTTTAAACTCTCATTAAATTTAAATTAATGAATCGTAATAAAAACTCTCACAGCCTCTTTCGCGATTTCTGAGTAAAGTGTCAAGTAAGGCTAACCGCCATTTAAAGTCACCAGTCACCGGGAATGATGGAGCTGATATACCATTGTTTGTACGGTAAAAGTCCCAAACATTAAAAAGAAAATAATAAAAAAAAAAACGCCTGTCGAAACCGGATGCAGTAAAACCGAGTACATAATTTAATAAAATATAAAATTATTTCTAAAAGTAACTAATCAATACTTTACTTAAGCTTAAGGGCCTCTAGGCCCTTAAGCTTATAAAATATTTTTAAATAGCTCTAATTACAGTTCAATAGAGTTTTATTTGCTTCCGGTCCATTATTTACAGAGGGTCAAATATCTTTAAAATTAATTATCGAAATTTATTGAACACTTGTAAAATTCTTTTATCAAAAATATACTTTGAGATAGGGTAGTGTGTCTACTGTCTACTACGTATGATAAATCAAATAAAAACCTAGGTGTGGAAATTCAGTTTGAAATTCAGTTCATTTATATTTTTTAATAACTCTCCACGCTTTAGTTTAGTTAAATATGAATATAAATAAATACTCTTGAAATTTTAACTAAAAATAAATAATATCAAAACACCTAATCTAGATACTGATGAATCAACTTTTACAATTATTAAGGAATCTAGACATCTGAACCTACTGAAGGTATAGTTTCATGGTTAAAGAATTTCTTACTCCCAGTTGGTAAGCAAATCAATCTGTTTACAATTATGTATGTATATTATTTTTTTATCGTAGGTCGGTCAGGACGGCATCTTTATGGTTCTTTGAACTTTTTAATTAATTAGTGCGTCCGGTAGGTAGGTAAGTTCAGTAACCGAGTTTCACCATAGACCCAAAGTGAACCCGTGGTCAGCCAACGGGAAACAAAATTACCGACCAAAAAACACATGGGTACCGTTCGCGAATTAATCATGTACGGAGTACGAAGCGGAGAATTCCCTTAATTTGATGTAGCGGTATTGTATTTTTTACTGTTATCGTATGATAACAGAATGATGCGAATATTAAATTAAATAACTGTGTTGGTATAGTCAACGAATAGATTTTTAAACAAGTAAGAGGCCAATAATTTAACTTATTTAGGACTTAACTTAAGTATATGTTGGAGTAATTTTGAAACTTACTTATGAGTTGCAGTTATTATTTTATCCGTTCTTGATTTTTTTTTACTAATTTTAAAATAATTTAGTAAGTAAGTAAAGTTTAGTAGAGACACGGCACACTACGATTCGAAGTCATAAATTAGGCATCATAAATTACAGAAGACAACGAGTAAGGGATGCCAGATCCCTTTCCCTATCGTTATCCTATCCTTATCCTTTATCACACTAAAGTCAGGTCGACAGGCACTTGCTGCACCTAAGGCATTGCTTGTGTTAATAAGCGACAGTTGCCACCTACCATCAAGTGGACAATCAGACTGACTGTGAAACTGTACATACAAAATCTTACAAAATAAAACTAAAATTATTTTTTTATTAAATTTTAGAATCTTCTGGTCTAAGCTAAAGTTTAAGGATTTGCAAAAAGTAGAAAGTTTAGTTTAAATAAATGTAACAGAAAATATAATTAAAAATATTTCTAGCCTTTTTGAAAAACAAATCTCTAAGTTCTTGGATTTTGAAATCTATAACCAGACTGTCATTATGACTGATTCAACGAACTCTGTCAACATTTTGGCGATTGCCATTTTGAAATACTCAAGCGCGTCAGATTTTCATACAGACGGTTCAGCCTGAATTCCTAATCGTGCTGATTCTTAATCTGACGATTATTGACGTCTACAAACTTTTGAACGCCTGTAGACTCTCACCCCACTGTTGAAAAGGGAAACATTATATAACCATTTTTTCTTCCTACCATCTAATCTTCAAAATCCAATAGGTCCCCACGACGCTCGAGTAATTCCATATTTAGCATCGTGGGCTTCCCTACCCATAATATTATTAGTAGGTTTGTATTATATCCCACTCAGTTAGGATTTGTAGTTTATAATAATATCTAATAATAAAGAACTTAGTCAACTGTACTGTAATTTTCCTATTAACGTGTCAAGATCGTGTATCAAATTGGATAATTATGTTTATTTGTATAATGTATATAATTGCTAAATTATTCCTAAGCAATTGATGAAGGCATTTTGATGTTTTCCTACAGGGCATTACAACAACACAGCCGACACTAGACAAATATTATCCATGATATGTAGATATTTTTTATTTATTTGATTGTTTAAACAATCTTTTACGCTATAATGTTTCATTTAATTCTAAGTTATATATATTTACATATTATATAATACTAGCTACACGCTCCCGGCTTCGCACAGGTGTAAAATAAAAACTATCCTATCTTTTAAGTTGGACCAAATTACACATAGTTACGAGTTCATCGCGCACAAACACGTGACACGTAATTTATATATATATATATATATATATTAGAGATAGCTTGTCCGGTTAATGTTCTTTTGTCATATAAAAATTTTATTGGGGTGGACTACCCTTATCACTTAGGGCTAAAAAAATAGTTTACGGCCTATTCTCAGACTTATTGTAGCGCTCAATTACAAAGGCCCACGAGTATTGTCCAACAGTAGACTTTGTGGGCTGATAATGGTGATAATTGATGTCACTTTATGGACATTACCACATGGACCGTTAGCCTGTCTGCCACCCTTGATAATATAATATAAAATATCTCTTACACAACAGAAAATGTGCTGTTATTCTCTTGTGGGGGTGGTTACTGCCGCCAGACGGGCTGCCTAAGTGACTGCGAATTGTAGTGTACCCTGTCACCACCTACACTTATTGTTTCAAGTAAAAAGTCTGTCAATTATTATTTAGCTGATTGGGTGATAGGTTCAACAAACCCGATTCGCAGCCAATGCCCGCCATATTTGAACAAAGGCATCAGGACAATGAAGTCGCGCAAATGGCTCAATGTGTGTATGCATAATCGTCGAGCGTTAAAATTGATCTAAAAAATTGTCATATTATCCTCAATAGATGATGTGTGATTCGGTAAATTTTCGGTGAAAGCGTGGTTTTTCATCAATAGATTAAAAAGTGTTTGACACAATTACAGTGTAACGGAATTGTTAATTTCCCGTCTACGGTTACGTGTAGCAAATATTTGCTCTAAACTTATTTCAAACTGACGATAGAGTCGCGTAAATTTTACTTTTTATAAATATAATACAAATTTATATGTTTAGTAATTCTACACAAAACAAGGGTTTTTAAATTTATACCTCTTCGTTGGTTCTTTCTTCATCATCATTCATAATCTATAAAATGGAAGAATCAGTTTATTGGAGGCTTTTTAGCGTACACGGATAAATTTTCACAGACAGCTACTATTTTTGATTCTATCTTCATTTAATCTTAGACTATATTAAAAAATGAATTTTCATAAAACCTTGTATTGATGGTTGTAATCGTTATGAATTTAATTTGAATTTTGAAAAATTGCAGGCAGACCTCATAATTAGAATTTTTAATTTTATTTTAGTTATTACGTAGCCCTTTATCTACTTATAAAAGGTCAATGTTTGTTAATTCTTACCTATCGTGTGGTCCTCTTCCAACACCTGGTCCATAACCTCCATAACCGTCATCATATCCATTGCCCCTATCGTATCTATTATCATACACTGGTCTTCTATACGAATGAGATCCGTATCCATCGTACCTTCCTGCATAGCCATCATATCTACCAGCAAATGCTTCGTCGTACCTGTCATAAGGATACCTATCAAGAAGTGGTTTTCTTTCTCTGTACGGATCATCTTGGTAAGGTCTGTCGTAATTTCTTTCTCTGTAAGGATCTCTCAAAAAACGATCATAATAATCGGGTCTGTATCGGTCCCTATCGTCATCTCTGTTTCTGTCCCTGTCACTCCCACGTCTCCCTCCATTAGGTCTGTCCTTATCGTCATAAGGTCTCTTTTTATCGCTATCTTTTTCATCTTCCGTTCCGTTCTTAGGTGTACTCCTTCTATCAGAATTGTACCTACGGTCGTCTTCATCGGCATCGTTTTTGTTCTTATCAAATCTATTACCATAGGTTGGTCTGTGAGTAACACGACGATCGTCATCAAATCTATCCCGTGGTCTATCGTAGTCATCCCTATCATCGTATCTATCGTCACATCTTCCACATCTTGGTCTCTCGTATTCGAGTCTATCGTACAAAGGTCTGGTTGCACCGTATCTTGAATCGTAATAACTTCTTCCCTGTCTGTACAGTGTTTTGTACTTCGTTTCTTTCGGGGTTATTACTGACGAAAGGATCGTTTCGCCGGCGTTTGTTGGTATAGAGATATAAATTAATCCTAAGGTGACGAGAACCTGAAAAGAAACACAATTTTAAATAAACATTTGAAATATATTTATAACCAATTAAAGATCTTAAGTTAAAAATTGGATGATTTTTGGTGAGTTTTTTGAGGATGGCTTTGGAAACTTATACCCATTTAACTGGCTGGATAATTTTTTAATTTATTTTTGCTTGAATTGGTTACGCTTCTTGTTTCATTTCGGTCAGTTCAATATTTAGTAATACTAAGCCACAAAAATAATTTAAGAATTTAAATTGACAACAGGTGCACGAAATAGATTATTAAAAATTCTACGTCACGGCAATTTAGCCCAAATATACCGTCACATCATTGTTAAAGCCACTTGTTCCAATACACTTATTAACAATAGTCTTACTTTATCGGTGGTTTCTAGGTATTTTCAAGCAATATCAAAATTATCAAAACTTAAAATTCTACTTTAAATATATGTGTCTTCAAAATTTTTAAGGAATCACAAGCACCAAGCTTTTAAAAAAAAACATAAAGATGCTTTTGTTCGGGAATTATTTAATGTTTTGGTAATTTAACAACAAACTATATGTCTATATTAATAATAGGACAAAGGCTGCGTAATAAAATGTTTGGTCAAGGCTGAGATCTCTTTAATTGTTCTGTGAACTTTGCTTATAACTTTTTTGCTCTTTTATTTCTTCCGGATTATATTTATAGCTTACACATTACGTAGAAGAGATGACCTGTCCATCAAACTATATTTTTATTAATAACTATTTAATATGTACGTAGGTACGAGTCTCGTTATAAAACACCAAAATCATTTCCATTATTTTGACTTCGCATGGGTGCATTTATTTTGATTTATACCTAATAATTATGTAAGGATTGTTCTTCTTCAATGTTGATTTTACGCTAAACCATACTAACATTTAAAGTAAGTCAGTTACTCTTGTCTGTTTGTTACGCGTCTCGCTTAAACCGCTGAAACAATTTTTATGAAACTTAATATGAAGATGGCTTTACCCTTGGTAGTTATGAAACATTATTAACAGTACCTACTCATGCTGTTATTTTACGGTGGTATTTTGGTAAGTTGGTGGTTACTGCGGCCACACAGACTAACTAATTTATGACTGCGATGCCTTAAGTGTGCTCTGCTACTACTAAACATAACTTACTAAATTTAACTTAATAACTTTTAAATTTATTCCCGTAGTAAGACATATCGCAGCCCTTTTCGTTATCCCCACTTTTTTATCCTATCTAGATCTAGATGGGTATTAATCTAAATTGCATTGCGACGGTTTTCTTGCAATTTCGACTTTTTCCCCGCCGTGACTTATTGCAATCTGAGTATTTTGTTATACAAGATATTTTACATGAACCTAAGCCAGAAAATGCTACAGCACGACATTAATTCAATATTTAGAGTATAGCCTTCTTTATAACCAGATTTCTGTTTTGCCAGTATTTTTATTCACATGTGACATCATAGGCCATTGTTATAACAAAGGTCGCGTTGTTAACATTTTTGTATTGCATTGTTTTTTTGGTATTATTACATACACATTATAGTTATGGGGCCCCCCAATGCCATTTGTGTAATGAGGTAGGCAATTTTCACATTTGATGTCGTTATATGTATTTTAAACTCTAAAATAGAAGGCTTTATGTCCAATGAATCGAATGAAATTTGTCATTAAGCTGTAGACAGCTGGTGACCATACAGCTGGTACTATATACCATGATGCGAATGATATTCCTTGTTTATGCTGCGGCTTACAACGTAACGTTACGTTACATTTTGCTTCAATGATTTTTCAATTTCATTTTATTTACTAAATCCGTTGGGTAGCTTAGTAGAAGAAGTTAGAGGAGAAACACACAATTATTTTTGTGTCCCAAAAATTAATAAAATAAAATATTTCTGTAAATAAGCTAGAGTGATATAAATTAGATGAAGTTCAAAAAATTTTCAATAATTTGAGCGTACCTACTAAAAGTTTTAGTTTAAATACATATAATTATGTAATAGTCAATTTAAACCAACAATACACAGATATAGCGTGTATCTATATTAATACATAATATAATAAAGCTGAAGAGTTTGTTTGTTTGCACGCATTATTCTTGGAACTAGCAGACGGATATTCTTAAGGAAGGTTATAGGCTGTTTGTCATCACGCTACGACAAAAACATAAAGAAAAATTGGCAGAAAAAACGGTTTGTAAGCGAAAATAAAAGCATTAGTGCGTGTAGGGCGATGAATCAGAAGAGACGAATGTTACCGAGAAGACATACCTAAGAGAAGATGAGAAGAGAGAGATGCGAGAGATGAGAGAGATGCCTTTGTCAAATTAAATTAAATGCCGGCTGAAACCGCAGGAAACATCCGATATATCAATATACTAGCGACTCGCTCCCGGTTCGCCCAGAAAAAAAAAATATTAGGAAGAATGGTTTACTCGTAGGAGCAGATAGCGGCCATAATAAAGACAGACACGAAAAGCGACTTCAAATTATACTAATGTAATATTTGCATAAGAGTGCTTTCTGTCTGGCTCCTAAAATATATAATAAGATACCCCTTTCTATTAGAAGCATTTCTAATACAAAACTAATAAAGAAAAAACTAAAGGATTAATTGGCAGGGGAAGCTAATAAGCTAAAGGGAATGCTCTGGATGAATTTTTAAATGACACATTCTAGAATAGTGTTCTGATGCATTTTTAATTTGACTATGATTTGTGTAATAGTTGTTTTGACACGTGATATAAAATATTTTGCACACTAAATGTGGGACATGCTGGGACGTTGTATTAAATAGTATTTATCGTGTTATCTGGTTTTACACCCATGTACAGGCAAATAAATGATTTGATTTGTAATAAGATGTAAAACCGCCTTATTTTAGAATCATTGAGTAACCTTACTAGACCATTGTTAGGTTATCATGTGCATCCTTTGTACTTTATAATAATCGCTTTATAATTGTTTGCACAAAGACTCAAGATTATGTGAATCTTTGATGAGTAAATTACCTTTGATGTATATGACGCAAAATAAGTTATAGCAATACACTGAACAAGGTTTACTTAAATCTGGTAGCGGGCACAGCTGTTTATAATATGTATAGTAAATATTTATGTATATGTGAAAAATAATTTTATTATATAGAAAGCGGATTTTTTAATAATGTTAGATTTTTTTATTATAAAATCAGTAATTTTTTTTTTAATTTTTTTTTAAAGAAAAGGCCACTTTCAAGCTCTCACAGACCACTTGAAGGTAGCTAAAGCTATCGTTGGAATTAAACACACAGGATAAAGAATAAGGGACAGAGTGAAAGTATAGGGAAATGATCTTAAGCATCCATTTCTCATGAAACACAAAACAGCACTCATGCTATTATTTTCTGTTTACTGCGCAGTTTATGAACGCGGAACGCAGTGTGCTCAGCAACATCATAATTCGCAATACACAATTTTCTTTTATTGTAACACACATACCATTTAAAATATCTATTTATTTTAAAAAAATATTTTTTTTAACAAATAAATAAGGCTTTAAAAAAATACAATCATTTTAAATAAATTATAAAATTAGTGTAGTTGTCATAAAAATATTCAATAAAATATTGTATTCCATATCTTTTTTGGCTGATATTTATTTTGGGTTTTGGCTACAATTTGTTAAAAATATTCCAAAAAATATGTTTAATAACAAAATTAATATTTAAGAAATGGTTATTATAGAAATCTTACCAATATTTTTAAATACTCCATATTTTTTTTAATCAGCACCACAGACTCAAAAGAAAAACTATACAACTCATTATCCGGTATCAAAAAGTTTATAGACACCAAGCTCGCGTTGAACCTGTTTTCTTTGTTAAAAAAATAATATATAAAATCAATGTATAGTAATTTAAAATTTCACTTCCACATTCTACATTCGATTGATCTCATAAGTAGATATTTAAAAATAGAATATTCAGATTATTTAATTTTATTTAATGCAAATTAGATGGCGATGCGCTGCGTGTAACACAACCGCGTCTACCCAACTGACCGCATACCCATGCGGCCTGTGCTTATAATAATTACTATAACAGTTGTTGATTTTTTATTGTTCATCCCATCCGTTCGTCCATCACGATTTTGTATGCTTTGAAGGTTGCTACTGGTCTTACTAAAGACTATCTTAGTCGCTGCAAAAAAACCCTATTTGTCAGGTAAAGTTTTTGTAACAGAAATACTAAAGACTATGTAAAAAATTCCCTACTCGTATTTGCCAGGTAAAGTTTTTGTAACAGATATGAAGAAAGCTTTTGATTACCACAGCATAAAAAGGCTTTTAATTAATAATGATGCTGAAGTTAGATTTAACAACTTAAAAAGTTTAAAATACTAGCCTATGCCGGCGACTTACTCCGCGTCTTTTTTTTCTTAGGCGTTGAAGCATTTATATAATTTTTAATATTTTAGTCAGACGTTGATAGTCAGGCTTTTTTCGGAATAAATGGAAACCTTTCTGTACTCTTGTCGTCTAAAGTAAATGTTCATGGTTTTAAAATTGAAAAATTTAAAATAAAGTAAATAAAAGAGTCTATGTTAACATGGACTCTTTTATGTAGCCTGTTAAATTTTATTTTTAACTAGTGACTCACTCCCGCCTTCGCCCGAAGAGCAAATGTTATATATATACAATACGAATCTTCCTCATTTATCCCTTTATCCATTAGTGAAAACCGAATTGAATTCGATCAAGCCATTCTTGAGTTTTTACGAGACTAACGCACGGCGATTGATTTTTAAAAAGATTTTCAACGACATTTTTAATTTTCAATGACTGTTCAATTTTTGGTTGAATTTATGTTTTTTTTTCAATCGGATGCATTTGCAATATTTAATTCTCAAGTAATGTGTTATTGTTATTTATACATGTAGTGACAACATATCAACTGGGAACCTGTTTTGTGGTAGGTAATGACCATCAATCTTAGAACCGTTCAATTGTGCTCGTGCGTTAGCACTTGTGCTATTTTTACATGAATAAGGGTTGCCATAGCCTTGTCTCTTTTCCTTTTATCAGGTTCTCTGCACAATAGTTCTTTTGTTCCACAGGTGACGATAGCTAATAGCTACCTATCTTTAAGAACGTTTTTTATATTTCTCTTACACTTTTTTAGAACTCAAAGTATTTGCATTACCAACATGACGATACGCATCTTGCATCTAACATTGACCAATTTTCGCGGTTCAAATCAACGTGTTTAATTTGATGTATAGAAAATGAATCTGGCGATAAATTAACAACTTGTTATATACACCTATTTCTTTGTCCAAATACAATTTGGATTATTAGTAGCAGTTTGATCTTTTTGTGTAAATATTACAGGGTTTTTGTATATTAATTTTGCAATTTAAAATATGTCATGAAATACAAAATTTTCATGTAAAAATACAAAAGCATGTAGGTACATGCCAGGTACATGAGTTCCCTTCAAATTTAACGATTATATCATTATTAAGATAAAAAAATGGTGTTAATTTTTTTTTATAATACCACAAAAAAAAAGTTCTAATTTTTCTTTTGTAAACAAGAAAATATTAATGTTTATATTTATCTGACACCATAATATTATAAAAACTTATTTATTGAAAGCTAAATTGTATAAGAAAATTTAATAATTTTTTGTTATACACGCCACGATTAAACAACGCTAGGTTTACTAAACTGAAATATTATATGTAACTTACAACACTCTTAAGTTTTAATTCAAGTAAAACAATTTTCAACGAATATGTAAAAGTTAAATTTTCGCAAAAATTAAAAGCGCTTAATAAATACAATACAGGTTTTATAAAATAAAACTCCCTTTTTGTATGGAGCTTTTTGATAATTTTCTGAAAAATATTCCTGGCGTCCTTACAGTCTGTAACCTGAAAAAGGTTTAATTAATATAAATTTATTATAAATTGTGCATATGACAATGATGTATAATATAAAGTATATTTGTAAAAAAAAAATCTTATAGCAATTTCGTAGAGGATGCCTGCGTACGAACTTAAAGCATGAAGGAAGAGGAAGTGCTATTGTGTTTAAATAACTGTTTCCATTGCTTTTAATTTTTTTAATATTTGCAAATAATTTATACCTAACTAGCCGACGCCCGCGACTTCGTTACTTATTATTAGAGATGTGTTTGCTCTTGACCAACAACCAACTGTGAAGCAAAGATGAGGCCTAAGATGGAGCGAGCTCAACCAGAAGGTGCCTATTCATTCGAATTTTGAAAATGTTTGGGTTAGGCATCCCTGCGTGCCAAATGTTGGCAGTCCGCAAAGGGCACTGCTGAACACCCTTTGGAGATTTTTTGGGGGGAGGGGATACTAAGCCACCTCACAGCCTATAGTGGATCCAGACTACTTCTGACCGGTCCTTTTGGAAAATTATGGGGGAGGAATTGTATGTATTATAAAAAGTCGGATGTACAATTATAGTGTCGCGTGTAACAGTGGAAACATGGTATGTGTACGAAACTACAGCTATACCAAACCGTCCAGGCGACGAACCGAGACCGACACGTCGTTATGTGTTTTGTTGACCAACCAACCATAGACAACAGAACGACCTAACCCCTCATTTTCGTAATTGAACAAGAAAAAATGTTTTTGGTTTTGGACCAGGAAGAGGCTCGCAATTCATGAAGGTAATTATTTTAATAAATGTAAGTCGGAAACTAATTGTACGCTATTGTACATCAAAATTAAGTTTTGGTTTTGTTTTTTAAATAAGTTTACACATTTTATTAATATAATTAATATCATTTTTATGTACACCTAAAGGTGTCTACACACCAAAGCCGGCCCATCGACGGCTCAACCCGACGGCCCTCTTTTGGAAGAAAAGCTTGCGCCCGCGCGTACCCGGTTGTACATGTTTTGAGGGATCTACCTATAATAACTGCACAAGCTGCTATTATTAGATCACTATCGTCTTCATCCATATCAAATACTGAAAATACGTCGTAATAATTCGAAACACGCGCAATCTCTCCGAGCACCCGTCAGCAAATTTGTCCGACTCGCAACTTTCTACACCCCGTCAGCAAATTTCGCGTTACCCGTCGGGTTCGTGTGTAAACACCTTAATAGCAGTCCGATGCACTTAATAATAACAAATGCTTTCCGACATCTTCTCAAAACTATTTTTTTTTTTAATTATTGTGAAAGCAGTCACAATAAAGAAGTAACCAGAAGGCGCTATATTTTCCATGCTACGATCATTTTTATGCCGTGCATTGTGTAAATTATACCAACAATATTTAGAGTACTTAATAGATTTGTAATATATTAAAAAAGAAACCAACGACTCCAAATGCTCTAGATTTGTTAGATAGTACCAATTATAGTGTTAGCATTTGGCATTGTTAACTTTAACAGCGGTTGTCAGATTGGCTTGTGGAAGTCAGCCTTCGATTCGTCACTCTTGCGAATTCCTACTAATCATAGATCAAAAGACAAAAGAAAACGCAAAGTGCGTACCGATTTAAAGTTAAAGTGTACCAAAATTTTAAGTGAGAGATGCAATGCCAGTCAGTGATCACGGAAGAGAGGTCCGATCATCATCTTTTTGCGCCGTTAGTTTGGTGATCATCTATAATCTCTAAAAACTATGATTGTGACTGGCCACCGAGATCGCGCGATTTGACCCCGATTGACTTTTATTATGGAGTTTTTTTTTTTAAGTCTAATTTCTGTCTCATTACTACGCGGGCGAAGCCGCAGGACATTATATTAGAGCTACTAAATGTATAAAACAGATATAAATTCAAAAATACACTCGTTAAAATAAATTACCCGTGTTATAAAAGTACAATAAAGGCTGTGTGTACGCGAAACTATGTAAGTTATTGACACAAATGATTTTAAAATTGCAAATGAATCCGCGGCCGTAATTTGTATTATTACAAACGAGACCGTCATAGTAATAAAATGCCAGTTTCTGCCGTTTCCCGCCTAGAGCGGTTGCCGTCCCTACGTATGCGTGACGGTTAGCGATCTCTGGACGTTGACACTGACGATTGATAGGCTGAATTTTATGAGTCATTTTAATAATAACTGGCGATGCAATTTTGAAAATTACATTAACAAATCAGTTAAAATCGGTCCAGCCGTTTAGGAGATCAGTCGGAAAAAAAAAACAGAGGCTTTAATATACTTACATTTAGCATAGAGCAGTTATTTTTGTGGCATTACAAACAGACGCTTCAACTTTATTTACTAGTAAGTACCTAAGTATAGATAATCATTACACTATTTAATTTATAAGTAGGTCCTCTTTTCTGATCTATATATTATATTCTATATATTCTGTTATTTAATTATCATTTTTCTTATTTATTTGTGAACCGTGTTTTTTGAAACCAGTTTCTTTTCTACAACTGTGCTATTGTAATCAGAACCAAAAAAAGTTAATTATTTTTATTGAAGTGAAAACTTCTTTAGGCGCGTTGGGCATTTTTGAGATGGGAAAAACCATTGATATCGCGACACTGTTACCGTAACCGACACCTCTGTATATAAGTATGTACTTTCCTGACGATTCAAAAAATATACACGTAATTGTTCAAGTTTTCACTTCTGTCGGCACTCCCGGAATGCCACTGTTTTTTTTTTTTAAATAAAACGTGTCAATCAAACCCATTAAATATTATTGATCGCCTGCAATCAATGAGCTTAGTTTCATCAAAACAAATTACCGTCTATCGGGTCAAACACGGTTATGTAAGGGTGGTTAACAATGGGGCTGAGTAGGTTACGAAGAATCAGGGCATCCAGGGCATCAATAGTTTATTATAAAAAATAATAATTAAGACCAAGTTCAAAGTAATTTTCACCTAGTCAAAAGTATTGGTTCGTTTGAATTAATGAATTTAGCCAGGATAAAAAAAATTAATTTAATTTTGCAAAGGTTTTTACTCAAGACTATGTTCTATATAAATATGATATGATAAGTTAGTAAAATTATTTTTATAAAAAATCGAAAACCGATTTCAAGACTATACCTACATGTACAAACTTAAACTAAAAATTCGACAACAATAAATTATTTACTGCAAAGTAATTTATGGAAAATCAGCGAAATTATTGCTTCTTATAACTATGTAATTTACAAATTATAATCAGTTAACTTTGGAGTAGGTGCCAGCCAAGAATAGTTTAATTCTGCGGCTTCTCCGACACCAAATCGAACTAATTATAACTACCATATTAACTGCCCTTACAGAAGACCACCGTGAAATAACAGCACATGTGCTGTTGTGTTTCAGCAAGTGAGTAAGTGACACCTAAGCCCATTTCCCTATCCCTTTCCAATCCCTTATTCTTAATGTTACTAAGGTACGCACTTGCGTACGTTGGCGTTGAGTGTCTGCTTGTCTGACGACCTTTATATATAAAAAAACTTAAATTAGTTTCTAATCAACGCAAAATTTAATAGCAATAAGTCTGTGTGTATTTGAAAATATATTTGCGAATACGATGACTGTCTATTTTGTATTTAGATTCTCATTAATCATTTTTCTTTCAACGTCTGCTGGCACTTGCTAAAAAAACCTTCTTAATTTTTCGTGTAATATAATTAAATATTTCTAGATAATAAACGACGTTCCCAACTTTGAATCGTAAAATGCTTTGACATGAGATAATTAATCTACTTACCTATTTATTTATTTAGGACTAGCTAAACCCGGCCACGCTTCGCTGCGGCGTTCGTGTAGCACTGACGCTAAAATGATAGAGTAGCCCAAGTTATTCCTTATAACATCAGCTATCTGTCAGTGAAAGTCCCGTTAAAATCGGTCCAACCTTGTCGAAATTTGGACAATTAGTTGAAAGGAAAAAAATCCATTCCGATATTAGGCAGTCCAAACCGCATTCGAAGACTTAATTGATTCTCGCTCCCACGATTTCTTCACCAAGAGAATTAATGGACCTAAGACATAGCATAGATAGCAATGGTACTTACATGCTTTGATTTTCATAAAAAAAAAAAATCTATTTTAAACGCCAATTCAATATGTAAGGAACTAATAATTATAATACTTGTTATCTGTCATAAATTTTTGTAAAATTATATAACTATCGGCTAACGGACATGACATTGCCATGGACAAGCGTGGGGGTTATTGACCCTCGCTGACACACCCCTCCATCAAACTGTCATGTTATAGTGCCCTCTACTAGCCTGCGTTAATAATTAAGGCGCTATATACAATTGCATGTATTTGAGGAGAATTATCACAAAGCGTATAGGACGCGTCGTTTTTCGTTGAAGCTTTTATCTCTGGCTGTGTATTAGAATACCTTTCGCTTAGACCGCGCCTTCTTAGATGTTGAAAAGTTGAATCATTGTTGCTTTTAAAAATGAAAAATTAAATGTATTTTTTTAAATTTTTTTTTAAGTTAAGGTTGGAAGACATGCTGACGGTCCACTTGATGGTAGGTAGCTACAGTCGCCTATAACGCAAACAACGCGACGGGCGAAAACTGCAGCAAGTGCTCTGCCGACTACAGTAAGATTAAGGATAAGGGATTGCGAAGGAATAAGAAAAATGGTCTCTGGCATCCCTTACTCACCGAAACACAACAGCACACGTGCTGTTATTTCACAGTGGTCTTCTGTAAGGAGGTGGTTAATGAAGCCACACGGGCTGCCCAAATGACTGCGAAACATAGTGTGCCTTGCCACTTCTTTCCGTATCCAGACCAGAGCCAACTTCATTTACAAAGTATATGCTACTGGGAACCGAACCCGGGCTCCCTGGAACCGTTAGAACGGAGCGTTAAGGCAAGCCACTCATCCAATAAGCTCGTCATATATTTTTGTAAGATAGTACTTTTTCTGGATGAAGAGTATCCCATATTTCCCTATGTTTCCTTTTATGTATGTCAGGGATATGCTTACGCAAAATATCATTATGATCGGATGAAAGTGAAAACGTAACAAACAAACAATCTGCACTATCTACAGCAACATCAGCTATGGCTATTGTTTCGTGAGACAGGACATCCCACACTAATGGACGACCTAAGCACATCCCATCAGGTCTCTTGACATCATCACGTACAACACTATTTGGTTAAAGCATCAAAGGTAACGCAGGAAAGTCCTTGATGTCACAAGCGGTCGACATCCCTGCCACAGGGACAGCCAGGTGTGGATACATACCTCTGCACCAAATCGGAGTTCGATCGCGAGACCGAGGGTATTAAAAATAGTTAAAAAAAAAGTATGACATTGTAAGTCCTGCTTTATATTTTTATGTTGAGTACTAGCGTCTAAACTAGGTCTAATTATACATTTCTTGTAATATGTATGTATAATTACTAATGTTACTAATGTGTAGAAAATTTCAATACACTTAGTACAGTATGCAATTTGGTCCAACCTTGTTTGAAGCATATAATATCAAAATGAAAATTATGTTCATTTCTAATAACATTCGTACCTATCGGTATATGTCACAAATTGATAGACTTTTTCAATTATTGTTGAATATCAATTGATTTATAGCGTCAATCAATTTATTTGTAACAAAAAGATATATAGCTATGTAATTACTTAACATTTCTCATTTACTTAACAACAACCTGAACATATGAGCTTCTGTAGGGATGATAAATGATCACCGATATTAAGAATCCAAGTATCGACATTCATAACTACTTTAATATCGATTCTAGAAATAAAAATTGTGGATACTTTTATATCTAAACATGATATAAAAGTGACATACCTCGCTCGAGGGCAATTGGGAGAATTACCAGTTATGGCAAATAAAAGTAGAGACTGAAAATCCGCGGCAAATTATAAAATATTTATGTGATAACACTGAAGCAAAAAAAACTTATTAATTTTGAAAGTAGGATAATGTTTTCATTTATTTATCTATGTTTATAACTAAACTAAACTAATCTTCAGGAGTATTTTAGGCATCAGAAACATTGTAATGCACAATGACTGTTAGTACAGTCAAATTAAACCGAATATCGGCAATCAGGGGAAATAAATCGCTTGGTTTTGAAAATTGGTACAATTATACCTTACGGTATCCAAATGAACATACTAAAAGTCCTCAAGGGTGGAGGCTGTGCTGAGGGTGTAGGTGAGGGTTTAAGGTAGGTTTTTTCAGATTTTTGCTCATATAGCGAATATCTGTAAGAATAGCATTATGATTACTTCTGACAAAAGTTTCTACAGAAAATTTTCTACAAATTTGGACATACTCATTTTTACTCTACGATCAATACTTTAGGAACTACAGGCAGTGTAAGTTTTCACAGAGACAAAAATAGACGATTTCAGCAAACGGTGTCGTTTTTAGTTTAGAATAAACAAGCTTAGTCATCATAATAGATCTTTCACACTAGAAAATTGCTGTGGTAGAAGACAATACTATTAATGATTCATAGTCATAATTCATTCCGTATCTACCTGCATATTTTAATATACTTCGCTCTCTAAAAGACTGTGTAATAAAATAAATATTTACATAGTATAAAATAAAGTCGCTTTCCGCTGTCGGTTCGTCTGTATACATGTACGCAACGGATTTTAATGCAGTTTTCACTAATGGAAAGAGCGTGGTTATACGAGGAAGGTTTGTACAAATAAAAAATATCACACAACAATCAAACATACACACTACAACTAAAACATACAACGTTTTAATTGTATTTATTTAACTCGATTATTCATACGGGCATTCACTAGATGGCGCTTTGACCTTTACAAAAAAAATTATATATTGCCTACAAACACATATTTTCATCAGGTATTGAATACATTATTTTTGTTTTTAAATGATCACTTGGAACATGTGCTTTTTTGTACCCATCACAACGTGTATGAAAATTTTCATGGTTTTGAACAAACGAACATTTTAAAAGTGAAAACTTCTTTAGGCGCGTTGGCATTTTTGAGATGAGATATTGAACTTGCGATCAGTAACCGACAGCTCTGTATATTTTCAGATATTGCGCAACTACACAATACCACTGAAACTAGAATATGGTTACGTAATAATACATCCTTGCGAAAACTAATTGAATTGCAATAATACATCAATGCGAACAGAGATGGCGCTGACAGTTTAAAAAAGAACAATTTTTGAGATGGGGAAAAACCATTGAACTCGCCGTAAACTGTAACCGTGTAACCGACACCTTTGTATAATAAATATGTATTTTCCTGACGATTCAAAAAATACATACGTAATTGTTCAAGTTTTCACTTCTGTCGGCACTCCCGGAGTGCCACTGTTTTTTTTTAATAAGTATACAGACATACAGACAGACACTATAAACCTAATTGAAAAGTAAATATTTTGATTTATGTTTCATTATTTCTAAAACTTTATGAAACCAAATTTATTATCGTTTCAAAAAATCGCACTGTTTTTCGTTGTTTCAATTATTATAACCCGGCACATTATTGGTCACTTCAATCGGTGGTAAAACTGAATTGCTTTTAACCCTGGCTGAAAAAGCAATATTATTCAGTCTGTGCGTTGCGCGCTCAACCGGTAGTCGCGCCGCCATTTTGAAACTCATTTTCCCGCCCTTTCGTTTTAATTGCGACTGCAAACGTTTCACATCAATCATATTATTATACATTTTAATGGATGAAAAACAGTTTCCAATAGTCTAACATACGGAAAATTGTGTAATATATTATTATATTTAATTACTTATTAACAAAAAGTAAAATAATTATAACAAGTAAGGTATACCTATAACTATCATAATACTTACTTGCTTGTTATTGTGGGTTATTATTGTGCTTAATTACACATTTGACATAATTCTAATAGAGTTATTAAAATTTAGAGATTATTTTTTTAATTAAAAAAAAAAAAATCTAACGAAATCAGACCCGCATAGTTTTCTCTTAGATATCGTTATCAAGAACAAAACAGGCACTGACAGCACATAGATCACTTTTATAGTTAGCTTTCACCGTAAATAAAAATGCGTAAAAAATATAAGCGATGGCGTTAAAGAATTTACAATTGTTTCGGTCGCCACTCAAACCGGGTATGGTTTATCGCCAGAGTACGCCTATGAAGGCGCCTCCACTATCAAGGAATATCTCCAGATCGGCGGAAACACTCGTCGGGTCTACTAGAAGTGGTAAATAAAAATTATTAATAAGAAATTTCTTAGTACACGTAGTAGCAGCACGCAGCGTTTTCCAAACGTAAATTGGGCAGCCCGTCTGGCGGCAGTAACAGTTACAGAAGACTACTGTAGAATACAAACATGTGATGTTGTAATTCGGTGAGTGAGTAAGGCATACAACAACACGATAGAAAAATGGGTTAATTTTTTTATCCCCTGGCTAATCCCTTATCCAAAAAGTACTACGAAAGTTATCCAAATGAGGCGCGTTTCCCAGATTATCGCGTGTATATGTACATAGAAAAAGTACTAAACCACCCTTTGCAAGTTATTTAAAAAAAATCCCATTTCATCATAGTTTCAAAATGGTACGGATACAAGCTTATCTTCCATATCAAATTTTTATTAATATTTTCAACCATTTCAAACTATACAAATAATTGAACTAGACGACGTCTTTAAGAATCATGTTTACAAATTTCACAATTTTGCAGTGATTTTTTTTTACATAATCCTAAGTAAGCTAGCGTTAGCTAGCTCTAGCTATAGCTAAGCTAGCTAGCTAACGCTAGGGTATAAGGTATAAAAAAAGGGTATATAGTATATATATAACAAGTCGCACACTCTTGTCAGAGAGGTCGTGGTCGTACAGATGATGTACACGGAGGATGGACGTAGTAGTAGGTGTTGGTTCGCTTGGTGTGTATTACCGCCCCTGCGATGCTTCTCCTATTTGTGGCGTCACGAGCGAGCACACTGTACCATAGTAGATTGGGTTGCGCATTTTATCACGTCTGTCCAGGGGGTAGGCGATCTACCTACCCCCTGGACTAGCGACAATAGCGATAATGAGGAAGGTTTATGTATATAATTTGCAGGAAAAAATTTCATCCATGCGAAGCCGGGGTTTGAACGTTAGTTTAATAATAAATAAGAGTATGTATAATAATAAATTTTATTTGTAGCAAAGGACATATAAAAACATACATAGATAACATTCAGAAAGACAAACAGAAACATCCTCCGCCACAAAACGGCTCTAACTCAGCATAATGCTGGTTGTATAAACCTGCGCTGGTCTTCAGTTAGAACCGATTTTTAGGTCACGCACTTACTAAAAATCAATCAGCAATTACTAAAATAAAACCAGTGTTCTCCATCTTCTCTTAAGGTAATGAGTTGAAGTCACGCAAGGCCCGCAGCACGGAACAGCCTGGAGTGGATCTGGTCAAGGGGACCAGTTCTCTTGGTCTACCAGCGTTAGGGAAGAGGTGGGAGAGAGACGATGACAGTCTCAACAGCAGGTCCAGGAACGGGAGGTGCTTGCTTCTTTTCTTATTTAACTTGACACATGACACGTCATCCTCAGGTTTAAAAAAAGAACTAATTTTATAACCACTTGGGCTGTGCCTGCTTGCCGACAATAACCACCCCCTAACAGAAGACCACCTGATGTGTTTCGGTGAGTGAGTAAGGGATTCCCTATCCCTTATCCTTAAACTTATTAAGGTCGGCAGCACAATGGTAGCACCTGTACCAGCTAGTAATATTATAGGGTTTGACGCCATTCGTCTACTTAGCTTTTTACCACATTCAAAATGTGAACTCTGTTTGTCTGTCTGTTTTTTTTTTTCACGCTATAACTACTCAATCGATCATTATGAAATTTTGCATACAGTTCATCCACAAAAAATACAACTGTTCCAGAGGGTTCATCTAAAAATGAAATTTCAAAACCAGACAAAAGTATAACAGCAATAAAGATGTCAGGCGTTATATTGCTCAGATATTTTGTAAGGTGTGTAAGGTGTTATTTTTAAAGCGGACGAAGTCGCGTTAATATGTATAAGTTGACTATTTACTAAACTTACTTTATCAAGTAATACGTAACACTTTAAACCAAGTCTAAGTGTCAACCCCAAAAAATTATTCATATGAGATTAAATTGTATCTGTAAAATGATTGCATAAGTGTGTTTATGAATAATAAAATTGGCTATAATGTAGTTAGAAGCCTACAAGAATGGCGAAACCACATTGCGTGCAACTAGGTAAATGTTGAATCCGTCGTGATTCACTATTCAGTGAATTAGTTTTTCGTGAAAGCGTTACTCGACACGTTACTAAACTTTAACAACGTACCTACTTGAGGATCACGCGATTGAAAAAGTCTCATTAGAATCTTATAAGTATGCATATTAAGAAAATAAATTATAAAATGTTTATTATTTTTAAAAAAATAGCAAATAGGTAATACTTATCTATTCTATTTACAAAAATATTTTAGAAATTTTATATATATCTAGTTTATGTCCCATTAGCTGGGTTCCTAGCATGATCTCTGCTCAGCCTGCGTATCCTGGTTCTATTTATAGCATGGCTAATTAGCTGATCGAAGAAGCAGCCAGTTCTGAGATCGCCAGTGACCAAGGGCTTTGTCATAATTGTCAAAAAATATATCGGAGATTCGATTCAGAAGGAATATTTGCATATATAAAATAATATTGAATTTTATTTATCACAAGTAATTGTAGTATAAAAAAATACTTAGAAATAAATGAATCTACTACTGCCGGCTCAGAAAGCTGTTTCTAAGGCAATAAAAGCGATGAGTCCTCCAGTTCCAAATCTTCCATTAACAGGTGTTATCAAATCCGTCCGTACTAATATTATAAATGCGAAAGTATGTTTGGATGTTTGTAACTCTTTCACGCAAAAACTAATGAACCGATCACCATGAAATTTTGCAAACACGTTGTCTGGGACACCAGAAAGGACATAGGGTACCTTTCCTCCAGAAAAAAAGGTCTTTTCCCGAGGGATAAATAAAAAATTAAAAACTAGCGCCTAGCCAAAGTGTTATAGCAACACGAGGTCAAGCGTTATATTGCTTTTTTTTAAATTTTCGGCATCAGCTAGTAATTAATATATTAATCAGCATTTCTTAATGTAACTTCCTTAGACCTTAGGACTAGAAAAAACGAGTTTAATGTTTAAATTGTGTGTCATTATTTATTCTTAAAAATTATTGTTAATTTATTGAACGTAGATACATAATTTTTCGGAAATGTTAACAATATTGATATCTTTAAATTCTAGTAATTTTAAATATGTATTTAAAAATATTCAGTCGCATAGGATAAAACCAGAATTCTAGAGATATGTATAGATTCTGATTCCCTACACTGCCCTTATCTGTGGCCAGTATAATAGTTACAAAAAGTTGAGAACCTCATATTTTCATATTCTATTGTTGGACACAAATAATTACATTTTTGGCCTTTAATACTCGTAATAGGCGGTACGACACAAATGAGAGCAATTATATCATTACACAATTTGGAAATGAGTAGTTAGTAACATTTTTGTTAAGGACATTGGATATAAATTAAAAAAAATTGTCAATATTAAATTTATGGTCTTATTAGATACGATACTTACCTAATTTAAAAAAAAAATGTCAATATTAAATTTATGGTCTTATTAGATACGATACTTTCAGTATTATCGTATATCAGCACTTTTAGCAACACTTATTTGCTTGGTATGAAAAATGATTAGATGTTATTTGAGCTACCCGTTGCCTACCCAGTGATGCATAGGTAATATTGCTATCTCTAAATAGAAACCCGTCTTGTGATAAACAACTCTTAATAAGAGGACAATGTTTCAGTTTCTACTGCTTTATACGCTATCGCTGATTGCTCAGTATAGGTTTCAGGAAAAAGCTATTTCAATTATCTACTTACAATACTACCCCGGATCAATATTCTAAATTATTTCAAACAAAGAATACCTAATTACAGTTATTTGTATAAAGTTTCTTTAGCAGAACAATAATAACAATGAAGAAGTTTGAATACATTATATTGTATCGGTCAAAATAAGGGTTTTGATAAGCTCGAACCGAACGAAGCCCTTGACATTTGGCGGCCATGTTGTGTGGGAACGGTCACGTGACCACCTGTCACTGTCACTTTAAACGCGGGAACATAATTGAATATTCAACGAGGCTGTCTAAAATTCGATTAAAATCGAACCAAAGAGTAGAGAAATCCAGTTCCTTTTTTTATTAATTAATGCAATTTGAACTTAGAAAACATATTTTCCAAAGAAATCGTCGGATTCTCGGATATACCTAATCGTAATATTATTGTTATAAATAAGTTGTAGCTTCTTAAAAATACCATGTAATTTTTAGTAAGTACCTATAGTTTTTAGTTTTTAATTAGGAATTATTTAAATTCACAGCAAAGTGCAAGGGCTTATTGTCACATAGGTAGACTGGTGGAAAATTTTTAAAAAACCACGGTTAACGGCATTTAGTGAAACTTTTTGCTACTGGGTCTTTTTAGACTAATTCGACCCGTCTATGACAAAAATAATCTACATTAAATTATCTACAATATTCGTATATAAATTATTAGTCCAAACTATATAAATTTTTAATTTCTTAAACATATTTGTATTTGCAGTTAATTTATCGAAAAACAATCGAAGCTGTGATAAAATAACTAAGAGGTGAATTATTCTTCATACATTTACCTACAAAACAAGATCTAACTTACCCTCGTACGAGTATTCGTTCACGATTTAGGTATAGGTCGTAGCGCAGGTATCTACACTATGCTCAATACGTATTCTAACATTTAACAATCATTTGTATTAGTTTATAAATAAAAACATGCATAGGTATAGGCATCTAATAAAACGACTATATTTCTAAAATTGGAAAACGCTTAACGTTCTATATAGACATTAGATAATAACATTATTACTCGATTGACGTACATGCGGATAGGTACTCGTTCTTAGATTAAAATACCATTATAACCATTAGAATATATTTTCTCGACCATGTATTATTCACACGCAATGCTAGGTAATGTAATGGATAAGTAAATATTATTAAATTTGAAACTATAGTACCTACATAACCGAAGTACCAACTACGTAATAAATTATCCACACCATTAATCTAATACTTTAAGTATATTAAGGGCGACTCAGACTTTCTAACACATTACAGAAACACATCTTACAAACTCTTAAGCATATGCAAGCGATTGATTGTAAAATGGCACATACTAATTGTGTAAGCATTTGTCCTTTGACAGCTGCTTGAGGACGTAACTGTTCCACGGTTCATAGAAGTATTCATTTAAAAGAATTTTATTATATAAACTGCTTAATCATATTTATTTATATACTCTAATATTAAAAGATTTTAGTGACTTAAATATTTTTTAAAAATATTGCAAGAATTCATTTGGGTGATAGAAGCTGATACGTTTTATCGTACCCAGTGCTTGCAAAGATATTATTTCAATGGTAAAATCAAATGTATTCCCTGCAAATTAATAAAGCGAAAGTAATCGTTTAGATTCATCCATGCCAGAATTAGTATATCTCGATGTTTTTTGAAGTAAAAAACTTCTTTAGGCACGTTGGGTATTTTTGAGGTGGGAAAAAACCATTGAACTCGAGACACTATTACCGTAACCGACACCTCTGTATATAAGTATGTACATATATTGTGTAAGTACATAGATACACATGCATATTGGCATTTTTTGAGATGGGGAAAAAACCATTGATCTCGCGACACTGTTACCGTAACCGACACCTCTATATAAGTACATATGTACTTTCTTGACGATTCAAAATATATACACGTAATTGTTCAAGATTTCACTTCTGTGCCACTGTTTTTTTTTTTTTGTTAATGTTAAGATAGACAGACAGGCTGACGGTCCACTTGATGGTAGGTGGCCTCCTATAACACAAGCAACACCATAGGTGCTGCAAGTGGTAATTAATGATGATCGGTTGAGTAATAAAGGCATGAAAAGGTAAAAGACAGACAGACAGACAGAGTTACTTTCACACGTTTGATCTAGTGGCTAATAACCCTAGCTGTTAACCAAACGGTCGCAGGTTCCAATCCCGCTAGTGGCAATGTGTATGAGTTAACATTTACCTTTGTACCTGAGTCACGGATGTTTGTATTTATAATATGTATATATTTACAAAACAAAAAAAAAGAATCTATGTTAGAATATCAACTGTCTGGTAGCCATCATACAAACATTAGGTGCTTAATGTGGAACTAGATGGTGCTGTGTGGAATGTGTGAAGATAAAAAAAACATTGATAATATTAATATTGTTGCTATGTTCTGTTTAAAGTGCAACATATTCCTTATTTTTTAGAGTGTAAGTAAATATTTCCAATCGTCGTACCCGCTTACTTAGGAGCAGTATTTTTTAACATTTTCTTAGTATAACATTTTCTTAGCCACCTACCATCAAGCAGACCGACAACCTGTAAGACTATTTTATGTTTAAAAACCATATCAACTCCTATTTACCAGATACCTACGGGTGTGTACGTACTATGTAAAAACCTAACATTAAAAATATATCAATAATCTGTAGATATAATCACAAATAGCTTAAATAGAACACTGTTTCTAATGACAGCGATGGTAAGCTCTGAACTGTGACACTATAATTATGTTTATCGACTTTGCTTATGGTTTTATAGACGTCAACAACTGGCGCTCAACAAACAAATAATTGTGTTTACATATTAAAAATTGCCGTCATATACCGAAGTGCCGTTGTAAGTCGTTATTGCGATAGAATATCCCGGATATTAAAGCTTGGTTTTTAGATAATTTTTATAGACAAACTAAATTACCATTTGTCATACTGAATTATTTGACACGTGCTTTTTCGCGCGACTTCGTCCGTTCCTTTTTCTTAGGCGATGTTCAATCTTTATTGATCAAATATTTTTGTTAGACGTTGAATTTTTTCATTTTTATTTTTAGATGATCCTTCGCGAACAGTGGCTACTTTTTTCTAGATGAAAATTACACTGCACACCCTAACTACTCAACCTATCATCATGAAATTTGCACGTTGTCATAGGGTACCTTTTATCCCCCTCCCTTTCATTTCTCCAGTCCCCCATCATAGGCAATACGTAGGAATCATAAGGGCCCATGGGTATCCATCATGAATTTCCTCTTGAAAAAAAAAAATTAAAAAAATCATGACCTGACAAAAATATATGAGCTAAGAATGAATAAATGTTTTAACACCCAAGAAAAAAAGTCGCGAAAGTAGTTGCTGGCAAAAGCTAGTTTTAGTATAAAAACGTTGTTCGGAAGCAATTAGAAAGCATTACAGCATGCAAACATAGGTATGTTCTATAATATTTATGTCTGTATGAAAGTCCCCATGATAATGGACGTCTATCATATCGATTGTACTATCCTTGACATGCACAAATTATGCAGGCGATAGTTATATTTATAAAAGTGTGTAACCGACTGAACTACCGGCGAATAGCAATGTCTTGTGTGGATTTTACAATATGATCCTTTTTTGATTGCTTATAAATCATTATGCATATACTTATGTGTTGGTATATTTTTTATTTTTTTCTTTATGGTGAGGTCAATAGACAGGCTGACGGTCCACAAAACGATCTTGTTTCAGCGGAAGCAGCCGAGCTGCTAGTTTGGACCGCAGCACGAGAGGATCCAGTACCACACTTAGTTCCGATGAAGACAATATTCACGTAGTCGTCAGGTAAGAGCGCATAAAGGTTTTAAAATATGTTACTTTGAATAATTCTATAGTTTTTGTAAAACTATAGTTTCACAAGCGATGTATACGGTCGCCGATATTAACCCACTAGTTCTAACAACTAACCCTGTCCATATAGTTGTGCCGTCATAATAACAATCAGTAATATTTTTATTCGCATTCACAATTTCGCTTTAATCTTCGAAGTTGATTGGATTTAAATCACCCTTCACATTCTACTAATATTATAAATGTAAAATTTTGTGAGGGTGTATGGATATTTGTGACTCTTTCAAGCAAAAACGGCTTAGGTATGGTTGAAATTTTGTAATCAAATAGTTTATTACTTGGATTAAAATTTAATAAAGGATACTTTTTATCCTGGGTTTTAGCTGGTAGACCTTACAGCGTCCCATACGCTGTCGGATATCCATACGATTTCCTCACGTTAAAAAAAGGCAGGCACAAGCAACAGTAAGAGGTATATGTTTATAACTCGCTTCAAAAACACCTTATAAGGGACAGCCTAGAGTCGCAAAAAGCTCAATATTAACGAACTTGATAAAAATGATGAGTGGTGAATAGAAATGCAAAGGCATTTCAAACCATTTGACGATTGATACCGTGTCACGGTCAAAACCAACAAAGGCTAAGACACTATTTGGGCGAAGGACATCGCTGTCCTTGTCCCTTGTCTTCAAGGGACAACTCTGTTAACTTATCGTGGATATTATAAACGTTTATAACTAACTGCCTTTTGCCCGCGACTTCGTTCGGCGCCTTTTTTAAAGCCTGACATTATATTTTTGCCGAGCGTTGGATGTTTATTTTTAGATATCTGGTGCCCTATTGGAATATTTACGCTATGTCCATCCTGAAATTCTATTCTAACTATTGGTGAAAGATTTTTAAATTGGATGAGAAGGTTCGAAGGTTACCACATACGAACAAACATACAAACTTTACATTTTTATAATATTAGTAGGTTATATTACACTAACTATACTTAGCCCATAAAACCTTGACAGAGAGTCTCACAGCTGTTATTACTTATATTGATTTCACTTGGGTGTTAATATATTATGTAACTAAATTATATGTAAGAAGTTGTGTAGCTTTACTTTAAAGTTGTTCGTCGCGGTTTTAGCTTCCGTTTAATTTAAAAGAAATCTGGTTATTTCTCTATGCTCTCTCTCTTGGCAACGCTGATTCATTTTACTGCCCACGATTTTTATTGGGACCGTCAACAATCATGCATATAGACTTTATAGACAGTCATTCTAATAATTAATATTATAAATGCGAAAGTGAGTTTGTTTGTTACTCTTTCACGCCTTAATATCTCATCCTTTCATGAAATTTTGTATAGGTATCTACACGTTGTCAGGGATAATACTTAAAAATAAAAATCAACCACAGATAAAACTATATGAGCAATAAATGTATACTTCTATACTAATACTAATATTATAAAGCTGAAGAGTTTGTTTGTTTGGTTGAACGCGTTAATCTCAGGAACTACTGGTTAGAATTGTAAAATTATTTTTGCATTGGATAGTCCATTTATCGAGAAAGGCTTTAGGGTATATAACATTTTGAACGCGGACAAAGTCGCGGGCACCAGCTAGTATCGAATAAATGTTTCAACACCTAAGAAAAGGTTGTCGGAACCTATTTCTAAGGAAACCTATTTCTAGGTGCATTCTATTAGTATATTCTAGTAGTGGCAGGGCACAGTGCATTTCGCAGTAAGTTTGGCGGCAGTAACCACCTTTTAACCGAAGACTACCGTGAAATACCAGCTCATGTTCTGTTGTGTTTCGGTGAGTGAGTAAGGGTTTTAACTACTAGCGACCCGTCCCCGGCTTCGCACGGCTGCAATTTTTTCTGTTTCCTTGTTTATCGTTCTTTCCATTAGTGTAAACCGTATCAAAATACATAGGGATTATTTAAATTAAAAAAAGTTAGCTGAGAAACAATCTGAAGCGGACCACAACTTTATCTTATAATACTCATATACAAGGTAATGTAAATGTTTGTATATTACCTACCATATACAAACAATTTATTAATATGCAATACATATATTAAAAGAAGCATTTAATACTCTTTATGGTGAATGTTTTTTGTAACTTAATGGTAGGAAAAGTGTTGTCGTTACTAAGAAAATGTCCTTTGTGAAAAGTTTTGTCCATTTAATTATAATAATAATGTTTGCTAAGGTATAACAGGTATACATTATACAATATTATATTTGTGTAAGCTCTATACAAATTGATATTGGATTGTGGCGACGTGTTTTTTTGTTACGACCAAAATCGATGAGACATTTGAAAAGAATGTCAACAAACTTACGATAGTTTCACATTACAAGTATGTAGATTGAAAGCATTGATACGCACTTTTGTAATAATGGTACACACTTTTTACTTTAAAACATGAAAGCCCACATAACCAGGAAAACGTTTATCTAAATGAAAAACTCAATTAATCTGTAATAATGTAATAAGAATTCATTTATTTACAAAATAAGTTAAATCTATACCAATAAATAAAATTTAAGTGTGTATTATGTCGAAATAACCGCTTTACATACACATACATATATGGTATTTATTACAAAAATAATAATAACTTTTTGTATGACTGTTTGTTCCGGCTAATTCGGAGAAAAGGCTGGGCCAATTTCAATGGGACACACGCTTTAAATGTTTTTAAAGCATCTCACTAATTATTCGATGTAGAACATTGAATGCATTTCACTATTCAAATAGTGCTTCATTAATTCGCATCCGAAATGTCGTAATCCAATTATTTAAAAAATTAGACGTCAACAGCATTTTCTTATAACCAAATTTTGTTAAAGAGTCCGCCCTCGGCATGAGAACGAACGGTCTGGCAACGGAGATGTTCTCGAATTCCCTGGAAAAGGTCAGATAATATGCCACAGCACCACACCCAGCAGAAAACCCAAAGTCTTCTCTTACAACGTAGTTTTCGAACCGGCTGCCACTCAGGTAATATACATTTTTTCCTATGAAAAACGGCCTGGTGGTCAAACTTTTCAATTTATTGTGGATGTCTATGGCTATCTATATACACCTAAGTATGTACGCAAGTAATAGGTACATACCAGTCGGAAATGTACTTCCAAACCTGATGGGATTCAGGATAAAGGACAAAAGATTAGGGGAACGATTTTCAGCAGTGCTCTGCTACAACTAAAAGCGGGTTTAGTTCAGTTTGCTTAATGACATGGTTAACAAATTCCTACTAATGTATACCCACTGGTAGAGATATATATAGGTTAGGACAACATAAACTGCAGAACTTATTCAAGTTAAAATAACATATTAAAGTGAACCATTTGCTTGGTATGATTTAGGCTTAGTAATACAGCAGCGTTTTGACAGCAGTGACATCATGCGAGAATGACGTAGAAATTTTACATAAGTACAAGTCATTTCTCTACATTTTTAGACAGCCACTCCCTTATACAAAACACCCATTGAATAACAGCATTTGTGCTGTTGTGTATCGGTCTGTGAGGAAGGGATGCCAGAGACCATTGCCATAATTATCCCTTCCTAATCGCATATCCTACTATGGTCGGTAACGCTATTGCAGCACCTAATGGCGTTGCGTTTGTTATAGGCGACGGTAGCCACTAACCATCAAGTGAACTGTCAGCCTGTCTATTGACCTTAACATAAATAAAAATTTTAAAAAAACTTTCTCAGCCATTCAGCGATACAGTCTAGGTATAATATATGAATGGAATCCCTACAACCTTATTTTTGAATTTAAAAAATTGACACTTACTATTTAATAAGTGGAAAGTAACTATTAAGAAATAATCCAACACTCAAATACACACATATTCTTTGACAGGAAGATATTTTGGAATTCTCTGGCATTAAGAGGTTACTCGAAATGGCGGTGGAAGGTTTCTCTTGCACGGCGTTCTGCTACGGACAAACGGGCAGTGGAAAAACACACACACTCACAGGACCACCAGGTCTGGTAAGTGCCATAATTACCTATGTATGTTTCGTTGTTCGTCGAGTTCCAGGTTTGATTCTTATGAAGAGAAAAATTGGAAAAAATACCCGGAAAATTGCATCCGTGCAAAGCCGGGGACGCGTCGCTAGTTTATAACATTATATTCATATTTACATAGGTAGTATATTATAAAACAAAGTCGCTTCCCGTCGTCTGTCTCTTCGCATATATACGCTTAGATCTTTTAAAGCGATTTTCACCATCAATTAGATAATTTTTCATAGAAGTTTTTATGTAATTTTGGCAAAATACAATATTTTACAAATAAGTCGTCGAAAAATAGTGACGTGGCTTAGATAGGTAGGTACTTTAATCTGTTACATACATATATACCTATGTCTACATTTATAAATCCGTCATGCCTGTTTCTCTAAATCAGTCAAAAAAATTTAATTCGGTTTTCACTTATGGAAAGAGGTATAAACGAGGAAAGTTTGTGTATAAGTATAAAAATTTCATTCCGGGCGAAGCCGGGAGCGGGTCGCTACTTTATAGTATATGAGTAACTAATATAAACTAGCGAAATAAGCCGATATGAATGAAAAAGGTATTTAATGAAATCGTTTTTAATGGAAATAAATTGAGATCAGTAATCAAGATAGACGAACGATACATTTTGTTATTGTCAATAGAACAATATTTTAATGTTACTTAAAAATATTGTCGGATGATATGATACTGAAAAAAAAAATTAGGTACCTAATCAAGGGGAACTATGTCTTCTTTTTATGGGAATCTTTTTGGGCAAATATTATCTACTTACTGGCTTGAGTTATCATCATCATACAATATAATAATAACGTTGTTTGTCTGTGCGGTTGTGCACACTAATCTCAACAGTTTCACCGATTTAAATTCGGTTATCACTGATAACTCTTAACAGCGAAGCCTCCCTTAACATTTAAAGTTTCTATTCCAATCGGTTTTATGCATAACACTAAAAATATTACCTACGTAATTTTCGAACCTACGTTTTTGAACGAGTCTTCGCGCCCCTCTTTGTTTATCTAACACTGGAATTATTAAAACTTGAAATTATTTGCGAATAATCAGTAATACCATGTAATACATACATCAAGAATAGGTTACTACATATGTGTATATCATCGATAAGAAACTTAATAACATACTGTAAACAACACAAAAACTTCATAGAAATCAACAGAATTCAATTTAAAATTCAAGGCCAAAACGATTAATAAGCGATTAATTTTTGCTACAATAAACATTCGAAGGGTTTTAACGAGTTACCTTTGTTGTCCATATGTTCTATAGGTTTCTCAAACTGGGGGTCGCAATGTGTTAAATAAATAAGACACTTATACGAAATAACCATTTATTTTAATATTTTTAATTCACAAGCAAGTGTTTTAAAGCATTTAAAATTGTGAAAGTTTAAAAATAAAAGGGAATTTTAGATCATGATACTGAAAACAAAAAAAAATTACCCAATATAAAATTTTGATAAACATAAAATTAATATAATATATTAACAATATTGCACTTAGTGAGGGGGTCGCGATATTAAAAAGATTGAGATACAATAGTCTATTCTATAATCTATATTAAATTTATTTACAGGTAAGGCTCTGATTATCTCTGGTAGTTTATTACAAAACCGCATACATTGACCCATAAAATAATCACTTATCGATATATCATACAAACACACAGCGAAATGCATTTAGTAGCATGTCAGTTCAAAATTTGGATGGCGCAAACAGAACCGCCGATAACAACTAGTAAACTTTATATTCGTTTAAATCAGTTGTAAAGATCGAAACCAACATACATTACTGTAAAATTAACGTCTAAATAGATTCAGCAAATGACCCAAGAAATATAATGTGCCTACATGGACATACAAGCCTGACAAATAATCATTAGACCGATGGGTATTATAAAAGTATGGGGTTCGGTGTGAAATAAATCACTATTCTATGGACACACAATTAATGGTACTACGACATTTGGTCATTTTCATTTCATTATTCATTCATTGGCGACAAAGTCATAACACGTAGGGTGGTACCTATCTATAGATAGATAGTGCATCGCAGAGTTGAGGTGAAACAAAACACTAAATAACATTTAAAAAATATTTCTTAATATTACGTGATAAATCTAAATATGAAGGCTGGTGAAAATGAGATCTTCTTATCATTAATCCTTTTACAAAATTGTCACCTGTTCAAAGAATTCTGTGCAAATTATTCTATTCAATTATTATTCAAATTATTCTATAATTCAAATTATTCTATAATTCAAATTATTCTATAATTCAAATTATTCTATTCAAATTATTATATAATTCAAATTATTCTATTATTCAAATTATTCTATAATTCAAATTATTCTATAATTCAAATTATTCAAATTATTCTATAATTCAAATTATTCTATAATTCAAATTATTCTATTATTCAAATTATTCTATTATTCAAATTATTCTATTATTCAAATTATTCTATGTCAAGAAGTAAACCACTTTGAATGTCGTCGCCTTCTCTGCTGGGTCACAGTTTGTGGACGATATATTGCGTCAATTTTCACGACTCAGCCCCTTTCACCAGTCATTGACGTTTCGACCAATTTTACAGAGAATATTTAAAAAAAAAAATACATTTCAGATTGAAAAAGGAACGAGTCCATACGCGCCAGAACACGGGCTGGTTGTTCGTTCATTTGTCTATCTCTTCAAATTGATACGTGAGAGGCCTGAAAGCCATTTTATATTGAAAGCTTCATTCCTCGAGATCTACAATGAAAAGGTAAAAATCATGCAATACCATTATTAGTGAATGGCTTAAGTTAATTATCATTAATGAAATGTTTATGTTTATCCAGGTAATGGACCTTTTGAATCCGGGCAGTGCTAGGAAACCGCTACAAGTGCGATGGTCGAAAGAAACACGAGGCTTCTATGTGGAAAATCTCTTTACGGTGGATTGCGAAGAACTTGATGATTTATTTGCAGTTCTTGAAGAAGGTAAGAAATTGATCGCTTGCTTGTTTTAGATAAGTTGATTGAATATATGCCTTCCTAATACATTCCTATTTTTTTAAAATATTATTAGATACTAGCTGGTGCTCGCGACGTCGTCCGCGTTGAAAATTAAAAAAAAAAGCAATATAACGCTTGACCTCGTGTTGCTATAACACTTTGGCCAGGCGTTAGTTTTTTTATTTTTTATTTATCCCTCGGAAATAGTCCTTTTTTTCTGGATGAAAGGTACCCTATGTCCTTTCTGGTGTCCCAGACAACGTGTATGCAAAATTTCATGGTTGATCGGTTCACTAGTTTTTGCGTGAAAGAGTTACAAACATCCATACATCCATGCATACTTTCGCATTTATAATATTTGTAAGATTTTCGACATCATTCAGAAATTGTATGTATTTAGAAAGCAACATTTATTTTTTATTTATTTATCTCAAAATTAATAAATATTCATATGCGTTGTGTAATTTAAGTGTGTAATTTAACTCATCATGTGATATGTGTATAGAAATGCCACACAGCGCTGATCTTCCTTTGGTGACCTCATTTTAACTTCTTTTAGACATAAAGTCTTTCGTCTCCTTTTAAGACTGTTGTGTTCTAGGTATGCGTAACCGCGCCACCGGGTCGCACGCAATGAACGCGCACTCGTCTCGATCGCATACGGTGTTGTGCGTGCGCGTGCGCAGAGACGTGCGCACTGCCGGTGACGTCACGTGCTCAACGCATGGCAAGATCAACTTCGTCGACCTCGCCGGCAGCGAGATGACCAAGCGCACTCAGAGTACAGGCAAGACGCTAGAGGAGGCCAACAACATTAACAGGAGTCTTATGGTATTAGGTAAACAATCACAATTACTGCTACACTTGCAAAATATTTTATAGAATCTCCTGAGATAAGTAAAGTTATGCTTGATTGATGGTAATTTCCAAAAATAAACTTCAGAATTACCAACTGCTATGTAGGTAGATGCATTTTTGGAGCTCAATAGGAAACACCCTGAAAACAAGACATGAATGAACAGGCAATATATTATTGGTTTGCTCTTAATTTTCGGTGATGGCCTGCACATTAACGGCAGTAAACTTAAACTGATTTATTATGCTTAACGCAAAACATAATATTATAAGAAACTAAAATTTGTATCATCTACAAGTAAGTAAGTAAGCTCTACTGATGCAGGGACGATTTTAGGGCTTAATTTTTTTATAGAATTATGCTATTAATGTAAGATAATAAGATATTCAATTGAGTCTTTTAATATCTATCCATTTATTTAGCATAAATACTATTTTGATGTATTATTCTAATGTCGATAAGTACAGTTTTTGCTTCTTATGAAGTAGAATTAAGAACTTCTTATGCCTTTGTGTCCACAGTGGCAACGTCTCATATAATGTTGGGTTTCCATAACGTTGAATGCCCTATAATGGAAATTCAGCCTTTGTTCCTTTTGCTTTCCTTTAAAAATGCTTCATAACACTGAATGTTTTTGGAAACCAGGTTATTGCATAGCTCAACTAAGTGACGGTAGAAAAAGAGGTCACATACCATATCGAGACAGTAAACTGACGAAACTACTGGCTGACAGCCTCGCTGGAAACGGAGTCACGCTTATGGTAAGTTAATTATTATCTTAAATCTACAAATAAAAATGTAAAATTTGTATCATTCGAGTGCCAAATTTACAGCTTAGATAGATTTGATGCTGAACAATCTAATAAAGAAGTTATTAAAAACTTATTAAAGAAGAAAATAGCAACAAGAAATTTATACATTTCTGCCACAAAATTGCTAAAAAATAAGAAATAACAAAAAAATAGGTATGGGTTATATGATTACCATATATACCAACATATTGTGAATTATATTATAGATATACGAATATGTATTATAACATATTTTCATTTAAATTGTTTAATGATATTCAATTAAATGATGTTGTTTTACAGATTGCATGTATAGCGCCAACGAGAGCCAACCTTTGCGAAACTATTAACACTTTGCGATATGCTTCCAGAGCAAAGAAAATAAAGTCCAAACCAATTGTTAAAATGGTAAGATATAACAATTCCATAAGAGTGTGTTAAAACAGTCATACAATTGTGTTTTCATCTGGATTATTAGAAGTCAGTTGTGTGTACGTAAACATTTAAAAATTAATTCAAAATCATAATTGTTTATTTTCTCTTTAGCGCACAAAAACTCAATGATATTAAAGCGAGGAAAAAAATATGTAATGTGCCAGACGAGCAAATTGCAAAAATTGTTAACACGATATCGGAACCATTGAAATAATATCTTTGTCCATATAATGTGTTCCATTATGTATCGGCGTCGGATCATAGAATGACCCCAAGTCACAAAGTTTATAAAGTGTTTTGATCGCCTTTAATTAATCATAAAATGAATAAAGAAGAGGTGGCTCAAATACATAAAAAAGCAAAATCTTGCCATTAATCAGAGAAATAGAATTATTAGGTACGCGTTCATATAATTAACTTTATTTTAATAATAATCTTCAGGACGCAAGAGACGCTTTAATATTGAGCTTGAAGAGAGAAGTAGAAGCTCTACAAGCAGAGAACCAACATTTAAGAACAGCATTGCACGTGCAGACAACAGACTTTAATGTGGACTCGTATAGTGAGTAGTTATATAGTCATAAATATAATTATATAGTCATAAATATAAGTACAAGAGTGATGGGAGTTCTGTTAAGCCTAATGAGTTGAATGATTGACATGCTCCTATAAGTCTTTCCGGTCTCATGTGTGCATGGATGAGGTAAACTAAGTCTTTAAGAACATGACGACACGTTTGGTCTAGTGGCTAGTAACCCTAGCTTTTAACCAAACGGTCGCGGGTTCGAATCCCGCTAGGGGAAAATGTTTATGTGTTAACATTTTACCTTTGTACCTGAGTCATGGATGTATTTTTATTTATAATATGTATGTATTTACAAAAAAAAGTAATCTATATAGTATATCAACTGTCTGGTATCCATAATACAAGCATTAGTTGCTTACTGTGGAACTAGATGGTGCTGTGTGGAATGTGTGAAGATATTTATTTATTTATTTAGATATTTACATTCTGCAGGTGAGAGAAGAATAGCAATCTTTGGAAACATATGAAAACATTAATGGAATAACGTAGTGATCAATAGACCCATAACTCTTTACTCGGAGAAGCTTCTGGCTCCCATTGGGACGTAATATGTGTAATATTTACAGGCTGAAACAGACAATGAAACAGAATAGAAACAACAACAGTAATAATAACTTACAATATATTTAAATACTGTTAATAAAACTAATCTTAAACGTATTATTTTGTATTTAGATCAACGCCATCGCAGCACCCCGCCACAAATTGAACCAAACAAACTATACCAGCTGCCACAATCAGAACTAGTGGAGTTAGTGCAACTGCACATGGAAGAGAACTCGGCGCTACGACAAGAGAACACAGAACTCTTCAACATTAGAGACCAGTTGCTCAGAGACCAGGAGTTGTTAAGTAGAGAAAATGAGAGGCTTCTTAAAAAATTAGAGGATGTAAACACGTAAGTAAAATATTTATTACTAACGCTTGGTCCCAATTCCACACGAAAGTAATTAGAAAGTACACCGCATAAATCTATTGTATAAATTAAAACGACTGAGATGATAAACAAATTATTTGTTAGCACGATGATCACTCTAGTCTCTTGTAGACTTTTCAATATTTTTATTTAGGATATGTAATTATCATTAATGAATCTTTCTAAGATACCATAGCTGGCCTATAAGCACATAGTGTATGTATAAGTACATACACTATCAGAATTTTAATGCATCTAATAAAAAATATTTTTTATTAATACTTTTTATAGAATTTTTGTTGTAATATTTATAAACTCATCCAAAAATGTTGGTCGCAGGAAATAGTATAATATTTAACTTTAATCTATTTAAATTTTTTTTTAATTATCATCTATAAGTTTAAAAATGAACTGGTGATAGGAATGAAGAGGACCCAACATTGAACCTAGAGGCACTCCATTATTTATGTTAACAAAATTTTGCATACAAAATTATATGCTACATTTATCAGTATTTAAATACACGCATAAGCAGTGTATTTTCGATATTAACTCGATTAATTGTTATTGATAATGTTCATAGGACAATGTTCGGAATGAGATGATGTCTAATGCCTAACAAGAATCAGAGGTCAGTGTTTTGAGTGCATGACACATGCATGATTTGCAAGACACACTAATACACGTGGATTGATGGCCAATGTGTGACATCAAAGCACGGGTTAAAGGAATATGGTACCAGCCTATGCTAAGCACTGAAAACACGTGTGAATAAATAACTTCTAACTGTACATGTGAAAATTTCTATTAAGTCTTTAAAAAAAATCTGTACTTTGTAATAAAATGCTTGTAAATAAACTTAGCCTAAATTTAATAAAGGAAACAACCTTAGATAATTTAGCTAGTGTTAAACACAAAGAATTATTGTTTCAATAGCCTCATTGAGATGGTAACGTTATCACTTTTCTCACACCACTTCATTGGACTTAACTAATTTTGTATGAGAAGAGTGCTAGCGTATTCTTAAATTTTTGATGCCGCACCTCAAGAGGTTACTCGCCATAAATAAAACCTATAATTATATAAATAAAATTATATTACTTTGTATTTCAGTGTTTGCGTGCGGTCACCTATAATACCAGCAAGAGCTGCTTACTCCGATACAGCTTCAAGCGAAAGAAGTGAACCACCAAACATTTGGACTAATCCAGTTGAATAAATTTCCCAAAAATTATTCTATATTGTTATTCTGTAAGTAGTAAGACAAATGTTATAACTATAGCAAATCCAAATTGGAGGAAGTGATCAACAGACGGTTCCAATTAGTCTGAGCAGCGTTCGGGGACAAAATGAATCTAGTCATGTCTAAGACTATTTCCCTCATCCTGGAGACCGAAAATAAACCTATATTTTACATTAAAAACACAAAATTCGGTGTAAAACTTCCCCAACGAGAGATAGCATATTCCAAGACTTCTCGTTTTGTTTTTACACGTATGATGGTTATGACCTTTTTAATCGAGTGTCACCATCATCCCCTGCCAACTGCTCTCGTGAGGTCAACGGTCCAGTGAATAAGTAGTTTGACCGCAGACTCCGCAAGACTTGTCTATCCAAAGCCCAGACGTTGCGCGACAAAATTGTGAATAAGTTGTGCACATTTCCAACTGACTGATTCTTTGGGCAATAACAGTACCTTGATTTTCTAATGGATCTCCGTATATTGGATAATAATTTCCTTTAGAGGACTCCGACAAGCAAAAGGGAAAATTGATATTTCTATGAATATCAATATTCCCCCAATGATTGTCACACAATTTGTGACAACTTTAATCTAACATTAATGTAACTTTCATGTGACAATAAAGTGTAAATTATAAATTGTAACTATATAGTAATATAATTATGTAGTAGGTGTATAATAAATATCTAATTATTTGTGAAATCTAAAAGATTGCAATGCTTTAGTGATAATAAGGAAGTAAACATTTGTAGTGTTTGTCAATATAAGAGTGCCTGTTTCCGATTTCTATGGCTAGAGGCGTTACTTTATTGTTTAAATTTTGTTTCTCGTCTTGCGTTAACTCACCCTTAAAATACTAACAAACTCAGTGACCTTGCAAGTATACCCTCTTCAAATCCTCTTCCTTGTTCTGTGGTCAAAAGCTCAAGTACCTACATATTTTAAGTTTCCGTGATATACTTATTTCTTTGAAAATGGACACCAAATATTGTAAAAACAAATACAGAGAGCCTTACTGTTTTACATTAATAATAATAATTAATAGATTACTTCATTGTCGAGTATAAATATTTTTCAAAATTTTGATTTTGCCATTACATTTCATACACTAAAAAACAAAAGCGAAATAACTGTAATTAGATTTTAGACTAAAGTCTATAAGTGTCAAGGGAATAAAAATATAATAAGCTTGTTTTCATTTTTTATGGTAGGTACATTTTAGGCACCTTTAAGATTTTGATTTTTTTCAATCAAAAATTTAAATTTGAATATTGCTTCGCTGGCGCCATCTTGCAATAGAAATCGGCAATTGTTCCTTGTACATATTTTTGTAATGGCACTATACAATGTTCTTAGAATATTTGTGTAAATAATTATTTTTTATCTTTAAGGAAGGCCGCACATTGGCTACTATCGCTTTAGCTATAGAAGCTCGTTTTCGGTTTCCGAAGCGATCATCTCACAAATACCGTCCTGTCGTACACGATAGAATTGTTGCATAAGCGACTATTTTGTCGCAAGAGCGATCGTTATTCTTTTAAAATCAGTTGCTGAAGCGACAAGAACGATCGCACACGCGTCTGTGCAGTTGCGAAATTGCCACAAGCAACAATATGGAAGCCGAATAGCAGCAAATGTGCGGCCTCAGTACATATATATGATAAATAAAGCAACTCAGTTGCTCGTCCGGTAGTAGCCAATATACTGCCTCATTGAACTGTACCTTGTTATCAAGTTTTCATGACAATGAGCACTAATACTTTTTCATGATAATAAATATTACAATAAATTGTGTGAACAATAAATTATCAATGTCCGGTTTGTTTTATTTACCTATCCTTCCATTATTTGATTGGTTTTTTTTTTAACATTTCATCATGTCAACTGCAATACATCCTGGTGATCAATCTTCCTTAGATATATAATTTGTAGTCTTTCCACATCTGTGTGTATTATCTGCTAACTCCTAAACCACGCAACGGATTTTGATGAGGTTTTCACCATCAGATAGATAATTTTTCACAGCAGGCTTATATTACCTATATATTATATAATAAAACCTAATGAAGTTTTTTCGTAGGCAGAAAAAAAAATTTTGCTTTTGTCCGCATCTGTCTGTTTCTCCGCTAACTACTTCTAAACCACCCCGTTTTTGATACAGTTTTCACTAATTAAAAGAGGTAAGAACAAGGAAGGTTTGTGTATTTATAAAAAATCGCATCCCTGGCGAAGCCGGGAGCGGGTGGCTAGTTTATTTTAATCTTGCATTAGCATATAAGATTTTTTGAAAAGCATAATGTGCTTACATCAATAATGAAATGAAATTCAATGAAAGACAAAAATATATGTGAAAGTATTTAATTATTTCTCACCCTGCTCTTAAAAAAAAGAGTTAAAATTTTTCAAACACTCAGGTTTGAAAAAAAAAGGTTTAACTTAAAATTAAAAATTACATACATACTTAATCACTTCACAAACATCGCAATTCAACACACTAATGCTAATGTCTTTTGAAACCATATTTTTTTCTTTCATAAAATAGATCTGTCTTAGAACTGCCTAAGTTGACAATCTTTGGACAACCATCTCTCTGAAACAAAAATTAAGATATTAAAGAGACATAAACTGGTAATCTAGGTATAGGAGGTTATAAGGCACACTGTCATCTATTAAAATGTCAATAGTTAAAGATTACATTCAAGGCACTACAAAAAAAAAGCAAAGTTTCATGAGTTATAATTACTTATTAGCATAATGTTAAAATAATTCTTTTTTTTTAAATTAAAATTGACAGACATGCTGACTTCAGCCTGACAGGTCCACTTAACACCCTATAACCCTATACCGTCGCCTATAACACACGCAACATCATTGTTGCGGCAAGTGTGAAGGTGACTATAGGTAGGAGTAAGGATAAGGAATTGGGAAGGGATGGACTCTGGCATCCCTTACTCACTCACCGAAACAGAACAGCCTTTACGAGGTACCTTTACCAGGACAGAAACAGGCTTTACATGGCAAAGGCGAGAAAAGAATATTACTGACATTGGATGTATGCTACTAGATGAGATATAAATCGCAAGATATCGCCAGGTTACACTGCAAGATTGCAGCCTATATTGTACCTACTGAGTTGCGCGATTAGCCGGTAACTTGCCGGCAAAAGAATTGTCATATTGCGATTATAATGTTACGCTGCTTCTTGAAAGTTTATACTTGAGTTACTTAAAAATCAAAAAGTTACTTACATCTTTCTCCTGTATTGTGCATTCCTTGCAGTAATAGGCGTCTGAAACTCCCGGGCCACCGCAAATGACACATCTGCCTTGATATGAACCGTAATTGCACTCGTCACAAATACGAACTAAAGTGCATGGACGTACATACGAGTCACATATTACACATTTTCCGTCGCATTTTTCACAAAGTCGGCCGATAGCTATTAAAGAAAATACTCGATTAGATACCATCAAAATGTAAACATCTATATATTTTCGTTAACTTGTCTTACCGACTCCTGGTTGTTTCCTGCAGAATATAAGATCTGGATGATGCTTGGCCATTACTAAATAGAACTCCAATAGAAATATACTTTGGATCTTAAATATTAATAAAGTAATATGAACAAAATTAGTTAAGTATAACCTCAAAATATTCATAACATTACAACCACAGAACACTAAAGAACTCCTTGTGATGTGTTCTGTGTTATATGCCCAGAACAGAAGTATAGCACACAGATAACTAACCTTTATATTTGTCTTATTAAGGGCCGCATTACACATAGCTCATACATTACACATAGATAAGGCTTCTTAAAATACGCAGTGTTCATAATTTTTTTGGAAAATAAAATACTTTCGAATAATTGATTGTGTATTACCAAATTACATCGTTTAGTAATACCATCAATTTTAGCCCATTTGGCTCACAGAATACTATAATATATGTCACAGGAGATCAGTACTGTATATATCTGCTGTATGTCTGTCTACTGCCTCTGTGGTGTTCTCCAATTCTCAACCAATGCAATTATTTACATTTATTTTGGCCATGTGCTTACTGATAATTGATTCCATCGCTCATATATTATTTATTACTAACTTTCGCCTTACCAAATTTCCTGAAAGTGGTGATTGATTCTAGATTTATTCAGTTCTTTCCATAATGGCTACTGATGACGAAAGTAGCAGTGATGAAAGTCAACATTCTGAAAAACAGCCAGATATAGAAGATGAAGGAGGAAAAGAAGAACAGGAAACCGTATCATTTAAAGATTTAGTAAGACATTACATTTAAACATGACATCCCAATAAAAAGTTTATCGAGTATTTGTTTATAATTTGGTAATTTTTCAGGGACTAGTTGATGTACTTTGCGAAGCATGTAATGAATTGAAATGGAAGCAGCCATCGAAGATACAAATCGAAGCCATACCTGTGGCTTTGCAAGGCAAAGACATTATTGGTTTAGCGGAAACAGGATCAGGCAAAACGGGAGCTTTTGCACTTCCAATCCTACAGGCATTACTGGAAACCCCTCAGAGACTCTTTGCATTGATATTAACTCCTACAAGAGAGTTGGCATTTCAGATTTCCGAACAATTTGAAGCTCTCGGTGAGTAAATGTGAAATTTGGTTTAAGTCTTGGTCTTTCTTTACATTATTTTATTATTCTCACACAATTTTAAGACAATGTATGAGAAAAATTGAAAATCTCGAGTGGTTAGTTCCAATTAATTTTACACTAGCTGTTGCACGCGACTTTGCTCGAGTCACTTTATAAAATATAGCCTGTGTTACTTGCTGATAATATAGCTTTCTACAAGTGAAAGGATTTTCAAAATTGGTCAAGTAGTTTTTGAGTTTATTAATTACAAACATACAAATCTCTCTTTATATAATTATATTAGTATAGATATAGATGAATACTTGCCAAATTTCAATACAGTTGATCAACTAATGTATATACTGGCACTCATTTTATTAAAAAAATTACATATAAAGACTTTCTTAAAAACAGGGGCAAGTATAGGAGTCAAATGTGCAGTCATTGTTGGCGGCATGGACATGGCAGCGCAGTCAGCTGCCTTATCGAAGAAACCACATATTATTATAGCCACACCTGGCAGGTTGGTTGACCATCTCGAAAATAGCAAGGGATTCAATTTGAAGCCAATAAAGTTTCTCGTAAGTATAATAAGTCTTAAGTAAGTAATTGTTAATGTATTGTACTACTTACTAATGTTTGTCCATCTCCATTTGAGTTTCATTATAGTTTTAACAAAAGATATATGTTTTTTCCCTTATGTCAACCAATCTTAATCATAAAAAATAAACTTGCAAAAATGATGTAATGTCTTCTCTAGGTTATGGATGAAGCGGATCGTATCCTCAACATGGACTTTGAAGTGGAAGTCGATAAGATACTGCGAGTGATTCCGCGCGAACGTCGCACTTACCTGTTCTCCGCCACGATGACTAAGAAAGTGCAAAAGTTACAAAGGGCCTCCCTACAGGATCCTGTCAAGGTGGAAGTGTCCACCAAGTATCAGACGGTTGATAAGCTACAACAGTATTACGTGTTCATACCTGTCAAATATAAGGTTGGTTTGTTTAAGTTACTTTTATAAAGTTTGCGCATGTAATCTAAAAATACGTCATTTCCTCACCCTATAACTTAAACTAAGGGTAATTATAAATATAGGGAATCTTCTTCGGAAGACTTTCCCTTCTTGACGTCAACTTTAGGCAAAACATCTGCCTAAAGTTGACGGCTGATTGCAGATTGGACTGAGGAATAAAAAAAGATGATTGGGCCATATCTGTTTATTACTTTGGAAGGCAGTATGCCCAAAAAAAAACTTCCAAAAGAAACAAAAACTTTACTGCAAATCCATTGTTTCATATTGCTCAGATTGTCTAGCACATTTGACCACTGATAGTTATTTATATTTTTCTAGTTTAATATTAATTAGTTATCAATACTAATAAATATTTCTGTTAATATAGCTAAAAACTAATAGGATGACTTATCAGTTACATTCTTGGTATTAGTACCTACCTTATTAATATTTCAATTGCTTTAAATAAAAACTCAAGGACAAGTGAAAAATGTTGTAAATCTTGAAAGTATTAATTACGTATTCATTAGGTATAACTTGAAGTATATTGTTACTTGACAAAATAAAAAAAATTGTATGTCTTAATCACAAGTGTGTGTGCACAGGACTGCATGTATACATTCTCATACAAATAAATTTATTAGTTATTAGGACCAGTAAGGTGTGTCTTCGTTTGTCAATACAATAAACATTTGCAGGATGTTTATTTGGTGCATTTATTGAACGAGATGGCCGGAAACTCGTTCATAGTGTTCGTGTCGACGTGCGCCAACGCACTGCGAACCGCACTTCTGCTTCGCAACTTGGGACTGGCGGCGGTCCCTTTGCACGGACAAATGTCGCAGAACAAACGGCTCGCGGCTCTCAACAAGTTCAAGAACAAGAGCCGATCGATACTCATCTGTACCGACGTTGCTTCCAGGTGACTTGATTTTATTTATTTTACACTAGCTCTTTCATTTTTCCAGTGAAAAAAAGTATTCTATATGTTAATCCAGGTAATAAACTATCTGTGTGTCAAATTTCATCCAAGTATGTTCAGCCGTTTTTGCGTGTTTTGAGTAACAAACATATAAACTTTCGCATTTATAATACATGTATGTACCTACGGTCTGTTAGAAACATGGAGAATAGAGGTGAGGAGGCAGTTTTTCAGTCTACATGAAAAATTGTTGGTCCTTCTTGCCACCCTACTCTCTATGGCCACTAACTAGATCAGTGTTTCTCAAAGTGGACGATAACGCCCCCTCGTGGGCGTTAGAGACCTAGAGGGGGGCGTTAAGGGGGGCCAGAAAAAAATGGGGGGGTGTTGGCGTGGTTTAGGGGGGCGATGGTTGATTTGTAATTTCATTTACTTTATATTTTAAAATTAACTAAAATTAAAACCTACCTACTAGGTACTCAATATCGAATAATTAGTTTATATTTCTATCGTCAAATTCATCCATCTCATTAAATTAGTTTTTTAAAACTAAAATTGATCACCTATCTATATTTGTTTCTTTTAATTTGATTAAAATATATTCTTAATATTATAAAGTTGCGTTTTAATTGCTCTCACTGTTAAGAATGTCTAGTTTAGAATGTAAGTTTTAACACCAGAACCGACTAATATAGCACACTATAACTAAATTTATTAAAGTAATGAAATTGTCGTTTTAAAGTTTTAGGAGTGTATAACAAAATTGGTAGCACTGAAAAATAATTAATTTTCAAAGGGGCCATTAAAAGAAATAAGTTTGATAATCTCTGAACTAGATGATGATGACTTTATAAATATGTTTCTCAATATTTACCTGAATTATTTTCATATTTTCTGAATTTAGTAGTTTATAAAAGTGTTGTCTGTTTGCATTGAGTATATAGCAAAGGGAACTTGTTTCAGAGGTCTGGACATTCCCCACGTAGACGTGGTGGTGAATTTGGACATACCCCTGCACAGCAAGGACTACATCCACAGAGTGGGTCGAACAGCCCGAGCCGGACGCTCGGGCAAAGCCATCACATTCGTCTCGCAGGTAACTCGCACAACTGTTTTCACATAGACCGTTCAGTTAGAGGTTTCTGTCACTGACTGTTAAACTTTTCTGACACTAGTAAGTCAAAATTTCTGAAATGAGCTCTGAAAAAACAATCGTTAATGTTCGCAGACAGGCACACGGTGACGGTCCACTTGATGGTAACTAGGTGGTCACCGTCGCCTTTAAAACAAAGCAACGCCATAAGTGCTGCAAGTGCGCTGCGGACCATTAGTAGGACTAAGTATAAGGAATAAGGATTACCCACCGAAACACAACAGGGTGTGGCTACTGCCGCCAGATGGCTGCCCAATTTGACTGAGAAACGCAGTGTAATGTGACCTGAGACTGCTTAAATGTACATTATTATGTTGTTTCAGTTATTTCACAGATACATTTGTTTGAATGATTTGAATTTGTTTGTTTGCAGTACGATGTGGAACTGTACCAGCGCATTGAACAATTGATCGGCAAACAGCTTCCATTGTACAAGACGGAGGAGTGTGAAGTTATGGTGTTGCAGGAACGGGTCGCAGAGGCACAGAGGCTCACTAAGATAGTAAGAACCTAGTTCTCCACTTGTCCTCTCAGGGCAGTGCATTTTTTACTGTAATAATATAAGCGATAAGGTCCATATTAGACGATCATCTGTCAATGCCTCACACTGCCCACTGCCTCACAGTGTAACACCAACCTCTCCATAGCCTGTATGTGTGTGTGTGTGTGTGTGTGTGTGTGTTGTATAATATACAATGTATATGACATATGTATGTATATTTTTTTATTTTCTATTATTTTAAGAATTATATTTTTTAATAAATTAAATTGAATTATTTTTTTATTAAATGTCAATAAATGGAAATATAAAGGAATAATCAAACTACATCAACAAAATGTCAATATCAAGCTGCTGCCTCAAATCCAAAATGATGGTTATTAGAAAAATGATTAATATTATGACGAATTAAGCAAATTAAGAGGAATAATGTACCAATTATAATTTGTTTATATGAATGTGTGTGTGTGTGTATAATATGTATAGTATAATATCTTATATGCTGTCATTTATAGGTATGTTATGATTCTAGTGTGTTTGTGAATATAATGATTATTATTTTGGAACTTAATGATCGATAATGATGTTAAATGTTGTGTATTATCTGTCATTGGAATTTACAAAAGACCACGACCGAATGTAAAAATTGTATTATTGTATCTTCTGTCGGTGTACCTTAATAAATAAATAAATAAAACTGTAATTCGTTAGTTGGATATAGCTTTGGTTCTAAGGTATAATTTGGTTTGTCACCAGGAAATGAAGGAGTTGGAAGACAAGAAGAGTTCTAAAGGCAAGAAGCGCGGCGCAGACTCTGACGATGACACCGAAGAGGCGGTTGGCGTCAGGAGACGAATCAAAGGGAAAAACAAACATGCCGGAAAAAAGAAGAGGCGCTAATAAATTTAATTTTATTTACACAATGAGTTTTATTTGCTCTTTCATATTAAACTAACTGGCGTGACCCAAAAGATGGACCGTTACAGCCCACAAAGTGTTTCCTCAATGAGTGTACTCGTTCATAACAACGACTGTTCCGCTGCCTTATTATCTAACAGCAGACGACTTGCGAACAACTTGCGACAGGCGATAACTTTCTATCATTTTGTGCAATATCACACTAAATCGTGTTTTTGGTATCACTTAACTCGTAACAAAGGTATGGTTGCGATAAGGCCTCTTACGGACAATAACTAAAATTAAAGTGCATCATTTCTGTATGGCAGCACACGCGATCGCAAGTCGTCTGCTGTTAGAAATAAGGCAGCGGGTTTGATGTCATACAGAAATGATGCACTTTAATTTTAGTTATTGTCCGTAAGAGGCCTTATCGTAAACCACACATTTGTTATTGAGTTACGTGATACCAAAAACAAGATTTAGTTGTGATATTATTGCACAAATTGATAGAAAGTTATCGCCTGTCGCAAGTTGGTTGCAAGTCGTCTGCTGTTAGATAATAAGGCAGCCGTAAGGAGTGTACGACTGAAGAGAGAGAGCTGGTGCCTGCGACTTGAAAGATATAACACCTGAGTAAATATCTTTTATAATAGTGATGCTCAATTTATACTAATTAATATAAAGAGAGAAGATTTGCATATTTGTAATGAATTAACTCAAAAACTACAGGCAGTTTTAAAAAATTCTCTCGCCTATAGAAAGTTCTCACCGTTCAGTAGTTTTTACGTGAAAAAGTAACAAACCTAACAGAGTATGTACAGTTGGGGTAAGAAAAGGTTAGACATTTGAATGCACTAAGGCAACTATCGGTAACTAGCTTTCGCTAGCGATTATACGCTTATGTTTATAAAATATGTAACATATTGCTGTACAGTCTATCAAAATACGTTCAGTAGCTTTTGCGTGAAAGAATAAACGCATACATTCATTCTGTTTAAAATTATTCCTATACCTACCAAATCCACTTGCGCTGGAACCCGGATGTGCTAATGTTTGGTTCTGCAAAATCAAATTATTTGCCTCAACTCGGTTTGGTTATAAGCTAAATCTAACTATGAACACACATAATACCTTCTATTCTCTATGTATAATCTGTAAAATATTTGGTAATCAATGAAATGTGAAGGTAATCTGCGGGTAACCACTGCAACATTTCAAAAATCCTTTCATTCCTTCAAAGGTATTCATTTCATTCAGACATTACGGTTTGACTATCATATAAACTAACTCCCAGTTGCACTTGGACCAAGATGGGACTATTATTTATTTTAGTCTTTTTATATATGATATATTCCTATATATATGATATACCAAAATATATTGATGTCGATAAAAGATTAACTATTTTAACTTATATGGTGAATTTTATTCTTGTTTACATATTTGTATTATTAAATAATAATAATTTATCAATGCTTGTATGTACTGCAGCAAATAACTCTTTACCCAATTAAACCGGCTCTTTGGTGCCTCAAAAAGGAAGCTGACACTATATGAAATTTCATCAGTATGACCAAGACATATAAAAAGTTGATTAAAGGCTTCCTTTCTATCAATGACTAATTTAATGTCAAATGATAACAAGCATTAAACAAGGACTTTAGTGAATCGCAAACAAACAAAATGATAAGATGCTTTCTTAGGAGTTTATTCTAAAAAGTAAACATTCGTTTCTCTCAATAAAAAATAAATAAGAAATAAAGAAATGCTAAAAGGCGCGAGTGACGCGTCCGACTCAACTTTTCGCACTTAACGCTACATCATCGAGAAGAAATCACAACATTATGTTTCAATTTTTAATCATTATTTATTATGTCTATACAAATAAAACTGTACAGATTTTTATTAAATTAATTTCTCGCGACATCATGTTCTCACGATAGACTTTTTACAAAAGTGAAAACGATCAACATTCGCGCGGGGAAAATAACGAGATCGCGCGCCAAATTACCGCTTAACTATAGGGACGACTAGCCGCGCGCGCGACACGGCGCGACACCGCGCTACACGTGTGACACCGTAATACACGCCGTGACACCGCACCACACGTTGTGACACCGCACCACACGTTGTGACACCGCGCCACACGTTGTGACAACGCGTTGCTCACACACTCTCCGAGCTGCACTCACTTGTGCAACAATTTTGGGTGACATCACACTCAAATGGAACACATACCCGTCTGGCAGTATAACGACTATCTATTTATTTATTTATTGCCTAATTCATTGACACACTCTTCCACCTCACACTAACACTTGATGCATCTCCATCTCGCAATACATACAATAAAAATACAATGACAAAATACACACATGATTATACAAATAATAAATTTTATCACATGTCAAGTAAGTACAATTAACAAAATCAAAACATACCCGATATATTTATATGTATATAGAGATAAATTATAGTAATATGATAAATAATAATAGTAGTACACTGGCAGTGATACTCTCACACCCGATTTTAAATAATGTATATTCATATAATTATATATTAAATAATTATGTAAATGCACTAGTTATACGTCTGGGCGACCATTGTGAGATGAAAGAGTGCGATTGTGTTCGGACACCGCCCATACATCAGCCACACGACCCGATATCGAATATCAAAATTATATTAGTTTAATTAACAACATTCATTTTTGTACATCAGGGCTTTTTAAAGTCTTTTATTATAACAACGTTCAACAGCGTTCAGCTACGAGCGGTGGCTTTGTGTCTATCGGCGTTCACAAAACTATACCAATCACTATACATTATAAAACAAAGGTTTCACCGATCGCTCCTTGTATTTGCGAGCGAGCGATTACATTTCGATACTAAGACTAGCTTATTGTGTTGCGCTTGGCTCTGAACCACAACATACAACATTTGTATAACCCAATGCCTGTATCAACATTTCGAAACCAACTAGCTCGAGTGACATTTTCTTCATATTATTGGGTGTGTGGTGGGGTCATGGTTTTCTTTTTTATGGTCACTTGATGGTAGATGGCAACCGTAGCCTATTGACAAGAGCAACGACATAGATGCTGCAATTGCGCTAGCGACCTTAGTAGTAATAAAGGGTAAGAGATTAGGATTGGTAGGGAAATGAGCTCTGGCAACCCTTACTCACTCTGGCAAATCCTTTACATTGGCTACTTGTTGCACATATAAGATTAAATTAAAAACGATTGGGTTTATTTATTGCGTTAAACATCACTCAGACTAATTGGCTTATTAATGATTAAATGTTTGTGCTGGGAATCGTCTAGAAATTCATTATTGAGAGAAATTTCTATTGCAAAAAAATTACATTTTGGAAGATTTTGTGAAACGTTGTACGATATGCGGACATAGAGCCATTCGAAGCGATTGCCCCTCATTGTAAAATGCGGAGGACCGAGGAAAAACCTCAGCAATCACTTCGAGTACACAGCAAATACTCAGGAACGATACGAAAATGCCCTAATATCAATATCACATTGGTTTTTTTTTTAATTAATAAACCCGCAACCGCCGATTTACATTAAGTGGATCACAATGATATCTCCCTTGTTCACAATGTAATTCAAATTCAATACAAAATTTGTAATCTCCCTATATTACAATAAACTGCCAGAAGTATAAAGTTTTTTTTTTTTTTTACAACAGATCTTTCATAAATTTACGATTACAAAAATAGTACCAAATTATTTTATACAAAAATACTGACACAGGTAGGTGGTTAAAGCAAAATTTAACATAAGTTATTTTTATTTTTTTTCGTTAAACGATAACAAATCCAACTTTTATTCACAGGAAAACAAACATGTAGTATAGATCTGGTTCCGAAACTGTTGATTGAGGCCGTTATTCTGGTATTGCAGTCACTCCAAAACTATTGCACATAATTTAATTACACTGTTTGATTCATTGATACACAATTACACGTGATCCCGTTCGGTACACACACAAACACACACAGACACCGTGTCGCACTGTGTCACACCGTGTCGCACTGTGTCGCGCCGTGTCGCGCGCGGCTCCTGTTCACTGTCCACTTCAGTTCAAGTCACGATCTTCTAAGTACTTATATTCGAATGTGAAACCCTCCTTTTTGCGTTGTCCCCATTTCTCATAGTCGAAATAGATGTATGTGCCCTGAAACAAACGACAATACGTTTAATAATACTTATATAGTGAACTATAACAAATTAATTACTATAATTAATTACTAGCTGTCCCGCTCCCTTCTTCGCCCGGGGTGCAATTTTTGTAATAAATATTTACTTAATCCAGCCAATAAATTACTTTACACCACCATCTGTGGAACTCACAGATAACTTTTAAAATAAGTTTTACAACTGTGAGTTCCATAAAATTCTCAAAGATGGCGGTGTAAGTTAATTTATAACTCTCTCATATAATAAACAAATAAATTGCAATAAAAAATACTATAAATTGAGATAAAAACTATCTATATTTTAAGTTGGACCCAATTACACATAGATACGAAGTTTTATCAAAATCGGTTCAATAGTTTAGCGAGTTCATCGAAGACACACAACGTGACACGTAATTTTTATATATATATATATATATATATATAAAGATATGTGTTACTAACTACCTGCTCCCGGCTTCGCACGTGAGTTATGTAAATTTAATATTCGGCGACTTGGTTGCAAATTGTTGATTTTTCCAAATTTTGTGTAAAATTATCTCAATGATGGTGAAAACCGCATCAAAATCCATCGCGTGGTTTATGAGTAGTAAGCGGTTATTCAGAGAGACAGACGCGATTAAGAAATATACTATTCTGTTGAGCAATTCATTCACAAAAATAAATTTGAAGTATGCATGCAACAAAATTGACACAAGCAAAAACTGTTTTCGTGTTCATATTTTGCTTGTGTATACGACTGTACTGTGAATGCATTTTGCTAATATGTATTTTTGATATTTGGAAAGTTTTATTATATTGAAAATTGACACTAGCAAAAACTGTTTTCATGTTCATATTTTGCTTGTGTATACGACTGTACTGTGAATGCATTTTGCTAATATGTATTTTTCATATTTGGAACGTTTTATATTGTAAAATTGACACTAGCAAAAACTGTTTTCATGTTCATATTTTGCTTGTGTATACGACTGTACTGTGAATGCATTTTGCTAATATGTATTTTTTTGATATTTGGAACTTTTTTTTTTATATCGCTCATAGGTCGTTTTGTTTTTAGGACATTCTGTTCATAGGGTGTTTTTATTTAAATGCGATCGTGTGGTACCTGTTCGTACTCCTCGTTGATGATCTTGGGCTCCTCGTGCCGCTGGAACCACATCATGTACTTGGTGTGGAACCGCCAGCTCTGCTTCTTGAGCGCCTTGGCGGCGAGGTACTGCGCCTTCGTGCCCTCCATGTAGTAGAACACGAAGAACAGTGTCTCCGTAGACAGCCGTTGGAAGAACTCCACGCTGTCAGAGTGCGGCAGCACGATCTGAAACACAACCCACCACTTTTCTAGAAACACAACACTATATCGCATCACAAAAATATATAACATTACTTAATTTGTCATTTTGAATTGCATTATTTAATTGTTTCTCTTTTTTTTTGATTGATTTCTATCAATAAATTGTATTTTTAAACTCATTGACATTTGTTGATTCATCCATTTATCTAATTTCTAATAATGTTTGTGTGCTTTCCTATAATTTAAATTCATACTTTTAATGTTTCTTTCTGTAAGTATGTCTTTAGTTGGTAAGCCTTTTCAAATAAATAAATAAATAAATAATTTATGTATACAGTGCAATTAGAAACTGAGAAATAGATAATTGGCAAATTCGACTGTCAATTATATGTTTCTTAGTACTAGCCAAGTTTCCTCACTTATGTCTTAACGTTATAGTAACTACAAATTAGTCACAAGCTGAGCCCGCGACTTCGTACGCGTGGTTCTAAAATAAGGCGTATTATTTCAATTAACATAAGTTTCTTTGTTTGTAAAACTATTGGAATGAAACAAACATGCTAAAAACTATATATTTTTATATCTCGATAACAAGTACATACCATGTGTAAATTGTTTAATTTTTTTTTATATTTAATTTACAGAGACTAAATTTACGTAAATTTAGTCTCTAATACCACATGCATGTTTAAAAAACATCAGACTCAAACCTTTTTTTTTATTAATGTATTTTTTTTTTATGTAATGTAATGTTTAAAATTAAGGATTAATTTTAATACACAAGTTATTAGAAAATAGTGAGTTAATTGAAAATAACATTTTACCTGGTTGTAGTATGCGGGTGTTTGACAAAGGTTTCTCGGTAGATAAGCTCTCCATCTCTCCGAATCGGAGGGATGTGGCATGTGGTAGAACGATGATTCCATCATCTGGAACTGTGACTGATGTTCCTGAGAAAATATATTTTTATAACTGTAAATCACTGAGACATTTTTATTATTCAAATGTACTATAAACATCTACGAAATAAGTGTATAAAAAACCTTGAATTTGCAGATACTTGATCCAAACATATGTGTATGTTTCTTGTATTAAAAGATTATATGCCAAGACATTCACGTGTCTTGGCAAATGAGCGAAGGCTATATATATATAGGCTTCACAAACATGTGATATGGGGACGATTCAAACAAGTCCTATTACAACGCAGTGGACTAGATTATTATATCTTCTCACATTATTATTATCATCATCATATCTTTTGACCGAGCCCTTTGGATGAGTGTTAACGGTGCTTGCCTAATGTCTCATGGGCCCAGGGTTCGATACCCGGCTGGGTCAACTATGGAAATTAACTTTTCAAAGTTGACTCTGGTCTGGATTTGGAAAGTAGTGGCAGGGCACATTGCGTTTCGCAGCCGTGTGGCGGCGGTAACCATACAGATGACCACCGTGAAACGAACGAAAACACAGTGTATACTAACAGAGTTGAGAGGTTGGGGTCCAAGCGGCGCCACGCCCAGTAACGGTGGGATATGCGCCTGCGCCAGTGCTGTACCGCGACGAATGCTCTGCAAATACACCAAAAGCACATTAATGTATGTATTGATTTTTTTTTTTTTGTTAAGGCTGAAGGTTCACTTGTTGGTTGGTTTACACGGTGAAGATTCGTATCTTGGCACTTCGAAAGAATGCAACACCGCTTGCTACGGTCGGCAAAGCAAAGAGACAGTACAAAATTAAGAATTATATTTATATGTATTATTAAATTTTGTACTGTCTTTGTGTGATTTAGTTTGTTGCGAAGTGCCGAGATATTTCCGTGAGGTTATGCTTTTTTTTTTTCCTATCACGATTTAAGATTATTTTATATTTTCATGAGTTCACAATTTCAAATGCAAGAGGAGAGGCTTACACCCTGAACGCTTTAGTACTTGGTATGTCTCGCATATTTCCGATATTGACAGGAGTGAGATGGGTCATTGTTAGGGACAGGGCCTAACACGTTTTGAGAAAATTTTCAAAACTTGTTTGCAATTTGAGAATATTACAAACAAGAGGTGGTTTCCTATAAGGGTCTCATTTACTCGAACGCATTGCCACCCCCAGGTTGAGAATCTATGTGCGACCCCCAGGTTGAGAATCTATGTGTTAGATCAATAAGTGATAATCAGCCCTATTCTGTATCATTCACTTTATGGATAACGCAACCGTTATAGACATATTAACCTTTAAAATCAAATATCGCATTTTGTATCCTACCTAACCTTTATTTTTTAACGTTATACTTTACATAAAGGACAGTGCATAACCATAGCTGTTAACTCGTATGTTGTATCATAACGTAACCTTTATTTTGACGTCTTACTCTTTATATAAAGGCAATTATTACACTTTATCCAACATCACTGTAATAGCTCACGTTATAATTAAATCACGTTATATTTCTTAACAAAAATAATGGAGTTTGGGAATTTACTGGGTTTAGCGCTGTTAGAAGAACTCGCTGAATAAAATGAAAGGTACCTAAGTTGAGAAAAACGTTATATCTACTTACCTAGTCTTTTATTCTTTTATTTTTTCTTTAAATATTTCTATTGTAAATGTACTTGTGATTTTTTGCAGAAACCTTAATAAAATTCAGAAGCGAATTTTAAGGGATACATCTAACCCTTTTACTATGGCTGATATTGAATTTAAAAAATATTTCCGGTTAACTAAAGAAGTTACAAACATTTTAATTGATATTTTAAAACCTCATGTCTCAGATAGAAAAAGAAGTACAGGTATTCCTTATCAAATGAAAGTACTCACGGCTCTTAGTTTATGATTTAAGATAAAATAATTGAACTCTGAACGTATGTATGTACTGAAACTGAAACTGAGGTATCGAATACCAACCATAACCGTAACGTCAAACAACAAATGTCAAACATGTGAAACGTTAAACCATAGAGTTATTACACTTTATCGAGTGTCAACGGTAAGCATAGCGTAGATACGATACAACATCCCGAATTATAAAGTAAACGTTATCGCAACCTTTATTTTCTAGCGTTATTTAGCGTGTCCTTTATGTAAAGTGAATGATACAGAATAGGGCTGATTATGTACCTGGTTGTGGGCGTCGAGGCCCGCTCGCTGCACCGCCTCCTGCGCCATGCTCTTGAGTGACGCGGTCCCGCCCGCTGCCGCCGCCGCGCCCGCCGCCGCTTCCGCCATCGCCGGTGACGTCAGAGGCGCGCCCGTCGCCGCCGAAACCGCGTTCGACACGAGCGCGCTACTCGCCTCCGACACTCTGCCACTGTCAACACACCCCGTTACTCACTTACTCAATAACAAGGTCCCAGCGAGACTATCATCTTATTTCATACAAGATTCTCTATTAGATAAGAGATCTGGGAGGTGTGTGTTTAGTTTATACGAATCATATCGGATGGAGCCTTTTCTCATATAATCCAACACATGACTGCGTTTTGCAATCATTTGGGCAGCCCATCTGGCGGCAGTAACCACCCCTTACAGAAGACCCAACCGTGTGTTGTTGTGTTTCGGTGAGTGAGTATCTATTATTTAATAATCAAAATATATTATATTTAATCTGCACATTATGACCTAATACGCACCTTTATGTTCGCTTGTTCGAGATTCAAACTAGCAGGAACTTTTTCAAGGGCAAAAGATGATGGTAGATATGAAATAGCAGGATAGTGCATACTTGTTGAGTATGTGGTGCGGCGTGTGTACAGGTATGGGCAGCAGCGTGGGCCCGTTGACGGTAAGTGGCGACGCCGCGTCGCTTGACGTCGTCACCACGCTCCCGCTTGTGCTCGACGATACGCTCTTACTCGTCTAAGCACACAATACAATCCACTCATTTATTTACACCATTCAATCACGACGAACTCGGTAAAGGCATCAGCCGAGAGACACAGGCTGATTTTGATTATACGTTTAAATAACATATAAAGTATTATTTCCAATCTACACTAACATTATAAAAAGAGAAGATTTGTATTTTTTTTTGTAATGAATGAAAAAATCAACTACTGGACCGATTTTAAAAATTCTTTTACTTATAAAAATCTTAATCATCAGCGAGTAACATAGGCTATATTTTATAAAGTAACGCGGACGAAGTCGCGTGCAACAGCTAGTATGAAAAGAAAACACCAAAAACACAAGTACACAAATTATAATTTTTTATTTTAGTTTAACCAAATTATTTCGAACACAATCACATAATTGTGTACTAGGTAATAAAAGGGCATAAGAAATATATCTTCGATTATATAATTATTTATTTTAATATAGTTTTCATAAAAATATAAATAAACAGACTCTTTTGGTGGCTTGATTATTTAATATTTTTGAACAAGGTCTCCTATTATTTTAGCTAAGTAAATCAAACTAAAAAGCTATCATAGACTCATCATGATCATCTCAGCTGTAGGATGTCCACTGCTGGACATAAGCCTCCCCCATGACTTTTCCAATCCATATAGGAACAATAATATAACATGAACAAAAATTCTATTTTTAATACAACCAAGAAATATTTTAAACAAAATTTATTCTTACATCCAGAGAAAATCCAAATATTGATCCAATCGTTTACTTACTGGTGTTGATTGTGCGGGCGGTGGTAAATGTGTTGCCGAATGTACAGGTGGACTTGACACGGGACCATTTTCCACTACTTCTGTAACAATAAAATTACACAGTTTCAAACTATGTGGGTAGGAAGAGGGAATACGAAAACAAATGACCCAAAGTCGTGGTCAAAAGGTTGCAATTTTAAATAGATATCATAATTTTAAAAAAGTGCATGCTGCGTAAAGTCTAATAAGATTTTTAGATCAAGTGTTATCTAAAGGAATGGAAGAATATTAAAAAATATACATCGCAAAAATTCCGATAAAAATTAAAGCAATCAAATTACTAGATATTTTGAGCTACAAGTATCATGAGATATTTTTAATATAAATTAAAAAAGATAATTTAATTTATTAGAGATGTAGATTGTAGAATGGATATTTCTCCTTTTTTTTAAATAATTAGAATATTCAAAATCAAGTCCAAATTCGCAGATTCTATTAAAACTCATTGGCATATGCAATTATATTATGATGTATTCAACAGTCTGCTACTAGAGAGCCCTAAGGCGTGAATGTCAATTGTACAGAGAAAAGAGTCAAAAAAATATTTACCAAATAATAATAATAAAACATATTATGAAGACGTTTACTTTGCAAATTAATTTGATTACGATAAATCAATCAAAACACTATCGTTGCCGACTGTACACGGACATTGTTTTTAATAGTAATCGGTGTAAACTAAATGCATTTGAATGCACGTGACCGATGCGTCATCGGCGCGTAGTACGTTGACATTGCGTGAATCAATCGCATCTACTACTACAAACACAAATAGTAACACCATCGTAGGTATGTTTTGAAAAACAAATAACAAGCACGTGAGTGTGGAGCGGATCGATCGTAAAAATTTAAACAATATAATAGATAGATAACGCATTCACGTGTACTTTTCTGAACACATGTTTTCCTGTGTACGACAATAATAATATTTTGTCGTAAACAGCGCAAACGCATTTCAGCAAAATTAATAATGCAGCCAAGAAAACAAAAAAAAAACACTTGCACACAAACAAAAACAATAACAAATTACATAATCATCAACATTGAACTTCACATTGGCATTGAATGGTAGACGACAAAAAAAGACACAACTACGCAACAGGAACACACGATAATTAGAGGCGAATTCAAATTTAAAAAACTCACAACACACACACGGCACACAAAAGAAAAATCCGCCATCTTTTTTTTTTACCATCGTCCATGTTTTTATCCAGCGCTCGGACGGGAACGCATTGTTATTTTTTTTTTTATTAAAATTTCCGAGTGTCAAAAGGCACAGACAGGTCTCGCGTTCGATACAGCCTCGGTGACTGACTAGTCGTGTCATCGTTGGCTTGGAATTGCTCCAACTTATCGCACATCGCACGGGTTCGAAATTTGGCGAATCGCCAATTGGATGTAATCTTTTTCGTAATAACGCACCGCCGTTACTAACGTCGCGGTCCCATTCATACCTAGCGCGATAACTACGTTTCGTATTTGTAAACAAAACTTTGTATGTATACAATAATAAAATAATACAAATAAACACTATTCCCCGATAAGATTTCTTATCAATTTCACTCATGTATTATGAAATAGAATTGAATTTTAAAATAGTCTAAAACGGAGTCGCTGTACGCTTCTGTCTGCATCTTCGCTTACTTCTTTTGATTTTAATAAGGCTTTCACTAATGGAGAGGGCGACAAACGAGAAAATTTGTTTATATTAAAATAGCATCCGTGCGAAACTGGGGTGGTATGCCAGTATAATAACAAATAATATAAAACAAAGTCGCTGTCTGCCTGTCCGTTTCATCGTTCATTTCTTCTTTCGAATTTTGATACGATTTACGCTAATGGAAAGAGCGAAATATAATTTTTTGTATATAAAAACGCATTTGCGCGAAACCGAGGCGGTACGCTAGTGTAACAATAAATAGAAAAATAGTATAAAACAAAATCAATATCTGCCTGTCGTTTTCTTCGCTTGTATGCAACTGATTTTGATAAAGTTTTCGCTAATGGAAAAAGAAACAAGAGAAGTTTTTTTATATCAAATTGCATCCCATGTGGCTCAAGTCAAGAGCGTCAAATGCAATGTGACTCTAAACAAAGATATTAGATTATTTTTTTTTTGCCTGCTTTATAAAGATCTTGAATTTTTCCCTGAACAATCAGATTCAACAGCTTATACACTGTATACAACTTTCTATACGGTCAACTATTTTTCCTATACATTATCTGTGTTCACAGGAAGCGGTTGCATTAGATGATAATTACCTGTGTTGTTAGGCTGCCGCGGGTGATGATGATGTAGCAACGTGGGACTGGGCGCTGGAGGCTGCTTGCTTGGCGTGGACGTGCCCGACACGCCCGTGCTGTTTATACTGCACACACACACACACACACGCATATATTTCATTACTCAAAAATATGAATACACTGAATAAACATAATCAATTGAATAAGGACGTTAAAAATTGAAATATACATTATGTACTACTACTGTTTGGCTTTTTCAACTGACCAGAGTATAGCGCAAAATGTAAATTTTAAAACTTTTCACAATAGGCCACTTTTGACAGACGTCAAATTGCGTTTTGTCATCAGTTATTCAGTTGAGAATTATATACATATATATAACCATCAGCATTACCAGCATGTGTGTGTTTTGGTAAGAGATGGCGAAAGTCAATTTTCCCTTATCCCATCCTTTTCAATTCTATTGTGTTATTAGTGTAAATAGGCGACGGAAGCCACCAACCATCAAGATGACCAGCAGCCAGCTTGTAGAACTTTACATTAAAAAAAAAAAAATTGAACATTTCAATATTCTGGAATTGTGACACTCTCTATGTTACGATTGAAAAATTACAACTAACGACGTTACGTTGTTCTTTGAAATGCACGCAGCTGTCAAAAATGGCCTATCAACTCGATCACACAATAATAAATAGTCAATTCTTTCATCATTTTACTCTGTTCATTTAAGGACCACCCCGGCCGAACAAAGAACGAAAATGAAACCACAAATGATAAAAGAGCGAGAGTATAGAGTGGATTTCGTTCCCTTTCGGCGCGGGTTTCGCTTTTATCGTACACAGATCAGAATGATATTATAGTCATACGCGACTGACCTATTGGTGGAGACTGCGGAGTTATTGAGCAAGGAACTAATGTTAGAGGTGCTATTACTGACCGCGCTGCTTGTTACCGCCCGCAGCGGCAGTGGTTTTACCGGCTGCAAATGTAACACAACAACCATTTACTAAAAAAAAACACTTGTGACAGAACGGGTTGGGTTTGGGTTCTACGCTAAGTAAGAAGTTTGAACCTAATCACCTCGGCCATAAGGTCGAGTTTACATAGATCAATGGACGGAGTTAGGCTGCAACACTACAAAGTTTGCTTGCACACGGTTATTATTTTCCCTGTGTGATTCCAGTCGAGCAGTTTATGGTGAAAACTCTGTCTACTTTAATATATATATATATATATACACGTGTTTAAAATATTATTTTACTCCTATAAAAATAAAAATTATAGTCTCCTAAACTGCTCAACCAATTTTAATTCGGTTTTCATTTATGTAAAGAGGAATAAACGAGGAAGATTTGTCTTTATAAAAAATTGCATCCCGGGTGATCACTAGTATTTAAAAATATATTTCATAATTAAAAATTGATCACACACATACACACACGCGGCTACTAAGTATATAAGACGATATTTTTAAGAAAAATAATTACAGTTTGCTTGTACAAATAATTATTTACTATAGATAATCGTTGATTTATTTAGTAGTATTTAGTTTAAAATTTCGCGATAAACCGAATGACTGAAATCACACTGGAAAAATTAATATTGCTCCAAGAATTATTGTCAATCACTAAACATCTTATAGAATAGATGTTACAATACGCCCATAAATGCTCTGAACAAGCTAAAATATTCATAATAAAAACACGTTTAGTTTAGAATGTAGCAAAGGTTACTAGTAAACCGAATAGAACCCAAAACTAACCAGGACAAAGAACAATTTTGAAAAGTATCATCACAACTCCACATTACTGCAATTTCAACATAATAAAATTGAGTTAATATATGAGTATAATTTAATGAGTCAATGAGCCGATGAGTCAGTTATGCAATGTGCACTCACCTTTATTACCTCCTCCTTTTTCTTTTTCTCAACGTCAACAGAACTTGTCGAATGATTGTGCAAGTCCAATGTTGGTGATGGAATAGGACTCGTCCCTGTGAATTAATCTTTATTAATAAATATATATATATATATATAATATATCATTCACACATTATTAATTATTACTTAAAGTTTTCCCAAACGTTATTCCTTTCGGACCACGTCCTGTCTATTCGTCTTCTTGTCATGTACGTTTTATTTCATTTATTGTATTATATATGAAACGATATTAGTTAATCACCCTCTTCCATTCGTGACCATATATTAATATAAAAATAATAAAAATGAACATACCCGATAGCATACTGGTGGGTGATCCTGGTGACTCGTTGCTGTTGTTGCTGTCTGTGGTCGCCGAAGAGGGAAGTCCCACACCACTCAACTCTATCTCGTCTATGCCCCGGATATCGTCGTATATTTGCTCGTTATGCAGGAATCCGGGTTCATGTGATGACTCAATATAAAACTCAACATCCTCCTGTATATGTTTGATCTGGAAATTAAGACATTTACTGTTTTATATAATATATACGTTTATATCATATTTTATAAGATTTCACTTCTCTTGTGAACATAAATTTAGGTAGAAACTTTTTACAGATAACTCTAAAATAAAGTTATATTAAATATTTGTGATGTTTCTTTCTGTGGGGGTTGTATATTGTGATTAATTATGTCTTTAGCTGGTAAGCCTTTTTAAATAAATAAATAAGATAAAAACACTTTAGTTTCTATGTCATTATTAAAACTGGCAATGTTCGATATTTTTTTAGTGAAAAGCGAAACATTTAATATTTTTTTCTGCCCATATATGCTATCATCCAAACGATGAAACATAATTTATCATTGGTTAATTGAGGACAATTTAGAAAAGAATCTAAGCTGTCAAGTGTTATTTAAAAAGAGAGAGATAATTTTGTCAATATCACTGATCCAATCACTAACCTGGTCAACTTCAACTGACATATTGTCAAGCATCCTGAGTAATGTTTCAAGTTTCTTTATGTGATACCTATGTCTTTCTAGTCTCATCTTAAGATCTTCGATCCGATCCTGCTTCTCTTTGTCCAATCGTTTCTTTTTACCAACTGTTAGTGATTCTATTTCGCATTCATACTGATCCACCTGAAACAACACGAAGGGGCTACGATGAATCTCTTATCGTTAAAATTTATCAACATATACTTGCGATAAATCGCAAAAATAAACTGCTGACGTAACGTGAATTTTATATATATTTAGAGGGCAGTAGTGATGAATTTTTAGGTTTAGAATGTTATTTATTCTCACAAAGAGTTAAAAATTTCACTTGCATGAGAAACTTATGACTAATAGATTTTAGATGATCCCTAGGGAACCTTACATTTTTTTCTATATGTTAATCCACATAATAAATTGCCAAACTTCATCCAAATCCATTTAGCCATTTTTGCCTTTTTGAGTAACAAACATCCAAACCTTCGCATTTGTAATATTAGAATATATACAAAAAAAAAATAACAAATATATTATTTCTACATTAATGAATTGTATGTCAGGTATTAAAAAATATCATTTACAAGACAACCATAACCAATTTTTTTTAAATTCTGTTACAACACCTATATCACAGTCAGTCCAATCGAGCATAATGTAAGTTTCAGTAAACACAGTAATTGTTTTTAAAAAAAAAGGTTGCAACGATATGAATAAAAGGAAACACTCTTTACAAGATTACATAAGCGGTCCTATAGTGTAGTGGGCATTGAAATACTTTCATTGTTCTCAGATTTTATTAATTCATACTGACTTTACAGTATTAAATAAATCATAAATAACTTATGAAATTAGCCGAGGTCTGTAAATCTGCATTTACATTATGTCTTTTTTACGAACTTTAGCAATTTGAAACTAAAACAATATCCAATAATAAATAAGTAATCATTTAAAACAAACGATTTTAATTTATTTATACAAATCTCATTAATATTTCCAAAGTTTTATATAGTTTCAGTATGTCTTTAATAGTAAACAATAATAGAAAATTGTTTGCCCTGAATATGTTGTAATAATTTTGACACAGATCTACCATAAGGCTTGAGTACTATTGTTTTTTTTTTTTTTTAATTTCATTATGTTTTTACTATAATAATTAAATCCAATTATTTACCTGCAAATTAAGTCCATCAATAGAAGCTACAAGCCATGTGGAGACTTCTTCTCTTTCCTTTTGCGCGGGATCAAGTTTTTGTGCTGCCCCAAGACCTTCTTTAGAGTATGCCTTCGTTTTCGTTTCACGTTCAACAACTTTGAACCTTTCCATTTGCTAAAAACAAATTAAATGCCAAAATTAATCATCATCATTCATATTAATTTTCACAGGTGTTGCTGGTGTTACAATCAAGTGTACCCCGTCAGCCTGACTGTTTCATTAATATAAAATTGAAAGTTACCTAACGTAAAGGATAGTGGCTAATAGCCAATCGGTAATAGTAGCTTTGTGCATACCTATTCATAAAGTTTGAGCACACTGTACAGGTCTAGTGGTAGATCATCACAATGGTTAGACATATATGTTAGGTTATATAGGTATAAAGTCTGATTTATAAAAAAAAAACATTAGAACTAGTTAGCTGAATAGAAAGAATAAGAAAACAGTTAAATATCTACTTAATAAAGATAATTATGTGCATTTTCCTCAAAGAAAATTCAAGAACTGTATATTGAGAGCTGTGGATTTTGAGTAAATGTATAAATAAATAATGATTTGTGGTGTGTATATCTAATCTGTGTCGACCAACTGTATATATCTTCCAAGTTTAATAAAAACAAAAACAAGGATAAGTGAGGCTTAAAAACAGATATAGCCAAGTAGTTCCAATACTCGGCTGTGAAAACAAAACATGCATGTTTGGATCGGAATCAGGTCACCATCAGTGAATATTTTAATATTTCATGTGTAAATTGGAAATTTCCACACTCAAAGGTGTAAGAATACAAACTATGAAGAAACCTGTATATATGCTAGAAGATTAGCAATTTTCAAATATTTAGTAGTAATGGACACATCCTCACATTGAAGAGGCCTTCGCTAAGTTGCGGGATTTAATATAAAAGTATACACACACATATATAGACTGACTAGCAAGCTACCCCCTGATTCGCACGGATTTTTCTGCATATCTATACTAATATTATAAAAAGAGAAGATTTGTATGTTTGTAATGAATAAACTCAAAAACTACTAAACCAATTTAAAAAATTCTTTCACCTACAAAGAGCTATATTATCAGCGAGTAACATAGGCTAATATATTTTATATAGTTACTTGGACAAAGTAGCGTGCAACAGCTAGTTATATATAAAAACCTTCCTCCTTTAACACTCTTTCCATTAGTGAAAACCACATAGTTTAAAGAATCTAAGAAGTTGCATAGTTTAAAGAATCTAAGAATTTTTTTTATTTACTATGTAAAGTTATTTACTATGTATTTACCATGTAATTACTATGTAAAGATAATCCTAATAATATTACAAAAAGATATATAAGGATTGCTATGTTATTGTTACTTTTTTACACAACTACTGTGATAAATTAACAGAATTTAGATACTTTTTTATGATATTTGATCAAACTAAATTTGAGAACTTTGCTAACATAATTAGCAAAACATAGACTACTTATAATGTACCAACTTACAAAAACAAAATGTCAAACATAAACTATCATTCTCCAAATAAAAAAATTACACAATTGCAAAAACACAGATAAAATATGCAAGTTAAAATTGAATTTGAAAAAAATTAGTGGCAGTTTTAATTAGATAGAACAAAGCATCTAAATGTGGCATGACAACATCAAGTTATGCTAATTAAGATCTTGTTTACATTATTTCAAAAATTACTTTTCAATGAATTAGTTTATTTTAATACTTTGAGGCGAGTACCACTGACACCATCTGAACATTATTTATATTTTCGGAAATATCTGAATCCTTTTTTTTTATGTAAAGGTCGTCAGACAGGCTGACAGCTCACTTGATGGTAGAAAGCTACCATTGCCCATAAACACAAGCTTAGTCACAAATGCTGCAAGTGTGCTGCTGATCACAGTAGGTTTAAGGATAAGGGATTAGGAAGGCATAGGGAAATGGGCCCTGATATCCCTTACTTTTTCACTGAAATACGATGCTGTGATTTCACAGTAACCTTCTGTAAGAGGACAGTTACTGCGGGCAGACTGGCAGCCCAAATTACTGTCAAATACAATGTACCCGGCCACTACTAAATCTACTTGTCGATTAGATATTCTTCTATTATGTTATACTAGATTTTTGCCAGCGACTTCATCAGTGTATCCATATAGCATATGTGTTATTCTGATGTATACACTATGTTACTGTACAGATTCATCAGAATCCATGCAGGTTTTGTGTGAAAGAGTAATAAACATCCAGAAAACCGTCTAATAATAATAATAAGTCCTATTAATAAGTAAAATGTTACAGAACAACATAACTATCTCAGGTATGTAAGGGTACTTTTAAGAATGGTTATTTCATAGCCAATGTCCTTGTAGGTGTCTGAAACTATTTCTTCTATTTACTATTTATTTCTTTACTTTAATCCACAGTACCTAAATAATATTTTTTTTTTTTTTTAAATAAAAACATGGACATAACAAACAATAGTATACCCTCACAAAAACTATTGATAAATAGTAATTTGGCCACTATAATCACAATTTCAACTTTATCAATACATGTTAATAACAACAATAAAATATCAGTTATTTCTAAGCAAAGCATCTTTGGTCATCTTTGGAAACATGAAGTTAGCCTATGCACATTATTTATTTTGAAGTACTGTACTATTTATATACTTGATATGCAACCATCAGCAGCCTATGTCCTTTGAAATAGTGAAAGAATTTTTCAAATGGGTCTAGTAATTTTGGAAGTTTATAAACAGTAAAACTTCATAAAAAGTTCATAAACAAACTTACAAGATCTGCTTACTCTCTCTCTCTCTCTCTCTCTCTTTTGTAATATCAATAAAGATTTTTATATTAATTTTAATGAAATCTACTTGCTTAACTACAAACACCAAACTCCCTATTTGATTATTCAAAACATTTCAAAAACTATACAGCTAGAATAATGAAAATTTTCTGTAATGTATACCTATTGGGTAAGAAAGGATTTTTGACAATTTACATTTAAAAGTTAATGGAAGTTAGAAATGCAATATATTTAAATACATTAGACGAAGAGTTATTAGGGTTAAAAAAAAAAATAAAAAATCCTATAGATTAATTATATAAACATTTAAATCTTATAGGTGTTTAAGGCAACAATGTATTTAACAAATTAAATGTATTTTAAGGGTAAAACTACCCAGTTCATCTACATATCTACGTAAAACAAGACAAATTCTTATCATTTCCAGTTGACAAACATTTTATAAATATGCATTATAAACTTGTGCATATCAATTTTAAAACAAAACAAATGTGGACTCAGAAGCAATGTCTAGTAATTATTGACATTTAAAATTCACCCAATAAAAATGTATTTATGTTTCAATGAAAATGTTTGCAAGAATAATAATATTGTGTTGTTTTTTTATTGGGTATATTATAATACAATATTAGGCAATTTTTTTTTTATAAAAGCAGCTGTAGGTGACTGACAATTTTTGTTTTTGTTTGGTCATTACAAATTAAAATATTTTTTATAACTATTGGTGGGTATATTTACATACAGTCTTTAGAACATAATATATATTTTATATGATCTATTTTTTAACAGAAAGGGTAATGTAGGTGGTTTGCCATGTTTGAAAAACTGGAAAAATAACAAAATGTATTTTCCAATAAGTACCTATCATCTTAATCATAAATAAATATATAATAAACTAGTGACCCACCCCCAGCTTTGCATGGAGTTGAAACTTTCAAAAATTCTTTCTTAGCATAAGCATGTAGGTTATAAAATAAAAATATGTTCAAAATTTCAGCTTTCTAGACTTAATAGTTTTGGCTGTGGTTAATAGTCAGTGAGGGCAAAAGATTTTATATGTATATAGAATATTATACTCACAGTTTCTATTAGTTTCCTATATTCTAAAAGTGTACTCTTATCCTTAATCTCCCCGGAGGCGATCCATGACTTAATTTGGTCTCGTAGCCTCTGGAGTTTTTTGATTTCCTTCTTAAGATCCGCCTCATACTTTTCCTTTTGATTACTGTTCGTTGCATTGTGGACTTTTTGCCAGATATCCTCAAACGTTTCTACCCCTTCCGTCACCTTTTTTAAACACCTGTCTATTTCACCTGCAAATTACGTGAACATGAATTCAACTTGTTTCTTATAAGAATATGTTTTCTATAAAACAAGTTACTTCAAAACTAGTTAAGAGTCCGATAGATAGTTTGTACTTCGAGGTTTTACTCTCGATGTCCAGTAAAAGATTAAACCAAACCATATACAACTCTTTAATAAAAACTACAATAGAGGTAACAAGGAACGATCGAACTTGGGAAGATATTCGATTAAGTACTCGTTAATAAACAAAAGTACTGATATTAATGAAATAATAGGTCAAAAGATCACCTAAATAATAGGCTACCATCTCAAAACCTCGATAATAGTGAAGGACTTGGCCCTCTACAACAATAATGCTCAAGGAACACGTACATTGGTTGGGGTCAATCTATAACCTGATAACAATTTACCTTGCAATTTCCTTGTCGCAGCCATTGCTATTTACACATGTGGGCAAACGTTCCGTACATATCCTACACATACAAACTATTTACAATAAAATGCACAAAAATTATTGATAAACAGACAAACTGCACATCTGAAGCTTTGTTCGATTCCAAGATGGCTACCATACACCGCTCAATTTGTATCCAGTGACCGAGCGCATCCAGGGTGACAACCACCAAGTAAGTTACCCTCGCGCCAGGATTTGTAATTACCCCAACGCTTTCATATATAATAAGAATAGGCTGTCACTAATAAAACAACAAACTTCAAATTTTCCATAAAATGATTTTAGATACGTCGCGTAGACCATCAAGTGCGCAGGCGCAAAATAATAGAGAAAAGCAGCATAGCATAGTCAAAATAGTTACAGTGTACAGATTGACAAATATCTGTGTAATGCAAGTCTGTTAAATTGATTAGAACAACAATCAATCGCATATTATGCCTAAAAATAATCGCCTTACATAACATTTGAAATGCTATTAATATTTTCGTAGTTATCCTGATATATCATCAAAAAGCACTTTTAATTTTAAACTTTGTTAGAAGCCAAGCCACACGAACTTTTTAAAAAGACATAATAGTTTATGGTTCTAAATTCAAACAGTTGCACCTATTAAGCAATAGATGTCAGTCTGTAATTACTGGCTGTTCTTGTGTATAATATCCGTCACCTTTTCTGAAATGAAATACCGTGGCAGTTTTAGGTATGAAGGATAGATGGCACTATACTTAAACATATAGACGAGAAAGGAAAGTATTTGATCCTTCCAGGACGAGCTCTACTGAGTAAACTGAGTTATAAAAACTCGACCATTATTAAATGATAAATAATTTTAATTGATAAATTAATTTTAATTAATAAATAATTAGCTTCGTATATAATACAGGCAAAATCTTTTGGAGAATTTAGATGTTTGATTGGATGCACAAATTTGTGTATTTTTCGATGTTTGTTACTCAAAAACAGCTGAACGAATTGGATGAAACTTGGCATACCAATAGTTTATTACCTGGATTTATATATTAGGATACTTTTTATCCTGAAAAAATGTTAGGTTCCTGTTGGAATTTCAAAAATAAACTACAGCGTGTGCAGCGCGTACGAAGTCGCGAACACAGCTAGTCAAGGATAGGTAATATTGTTTAATTTCTTCTTCTTCTCTTCAATCTTTTCAATCTGTTAAATTTTTCGTTTCGTTACCTAATCAAGTTTTTATATTATAGTTTTCTTATCATAGCTATAAGCTACTTACATGATATAATGAGAATAAAGAAATATAAACCTAAAAAGTAGATATTATTTTTATTTGAAGCATAAAAATTTTGTAGGTACGAATCAAAGTGGAGCAAGGTAGGTAGGTACCTACTACGAGTAAATAAAACTTGACAATAAACATCTACTTAATCACATTTCATGGTCAGTTGATGTACGAAGCAAATGGTTTTGGCTGTCACGCAACTTTTTCAGGGGAATTGGTTATAATTTTTGTAAGAAATTACAGGCCTCACCCTATTTATAGGGCCGGCGTCCACTGACACAGCGATACGGAGATCTGTTCGAAATTTGATAGAGTTACATGCCATGTCTACACTAATAAAAAAATAATGAGGTAACTTGTAAGTAAAATTACTTACAAATAATAGTGGGTTTCGTAGTCATTTGGGCAGCCTTACAGGAGTCATTGGCCCTTACAAGAGACCACCGTAAAATTACAACATGTGTGTTGTTTCGATGTTTTTTTTTTCCACCACCTAGCATCCAAACCGTGGCGTTTTAGGCGTTTGTCATAAGAGATCGTGATAAGCTAGCTCATTTAGGAGATTTTGGAGCCGTTTTTTTATATTTACAGGCCGATAGTTTGACATTTAGCGCTTCATGGATTTCAACATTAGTCACAAACTATGGTACATTTGTATGTACCAACCATGGACAGTTTTGAGTTGCGTCAAGCAACTCGGCTTGGATGCTAGGTGGTGGAAAAAAAAAACACCGAAACACCACACATGCTGTAATTTTACGCTGGTTTTCTGTAAGGGGGGCTGCCCAAATGACTACGAAACCCACTATTATTTGTAAGTAATTTTACTTACAAGTTACCTCTTTATTTTTTTATTAGTATAGACATGGCATGTAACTCTATCAAATTTCGAACAGTCATCTTGCATATTCAGCTCGTCTCGCTTGGTGAGTGAGTATCTAAACTAAATGATGTGTTAATTCTAATAATACTCTACCAAACGATACACAATTATCTATACTTAACTAAATTTAAATAATTTATTAACAAAAAACAAAAAAAGAAGAACTTATATGACATAAAATATTACTAACAAGTGTATTAGTAAATTATCTTGCTGATCGTAGAAAATCGTTTTTGTTCATTATTTTACTGTGTTGTATATTTATTGTTTAACAAATACTTTATTATATAAAATAAGTAGGTACATTTAATGTGTATTTATTATTTATTTTTTAATAGAAGAGTTATTTGGAATTAGATTTGAAAAGAGCAAATTCGGAGATTTCTTGCTGATTTTTTCTTCGTTGAAACCATAGATACCTACACGGTCGTCACGGATCGGTTAAGTTATGGATCACGTGACCACTCGTTTGACGACACGTTGCCGTGACGACTGCGTTTTGTTGCTCATGGCTGAAACAGCTTTCTAACCAGCGATAGATTAATTGAATTTTATATTATTACATTCGAAGATCTATAAATTGCTGATAAATTGTGGTAAAAGTTTATATAAATAAGTAAATATAAACATTAAATTATTTAACAGAGATAAAATGTAGGTAATACTTAGCTGTTCCTAACTGGTATGCAATTATAAATATGTTTGTTCATTTATGTTTGTGTGACATATATTTAAACAAATAATTTTATTCTTTTCAATTCTCAGTTTTAACTGTGATCTATAAAACCGGACTGGCTTTGCATTAACAATTTATACTTACACGATGCTACTCGATAAGATCTAGGTACTCGTAGGTGCCTACAACCAAGGATCGTCTGTTCAAATATTTTAAAAATTAACACTTCAACAATCGTGATTTAGTTTTTAGGATCTCTCAGTAAGAAATATGTTGATAATGCTTTAATATTTATTTGCGAGATGATTTTTCCAAGATACAGTAACGGCTTATTGAGACTAATGATCAGCTACTGAAACGGCTTGCACAGGTTCGTTCGCGGTTAGCTTGCATCTAAGTTTTTTCAATTTTTTTAATGTTAAATGGTTTGATGTGAGCTGTAATCAAGCAGCACCTTAAGGGATACAAATGCGTCTATAGCAGAGCTAAAGCTCGACTATAGAACCGTTGTACTGGCTACACCGTTATATATGAAAATAAACAATGGCGGTCGTGTTTACAGTCCTTCGCGTCAAAAAGAGCACGCGGTATAATTAATCAACGTCAATGTATCCATTGCTGGGCGTCATCAGCATTGATTCTCAATTACGGTTAGATAAACAGCGGTGTACGATTACAATGTTATTAGGCGGGTTTCCTGAAAGATTTATAGGCAACGCAAACAAAGGTTTAGTGCGCAGTTACGATACAAACGGTTAATTTTTTTTCCTTAGCCATAACAAATCTTTATATTAACATAACTGTTGGTATAATAATATGGTTGTTCTGAAGCTTGTCCAGAAAGAGGCGTCTAGAGGCTAGTGTCGGTCGCCTTTGGAGGTTGTACGTACATGTAGTCGCCAGGTAAAGGCGACTACCGGTCGCCTTATTATTGGATATGTACATTCGTGTACTACAAGCATTTAGTCTTATTTCTTGTTTTGTCTATGCCTGTACCTGATGTTATCTGTACCCTAAAGGAAGACTCGATGTACATATAAAAATATATAGAAATAGATTTTAAAAAGGATTTTATTTCTAATTTCATTTTAAAACGGTCATAATTAAATCCATAATAAAAATATATACTACGTCTTAACAGCGAAGTAAATAAACTTTGTGCCGCAAGATATATAATATTTAGGTTACGCTCACATGCCTTCAGTCACCAAGTATTTGGTCTTTTATGAAGAACTAGTGACTCGTTCCCGGCTTCGCCCGGGGTGCAATTTTGTTATAATATGTATATACAAACCATCCCTGTTTATCCCTCTTTCCATAAGTGAAAATCAAATTAAAATCGGTCTAGCCATTCTTGAATTTTTGCGAGACTAACGCACGGCAATTGATTTTTATATATAAAGATTTCCAAAAAAATTGAACTAAAAATAACTGCCTACAAGAAAATATGTTTGATATAAGGTTTTTATAATCCATTTAAAAATGCAATAAATTTTATATTGTACTATTTCAAGTTATTTGTCTTCGAACGATTGTTGGAGATACGCCAACTAGTAATTTCGTTCATGATATAGGGTAACATACCAGATATAGAAATTGTAATAATACATATTGTAATAGATAGGTATTGATTTATTTATTTGTTTCTTTTACTGACCGAGGGGTCGCTTTTCGAGGTAAAATCAATCGCAACAGGCGGAATGTTTTCAAATAACGTTGTTTAGGGAATCCGCTATATCTCTCTACCAATATTATAAATGAGAAAGTGAGTTACGAGCATAAGTTAAGCGTGAGGCGAAGAAATATGTCGTGGGTAAAGGCTAAAGAAGTTTCTAATGAAAGTAAATATTGGAAAAATTTGATAAACAGGAATTCCGTGCGAGCCAATATAATATACACAATTATATACAATTGCAAATTATATATAAACAAATCTTTCCGCTCTTTATCGCTCTTTCCACTGGTGAAAACTTGAGATGAAACGGATATCCGGTAACTATCCGGTATCCGGCCTATAGCGGATAACTAGCGCCTATCCGGCCGAATACCGCATTTAAAAAAAAAAAACATTTTAAGTGATTAACTGTTTTATTTATCACTTAAGAAATACAATCATTAATCACAATATAATTCTAAAACTTAAAAAAAAAGAATAACCTAGTACTCATACTGCACTAAGGGCAAATTATGGTGAATGAATGTCTTCGAGTTTCAGAAAAAAGTCTTTCGCTGCACACACTGCTGCAAGGTGCTGAAAGGTAGATTTTGGCAAACATTTCTAAATTTGGGTATTTGGGCACTAAACGGCAATGTTTCGCCGGATATTCGGCGGCCGAATATCCGGCATCCGGTATCCGGCTAAACTGCTATCCGTTTCATCTCTGGGTTAAAACCAGAAACGGAGAGAGGCGGACTGCGACTTTACTTTATAATATATATGTAGATATATGTATAGATATATATTATAGATACAAATATGATTATCATAGATTGCTTGCTGTCATGCCGGCATCTCTGAAAAAAAAAAAAAAATCAATCAGTTGAAAACGTACCGCGCTTGAAGATGTACATACATCGCGCGCTCAAAGACGCGGGAAAATTACGACCGCTGAAAGATAATTCGCATTGAAAAGTGTTTTTTTTTTAATACTTGATATATTGGGTTAATTTTATTTTTATTTTTAAAATGTATACTGTGAGAATTTGCGGTTTCTTTATAATAATGTAAGTGAGTTGGATAGAAAAGTAGACAAGGATTATTATTATAATACTAGATTATAAAGTTGAGGATTATATCAAACCTTTTTCTTTTTTTACAAATATGTACAGACAAATGGCCTTGAGAACAATGAAATTGTGTTTTGTAAACATTTTCTTGTGAACTGTGCGAATCGTGGTGTTAACTTAAAATGAAGAAATTACTAAAGAACTTTGTGAAATTTTCCCTTTTAATTTTATTTCTAGGTAAGTAATTGGATTAAATATATTATTATATTATGTTTTTCTAACTATATTTTAGGTTTTTTTTTAAATGATGGCGGGCAGACGTACAAGTTCTTCCTTCTTCATACGATTTTCTTGAGTGCACTTGCAAGAATGCAAGTCTATAAAGTCTTTTAAAAGTTTAAAGTTTTAAAAGTTAAATGAATAAATAACTGTCTCACTGGTATATGAAACAATATGAAGGGATTCTAGAATGGCTCTGGCAACATTTACTCTTACACCAAAACACAAAAGTCACTCAGATATACTTACAACAAATTTTTTAGTGGATTTATTTTGTTAACTGAATTCTTCAAGGTTGGTCAATGCTAATCTGAGAATTATAGATTCAGTGTTTTCAAATAGATACGTCACAGCTTTTCGTTTTATGTAGGCAAACGAAATAAATCCAACAAATCTCCCAAACGAGTCGTCACACAAATAAACTGACGTTCAAAAGATTTCTTTACTATAATTTTAGTTTAGTAAGGCTTAGTGGCACTCAGACTGTACAGGAATCTCTATATACCTACAGTTACAATTTTAGTCAATATCGAAACTTTTATATAGTAATCTATACTTTTACTTTGGGGAACAGCCTCTCATTCCAATGTCGAAATAATCCAGAGATTCCAGAACAAGATGTTGAGATTAATAACCGACGCACCTTGGTATGTCACAAACGAACAACTGCATCACGATTTACACGTCAATATGGTCACAGAAGAAATTCATCGACATGCCAAAACGTATAAAAAAAGGATATTAACTCACCCTAACACCTTGGCGAGGGTTCTGATGGAGGATGGTCTGCTAATTCGCAGACTGAAGCGCAAAGTTCCCCAGGACATATTAAATAGTTACTAAATAGGATGTGACACAGGTCACATACCTAGCACGCCAGTTGCCAACCCAACACACCTACTATTTATTGTCCCTTTAAGGCGACAGATGGTAGTACATAGTAGAGAAAAAAAAAAAAAAAAAAAAAAATACTTTTACTAGCCACACGCTCCCGTCTTCGTCCAGGTTCAAAATAAAAACTAAAAAATCTATCTTTTAAGTTGGACCAAATTACACATAGTTACGAAGTTTTATCAAAATCGGTTCAGTAGTTTAGGAGTTCATCGGCGACAAACATGTGATATAAAATTTTTATATACATAGAGATCATAAAGAGAAAAGATTTGTATTTTTGTATGTTTGTAATAAATTCATAAACTACTAGACCGATTTTAAAAATTAATACCCGCTGATAATGTAGCTTTCTATAGGTGAAAGAATTTTCAAAATCGGTCTAGTAGTTTTTGAGTTTATTCATTACAAACATACAAATCTTCTCTTTTTATAATTATAGTATAGATATGCAGAAAAATCCGTGCGAATCAGGGGGTGGCTTGCTAGTCAGTCTATATATGTGTGTGTATACTTTTATATTAAATCCCGCAACTTAGCGAAGGCCTCTTCAATGTGAGGATGTGTCCATTACTACTAAATATTTAAAAATTGCTAATCTTCTAGCATATATACAGGTTTCTTCATAGTTTGTATTCTTACACCTTTGAGTGTGGAAATTTCCAATTTACACATGAAATATTAAAATATTCACTGATGGTGACCTGATTCCGATCCAAAGTAAAAATCTTTTCTCTTTATAATATTAGTACATGACTGATAAATTTAAACGAAGGATCAAATTTAATCCTCTGCAATCCTACTAATCTATCTATATATATATTTACCTGTCTTGTATATTATACTAGCATTATACTAGCTATACTGGCCCGCGAAACTTTATAAAATATAGCCTATGTTATTCGCTGACAATGTAGCTTTCTATAGGTGAAAGAATTTTCAAAATCGGTCTAGTAATTTTTGAGTTTATTCATTACAAACATACAAAAATACAAATCTTCTCTCTTTATAATATTAGTATATACCTATTACAAATGCAAAATTTTGTGAAGATTATTCTCTCACCCAAAACCTGCTGGACTGACTCAGAAGAAACTTTACACTGATGTAGTTTTTGGAATAGGCCACGAATTTTGCCAAGAATAGGCTATGAATTTATAAAGAGAAGCGGACGAAGTCGCGGGCAAAAGTTGGTTAGGAATATTTTTATTGCCTTTTTTTAATACATGGTATGTATATATAGATAGATAGCAAGATACGGGAAAAAATATTTTGTTGCGATTTAAATGCGTCCTGATAAAAGTCCTGATAAAGGGTTTAAGACCGCTTAAACTGAAGCCTGAAGCAATCACATTATATATAACATCTACCCACAATAAAAAAAACACTATATATGCATTTTCTATATGGATTTTTAAAATTTTGCTGTCGAACGAATATGTATTTATAGGATATAGAATTCTTATACACTTAATGGAAAGCGCAGTAAGTAAACCTCGTTTATTGTGTAGATATTTGTATATATGAAATTGGACCCGTGCGAAGCTGGAGCGGATCGCTAGTACTTAATATTGTATACTATATTTTACTATACTTAATACTATATTTATTTTGGTAATCCATTACCTATTTTACAGAAGACTATCGCGAAATAACAGCTTGTGTTCCGTTATGTTGTGTTTCGTGAATAAGTAAGGGATGCCCATTGCCTTAAATTGTCTCTTTCTAATCTCTTATCCTTAAGGTATACCTTAGTAGAGAGGTCTTACGGATCCTAAGACCTTTCTACTAAGGTCTTAAAGATCCTTATGACCATTTTACTAAGGTCGGCAGTGCACTTGTTTAAATAGGCGACGGTAGGCCCCCAGGATATGAAGCCTGTCTGACGACCTTTAGATAAAAGAATCTATTGATTTTCTTGCGAAGAGTTGGTTTGTGTACGCTTCAAAAACTCGAGAATGGGTAGACCGATTAAAATTCGGTTTTCACATATAGAAAGAGGGCTAAACGGGTAAGGTTTGTTTGTGTAAAAATTTCACCCCGGACGAAGCCGGGAGTAGCTAGTTTACTATAAAAACACACTTTCTGAAATCATCTTTAGTCTGAATATTAGTTTATATTTGTATAGTCGGCTAGTCGCTTTATTATAAGCCCAATGAAATTTTAGTTTTTGACATAGTTAGTTTTTTTGGTATACGATTAATACCGACATTTTACATTATAGAAATAATAAGACTATAACCTATTAAGTTTTAAAAAATAATGAGTTCTTTTGTGTTATGTCATTAGGACTCTGCTTGGAGATGAGTAGGTGTTTTAGTGAAGTAAATATTTAGTTAGCCTGAAAGCAATAAAAGAGGATATAATTATACTCAGCTTTGGCTAAAACCCGAGTGCGCTTTACATGTTTATTCCCTGTGTTTATTCAGACGAAAGCTCGCTAAAGCAAATCTTGAAGTGAAAACAACGTCTCCAACGGGTTGATGTCATCGTGACACCAATGCGTGAATTTGTATTCGTTCCTCAAATTTTTCCATTACTTATTTATCTACTTACTAGCTGGTCCCTGCGACTTCGTCCGCATTGAAAAATGAAAAATATAAAACCTGAATTACGTCTGACATCTTTATCGCTGACTTGTCGTGCGTCTGTGGGTGAATAAATGAACTCTACATTATTTTTATATATTTATAATGATAATGATATATATACACATATTTTACAATTGAACAAACGCACGCATGGACATTTTTACATTATGTGTGGAGACGCACGATGGGCGTTTGTGGTGATAACGAGTGGCGAGAAAGCTCGTCCTTTCTGTAGCAGTGTTGGAGGCCGACTGACTCTCGTTTCCGTGCTTCTTCATTTAAAAGAATTACACGGAAACTAAAAACGTAAATTCCAAATAGGTTATTAAAAGGAGGTCGCCACACGTCTATTACCAACCGACAGACAACGCTGTCCACCTGGTATCAAAACCTTAGTTTCAGATTTGTCCCCACTGACTGTTTTTTTTGATCGACTTATTGGGATCAATATACAGGGTATTTATAAAAAACATTTTGTTTTGTTATATGTTGCTATCAGGCGTTAGTTTTTATTTTACTTTAGATTATCCCTCTGGAACAGTACTTTTTTTCTGGATGAAAGTTACCCTATGCCCTTTCCGGTATGCAATGCACGTGTATGCAAAATTTCATAAAGATCGGTTGAGTAGTTAAGGCGTGAAAAGGTAACAGACAGACAGAGTTACTTTCACATTTATAATATTAGTATGGATAAGAATTATTGAAATTTCATGTTGGGTCGGAAAAACTGACTTGAATGAGTCTCTCGTATCTGTGATAACATTAATTTACAAAATTCGAGATCACATCAATATACTCTTCGTCTGGCAAAAATTGTTATTACACTGTGGTAATAAAAATTTGTGCCAGATATGCCAGTATCTCGAAAAACACACGCAAAAAGAGAGATAGAGAGGTATACTAACTCATGTCGGATTTTATTTATTTTATCTACTTGTTTTGTATCAGTAAAAATGAATATTTGCATATTATATGTCGCAGGATTTTTGTAAATGTCATGATATTAGGTATATATATATATGTAATTTAATTAAGGGCCTCTTTCACCAACTACAAGTAAAGTGTTGATTAGTTACTTTTGAAAATAATTTTATGTTTTATTAAATTATGCACTCGGTTTACTGCATCCTTCGATAGGCGATTTTTTTTTCTTTTTAATGTTTGGGACTTTTACCGTATATCTTCTCCATCATTCCCGGTTACCGGTGACTTTAAATGGCGGTTAGCCTACTTGACACATGGTGAAAGAGGCCCTAAGTAGTGTTTTGTAGTTGCATTGACTTCTTTCATTCGTCACCATACCAAACGATATCAGGTCGTAATATTAGTCTCAATATAATCTCTTGGAGGAAATGAGTGACATTGTAATTACGTTCGTTAAATTAATAGGAAATCCTAAGGAATTTTGATTGGTCGTTTCACTGACAACCGTGTTTTCAGCTATTTAAAAAACAAAAAAAAATTGACATACTTAAGATCAAACGGATCAATCGAGGGACTGTCTGACAATAATATGACATTATTACAATATGACGACACTGCACATTTATAGTGAAATTGTCTAAATATTACTGCTTTATGGGTTTAGTAAAATTAGAGTACCTAATACTAAAAAGAGACCTAATCACGGGATATGGTCACAATTGACAAGTCTTCTAGTAATTATAATTTCACTAGTAAGTTTTATAATATCACGACTTTTACAATGACCCTGCGACATATTATATAAACTCTGCTTCAACACATTTTGACCGATCACTATGAAAGTCATTTATTGCAAAAGGTTTTCATGCTATATTTAATAATATTGAATAAGCATCTACTATTATACTTATTCAATATCTATTATTATACCTACTTGTACATTATTGTTTTTAAGTCTAATTAAAATACAATCACTTTATTTTGTGGTTTCTGTTGTTAAGTCGTTAATTTAAATAGTCCTAATTGCTCTATTTAAAATTATGAACAGTGCCACTGAAACAAAAGTATAAATATGTATGAGCCTATGTTTCATTCAGTGTAGATGATATACTTAAAAGTACCTACTTACAAAAAATTATATTAAAATTTAAGACAAGACTTTACCTAATTGAAAAAGCGCTTCACTATCTATGTATATCTTCTGTAGATATAGATAGTCTACTAGATCAAGGGTGGTGTAGTGTTATTTAAGAATATAATCAATTGTACCCTAAATAGAGCCATGTATAAAGTTAAATTCTTACTAAATAACATTACCGGCGGCGTGAAACTGTCAAGTAGGCTTAAAATCAGCGCTGTGCTTTGCATCAGCTTATGCTGAGCCTCTTTCACCATGTGTCAAGTAGGCTAACCGCCATTTAAAGTCACCGGTCACCAGGTATGATGGAGCTGATATACCTTTGTTTGTACGGTAAAAGTCACAAACATTAAAAAGAAAATAATTTAAAAAAATCACCTATCGAAGGATGCAGTGATTTAAATTATTTAATTACCGAGTGCATAATTTAATAAAACATAAAATTATTTCTAAAAGTAACTAATCAACACTTTACTTGTAGTTGGTGAAAGAGGCCCTAAGCCAGATACCTTTTTGCTGCCATGGCGCACACTCAATGGGATTTATTAAGTACTAGCTGGTGATCGCGACTTCGTCCGCGTTGAAAATTAAAAAAAAGCAATATAACGCTTGATCTCGTGTTGCTATAACACTTTGGCCAGGCGTTAGTTTTTTTTTATCCCTAGGGAATAGTCCTTTTTTCTGGATGAAAGGTACCCTATGTCCTTTCTGGTGTCCCAGACAACGTGTATGCAAAATAGCATGGTGATCGGTTCAATAGTTTTTGCGTGAAAGAGTTACAAACATCCATACATCCAAACATACTTTCGCATTTATAATATTAAGTATAGAGTATAGATTAGTATAGAAGTATAGATATAGATTGTCTTTTAAATGTGAATAAATTATATTTATGTTATTTGTTTTTTTATCTTTAGATGTATTTGTGTGTGTCATGTGTTAGCAAATAAATGTTTTCTATTCTATTCTATCTATACTAATATTATAAAGAGAGAAGATTTGTGTTTTTGTATGTTTGTAATGAATAAACTCAAAAACTACTGGACCTATATTAAAAATTCTTTCACCTTTAAAAAGTTACAGTATCAAAGAGTTATTATAAATATATATAGGCTATATTTTATAAAGTTACGCGGACGAAGCCGCGTGCAACAGCTAGTTCTATATAAAATACTATAGAAAATAATATCTCATAAAAGGGGTTTTACATGTATTGTACTAACGTTTGTGCTGGGCTTTACACGTGAATCGTATCTATTGACATGTGAATCGTTGATTGGAAATTAAACCCATGGATTTAGATACGCTGTTTTTTTTATCAAAAGATATATTGTAAGAACGTTGACTTATAAAGCATTTTGATATGACTTGCTATGAGAATTATTTGCTCACTTTTTATCTTTGCATTGTATTTTGACATACCATTGTCAACTCAATTTTTATATCAAACAAAGCGACCGTTGAAATGATTTAAAATTTAAATTTTTTGTTAGCAAAAAATCTAACAAAAAATAAGATATACTCGTAGATACATTTTCATTCAGAATTTTTATGGAGATAGTGCAGTTCTATTTTCAATAACCGACTTCAAAAAAAGTAAGAGGCTCTCAATTTCGATAACATATTATTGTTTTTGTATAGTTGTTACAAGATTACTCCGTCAATTACAAATTTATTTTGATGATTCTTTTTCTGTTTTATAGGTCATACTTCAGAAGTGGTCCTATATAAATTTTCGCTTTATTTTTATAAATAAAAAAAAAACAATAATTTTTTATATTTGTTCCGCGATTATGCCGCCAATTATGAATAAACTTTAATAAAAATACACTCGCTTCCCACTAAAAATAGAAAAATAAAATTATTTTTAAAGAAAAAACAAAAACCTACCTCAAGACTTTACCTTCATTCACTAAAAAGTCGAAAATAATATTTTAGGACTTATTTACACTAAGTAACAATAATTTTATTATATCGAATTAAGATAATTTATCTATAAATATATAATCTAAATTCGAGGTTAGTTGTGCCTTGAATTAAGATATATTTATAAATAAAATATATGCCAATTGTGCCTACTTTTGTAGGACAATTTACCACCCGTCGGTAGTTATTGGATTTCCTTCTCGTTTATTGATTATAACTAGACAAAATGTCAGATGTCTATAATCAAGAGATGGACTGTCGTGAATTCTACGAAACTTTTACAAAGACAATTTAGCATTTCTAGTTATATTCAGCTCAGGAGCTGTACGAGCTCACAAAGCCTTCCCCTTTCTTCCATCGGACATTCAGACGTACGGCTGGTTATCATCCTCATCTTGTCGAAATTTCGGACCAAGCGCTTTTTAAACATCCTTTATAATGCGCACTCCCAAGGTTTGGAACTGCCTGTGTTTCCGGGCTCATGTAACCCAAATATTTTCAAAGTTCGAGTGAATAGGCAAGATGCCTATTCATTAATTAATTATTTAAAAAATCCAAGTAAACAAGCGTACGCCCTTTATGAATTATCTAAAACTATAAGGATTGAAGCTATCTTATTATTGGCATATTACGGCCTTGTCGAATCTGTGCTCAGGTATGGACTTCTGGTCTGGGGATACTAGACTGACAAAAAATTTATTTTCAAAGCACAAAAAAGATGTATTAGAGCAATGTTTAAATTAAAAGTAACGGATAGTTGTATGCTTTATTTTAATAAAACATAAAATACTAACACTGCCTTCACTTTTTATATGTGAGGTTCTAGTATATGTAAAAGCGAATCCTATCTTATTTAGACGAGTTTCAGAGCACAGTAAAAGAGTTCAAAGAGATCCAAATAGGCTGTGTATTCGTAAAAAACACACAGCTCTTATGCACAAAAGTGTTTTTTGTCTGGCACCAGTCATTTATAATAAAATCCCGAACAATATTAAGCAGCTCAATATTAATATATTTAAGAAGAAAATTAAACAATTACTAGTTGATAAATGTTACTATGATTTAAATGATTATATGTCTGATAACTTAGTGGATAGTGGTGATTAATTACTTATTTTGTTATGTAGTGTTCTTAAAATATTTGCACACCCCAAAGGGTAGAATGTCGCGAGCCTTTTTCATTATAAAAACATTGTAATTACCTATATTCAGCAAATAAATTATTTTTATTATTTAAAAAAAAAGGTAATTTTAATTTATAAATTAACAATTAATCTATATCTAAAACTAAGTTATATATATTTAAGCTTTAACTGTATATAATATTAAGCTTCGGTCCCTTAGGCAGTGTTCCAAACTATAATTTAATTAATCTATACCCAATAATCTTCCTGAAGAATTGTACTATCAAATGATAAAAGAAATTTAAATCCGAGTAGGTAGTAGAGTTAAAATCGTTTTCCATATGGTTTTTGTTATATGGGATATTCTATTTTATAGAACGTCTAAAGTTATCACAAATATATATATATTTTTTATAACGGGCTTGTTCGGTTTGTTGGCCTTGTTAACATTTTAACGACTTTCAATAATAGATGTGAAGAGTGAATATATTGTTGGTTCGTCATGAACGCGTTTGATTCATATCAAAACCGTCGATGGAAGAAAATAGTTTTTTTTTTTTTTTTTTTAAATCTTTTCACAAATGAAGAGATAAAAAAACTATTGCATGCTTTGAAAATAGAACAACATGGGTATTGTAAAGAGGTTATTCGAGTTGAATTCAAAAATAAAATCTATCAAATTAAAATGTCTTAATTTTTTTAAAACAACAAACAACAAACTGTTGAATAGGTATTCAACAGCCATTAAGACTCTGGTGTGAACTCAATTGCCTACAATTACGTGTGAAATTTTCATCGTATTACATTGACGTAGGTAATTGGCAGACTGAAGTAATACTGTTTTGGAATTCTAATTCTCGTAGTCAAATTAAATACAATTCAATCACTGTGTGACCTCGCCCTTACAAATTGGTTTCAAGAATACACGGCTTCTATCTATATATAAATCATGAACTAAATTTGTGTTTTGACAGAAGCCCCGATATAATTTTATTCTAATGGCGTAATCGTAAGTACATTACATTTTTCCTTGTTAACATATTATCACCCGATGAAATGTTCGCAATTAATTTTGATAGAATCTTTGAGGTCGAAAGACAGGCTGACGGTCCACTTGGTGGTAAGTGGCTACCGTCGCCTCTAACATAAGCAACACCATAGATGCTGCAAGTGCTATGCCGACCATAGAAGGATTAAGGATAAGAAATAAGGAACGGATGGGATAATGTGCTCTGGCATCACTTACTCACTCACCGAAACACAACAGCACATATGCTGTTATTTCAACGTGATCTTATAAAGGGGTTGTTAAATGACGCAATACTTATTATAATATTCTAAAAAATAATTAGTAGATATTTATTTTTACATCCAACGTTACGTTTTATTACCACAAAAATGTCGCACCTCATACGCTATGTGATTTCATGCCGCCTACACTGATGAAGAGGTAACGCGATGATCACGAACGGACGCCCACTAAATGATTTTGTCACTAAATACAGTCACGAATTCAATCACTTTACCTGGCAATTGTACACAATAAGGTGGCTCTGTGTTGCTTAAAAACGGCGAAGGCAAAGTTCATGGTTGAAAAACACTGAGAATATTTTCCATAATCTTTACAGAGCGTAATTTTATTAGAATGCTAATAAATATATGGAATTTTTGTCAATAGACAATAGTATGAAACACTTTTTCACATTTTTAATAACAGCGCCATCTCCTAGTGGAGGTTGGATATCACCATGACTATCTAAAATTTCGAGAAATCTGTTAAGTGCTTCGATCTTACCATTAACGGAGATTTTTGAGGCAAGAAGCAAATAGGTACGTCGTCTACCTATCCTGTATTTTTTATTTGTCCCAAAGTATTTCAGTTCTCCGTAGTATCTTGTTTTCATTGTTTCAGCGTTCTTGTTCATTGATCATTGATCATTGATCATTGTTCGTTATGTAACACTAGTAACTAGTAACTACAAAGTTATTAAGACTAGTTTTATTGAGCTAAATCTACTTTAAACTGTGACAGCTATAGTTTGACATGTTATTCTAAATTCAAATAAATTTTATAAATTTAAGTCGAAAATATGTCGTTTTTTTTTTGAAGTTAGATATTCATTTGTCCTTGATTGGTTTGGTTTTCCTGTCAATATTTTATGCTTCATTGTTTTTTTATATTTTTTAAAACGAGTTTCGAGGCATGGAAAATGGAAACGAGGCGTCTAAACGGGCATGCAATATCAGTGACGTATACAATTCTACTAATGAAAAAACTGTGATTTATGATAGGCGTTATTTGTTGTATTTTCACATATTTTTATTCTAGTCTATTACATATCAATCATAATTCTATATGGAAAAAGAAATATATTTTGATTAGCCAGTTATAACAACACTATTAACGCCCGGTTAAATACAGCACAAAAAGCATTGGCAAATTAGGAGAGTTTAAACTAGAGACCTTTCCTCCAATAGAAGTTAACTGTTTGATAGGCAAAAATTATAATTTCAAAGAAACAAGCATTTAAAACACCTTTAAAGTTTCATCGATACCAGCGGATGTTATGGATATGAAATTTCGGATCTGGATACGGATGTAGGAATAATAATTATACCGGTTTCAGATCGGTTACGGATATGAAATTAATTGTATATCATCTCCATCATTCCCGGTTACCGGTGACTTTAAATGGCGGTTAACGTACTTGACACACGGTGAAAGAGGCCTTTAATCAATTACTAGCTGACAATTAAGATTTCTATAAGTGAAAGTTTTTTTTTTTTTGAGTTTGTTCATTGCAAACAAAAATAAAAAAATACATATTTTTTTCTTTATAATGTTAGTATAGACGTGCTTTGGTCTGCTTCCATCGCAATACAATTTCTTATTAAGGCCCATCACATACGTAGCTATAATTTATATTAATATAAATTATAGCAAGGCATATTACGATATATTTTCTATATAAATATTGGAGTGACCGCTCACGCAGCTATATTATATATTTATATGACGACACCAACGTATACCTTTATTTATATTATTGCATATTATGGTATAGCAAGACATATTACGACCATCAATGAATTGAAGGCAAAATATATATTATAGCATCGTCTCTCTGTGTGTGGTAGCTTGCTATAATATACATTATAGTAAGGTATATTAATATATATTATAGCTATACGTGTGTGACGGGCTTAATAATGAAAAAAGTTTCAATTACGACTCTTAACAACGGCCAATCAAGCAAATTAAAAACGTGTCCAAGGAAATGGTGCCATTGATTAGTCCAACATTATGTCGCCATAATTGCGTAGCACTTATAAAATTGAAAAAGAAAGTGTATAAGGGTATCCAATAATATCACTGTGTAAATATTTATAGTAGATACGATTATAATATTAATACTTTTTTTATTTCTCTACCTATAGTGAGTAAAATATCATCCATATTATCCATATTCCATACTATAATACTTATACTATATTATATGCTATACTATAATTAAATGTGAAATCATCTCTCTGTCTGTTACCTTTTCACGCCTTAACTACTCAACCGATCATTCATCAAATTTTGCATACACGTTGTCAGGCATATACAAGAATTAAAGTACAGTAGGGTACCTTTCATCCAGAAAAAAAGTACTGTTCCCGTAGGATCATCTAAAATAAAATAAAAAACTAACGATTGGCTAAAATGTTACAACAAGGAGTCAAGCGTTATATTGCTTAACTAGCTGGTGGCCGCGACTTCGTCCGCGTTGAACGATGAAAGGTACCCTATGTCCTTTCTGGTGTCACAGACAAAGTGTATGCAAAATTTCATGGTGATCGGTTCACTAGTTTTTGCGTGAAAGAGTCACAAACATCCATACATCCAAACATACTTGCGCATTTATAATATTAGTACGGATTAGTACGGATATAGTTTAGTTGCTTAATATATATATTTTATTTTTCAACTCGGACGAAGTCGCGGGCAACAGCCAGCTGTTACATAAGCATAATTAAGTTTAAAATTTTTAATACACAAAATAATCACATTATATTTTAACCATTATATTTATCTAAAGTAGAAATATCAAGTTTAATACTTAGGTACCTAATGTGCATACAATGTTAATAACAAATTAAATTTTGCAAGACGAACAAACAAACAAATCTTTGTGGCTTCTGAAGACAAAGGCGCAATTCATTCATTCGTGTTTTATTGTTTGTTTACTAACAATGGGTTTTATTCGTTTAGGAACCGTTTAAACTAAAGGAAATCGGTTGATTGATTGTTGTTTTTCACTCATTCAAACTGAGCTTTGAAAAGAATTCTAAATTTAATTCTCACAAACAATTGCTAAATGATGTTCTATCAAGTTTCCGATTGTTTTGTGTTTAAGCTGTTGCACGCGACTTTGTCCGCGTAACTTTATAAAATATAGCGTATGTTACTCGCTGATAATGTAGCTTTCTATAGGTGATAGAATTTTTAAAATCACTCGAGTAGTTTTTGAGTTTATTCATTACAAACATATAAAAAATCCAAACTTTACTCTTTATAATATTAGTAGGTATTTCATTAAAATTAAACGCAGGAAACATATTAGATTTATACCTACTCATTTGAATACATATCGACATACACGTCTCAATCAATCGACAACACCAATAAATGGAATAATCTATGGCTTTTAGCGGTATCGCTCGTCAGAAAATCCCATAACATAGAGAATACTGACAAATTTTAAACATTAATTATTCTATCATTGGAAAAATTTCAGAACAAATTCAGAAAATTCATTGGAAACTTGGAGATTGGAAAAATGTTTAATGGCACTTTATTGTTAAGCGCAAAAGTTCTATAAGATTGGACCATTTTGGCTTTTTTTTTTTTTTTTTCAATTATTCGCTAAAGTCCGAGGAAGGTCCTTAAGAAGAGAAAAATTGGAAAAGATATCTGCGTTTAAACATAAAAGCTTCATTATTATTTTTCTTATTTTGACAGAACGATGTAGCTGTCGAGTCAAATAAAATGAGTCAAATAGATTTTTTTTTAAATAATAACAACTTCTTATTCTATGACTCACGAAACTACGCTTGAACACTGTTCACTATGTACTTAAATTAACAAAAATTTATCACGTAAATAAATACTGAATTAAAGACAGTAGCTGCCTCTGTCTGTAGACAAACAGAATTTACTTGATTACACAATACATAGCTGAAGATTTTGAGAAAAAAATTACATTCCTTGCTATTTTTTTTTTCTTATATTAAACGAAATACTACTTTTTATGTTAAGGTCGGCAAACAAGCTGACTGCCACTTGATGGTAATTGGCTACCTTCACCTATAACACAAGCAACAAAGCCTAAAGGTAACCTAAAGGTTTGTAAACGCATAGGTAAATGAGCTCTGGCATCTCTTACTTACTCACCGAAACACAAAAGCACACGTGCTGTTTATTTCACGATGGTCAATTTCATCTTGGTAACATAGGTAAGTACAACGTGTAGTAATTGATTTTTTTTTTTAAATTTAATGTGCAGACAAGTCTCTTTTACGATTTTTCTCATATGAATATATGAGAGAAATATATTGTACACTAGCTGGTGCCCGCGACTTCGTCCGCGTTGAACGATGATGGTGTCCCAGACAAGGTGTATGAAAAATTTCATGGTGATCGGTTCAATAGTTTTTGCGTGAAATAGTTACAAAAATCCATACATCCAAACATACTTTCGCATTTATAATACTAGTACGGATTAGTACGGATATACCCAAGCGCTTTAAAACATCCTTTATTAATGCGCACTGCCAAGGTTTGGAATTCCCTGCCGGCGTCTATATTTCCGAGCTCATATAACCCAAATCTTTTCAAAGTTCGAGTGAATAGGCATCTTCTGATGGGTGAGCTCGCTCCATCATAGGTCTCATTTTGCTACACAGCTGGATGTTGGCCAAGAGCAAACCCATCTCTATTAAAAGACAAAAAATAAGTAAATATTGATGATAAATATAGAACCAACTTTTATTTTAATAAATTAACTATTTCACACTGAATATCATTACAATTAGATATTATGTCACTACTATTATAATAAGACTAAACTTATTCCTTAAATATTTAATTTAAAATTAGGGGTTGCAATTACAGAAAATGTCGTGCATACTTGTAAAAACACTTTTCACTGACCTCGTTAGACTAGATATCTTACTCTCAATTCGAGGTCTTGGCTTATCACAATCACGATGAAAACGATGACATTCGACAACGTCATAGATAGCGATGTTTTTAATTGAAATAATGTTTGCAGTAACGACATATACCTTGTGTAAACGGCGCTTAAAAACTGTATCTACAAAATTGCCTTGAAGTATTCTCAACTATGGCTTATAATGGCTTCGTTATGTTCTTCTATTGAATGCCACTGGAATAGAAATGTTTATATACAATATTAGCAACCCGCTCCCGGATTCGCATGGGTGCAATTTATAATTTTCTGCAAATTTTATATAAAAACTTACCTCGTTTAACGCTCTTTACATTAGTGAAAACCGCATTAAAATCCATAGCGATTCGTAGTTTAAAATATCTAAGCATATATACATAGGAACAGACGGCGGGAAACGACTTTACTTTATACTATAATATTTATAATATATAAAAATGATTAAGGATAAGAGATAAGTAAATTAGCACTAGAAAACTGGCTGTTAACTATTTCACGGCGGTCTTCTATAAGGGGATGGTTACTGCCGCCAAACGGGGTGTGAAAAGGAGTGCGCTCTGCCATCACTACTTACCAAATCTAGACCAACTTGAACTTGAAAAGTTAGTTTCCAAAGTTGACCCTGCCCTGGCGTTAAGGTAAGCACCCTATCATCCAATGGGCTCGTCAAAACAAACTTATTAACAATATTGAAAGATTATGAGGATATTTATTTACAGTAAGCTCGTAAATAGAGGCAATGGTACACCCGCGCAAACACCAATCAATTTGATCAAATATTTGTACGCTAATCAATTTGTTGGTTCGTGGCAGCGACTTATCATAGCCGTGCTGTAATATTTGGAGACACTATTTTTGGTTTTACGATTCATTTGGGCATAACGAATATGTATTATGTCATACCAAATGTTTTTTTTTTAATAAATCAATATTATATTAAATATATGTATAGTATACTAAAGAAAACAAATATACTTTTTATTTTATAGTACGCGCTGTAGTTCGTTTTTTGAAACTCCCACAGGAAGTTAACATTTTTCCAGAATAAAATATATCCTATATGTAATACTGTCTTCAACTCAGTTCAAACGTTTTTGCGTGATTGAGTAACTCATAATATTTATTATTAGGATTAAGATATATTAAACAAAGTCTATACATACCTACATAATATTAAAAAATGAATTTTGATACGGTTTTCACTAATGTAAAAGGCGATGGATGCCATCTCTGCCTTCTAAATACTACTTTTCTTATGATAGTAGGTGGCTGCCGTCGCCTAAAACACAAGCAACGCCATCGGTGCTAACAGGTGGTGATAGTGCGCTGGGGACTGTAATAGGATTAAGAATAAGGGATAAGAAAGGAATGGGGAAATGGGCTTTGGCATGCTTTACTCATTCAAACAAACACAACAGCACACATACTGTAATTTCACGGAGGTCTTCTGTAAGTAAAGGGGTGGTTACTGCCGCCAGACGGGCTGCCCAAATGACTGCGAAACGCAGTGTGTCCTGTCACTGCTAAACTTGGCTTTATTACTTGGCCGAAAATTGCTTTATTTCCGGCCAGAGCAGTAATGTACTATTGTTTCTATATCACGTCATACGATCAGCATGTGTGCTAAGTAGATCTTTACATAGTTCGTAATGTTGTAAGCAAAACAAAAAAAAAGTCGCGGGCAAAAACTAACCTGTCAAGAAATTTACGATATTTTCTTTGAAGTTTCCCGCGTTTATGAGCACAACAATGTTTTATTATCAGCCGAGATAGCCGCTTAATCTGACAAAGAATGTACTGTTCCTATAAATAAAATCACACTTAGTAAATCGCTTTTTGCGAGCTAATGGTTTTATGTTTACACATGTATGTGTAATGTAATAATGTGTAATTTAAGTGTCTGTTTGTTATGTCAAAATTTTTACTAAATGTATGTATAAAGTACATAAATATACGGTATTTTAACTTATAACATTTTTTTTGTCTATTCGTTTGTTCCAATTTAATCTCCGAAACGTGTGGACCGATTTTAACGTGACTCATTGACTGAGAGTCAAATTAAGACAGAATGCTAAGGCTAAACAATGCACCCATTAAAATTAACTTACCAATAATAAAGCACTCGACCAATAGGCTCATAAAAGTTAAAAATCTAACATAAATATGACATAAATCTGACATAATTATGTAAATCAAAGCTTGAAAAACATAAAACGACGGTTATCTACTCAGAACAGAAGCAGCCTGGATCCACCGTCAACCTGCGGCCTTATATAAATACTCGCGTTTTTTTATGGAAATTTTACTATTAATTTTGTTAAAAACACCTTACACACCTACTCCTACATCCGTTATATCACGGATCTAGATAACTAATAAGGAATTCTTGACACATAGCTTGTCAATTACCCAAATACGATAGTTTATTCATATTTTTAACACCAATTTGGTTTTGTAAGTTTAAAATAAATATGTTTTACAATCGCATTCATTCAATTAATTTATTGATTCTGACACAATCCTGAAACATAAATTTTTACAGTTTAAAAAGTAGATACCTTATTAAAATAAAAAGTAACTTTATCCCGCGGACGAGCACACTTTGGAACTGCGGTTTTTCCACTTAGCTACAATATGGGCCTTCTTCAAGCGAGCTGTAGGCGACGGTAACCAAGTAAACACCTACCATGAAATGGACCTTTATAATATTAACAAACGTAGATATGATATGATTTTCCTTTTTTAAATTTAGTGATTGGATATTTGTTGTGGTGCTCATTTGGCAGAAGACATATATATACATAGGTACATAAATAGCTTCGCTATAGAGATTTTGCTTCCTATGTCTGCACTTGACCAATATTTACGAATTCATAACAACTCGAAATAGACGTATTGATGATGTACAGATATCTATTTTCGGTAGCTTTAGGCTCTTCAGTTTACATTCAAGTGGAATGAAACCTCTCCATTTCGGTTCCGAACAGAAATATCGCGCCCTTTGATCTAATCCATATCACTCGATTGTTTTAGCAATAATTTTATTATTATTGTCTGTCTGATAAACAACCGGCTCCCGGCTTCGCCCTGGATGCAAATTTTTTTTATATACAAAAACCTTTCCAGTTTATCCGTCTTTCCATTAGTGAATACCGTATTAAAATCCGTGGGATGGTTTAGAATTAGTTAACGGATGAACCGACAGACGCGGACAGTTCCAGCGACTTGGATGCAAAATATTGTTTTTTTATACTTACATAAAAACTTAAATTTCTTTACTAACATTATAAAGAGAGAAGATTTGTATGTATATAATGAATAAACTCAAACACTACTGGACCGATTTTAAATATTCTTTCACCTTATAGAAAGCTACATTATCAGCGAGTAACATCCATACTAATATCATAAATGTGAAAGTAACTCTGTGTGTCTGTCTGCTACCTTTTCAAGTCTTAACTACTCAATTGATCATCATGAAATTTTGCATACACGTTGTCAGGGATACAAGAAAGGACATAGGGTACCTTTCATCCAGAAAAAAGTACTGTTCCCGAGTGATCGTCTAAAAATATAAAGAATTGGCCACTGTCGCGTGGCAGCGCCACTATCGCACAGCGATAACGATGTCAGGCGTTATTATTACTCATATATTTTCTTTTTCAACGCGGACGAAGTCACAGGCATCAGCTAGTAGGCTATATTTTATAAAGTTACGCGGACGAAGTCGCGAGCAACAGTTTGCATTTTATATATTTAAAACTTTCCGTGATAACTTATCAAACTGATCACACTATTACTTATAATTTCATTCAGTCTAACTATAAAGTCTATAAATTAATCATTTTTGTTTCAGTACTCAGTCAAGTGCGGAGTCAAAGCGACGGAATATCAGTAGAATGGCACCAGACTAATATCACGAGGCTGACGGCGAAGGTCATACTAGCCGCTGGTTATCCACTTCAGAGAGTAGAACACTTGTAAGTTTATGCCAATCGCACCATAGGAACTTCTGGGTCTTAGACACCTATGAAGTCTTAAGAATAGGGCTATAAAATAGGGCATTTGATAGCCCTATTCTTAAGGAAGGTTTAAGGATACCGAAAGTTACCTGGAATCGAAAATTACAAATCCATTAAATGGTTTATAAGAAGTAAGCGAAGAAACAAACAGAGGCGGACAGCGAATTTGTTTTAAAATAAGTATAATATGTGTCTATATTGATAATATACCTACTTATCTACTCGTAGCTTCTATTTACTACAACATATCTGGTTAAAATACTCATAAAGTTCGCCGCTACTATTTTTTGCATACAAACATTGTTGAACCAAACAGAAACAGGTGTAGCTTCAGTAATCATCTTGTTTGTGTATCCACGTCACTAGACAAGTCCAATGTAATGGTCAATCACTAAGATAATATAATATGTAGTAGACTTTCAATATAATAGGTAATCTTAGTTCTAGAAAATCTCCTAAGTTATGTTTTGTTTTAATTTGTTCATTTTTTTGAATGGTAAAAAGATATAATCGCCAGTTCCTATTTGGCGAAGACTGAATTGTTATGTAAAGGTTTTTCTCTAGGTGTTCTTTTGTAAGGAGGTGATTTCTGCCGACAGATGCGCTGTCTAATGTCTTATTTAGAAGTTTATAAATTTTCTTTAACGCCATATGTATATATATTAAATAAAGTCGCTATCATCCTCCATCTGATTCTCTGCTAACTTTTTTTCTAAACCACCCAACGGATATTGAAATTGTTTTCTCTAATAACCTTCTTGGTTTCATTTGGACCACTAACAAGGATATTAACAAGTGTACTTATGTATGTATGATTCTGGGTTCCATTCCAGGCGGGGCTAATTTTGAAAATGAACTTATCAAGGCTCTAGTCTGGGTCTTACAGTGCCTAACACTATGTTTCGCACAGTAATTAGGGCAACCCGTCTGGTGGCAGAAACCACCCTTTACAGAAGACCACTGTAGAAATAGAGTATGTACATGCTGTTGTATTTCGGTTAGCGAGTAAAGGATATCAAAGCTTATCTCCCTATCAATTCTACTTAACGCTAATAAGATCGCCAGCCCATTTGTCGCACTTATAACTTGTTCAAGAGGCGACGGTTGCCACCTACCATCAAGAGTACCGTCAGTTTGTCTGACGACCTATACATAAAAGAGATTTCTACATAAAAGAGACCCATACATAAATAGAATATAATAAAAATATTGTTAATTACATAGCACCAAATATTTGTAACAATCGCCATGGAAGACCAACTCCGATTATTACCTATAAATAGATTAGATTAGAATAGAATGCGAAATCTAATCCATAGATTAACACAAAAGTGTATCGGTGAATTAGTTAACGGTCTTCTATAAGAGGGTGGTTACTGTCGCCAGATACGCTGCTCAATGTATGACTGCAAAACGCCGTGTGCCCTGCAGGTCGTCTTATTTTGACAGTCTGACTATTTTCTAAGGTTGTCTTTATTCCCGCTATCACAAAATTTTGTACGTAATCAATAAATTAGAGGTAACCATAAAATTAATAAATATAATGTAAGCTATAGTTCCATAAGGTCTATAGCTAAAAAAACATGATCTGGTTACTCTACCACTTATCCAATGTCTACACAAGACCAAAGAACTAGTTTTCTTGTTCTTTCAGATCAATATTTGGTGCGCCGAGATTAGAACACATAGCCGTTGAAGATCTGACAAAAATGCCTTATCTCAAATCATTGTGAGTGGAAATTCTAATATTAAATTTTTTTTTTATGCTTCTTCTTCAATAGCAATGATAACCTTTTTTTTTTTATAAAAGATGGGTTTGCTCTTGACCAACAACCAACTGTGTAGCAAGGATGAGGCCTAAGATGGAGCGAAGAACCTCATTCTCAACCCAGAAGATGCCTATTCCCTCGAACTTTGAAAAGATTTGGGTTATATGAGCTCGGAAACATAGACGCAGGGAGGGAGTTTCAAACCTTGCCACTGCGCATTATAAAAGATGTTTTAAAGCGCTTGGTCCGAAATAGGGGGATATCGACAAGATGAAGATGGTAACCATTTGTACGTCTGTATGTCCGATGGAAGAAAGGGGAAGGCGGTATGAGTTCATGCAGCTCCTGAGCACACTCCTGAGCACACCTAGTGTTATTATATCTCTTAGTTGTTGTAGACATACTCGTAGTAGACACGGGCTCGATAGAATCTTAGATTTCGAATTGCTAATGCCCCTGGCCGCCATTTTGGTGACGTGATCTCGTAACAAAATTTGGTAACGTTAAAGAGTGACAAACACCCATTCATCCCCATAAACTTTCGCTAATTTATATGTAAAAGCCATTATTATTTCAACCACAGTGCATGTAGCAATAATTGTTTTTAATTTTAATAATTATTAAAAATATTCTTACAGTTTAATAAGTCAAGCTCCTCTGTTACATCGAATAGCACCTCTTCCGCCGATGCCTGAACTTCGCACATTGTACGTATGTATTTTTTTATTACCGTTTTACTTTTTCTTATACTTAAGTGACTATATATTGTTCGTATATTTAATAAATTCTTAATTTCATCTGAACAGTATGATAACAACGTCGGGTTTGTTGGAGGTTCCAAATTTAAGTCACGTGCATGACTTTAACAGCGCTGCTTTGGCGTATTTACAAGCTATGTAAGTTAAACATAATATACATATTTAATACGTTACAATTTTGATTTAAAAAAATAAATAAATAATAATATAAAATAAGATATTCTTCACAGCGTAGCACTTAATTTCAGTCTCCTACTTTTTCATATACCAAAAGTTTCATAATGTATGTTCTAATGATAATATGAAGAAGAAGAAACTCTATTACTTAGTTATTATTTTCTTTTATGTTATGGTCATGAGAGAGGTGGTATCTGGCATCCCTTACTCGCTCACATGCTGTTTTTTCACTATGGTCTAACTAGAAGGTGGTTCCTGCCGCCAGATTTAGACTAGGGCCAATAACTATTAAAATTTCATCTCTAAAGTTGGCCATGCCGAGAAACGAACCCCCGGACCCTTGAGTCAGAGTGTTAATGCTCGATCAAAGGTTATACGAGCTTTTTATACATAATTTCTACTTTTTTTTAATTAATTCGCATTCAGCGATTCTTTGAAGCCCTATTGACAGCAGTAAGCATGCCTTTACCAAAAATCTATTGTGAAATAATAACATGAAGGATCAAACACTGGGCTTCGAAGTCATAAACTATAGGCAGTCTGATTGGCGGCAGTAACCACTCCTTTACAGAACACAACCGTGAAATAAGAGATGTCACAGTCGATTCCTCTATTCCCGCCTAGTCCTTAAGCCTTGAGGGTCTTCTGGGTAGACAGCCAAAAGACTAGAAGGTCTATTTGATAGTAAATGGACTGTCTGTCCCTTTGATTTGACATTAAAAGTTATTAATGTACGTATAATAATGCTAGTCTTGTTCATTTTTCAGTGATTTGGAAGGTAATCACATAAGGCGTTTGCCTGCACACGCGTTGCGAGTTAGAGCCGATCAAGTGTAAGTCGCTCTAGGTACATACAATATTATGCTATTTTATTCATTTGCTTCAAAATTACCTTTGATTTTTATTTTAAAAGAAAATGTTTTTTGTTATTTTGCTATTTTTTAATTATATATTTTGCATAATTTCCTAAATTTCTTTCGACTCACCTCTAATATCGATGACTATGTTATGTATTCATTTGCACAATAACATAGTTTTTTTCATCAACCATTCAATCTAGCAGATAAGTATATCGTCAATTTATATCTTACAATCTGTAGAATGTATTTTTATATAGATTTTTTTTATTATTATTATATTTATTTTTATTATTATATTATATATATTATTATTATTTAATTTTAAAAATAAAGTAAAAAAAAATATTCCTTTATTTTTGATTTAGTTTGTAAATTAGTAAAAAAATATAGTCTTGAATCATATTGTGGCTCTCACTAAAAATTTCTGTTGATATTTTTTAAATTAAAATTAAAAATTAATATTTTTGTATAAACTGCAATGTTTGAATCAAATGTAGAATTCTTGGCTTTTTTTCCAAAACCCTGATAAATTTAAATTTATAATGACTATCATAAGAGTTTCTTGGAGAAACCTAATTGATAAATAAATATTTTGATTTTGATATCTCATTTCCCATCTTAATATGTTAATGTGATTAAAGTTAATTTAATTTTACAATTTTAGATCATTAAGTTACAATTTGCTCGAAGAAGTGCCGCCGCATGCTTTTAAGAATGCACAGATTTCCAAATTGTAAGCATCTATTCAAACATATTTTTTTTCATTTAATATAATATATTTTAAGTCATACAAGATTTATTACAGTCAAATTTTGATTTCACTTTTCAGGAGTTTCAGGGGCAATACAAACTTGAAACATTTAGACGAAAACGCATTTACGGGAAATCTTCTGTTAAGACAATTGTAAGTCATTTGTCATTTTCCGATGACATTCTTCGCTAGCGTTCATGTTCTAAGTTAACTTTATTTATTAATGCAAATAAGCATACACATTAATAGTAAGTAATTAAATTAGTAATTAAGTAGTGCCTTTCGCTGTCATTGATATCCATACTAATATTATAAATGCGAAAGTATGTTTGTAACTCTTTCACGCAAAAACTACTGAACCGATCACCATGAAATTTTGCATACACGTTGTCTGTGACACCAGAAGGACATAGGACATTCATCGTTCAACGCGGACGAAGTGGCGGGCACCAGCTAGTTTGTATATATATATAGGATGCCGCACCGCACCGTGTGGCTCGGCCCATAGGCGACGGTAGCCACCTACCATCAAGTGAACCGTCAGCCTGTCTGACGATATTAACATAAAAGAATTTTTACCGCTAATTGTGATTATTCTGTATTTTTATAGCGCCAAATTAGTTTTTCTGCATATTTTTAGTTTCATACTACTTGTACACTTGTGCGAATAAGTATATTGATAACGTACTAAGTACTTCAAGGGCTTACCTAAGTTATAATTTCTTGTAATATTTATTTTACTTAATATGTGCATACATAAAGGTTAACAGGCAGACTGACGGACCACTAGCTAAAAAATATGGTATTTCTATATATTATATTTCTAGCTACTTCAATTTTTCCTATAAAAATCATCAATTTTTTACTAAATATAAAATCGGTTACTTACTTTCAATTGCTCGTGTTATTTATTCAATCTCTTCTTTATGGTAACGGTGCAAGGAAATTGTGTTTGTTTGTATATTGACTAAGACAATTATTTTAATGATTTATTTCAGAGATCTCAGCAACACTGCGATAACATCATTGCCAACAAAGGGACTGGAAAAACTAGAGATACTCAGAATAGAGAAAACTCCTTCGCTGAAATATATTCCGTCCATCTACGAATTTCGTGTAAGTTGTTTTTAATTTTTAATCCTCGGAATTACGGGATAGTTTCCTAAGGTGCCGATTAAATATAAACTTAATCCCGTGAATGCACGAACTTTGAAATAAACTCCCTTCTTAGGCGTTTCCATTTAGGTCAATAAGATCTTTTTCAAGAAACAAAGAAAAGAAGCAATAAGTAAACAAATTACTGCAGGATTGGCAGCGTCCTTAGGTCAATGGCGACGCCAACCACCTATCATTATCAACCAGTATGCCTGCCATCCATAAAAACATATTATTTATTCAGGAAGCATCCCACATTATTATAGGTATACACTCGTAACTGTATTAACTGTATACGCCGATCGTTTTCATTTGACTTAATTTTGTAAAATTAATAAGTGCATTGTGTCTGCTGTTTATTTTTAAAACATATTATTGTAATTTTCAGAATTTGGAAAAGGCTTACTTGACGCACCATTTCCATTGCTGCGCCTTCTCATTTCCCGAGCGACACAATCCGGCGCGGCACGCATTGTATGAAGCACAGATAACGATCATGGCTCAGGTAAATTAACTGCTCGTGTAATATGTATTTATTTAAAAACAATTCATTGAAACTATTGAAAAAATGAATAATTTTACAAAACACTTCTTAGTTATTTCCAACAATTTGTATTTCATATAAAAAATAAAATTGGCGAATTACTATTGAAAAATTAATTTTATCACTCATGAATATTCTCCTCTTCTTCTTCTTCTTCTTCTTATTATTTTTTTTTTAATTAATAAATAAATGTAAGAATATAATTTTTATGATTCTTTAGGCCTATTTGTATATATTATATGTATATATTTTAAATTTATGGCTGTATGTAATCTAAATCTAAATAAATAAAATAAAAAAATAAATTATAATCTCATAAATGTTAAGTTATCATAAATGTTTTAATTTTCAGAGATGCGGAAAGAACGGTCATCAAAACGAAGAAACTCAAAAGCGAAAAAGATCATTAGAGCCGATTCGGACAATTGGTTTGAACAAGAAGGACGGAGACTCAAATGAATCAGAGTAAATAGTTTTGATATTTTATATAATGAACAATTTTAAATAGGAAAAAATTGGATATACTTAGGCTATGCTAAGCAAAGCCTGTAACACAATGACTAAAGCGTAGTCTATGTGAAGATATACTGGTAGGTATATTAAATTATACCTACCTATATTAAATTATACTGGTAGGTATACTGTCTAGGTATATTAAATTAATAAATTAAGTCCACTTTTTTAACAGTCTCTAATGTACTTCAACCACGACTTCTTTCTTCGTCAAACTTTTCTAGTTCCAGTTACTTTGCCCATCATCACTAGCCTACAAATTCGTAAATATTTTCGTCTATTAATTGTAAGTGGTTTCGCCTGTATTATAGATATATTTTCATTCAAGATTAACATTTTTTTAAAATGATTATAAGGGCTTTGGACGAGTCAGCAGATGTGAGCAGTGAGGAATACAGACAGTTCTCTGATGAGAGCTTTGATTCAGGCAGCGATGAAGACCAGGGAGACTTCCATGAGCCCATCAGCTCAGTTTCCAATGGAATCACTGTAGTCGCTGACTGCGGAAATTTTAGCCTTAAGTAAGTACCTTAGTCTAAGGCTTGGACTAAGGTCTATAATAATATTATAAAGAGGAAAGATTTGATTGTTTGTTTGCATTGAATAGGCTCAGAAACTATTGGACTGATTTGAAAAATTCTTTCACTGTTGGGAAAATATATTATCACCGAGTAATATAGGCTATATTTTATAAAGTTATGCGGGCGAAGCCGCGTGTAAAAGCTAGTATTTTATATAATTGTGCTAAACTAGATTTGACTTTACTATAATTAAAATTTTCTATGCTTAATGGTCCAATTAAATTAACGTCCATTTTTTATATAAAATTCGGAAGGCAGCAGGCTGATGGTAGGTAGGTGGCTGCCGTCGCCTATTAACACAAGCAACCCTATTATCTGTATAGAGGTATTGCAAGTAAGTTGCCGGCCGTAACAGGATATGGAGTTGATACGGGTTCAATTTCCATAAATCCATAAATTCACAAATAGCAGAGACACTCCACGACGCTGTCTCTTCCATAATCTGAATGACATATTGACATATTTTCCAACAATTTGAATTCTAAATAAAAAGAAAATTGGCGAATAACTTTTGAAAAATTAATTTTATCACTTATAGAATATTCTCTCCTTTTTCTTTTTTGGTCTTATAATAATTATTTTTTTAAAATTAATAAATAAATATAAAAATATAATTTTTATGATTCTTTAGGCCTATTTGTATATAGTCCATAATATATATATATATTTTAAATTTATGGCTGTATGTAATCTAAATAAATAAATTAAAATAAAATAAAAAAATTCCATGTTCTGCGTTCATGTAAGGTAACCAACGCAAAGGCATGCATTGTTTGTGAATAGCTAGAATAGAATAGAACATTTTCTATAGGTAATTAATTTTACAATTATTGGCTCGCCAAATCCAAGCAGTATTATTTACATATTATGTGTCTTATTATAAGATCTTATTGTAAAGTATATTGTGCTCTGCTGTCAATTGGATTATTATCGGCCTGTCTGCCTCTTATACCTTATCATTTTAGTATGATTTGAAATTGAAACTTTAAAAAATATTTCTTACTGTTTTCTTTCAGTCGTCGGAAGGTAGAATGCGTGCCGCTGCCAAACGCACTAAATCCCTGCGAAGATGTGATGGGCTGGTCCTGGCTCCGGGCGAGCGTGTGGCTTGTGGTTGGCGCGGCTGTAGTTGGCAATTTAGCCGTACTCTTAGTACTGCTGACTATGAGATCCGAGCTCACCGTCCCCAGGTTCTTAATGTGCCATCTGGCTTTCTCGGACCTCTGCACAGGTCTATATCTCTTCATGCTAGCGGTCGTCGATCTGAGGTCTTACGGAGAGTTCTTCAACTACGCATACGACTGGCAATATGGTGTCGGCTGCAAAATTGCTGGTTTCCTTTCTGTATTCTCTGGACAACTATCCGTTTTCACATTAACCATTGTCACACTAGAGAGATGGTTTGCGATAACATACGCCATATACCTGGAGAGGCGGATTACTTTGTCTGCCGCCGCAAAGATCATGGCCGGAGGCTGGCTGTTTTCAATTCTTATGGCAGGTTTGCCGTTAGCGGGTGTTTCAGACTACTCTTCGACTTCGATTTGTCTTCCCGCTGAGAGCTTAGGTGTTGAGGACGCAATATACCAGGGTTCCTTGTTCATGACAAATGCTGTCGCTTGGGTGCTGATAGTCGTGTGCTATGTCCAAATATACAGGTCTCTAGGAGGTAGTGGGGAGAAACACAGAGGTAGAGGTGCAGCGGCGGCAGCCGAGAGACGCATTGCTAACAAAATGGCACTGCTGATCGGTACGGACTTGTTGTGTTGGGCTCCAGTAGCTTTCTTTGGGGTGACGGCTTTAGCTGGAGTTCCTCTGGTGGATGTGAGTCACGGGAAGGTGTTGCTAGTGTTCTTTTATCCTCTGAACGCGTGTGCGAATCCATTCCTATACGCCATACTGACAAAGCAGTACCGTCGCGACCTTCTGACCCTGATAGGCCGTAGCGGACACTGCACCTGGTTAGTGGAACGTTACAAGCTGGCCGCTACCCCTCCCCCCACTGGCCACACACACCCCTCAGGCCCCGCACTCCAATCCGCCCCCCTCGTGCCCCTCGTCGACTACACACGGGACTCGCACATCACAAAGGAGAATGGGACTACAACCACTTACTCATAGATTTTACTATTGTAAAAACTTAGATATTGATATTGTAAAAATTAAGATATTTATTAGTAAATTGTTTTTTATGTCTCTTTTTGTTTTTTTTTTTAAAGTGTATAATTTTGCTACGAGCACTAACAATAATAATTTCGAAATGAGAACCTGCATACATACAAATGACATAGTAGGTAATTCGCTGAAGGGTAAAAGTGTAGTCGTAGGGCACACTTTGTTCCGCGGTCATAATGAACAAAAAAGCCCCCTGGTGGCCGTAACCAGCACCTTAAAATAAAAGCACGTGTGCTGTTGCCTTTTAAGAGTCCATTTCCCTTAACCATGAGTTTACTATGGTCGGCAGAGAACTTGAAGCACCTGTGGCGTTGCTTGTGTTATAGGCGACGGTAGCCACCCATTATCAATTGACCCATTTTGTAGTCACTCAATTCTCAATCTATATATTTTAAAACAAAGTCTTCGTCCACCTCCATTTTTTTCTCCGCTTACTTCTTCTGAACCACTGCTAGGATTTTCAAACAGTTCTAACTAATGGAACGATAAACGAGTTTGTTATAATTTGCAGAAAATATTACACATGTGAAGTCAGGAACGAGTCACTTGTTTATATATTAAAACAACAGCATTCATTTCATTATTTATTAAAACATATAATAAATATACTATATAAAAATTTCTACACAGACTTAACATAAAACTATCTGTGAAATCTCATCTAGATCGTTCAAAACCTTACTATCTATGTAATCCATAACTAACTTGTCACCTTCAAGTAAAACCTGTTGTTTCATCAATTCGCCTATTTCTACATCCATTTTCATAGGACTCACGCAATACCCGTCCAATTGTCTAAACAGCCTCAATTTTACATCACAAATTTTATTATTTTCATTTTTAATATTACATGTATCACAAATGCTGTCAATAGCTCGTCCTAAAGTCCATTTACTACTAACGAATGTTGGCACTGCCTCTTTCAAATCTGGATCTAATGTTACCGACTCGATTACGGTCACATTTTCTATATTACTAATTACTTTAACTGGTTTTGCATCAAAACTTTTCGGTTTTGTAATAGCAAAATACACTCTATCATTAGCGGGTACAACTTTAGGTCCAATCGCTTTTTGCTTTATCCTCATTAGGTGAACTTTTGAAGCTGTTTTCACTTTTGTCGATGACTGTAGAGCTTTTCGGATATTTTCTGTTATCTGAAATAAATTTTTAATATGGTAATTTCTCTTTATGTTTATTACTAAAACAGTTTTTTATGAAAACAAAAAAAAAAAACAAAAAAGTTGGTAAGCAGACCGAGTACACCATAGCTGGGAAGAATTGGACTAATAAAGCAAAAGACGGGGGAGTGTTGGCAAAAAATTGAAAAAGGCATACACGATAGATATCTCTTGGTAAAATAGCTAGTTAAACTAAAATATGATTTATTTTTCACATTAAAATAAAACTTCATTCAACAACTTAAAATTGTTTTATCTAGATGGCGATGTGAGCTGTATGTATATGTATCCATATAATTTCAGTACAAAAATACCTACATTGTTAATAATGTCATTTTTAAAATCAAATTAAATAAAATAGAATGAAGGTCATTGTAAGCATAAAATCAAGATACTATTTTTTTTAATATAATAGTCAATTACAGCAGCATTTTCTATGCAAGTTATTTATTTTGGCTGTTAAATACAAATCATATTTTAAAATAGCGTAAAAAATATGTGATGAGAAGACCCCATTATTATTATTATGTAAGTGGGTATGTACTTAGAGAGAGGTTGTGTAAAATACTTAATGATTTCTTAATCATATGATACATGGTTCTGTAAAATGAAAGGGTTTTGGTGAGTGTTCCACTATCATAAAAGTTTAGGAACGCATGCAATAGAGTATCTAGCCAGTTAGGCACCCATAGGTTGCAATAGAGCAGAACCAGATTAAGGCTTATAAGGATTAAAATTAATGTTACTTAATGGAGACATGTAATAAAAATTATTGCTATTTAATTGGCAATATGAAATCATTAGCAGTGGTTAAAAAGAAATATCTTACTTTCTCCTGCAAGTGTTTGTTGGCTTCTCTGAACTGTTTCCTTGGTGCTTCAAATTGTTCTATTCTGGTAGCCATTGTCTCATCATCTATTTCTGGACATGAACTGAAAAAATAAATGTAATTTCCTAAATATATTAATTATAATTATTGACATTTTATGGTTTATTGATATATTATGGTGTAACTCAGTCGAAATAATAAGTTTTTAGAGACATGTGGTATATGGAAACTTGAGACCATTAAAATTTTTATTTTATTTGCTTGTGAATTGAAAAATTGAAATTGAAATATTTTTTAAATAACTAGACAAATTTCTTGTAAAGATCAAAAAGGAGACTAGTAATATAATAAAAAAGTTATAGCAATTAAAGTTTACAACTACCAAATACTTACTATAGAGGAATTTTTAGATCCTATATTTACAAGAACCGAGAGAATGGTTTCTAGACTCTTTTTACTATCTTATACTTTTTTGCATTTTAGGGGTTCATATTATCATGTAAATTTTTATATTGATACTAGATACCTCTAACATCCAGTACTGGAGCTTATAATTAGAATTAAGAATAAAGTTGTCCAATACAAGTATGGATGTTCTATTGGATGCATTGCCTTAACGTTTTATAGGACACTGGCCTAATTCTATGCAAACACCAATTTTACTTCACCACATTTGATTATAGTCTAGCGACTGATGGCAAATTAACTAAAAAAAAGAAGGAAACTAAAATTTATCAACATTGTTGGCTGGCCCGTTATCCTAGTGCATCTATAGTTAGTATGTATATTTAACTAGCTTGTCCCCGTCTTTTCGTCATTATTCCATATATAAACTAAAGCCTATGTGTTCTTTATAAATTATATTGCAGAACTTACGGATGGAATCTGTGCTCAACACAAAAATGTTTATTACACTTGTTGCAAATCATTTGATGAAGATTCCCTTTCCTGCAACCCTTTTCGGAGCATTTGTATATTTTGTCGTCAGTTTCCAATTTGAGTTCGCGAGGTTGCGGAGCCATCTCACATTCATCAGAGAGACAATGCTGTTGAAAATGTTCCCTGCAGAAAATCTTGCCACACTTACACTGAAGAGGCAGAAAGTCGGTTTGATTACATTCTGCAAACTGGCAGTGTTCCCCTAAAGATGGAAACTCCATCTCTGAATCAATTCAAGTTGTTAGAAGTAAACACTTTCAGAAAATAAAATAAGTAACAATTGAATCCAAATAGTCTAAAATTACAAACACATAATCGTGAATCGCGTTTTAAATTTTAATAACACAGATCATCAAGACAGTATATATTTTATGTTCCTTGCAGATCATCAATATTACTATACTCTTTAATCATTGTGTATATGTAGTTTGAAATTTGACATAAGTTTGACAAATATTAACCATAGCTATCTGTGTAAACAAGCACAGATAACGAGAATTTATCATAATATGAATCTTTGTGATTATGATTTGTTTTAAAACCACAGCATTTAATCACTATGTCATAATTATACTTAAAAATGGTGACAAACACTAAACAAGCTAACGCGTTACAGCTAACCAAATTTATATAGGTACCCTTTTGCGCATATGCGCACTAGATGGCCAATTGTGTGTGTAAGGGTGGTCTTACTTTACTTCGTACGCGTACATTTAATTTACTTTAGTGTACATTTCAGTATTATGTTACTCTATGGTATATTTTAAATTTTTAAAATCACACTTGCCGCCGCAATCAGCAATCAAAAAATTGAAAAATTGTATTTATTTATGTGATTGTAAAATTATGACAAAAAACAAATGCAAAAACAAAAGGTAAAGGTAAACAAATAGTGAAAAGATAGAAAACCTTTTTTAATAGAGGCTTTATAGAAAAAAATTTCATTGCCCATTTTAAAACGTTATGATTTTAAAAATAAATAATAAACATTTATGTTTACGACGGATTGTAACTTGTAACGCAAGATCAAATTACTTTTCCAATGGAAATGTGAGTGCATCGTGATTAAGATTATGCTTACAGTTTGTATAAATACTTTGTGTTGAGTTTGTTTCCTTCAGTTGCCGTGAAAGTGAAATAGACCAAAAATATTCATTTTGTGAACCAAAGATTTAAATCGAAAGATGCGCCCTAATCTCCCCGCGCCATATTTAAAACACACCGAAAATTATTAACAATGGGTTGAGCGCAGGCGCTCATCCAACTACAGTTGCACGCCAGCTACAGTGAGTGACGGTCGCTTGAAAAGATTGTTTCTGTTGCTTTTACTATCAAAAAACTCGTTCGAAATGTCTGTTTTTAAAAGTGTGTTTAGACAAAAGACTCGCATAGTAACACAGTTACTGAGCTACTGTCTGTAGCTCGCGACTATAACACAGTTTCGCTAATAAGGGCACATCTCTCGATTTAAATCTTTTTTGTGTATTTGGTTTTTATTCAAAACAAATACCACATTTCAAAAAAAGTTAAAAATAATTATTGTAGCAAGCAAAGTAAGCAAGTAAGTAAACTCGCTATATTTCAACTCATAAACACGTATTTTCACTACAGATGCCATTTTCAACAATTTTCTTTCACATTTTAAATTTTTATCTTTTTTTTATATAAGTACATAAACTTATTTAATGCGTTCATATGTAAATGCACAATTTGGCAAAAAATATTTGTAACAAAGTTCTTACCTAGTAATTGAGAGTTATTACATAACTACCTGCAGTTTTTGAAACAGAAAAATTCACGACTTCAATTTATAATCAATATTGATATGGAAATAGTGGCATAAAAACATAAAAAATATGGAGACGTTATGAATTTACTAATTAGTTTTGGTTTGTGCTGTGTTGGTGCTTAAAAATAATAATTTTCGACTAAGCGGGTAGGTACGATGACACTGTTAAAGATACCTATGTATCTTACCTACCTACTTTAATACCTATACGAAGCCGGAGGAGGGTCGCTAGTTAAGTATATGCTCATAGAAAGGAGCTGAGCTGAAGCTGAGATTCGCACATTCTAATACATTAGGTAATCTCTTTATTTTAAAAAATATTTTTGCATTAAATATCCCCGAAAAAATTCTTAAGAAAGGGTACCTATGTGCTATTTTTATCTCGTTACTTACGATACGAGAAAGATGAAAAAAGTCTGGAATAAACTCTGCCGTGGTACAGCGACCGATGATAACCGAAAATTACCGAGAAGAACTAATATACCTGTGTGACCATTGGCTTTACCTATTGAAATTAAACGGTCGACTAGTATTAATTAAATTAAACACGGCTTAACACCGAAAACCCACAACTTATTAACTTAGGTAGGTATGGTTTTTTAATATAAATAAAAAAAAAACATTTTCAGTCAGTAGGTACACGCGAAATGTCAACTACAGAAAGTGTCGATGAAATATATCCATCTATTGAAGATGCGGAGGTGATGAGAGATTGTTCAGCGGAAGAAAAGTCGTTCTCTCCCATTATTAAGTCGACTGCACTCAGACCAAAAGTGATCATAACTAAGCACGGAACGTTGAGTCCTACAGTTCCTTCTCGGGAATCCACTCCAAGTCATGCCCTCATATTTCGAGAGGATTCCTCTTCTCCACGCACCCCTACACCCAAAAGAGTATCGCTCGAAGCTCTCCCGCCTCTTCGTGAGTCACCAGTTTCTAGAAAAAAACGCCGTAAAAACGTTGAAAAGTCAAGTAATGAAAAGGTTCAGATAAGAGGTGTGAAAAGGAAGAGGGTTACGAAGAGAGTTACGAAACGTAAAACTTTCGCGAAACCGCAAAGAAGGCAGCGACAGACAAGTAAGTAAGACATGTTTAATTTTTAAAAGCTCTCCTTTTGCCTACAGACTTTACCCTATTCATATTTCAGTCTGTCATAGACGATCATTCTTTGTTATGTTTTGAGGTCATCAAAAAGGCCGACGTCCCACTTAAGTAGCTACTGTGCTGTCAACCTTAGCGCGATTAAGTATAAGGGTTTAACTTTTAAGATTAACTTTTAGATAGTGTGTCATCATTGCATTAATTAGTATTTGTTTTGACACATGTAATATTATATTTACAACCTTTTTACCATTCAAATCTCAGAGAGATTTACCGTGTTAACACTGTGGTATCATATTTTTCAGTTTGTATCTTTTTTGTAAGTTGATTTTTTTATGTTTACTTATACTGCAGTTGTTATTTCTAATTAAATAAAAAAAATAAGACCGACCGGGTGGTTACTGCCGCCAGACAGGCTGTTAAAACGCAGTGTGCCAGGGCATTGTGCCAGAATTTATAAAGAGGAAATATTTTATACTATAATTTATAATAAATTACTTAAATGATTTTAAAAACTATTTAAAATCTATTAGTTGGGTCTTTACTATTCCTTCTTCCTGTTAAAGTCGCCATCAAAGTTGTATAACCTTCGCGTAGCTTTCCCTTATCTATATGATAATAAACTGCATATCAAAATTTGTCATAAAATTAATATAAACTGCATTATTATATTTCTTTTTCAGAGGACTCCAGTTCTTCGCCCCTGGGCAGCCCGCTGCCAGACCTTATAATAGAGACGATGCCAAAGCGACAGCACGAAGAGCCTCAAGAAGTTTACGACGCTCTTCTTAACTCAATAGTAGAATTCATAAAAAACAACAACCTGTTTGGTATGGGATTTGACGAAGGAGCCAATCGCCATGGTAGGCAACATTCTAAATATAATGACACATATATCTCTAATATATACAGACTAAGTATATGTAATAAGTTATAATTGAAAATTATAAACTAATCCCCAAATTTCTATTGAGCCCAAACACGCTATGTCTGCTGTAAGTTTCTGAGGAGTTTGATGTCCCGCAGACTATTTGATGCTGCAGCATCAAATCATGGTTACCATATAATGAAAATACCACCGAAGTAACAGTATACCAAAATTCACATCAATCTAATATATGGAAGTTTGTGAAATCCCTTCGTCTACTAGGAAATGGGCTGATGGTCTTCAAAAGCCTGAACCCAGAAAAACAGTACTTTTTTCTGGGCGAAAGGTTTTTTTGTAGCCTTACAATGTATATGTAAAATTTCATGGGGTTAAGTTGTAAAGTTAAGGCGAAAAAAGCGTAATAAACACAATAAATATCTTCAGTTAAAAATCTTCAGTTCTAAATCTTCAGTTTAAGCATAGCATAGCAATAAAATGAAATTAAAATTGACGCAAAATTTTTTGAAAGAAAATAAATAAATAAATCCCTCACAGATTCTATACAATGGGCGGAGGCAATGATGTATTCTCCAGTCACATCCAGGTCTTCAATTCCACGATCTGGATCCGGATATAGATCTGGATCAAAGAGTTCCACAGTTGTTTCTCCCAAATCAACTTCTTGTCAAGACGTTACTCCAAAAGAATCTTCCCCTTTTCCAAACTCCTCTTTTTCCAAAGAAGACGTTTCGTCGCATAGAGAGTCGACTGAATCTGAAGTTTCTGGTGGAGTGGAAGAAGAAAATAGTGCAGCTTATGAGGATGACGAAGGAGAAGGTAAATAATTAAATTAAAGATAAAGATAAGATCATATAGGTGAATAATAATATAATAAAAGTCTCAATATGTAATTTACGGTATGGAATAAAAAAAGGCGATATCTAATGCGTAGGCGCAGCTACAGGTATCTAAAATCTCATTTAAATTTTTAGGTAAACTCTAAAGTCTTAGATTTTTACTCTAAATTTTTGTAATAAATCTCTTTAGGTATTGAATTAGAGCTTCGACACAGTCATATCGAACAATCCCTCCACAAAATTTGATACAGTTACCATCTTACACCATTTTAAACTAAAAAAAAACTATAAAATTTTATACGTTTGCACTTTATTTTATAAAAAAATCTTTAAATTGAATTTGAGCTTCGACACAGTCATATCGAACAATCCCTCCACAAAATTTAATACATTTCCAATCAAGGTACGGCATTTTGAAACTGTAGAAAATTTTAAACTGCAGAAAACTGTTAGAGGTTTGAATTTTATACTGGTGATAAATTTAAGAAATATAATTTGAAATTTGTATTTAAAAAAACAAGTGAAGTCGTTTTTTCAGAATTAATGTCATAGTTGATTTGAAGATATTTAGGTGTGTGTTTTAGAAATTGTATTGAGATGGTTATATAAAGTAATTTTGATGAACATGTTTATATGAAGTTATACATAGCTATATAAAATGAAGTGATTAAATTTATCATATAGAAATATAAGAAAGTTTTCTTATTTAATTATCTTATGGGGCCCATGAAGATGTTTAGAAGAAACGGAAGTAAAAGTCAAAAATTTCAACAACAAAAACAAGCTACAGATAAACTGCAGAATATGTTATACAGATATAAATTCTCTTTCAGAAAATCCAAATCAACTTTCAACTCATGAAGGGATCATCGAAACACCAGGATTCTTAAGAGAGGTGGAAGTAATGAGAAGGGATTCAGTTACAACAGAAACTGTCTCTCCAATACTGCAGTCCGCATTACATTCGCAGATAATTACAAGGCGATCAGATTCGTCTTATTCAACAGTTTACAGTTTTTCAAAGATTGTGACTAGGCGCAAGCAGTATTCGTCACATTCGACACCTTTGAGAAGCTATTATTCACCACAAGAAATTATACTCGATCCAGAACGATTGTCGGATCAACTTTCTAACAATTCTAATGATGTATCAGAAGTTTACGATAGTGAAGAAGAAGAAGAAGAAGATGAAGATGAAGAAACTGTTACAGTTGAAATATTAAGGAGAGGTGTCAAAAGGAAAACAAGAGATTCCAATATTCAGAAATCTTCAAAATCGAGCCGAGGTACTAGAGGTATCTAAATTTTTAATTTCAACGTTTATAAAAGATTTGTTTTTTTTTTTTGATACTTCGAACCTTCGAAGTATCAATAAAAAAATGGAATACATTCTACACGTAAATTTATAAAATACCCACCTCTAAGTAAGTATAGCAATAAAATAGAATTGAGACTATGACGCAATTTTTTTTAAAAGAAACTATAAATGTCTTTCAGATTCTATAGAAGAGGAGGAGGAGGAGGAGATGATAAATTCTCCAATCACATCCAGGTCATCAATTCCAAGATCCGGATCCGGATATAGATCTGTATCAAAGAGTCCAAAGAGAACCTCTAGTCGAGACTTTGCTCCTAAAGAACCTTCTCCTTTTCCAAACTCCTCTTCTTCCAAAGAGGACGTTTCGTCGCATAGAGAGTCAAGTGGACCTGAAGTTTCCGCTGGCGAGGAAGAAGAAGACAGAGCTTCTTCTGAGGATCGCGAAGAAAGAGGTACGTTATTTATTTATTTTTTCTCTTTGTTTTTCAAAGATGTCTATAAGAAATTGGTTTAAATTGAAATTAATTCATTTGCCGATAGTGCGATATTCGACTTTAGCGATTTATTATACCCTCGTCTGTTAAATGATGACAAAAATAAATTGCAAGTTAACTGATATAAATTTATAAAATAAAAGTACTAACTGAACCCTTGCCATAACAACGGCTAACTTCCACTTTAAATGTGACAGAGGTTCTCGTTGGAGGGTTAGTTCTCCTCGCTTTCGGCAGATGGCGCCGTAAAGAAAGCAGATTTTCTCGCGATCGATATTATATTATTAAGCGAAAAATAGATATGATCAATACTTGAAGCGGATTGCATATTTTGTAAAAATTTCAAGTCAATTCGTCGTCTAGTTTTCTAGTTTTTATATGTCACATATGTGAGTTACTAACAAAAAATACAAATCTTTTCTGTTTATATTTTTTTATAGATTAGTATAGTCATAGAGTAAATAGTACTTTACTGTTAAGTACTATTTACTCTATGGTATAGTATAGATAAAAGGCTTTACGTTCCATAATTTTCTAATAGATGGCGGTGTATTATAGTTTATTAACACAACACTTCCTCATTCTTTTTTATCTAGGTTTGGTAAGCAGGTTCGATCCGATAGGTCGTTTGGCGTCGGACAAGAATTAGGTATTTTATAAGAATTTTTGTGCCCTGTCGGGAATCGAACCCGGCACCTCTTAGACAGAGCGTAAATGCTATAGCACACTAACCACTCATTCAGTGGACTCGTCAATTTATATTTTTATTGTAATTTATATTTTACTATTCTAGTTACATATCTAACTATTATGAACTAAGTAATTGTGTAAACTTATATAATAAGAGTTATCTATAATTTATTGGAATATCTTAAGTATTATTTGATAATATAGTTATTTCTTTTTTCAGCTAAAACAGATGAGGACACAACTCTGGAAGAAAGTGTCAATACAGTATTACAATGTACTTCCCCCATATTACAGGCGTCCCCTAAGGTTTTACAGACGATCTCCTCCAATTCACAGATGACCCAACAAATTATACAGACTTCCCCCATTTTACAGGCGGCCCCTAATATTTTACAGACTTCTTCCCCCAATTTACAGGCGACCCGACAAAGTTTACAGGAAACTTCCCCCATATTACAGGCGGCCCCTAACATTTTACAGACGACCTCCTCCAATTCACAGATGACCCCACAAATTTTACAGACTTCACCCATTTTACAGGCGGGCCATGACATTTTACAGACTTCTCCCAATTTACAGGCGACTCGACAAAGTTTACAGGTGACGTCCCCCATATCACAGGCGGACCCTAACATTTTACGGACAACCTCCCCCAATTTACAAGGATTTGGACAGTCCCCTGTACTACAGTTAACCTCCCGTACACAGACGACTTACAAATCATCTTATGACGTCACTTCTAAAAAGTATTTTCCTTCTCCAAGCACCTCTTTTCAACAAGAAATTTCCCCTATTCATATTACTTCACATCAACAGTCAAATGAATCTGAAGTTTCTGCGAAATTTGAAGATTGCAATAAACAAAGAGGTAGGTAATATTTTTTGTGTCTTTTCTTGTATCAGTGCGAAATTTCGCCGAACACGCGGTATATCATCTACTTCATTCCCGGTTACCGGTGACTTTAAATTTCGGTTAGCCTACTTGACACATATTATTAAGAACTTAAGCCTAGAGTGCCGCAACTAGCGGGTAAGGCCCAAGCTATGTAGAAATATAATGAGTGATGATCTATTATTAGTGAATGTACAAAGATATTTTCTACCTAGAAATTAATGGATCAACTTATGTTTAGGTTTTTAAAGTATGACCATTTGTTTTAGGCACTATGGACGCAGAGTCTCCGACAGAATCATCAGAAGCTTCTAAATTGGCGGTTACATCAAAAGCTTCTCAATCAGAAGAAGCATCAGAAGCTTTTCAATCAGATGAAGTTTCAAAAGCTTCTCAATCAGACGAAGCATCAAAAGCTTCTCAATCAGATGAAGTTTCAAAAGCTTCTCAGTCAGAGGAAGCTTCAAAAGCTTTTCTATCAGATGAAGTTTCAAAAGCTTCTCAATCAGAGGAAACACCAAAAGCTTCTCAATCAGAGGAAGCATCAAAAGCTTCTCAATCAGATGAAGCATCAAAAGTTTCTCAGTCAGAGGAAGCATTAAAAGCTTCTCAATCAGAGGAAGCTTCAAAAGCTTCTCAATCAGATGAAGCATCAAAAGTTTCTCAGTCAGAGGAAGCATTAAAAGCTTCTCAATCAGAGGAAGCTTCAAAAGCTTCTCAATCAGATGAAGCGTCAAAAGCTTCTCAAATAGAGGAAAGATCAGACTCTGGGGAAACAGCGGAATCTGCTGAAGCAGAGCCGATTTCAGAACTCAATGCCACCACTTCAGATTGTTCCAGTCATGTGGAACCAAAGGGTCTTCAGAGACGAAAATTACACGAAATAAATTGCCCCTTCAGAAAAAAAACGAAAGAAGAGTCCATTCAAACTCTATTATTATAAAACAGGAAATTGATTTATAATGCATTTTTTTTTTAATATTGTCAATAGTAAATGTAAAATTGTATAATAAGATTATAATATTTTTTTAAAATTACTTACTTAACTGGCATATTAAGGAATGTAATGTACATTACGATGTATATATAGTTTTAAGAAGTTAATTAATATAGGTAGTTAAACTTTGTATAAATTCTGTGTTAATTCTAGTTCTAGTAAAAAATTTTAAACTGTACTTTATTTAAACTGTTATTTAAAAAATAAATGCAAAACTTTGTATGTCTGTTATTCAATCACGCAAAACGGCCTAATGGATTTAGACAAAATTTAGTCAGTTGTCTTAGCAAATTTGAGGGTATCTAATAATCGTAATCTAAAACTGTCGGTACCTATAACCTATAACTGATAACTATTGTTACACGAGTTATAGCTACTAATCTCTTCAATACTAATTATGATTTTGGATTTGTGTGATAATTTACCTTTTTGTGCTTTAGAGCCATTTCGAAACTTAAACGAGGCTCAATCGCATAAAACCATATTTGCAAAATACCCGACAACTATCTCTCTATTTCAACATTAGAATATTAAGAAATTTTTTGCTCAAAAATAAAATAACTTGGTAGGTAGGGTAGTTCAAATTAAAAACATTATTACTCAATATGAAATAAAATATCAATTCAATACTTGCTTCCGCCCACAAATTGACTCGATTTCGGTCTATTTATGTATTTAAAAAGATAGAATGATAGAATAAAGAAAAACTGTCAGTAAACTTTCGTTTAAAAACAGATCAAAAGAGAAAATTACGTTGGAACAAATGAAACACAGATGTTTACAAAAAGCATTTTTATTTGAAAAATGTTATTAAATAATAACTCTTAAATGAGGTAAAATAAATTAATAGTTTAACTACTGATTTAAAAGCCGTAGTTTATACACACGCGTTGGTAATTTAGACTTTCAGTCCATGATCCCACCGTTCACTGCCACTAGTGGGACCATTATGCACTTGTGGTACCACTGCTTGTAAGTTATATTACATAGAGCCAGCTTTTCTCAGTACCGCTATTGGCATCCAGTAGCCAGCTGCCGCCATGTTAGCGTGCGCCGCTTGGCATGTTACGCTCGCGCGAGTGCGACGGAACTAAACAGCTGCATTGTATTATGAACCTTATAGATATTGGATCTAAGGTTGATTGTTAATTTTAAGATTTCTTCGTTTAATCGTCGGTGCCGTACTTTCTTTTCTGTGCGAACTAAGATTCACGACGCGCCTTATCAAGTGACTACTGTAACCATTTGATGTTAATTGTTAACTGTAAAACGGTGGGACCATGGGTCTGTCAGACATATCAACTATTATTATAAATAACACAATATTTAGAAGTGCCTGTTTATGGAAGGATAATAATTTACAAAACATTTTATAGATAAAAAAACATCTTAATGAATTTTCTCAATAAATACGACATAATAAATATACAACAGTAATACTATTGGTTATGAAATACTACATTTCAAGTTATCATTTTAACAAAAAATAAAGTATTTTTTCATTGGCTTATTTTTAGGGTGCTTAAATTTAAGCTGTGGGGGCCAAAGTGCTATTGCCAGTAGGCACATTAAAAAAAAAAGTATCATTTACTTTACAATAGTTATTTGTTCGACTAGAGAGTAAAATTGTTTTTTGCTGCGAGTGCCGACTTTAAATCACGAACTAGCGAAGTGGTCTAGAATATAGACTACTGAGCGAAGTGAGTGATTTAAAGGCACGAGACATAAAAAAAAAATAACATACGACTTTTCACCTCAACAGCGAGAAAAGCGTTACTAGGTCATCTTTAGGTAAGAAAAACAATTAAGACAATTTTAAATATTACGTACTTATAGCTAACATTCACATAGCCAAAGACACATAAATTATAACTAAACTAGCTGGTGCCCGCGACTTCGTCCGCGTTGAACGATGAAAGGTACCCTATGTCCTTTCTGGTGTCTGGGACAACGTGTATGCAAAATTTCATTGTGATAGGTTCAGTAGTTTTTGCGTGAAAGAGTTACAAACATAGTTTCGCATTTATAATATTAGTACGGATTAACAAAAATATTAAAAGTTGAAAGTAAAATTACTGCTGGTCGTATTATTTACTTGCGTGTACTTGCCAACTCTAGTTTTGTCTATGGCTGGACACATTATTTAAATCAAAATTTTATATTCCTGTGAGTTAAATCGCGTGTTCGAATTTCGAATCACGCTCGCATCAATAATCGATTTTTCTGCGAGTTTTTAGGCACCAACACCAAACAAACGTTTTCGTGCTAGAAATGCGAAAAATATATTTTTCTGAAGTTCTTATGTTAATAACATATTATGTTAAGTGACACAAGTATTCATATTTTTTAAAACTATTACCTGTTTTTTTTTTTTTTTCTAAAGAATCGCGAAATCAGTTTCAACTAAATATCATCGCAATTTTCAACCCTATGTCTTCAATATTGTAATACGCTGTTTATATGACTGTTCATTCACATTATGACTAATAATAATAAACTTTTATCATTGAAATTGTAAACGAACATTAAATTCGTAAAGTAAATGATCTTTCAATTGTTTTCTTTAAATACCCACACATTTTTTTATTTTTTTAAGTAATTACTAAATTAAGTTCAAAAATAATAAATACAATAAAGTAACAAAAAAAAAAAAGAAAAAAAATTCAAAGACATTTTAGAAACACAAAAGTCACTATTACATCAATCATTTTCGCCTATCTATACATTTTTTTCAAAAAAAAAAAAAAAAATTGTCCACTGTACACCAGTGTACCAAAAAAATTAGTTTTTAAAATTTTCAAAAACGGCTTAACAGATTTTGATAACATTTGGCACACAGATGGTAGTTTAATATCTGGATTAACATATACGATAAAAATGTTCTGTGGTATTTTTTTTTTTTTAAACTACGAAGTCGAGGACAGCTCTCTCTGTGTTACAATAAATATTTATTCACTATTAATTAATGTAAATCATTTTAATTTACATTAATTTGAGTGTTTGTATAGCGGCTTGCAATCTGTCGATTTCGCCTCGAGATTGAGTGAGTTTTTCCGAATTGATCTTTTGCACGTCCGCTGGTACTTTGAGGCCGTAATCTTCCGCCGCCATTGACTGCTCTAGCTTCGTTATGGTCTGCGTCAGAGCCTCCTTCTTTTTCTCCAATTTCGCTATCTCCTTTGTTGGATCGATGAGGCCCTGTGAACATTTTTTTATTTTTATCTAAGACGAGACTAAGCACCAACGAGTTTTTAATTATATGTATTTTAAACTAGTCACCAGCTCCCCGCTTCGCCCGAGGTGCATTTTTTATATATACATATAAGAACATTCTCCGTTTATTGCTCTTTCAATATTATGTGAAAACCGAATTAAAAACGGTCTTTTTGAAGCATACACAAACAAACATAACATATATATATATATATATAGATATCGCTTATCTATGCGGGTTAAACGCCCTAAACATCTGATTATCTTAATGATTAATCTGATGTTTAGGGCGTTTAATAATATTTTGATCAACAAAATATTATTAAACGGCTGTTTAAATTTTAAACAGCTGTTTAAAAATAACCGTCTGTTGGTGAACTGAACTCGAGTCTTTTAGTCGCATGTGATGAAAGGAATTCGGAAAATATTTAAAATTTGACATTACGACCTGTCAAATTACTCCTTCGAATTAAAAAAAAAAAAAAAAAAACGCAGTTTAATCGATAAATAAATAAATATCTTCACACATTCCACACAGCACCATCTAGTTCCACAGTAAGCAACTAATGCTTGTATTATGGATACCAGACAGTTGATATAATACATTGATTACTTTTTTTTTTTTTTGTAAATACATATATATTATAAATAGAAAACATCCATGACTCAGGTACAAAGGTAAAATGTTAACACATAAACATTCGCCCCTAGCGGGATTCGAACCAGCGACCGTTTGGTTAACAGCTAGGGTCGCTAGCCACTAGACCGAACGTGTCGTCGATGAAATAAATATTTACCCACCTTGAGCACCAGATGTACTTCAATCTTATCAGAGACCGTGAGGATAGAGCATCCCGTTGGAGGCTTCTCGTCAGACAGTTCACTGTTGGCCAGCGACTGGAGACCCCTGAACAGTCCCTTCAACGTTCCCACCCGCAGCTCATCTGAAATGATCAGGTGCACTGTGGTCTTCTGCTTGTTGGTGAGGTTGTATTCGGTTCGCGTGGACCGGATCAGGTGGACCATCTTGAGGACCGTGTCCACATCTGTCTCCAGGTCTTCGGAACGCCACTGCGCATCACACTTCTGTAATTAAGACGTTACACGTTTTTTTTTTTTTTTTTTTTTTTTTTTTTCAATTTTAATTAGGACAATTGAACTTTTCCAATGTTTCACTCTCGTCTCTGGAACTTTAAAGAAGTTGCAGAGATAAAAATGTTGTCCACTTCGTTTGCGTATATTCATAAATCACTAGCTGTTGCACGCGACTTCGTCCGCGTTGAACTATGAAAGGTACCCTATGTCCTTTCTGGTGTTCCAGACAACGTGTATGCAAAATTTCATGGTGATCGGTTCAGTAGTTTTTGCGTGAAAGAGTCACAAACATCCAAACAAACTTTCGCATTTATAATATTAATAATAATAAATATTATATAGCCTATGTTACTCGGTGATAAATGTAGCTTTCTATAGATGAAAGAATTTTTAAAATCAACTCAGTAGTTTTTGAGTTTAATTCATTACAGTCATACAAAAATACAAATCTTCTCTCTTTGTACTCTTTATAAGTATAGGCATTAGTACATTAAGTATTAGTATTATTACTCTATCGTATAGGTAACTTATCAATTGTTCTGATTTATAAATCTATTGAGTAGTTTTTATATAAAAAAAAAAACATCCTATATAAATAAAAATGTATGACGGAGCATCACTTGAGATTTTGCTGATATTTTTTTCATTCATAATTATCAGGACAAGGTTTGTATAAAAGAAACTTGATTCCACTTTATGAGTATTCAATTAAATATATTTAAATTAAAATGTATAACAAACTGACATGCAACTCTTTTTCTCACCAACTGCATTGTTTAACAACTACTTATTTTTTAATTTTATTTTCTTAATTATTTGTGACCACTATAACCAACCAGTTGCCAACATCCACGCAGAAAAAAAATATCAAAATTTTGAATGGTATTTTTATATGAACCAGTTTGTAATAGTATTTATACGTTATTTAGAGGACTCACCGTAGGATAACTGGCGACGCATATCGACGGACAAGTGGCATCCTTCCTTGGAAGTCGCTGGAACAGATCCTCGGTGATGAACGGCATAAATGGACTCAACAACTTGAGGCCGTACTCCAAAGTCGTGTACAAAGTCTTCCTGGCCGTTTCCTTTTCTGACTCGCTTCCGGATGCAAACACAGGTTTTAAATATTCCTACAAAACAACCTCAATCTCAGTCTAAAAAGCTTAAGCCTTGATGTGACGTATGCTGTTCCTAATCAACCTATCAAATTGATAGGTTGATGTGGAACACAGAATAGAATAGAATAATTATTTATTTGTTGATCATATGTACATATATATACAATGTGTCCAAAAAAAAGTGCTCAGACTAAGAGATAAGAAAATCGGCTTCTTTAAACTTTTTAATCAGTTTCTTACACTACACATGAATCACATTATGTCTACATTTTATACCTTCATATTTGTGATGTAACTACAATTGATCTGAAAGAGATAGAACATTGATTCTTTTTTTGTTTATTCCTAAGAATAATGCAGTTTAAAATAAATAAATAAAAATAAATTTATTACTAGACTTTTTACGAAGACTTTTTACGAATTTATTGCTAGGATATGAAGTTTTGTCAATTTTTATTTAATCTTGAATTGGTGGAATATTTCAAGAGTTCGAGCGCAATATAAGACCAAGTCATTTACTGGGCTCAAAATAATTAAAAGGCAATTAAAAAAAATGGACACGTCGATTTATGCCTTACGCATTTTTTGTCGATAAAATTGTGTGAACTTTCTTATCTCTTAGTCTGAGCACTTTTTTTTGGACACATTGTATAGAGGTACATCAATTAACATTTGATCTATATGACTTACCATTACTGTCATACAAAACATTTATCTTAATTCTAATTTAACAATGTATTATCAATTTATCTTATAATAGTTAATGTCAAGTATATAATTTCCATGTAATTAATAACAATGGATTTTCCTTTTTTCATTCTCCATGAATTCACGGAGAAGGAAATTCAATCTGACCTACCGTCAGCCTGTCTGATGGTCTTAGCATAAAAAAAGATGACGTCTTGAAATGTCAAATTCTCACCAAGTAAACGTCGCAGAGGTCGTACAGCCACAAGTTGTAACAGTGAGTGGTCGCAGAAGGAAATTCGTAACTCTCGAAGCCAGAGTTGACTTTTTCGACTGCGAGAGCCACTCGCGACAACATCCATCGATCCATCGATGGAATATCGCCAGAAACTGCTCCTCTGTGGACCTGTGACGAGTGGACGAGTGGAATTCCACATCATTAAGTCCTATATTGTACACATTATTAGGCCCAATGCAAAAATTCACAGGACAGCATGGCGAATTTTATACCATGGGCTTTAAACTTATCGTTTAACTAGCTGTTGCACGCGACTTCGCCCGCGTAACTTTATAAAAATATAACCTCTGTTAACTTAGCTTTATATTGGTGAAAGAATTATCAAAATCGGACCAGTAGTTTTTTGTGTTTATTCGTTATAAACATACAAATCTTTTCTCTTTACAATATTAAGTATATTACAGATTAGCAAGGAGTTCGTGTTATAATACTAAACACTTTGTTTGATATGTGAAAGAATTTGATCAAAGAGGTTGAACGCTTAATGTATGAAGAAGTTATTGACTGGTTGGATCACGTGTATTTTTTTTATTTTTTTTTTATTGTAATTAAAAATGAGTTCGATTTTTTTTTTAATTATTTATTTACATACAAAAAAAGATGTTTTTTTTTTAATTTATTAATTTACACAATTACAAACATGAATCTAGTTGACAACAAGAGTGCACACTTTCTACGGGATGTTTTAATTTTATTAAAATTTATTTTAACAAATTTATAAATTAAGTACCTATGTTGTATGTATTAGTATAATTATATTGAATATATTATTGTATGTGTAAATACCTCGTAAGTGTTTCCTTTGGGGAAGTATAGGAGAGCAAATTTGGTTGCGTTCCACAACTTATTGCAGAAGAACCGGTAACCTTGCACTCGGAGGATGTCCAGGTTCAGATCGCGACCCTGGGTCATAGCGCACAGGGCGAATCTAGATCGAAATTGAAACAATTATTACAGTTTTTATTCTCTAAAACTCAATTTGATATCGCAGTCGTGAGTAGAGGACCCCTTAAAACTTTATTTTTATAAATAACTGGCAAAGCTATTTCGTATAATCCAAAATTTGGTATCATTCATATAAAAATGATACATGTTATCATATATAATATTTTTAATTATATAAATTTTATAACATTTTTTTTTTTCTATGTAAAGGTACACGGTTTTATTTTATTTCTATACTGTAAAGCGATTGATTTCAAATTCACCGTGAGGATGAGGTCGAAGATCGATTTCGCTTGCCTCTTAACCCTTCAGCCGCCAGAGTCGGAATTATTCGTCAAAATTATTCTCGTGTCAATTTCACCAGAGCCGAATATATACATACACACACACACACACACACACACACACACACACACACACACACACACACACACACACACACACACACACACACACACACACACACACACACATATATATATATATATATATATATATGTATATGTATATGTATATGTATATGTATATGTATAAATTTGTCGTATATTTATATATACGACAAATTTCTCTACTTGTATAATGTTTATTTTTAAAAAATTAAGAGTCAGGCTCTAGGTGCGCTACGACAACTCCTACAAAACCTATCGGTCAAAGTGTTAATAGCCTATTCACATTAAAGCCAAAGAAATGACGAAACCTAGTTTTTGACCTATGTTATGTTTATGTTTAGTATTAAAAAAATTATAATTATTGTATATATACTTTAATTTCGTTCAAATTAAGTGCAATAAAATTGTTGCAATTTTATATTTAAAAAAAAAATAAGATGACAAAAATAATAGCATCCGAGTTTCTTTCGAGATTTCTTCTCAGGATCGTTATCTTGGCTTTTTTTTTCCGAAACTTTGGTAAATTTAAATTTATAATGACGATCATAAGAGTTTCCTTGTGGAGAGCTAAATGATAAATAAATATTTTGATTTTGATCGATTTTGACTTAAATGGACATACATACATACCTGAGAGCATCTGTGCCGCACTCCGGTATCCCGTTCGGATAGTCCTGGGCCTGAGCTTTTCTGGCGCGTTCCAGCTCCTGCCGGTCCACGTTCGAAGTGAGGAGTTGCTCCTGGAGACGCTCGAGGCTGATGCCCTTCACCACGTCCATCGGATCTATCACGTTGCCCAAAGACTTGGACATTTTGCGTCCGTGCGCGTCACGCACCATCGGATGAAGGTATACCGACCTGTTAGATATAGTCTTCATTATAATACTAATATTATAAAGACACGTTTGGTCTAGTAGTGGCTAGTAACCCTAGAGCTATTAATCAAACGGTCGCGGGTTCGAATCCCGCTAGGGGCGAATGTTTATGTGTTAACATTTTACCTTTGTACCTGAGTCATGGATGTTTTGTATTTATAATATGTATGTATTTACGAAAAAAAAAAGTAATCAATGTATTATATCAACTGTCTGGTATCCATAATACAAGCATTAGTTGCTTATTGTGGAACTAGATGGTGCTGTGTGGAATGTGTGAAGATATTTATTTATTTATTATTTATAAAAGAGAATTTCATTATTTTTGTAATGAATAAACTCAAAAAAAAAAACAACTGGACCGATTTTGAAAATTCTTTAACATATAGAAAGCTACATTATCACTGAGTAGCACAAAGGATATATTTTATAAAGTTACGCGGGCGTAGTCGCGTGCGACGGCCAGTTATAAAATAAAGTCGCTCTCTCTCTCTCTCTCTCTCTCTCTCTCTCACTGCCTCTGTATGTTTCTCTGCGAATTTTATCGAATCAAAACTGGATAGATTTTATGTAATTTGAGGAAATAAAATTGCACATGTGCACGTCGCTATTAGTAACGTTTAAGCAGATTTCTTATTTTTTCCTAGCAAAAGTATTTTTTTTATTATTTTTTATTATAATATCGATAGCCAACGCAACAATGTACATATAAAATTCAAAACAAATCTCATAATACAGTTCAGCTTGCACAAGTCACACTTACATAATACCACAATAAATAATAAATAATAAATAAATAAATATTTTCACACATTCCACACAGCACCATCTAGTTCCACACTAAGCAACTAATGATTGTATTATGGATACAAGACAGTTGATATACTACATAGATTACTTTTTTTTTTTTTTTGTAAATACATATATATTATAAATAGAAAACATCCATGACTCAGGTAAAATGTTAATACATAAACGGTCGCCCCTAGCGGGATTCGAACCCGCGACCGTTTGGTTAACAGCTAGGGTTACTAGCCACTAGACCAAACGTGTCGTCAAACCAAAGCATGCATATTCATTGATTCTTAGGCACATATTCAATTTAAGTAATCATTCGTACATATTCAAAATCTAATTCACGAATCTAATTCAAAATCTTTTTAAATAACAAACACGACATACTTAAAAGGCAGTTTCCCCATGAGCCGCTGTCCGAAGAACACCATTCTCGCAACCCAAAAGAACAATATATCGTGACCGGTTTCTAACAAAGTTCCCGGATAGAAAGCCTGAAAAAATACACATCGTGAATTCAATATTTTCATCAATACACCTTCGCATATTTAAATGGTATAGATCATTGATCAGATTGATCCATAAAAGATCCAAAAACAACGTATAAATAAATGAATATGTAAATTGATTAAAGTTTATTATTATTATTTTTTTAATATCCCTGAAACTAATAGATTGTTTGGAGAGTAATTTAAATTTTTTATGAAAATATTTTATTTTTATTTTTATAGTGAACTAGTAAAAAAACGCTTCTGGCATCGAAGGGATGCATTTTACAAACATCCTAAATATTTCAGCAAACTCACTAAAAGATACTCATTTTCTTTAGAACATGTTTATTAAAGTATTGATTTTAGTTTGAAATAACTGAATAATTATATATATATATATATATATCACTGTGGTCTTATTGTAATGTGTTTGTGTATGTATGCATTAGTATCGACGATGGTATACCTGAAGGTCTTCGGTTTGATCTGGCCATCCGAATATGGAGAAGGGGAAAAGTCCCGATGAGAACCAAGTGTCCAACACGTCATCGTCTCGCTTGAGCTGAATAACGCTCGCAGACACGTTGTACTTGCTCGCCGCCTTCGATAAGGCTTCTTCTTGCGTGTGCGCAGATATCCACAACTCTTCGTCGTTCTATTTCAATTTTGTGCAATTAAACTTTTTTAGATTTTCGCTTAGATACGTTTTATAGTATTATTATTATATGTTTTAAAATCAAACAAATCTAAAAAAAATGAGATTAATCCTTGCACAGTCGAGTGCATAAATATGTATTGAAAGATTCGTTTCATAAATATGTTTGTAAATGCAAATAAAGTTATTATTATTAAATAAAAAAAAACATTAACATACAAACATCAATTACTTTAATCAATCCCTGATTTTTTTTTTCAATAAAATGCATTTTTCATTTTAATATACATTATCAATGAACATACATATGAAATAATTTGCACCGTATAAAATTAATATATAAAATTCTATATTTTATATTCATTCGATTAATAAAACTTCCTTTTATTCAAAACTTATTATTCTATTTTGGGACACATTAATAAAATGTGTGGTAATTAATAAAATATTGAAACATTTGATATTTTAAGATGAGAAAAGTTTTATATATTTTAAGATTTCTTTAGTAAGTACATAATATTATGTGATTTTAATGGTTTATTAATAAATTTAGTAGATACATATTTCTACACTTGACTGTATATGTAATATTTACATTATTTTTTAGATAAAGTTTTATCAGTAAAAAAAAAAAACAATGTTATTAGAAATTTATATAATCAAAAATTAAGCATTATTGGATTGAAAAAGTTTAAATTTTCATTATATTTTTCGTATTACAAAATATTAATTAATATAATAATTTTATTAATCTTAAGGATTTTTCTTACAACAAATAGATCAAAAAATACTAGCACAACGACACACAACAAGCTACATTGAAAATTTTAAAAAATAATAGCTATCGATGTTTTTCATACATTAAAAAAAAACTAAATTGGTAGTAGCTATATATATACCAACTGTGTTATAATTAAAAATGATATCAAAACAAGCTCAAACAAAAATGTCATGCTCGTGAATACAACACGAATGTGTAAAATGTATAGCAAGTGATAATTTAAAATTTTAATATGACAACAAACTCTCTTTTACTAATAGAGTAAGTTTATTGTTAAAGTGGCCACCAATATACGATTTTTTTTATCATATCGTGGATTATATTATTTATGGTAATATCTCAAGTTGCAATTACCAAAATAATAAAACATCAAAGACGAAATAAAATCATAAGATGAAAAAAAAAAAAAAAACTGTTAAAAGCACAAGACAAATAACAATTTTAAAAAACAAAAACGACAAAGACAAAAAAAAAACAGGAACATTTCTTTTATGGAAGACAGAGTATGAAATTTCAAAATTATATCGCGCACGGATATCAATCCAAAGGACGAACAAATGAAACAAATGAATATTTTAATTTAATGAGCAAGACAATAATATATATTATTGAGTAGATTAAGTGTATATTAATGTTAAGATGGTATTGTGAAGCTCTTAAGTGCCAATTTAATTACACCAATACAGACCAATGAGATCAACACAGTGAGAATGTGACCAAAAATTAAGCCTGAATAACCAAAAAAAACTATATATGATTTAGTTTTGTGAAGAACGTAAAAAAATGCTGTTTATTTTTTTTTTGGGAGAAAATATATAGGTATTTGTGACAACAACGTAATTCAGGGCACACAAAGTAAGTAAGGATGAAACATTTGTCAAGAGTTTTAAAATAAAATAAAGCAAGCAAAAATTAAATCCCATAGTGTGTACGAGTAGGCTTAATGTTAAACTGCCATAGAGTAAAATTGGGCGCAAATTTCATTAAAAACTCATACTAAATTTAAAAAAAAAGTATGGCAAGAGACATGCACTGTGCGTACACTCAGCTCTGTTCAAAATGTGTAGAGCGCTTTTGTTGTTTGTTCACGTACGGCCTGTTGTTGGGTCGGTCGTGGAGCCCTAGTGCGGACTCGGGTGCTCTTCTTGCGGCCAGACCGAGTGCGCCTACGCCTCGGCGCTGACTTTCCACCTCCGGCGTCACCGCCCTCCGAACGTACCATATAACCATACCCATTAATCTACTAGTGAAAGATGTCCACACTAGTCCATACTTATGGCGATGCTTGTGTTATATGCGACGGTAACCACCTACCATCAAGTGGACCATCAACCTGTCTGTCGACTTTAACGTTTAAAAAAATAATGCTAATATTATAAATGTGAAAGTAACTCTGTCTGTCTGTAACTACTCAACCGATCATCACGTAATTTTGCACATACGTTGTCAGGGATACCGGCTACCTTATTATCTAACAGCAGACGACTTGCGACCAACTTGCGACAGGCGAAAACTTTCTATCAATTTGTGCAATAATATCACAACTAAATCTTGTTTTTGGTATCACATAACTCATAACAATGGTGTGGTTTACGATAGGGCCTCTCACGGACAATAAATAAAATTAATGTGCATTATTTTTGTATGGCAGCACACGCGATCGCAAGTCGTCTGCTGTTGTCTAACGTTAGACAATAAGGCAGCGGATAGGACATATTGTAATATCAGGTGTTATTGTATATTGCTTAGGTATTTTATTACCTTTCAACGCGTACTAAGTAGCGGGCAAAAGCTAGTAATATTATAAATGCGAATGTTTGGATGTTTGTTGTTCAATCAAATCTCGCCACAAAATGCTCAACGGATTTGAATCAAATTTGGCAGACAGATATTTTATTAACTTTATTAACATATAGGATACTTTTTATATAATATCGTGGATAATATGTTTTAGGTTATTGTGAAATTTTTAATAAAAACAAACTAAGGCGTGTGAATTTTTGAACAAAAAGTTTAGTTTATTCTGGGTACGCACCTTAACTGCGTACCCAGGTACTCATTGTTACTGGGTACGCAGTTGCAAATTTAAATTAAATTCACAGTTGCAACATTCTGAATAACATTAAACAGACATTTACCTTTTATAAATTTTACAATGTTTTCACTAATTTATCAAGTATACCATTTCAATGTATTCATTTTCACTTTATTGTTGTATTTTAAAATTTAATAAAAAAAAATGACTGATTAATATTGAATGTGCATAAGTTATTATTTGAAAACTATAAAATCACTAGACGGGTCCGATCATCTTTTTTTTTTTTTTTTTTTTCCAATTGAAATCGACAACAGACTTATATTTAAAACACGGAACAAACCGAGGAATAAAGTTACCTCGTTCGTTGGCAAGGTGACCCTGTAAGCCGGTATCTGGTGACCCCACCAAAGCTGCCTCGATATGCACCAGTCCCTGATGTTCTCCATCCAATGGTACCAGGTCTTCTCGTGAGCGTCGGGTACGATCTTCAATTCGCCACTCTTCACTGCCTTTATGGCGTCTGTCGCCATCTTGTCGCACCGTATGTACCTATTTCGATTTCAACTTTCAATTTGAATTGAGAGTCTATTTCTGTTTTTTTTTTTTTTCGTTACCCCATTACATTTTTTTATATATATAAAGCAACTAACTCGTCCCGCTCTCGACTTCGGCCGGGTTGCAATTTTTATTTATATAATAAATATATAAACCGCCATCTGTGAGAATCTCATGGAACTGACAGTTCCATAAAAATGTCACAGTGATCGCGGTGTGAGGTAATTTATAACTCTTTCTAATATAATATATAATCAAATAATTTGCAGTAAAAAAAATACTATAAATTGAGATAAAAACTATCCTATATTTTAAGTTGGACCAAATTACACAGTTACGAAGTTTTATCAAAATCAGGTTCAGTACTTTAGTCCATCGAGGACACACAACGTGACACGTAATTATTATAAATATAATTATTATATATAAAAATGTACAAAAAATTTTATAGCCAGTAAAGCTGAAATGAAACGGTTTATTGAAAATTTAATTAGATTTCGCTAGATGGGGTTAGTCTTTGTTATAACCAAAGTGCAACTAGATGTCGCTTTATATAATTTGAACGCAACATCACAAGCTTGTTTGTTTTTCAACATTACATGTAAGACTCAATGAATTAAATTGAGATGTGTCACTAGATATAAAATAACAAAGATTTTTTTTGTGACAGTCCCACCGATGGTTTTATTATAATATCACGAGCTGATGCCCGCTACTTCGTCCGCGTTGAAAAAGACATATATATATGAGTAATTATTATACGATGTGATATCGCAAAAACAAAAACAAATTTAAAAAAAAAATCAGTTTCTATTTGCGCCATCTGATGGGATGAGAAAATAAGACTTTTTGTCACTGCAGTCTGCCAGTATTATATTTAATGTCACTTTTCACTGACAGATGGCGCTAGTTGACGCAAATCGAAATTATACTAAAATTATATATATGTATAAGCGTGATGTTATATAAGCCTAAAGCCTTCCTCGATAAATAGACTATTCAACAAAAAAAAAGATTTTTTCAATTCTAACCAGTATTTCCTGAGATTATTAGCGCGTTCAACCAAACTCTTTAGCTTCATATAATATATATAGTGTAGAAGTATAGATATAGATTTAGCGCTGTGATTTGTCTATGGTAAGAATAAAGTATATTACCACTGCGGCTTCAGCATCGGTTCTACTACGTCCTTGGAGCGGCTGCAGAGTGGCACAACCATCGCATGGTCTTTTGTCTCCTTGTAAAGCTTCTGCTGCTCTAAATTCTTCACGATAGCTCGACGGACGTCGAACCTTTTCATGCCCTGAAAAAAAAAAATGTAATAATATTAGTGTATTAGTGTGATCCATTATATGTAATAGTTTAAAAATAAACAATCTCACTATAACAATAAAATTAGAAACCAACAAAAAAATCACATCGAGCGTGTATTCAGAACGAGAGTATTCCTAATTAAATTTCATACAAATCGCTATTATACACTAATTATAAACTATATTCATTTATAGGTAAAATAATAATAAAATATCTTCACACATTCCACAAAGCACCATCTAGTTCCACCATCTAAACAACTAATACCAGACAGTTGATATACTATATAGATTACTTTTTTTTTTTGTAAATACATACATATTATAAATAAAAAACATCAATGACTCAGGTAAAAAGGTAAAATGTTAACACGTGAAAATTTGCCCCTAGCGGGATTCGAACACGCAACCGTTTGGTTAACAGCTAGGGTCACTAGCCACTAGACCAAACCAAACGTGTCGTCTAATAGGTTGTTTCATATGTTGGAAAGAGAGAAAGAGATGACATCTGAAAGCCCGGTAAGAAGTCCACATGTGGGAGAGAGACAGCCAACCATATGCCAACTACTCTTTGTGCTGCCGGCTGCCGAGTTATTATCAACTTTAAAGTTAGGGAGCCCATTGAATGAGTTGTTGGCGTGATTGCCTTAACTCTCTTTCTGTTATAAGGTACCCTAGTTCGATTCCCGGCCGGTATATGGATATGGAAATCTGAATATGACATGGCACACTGTGGTTCGCAATCTGTGGCAAGTCTGGCGGCAGTAACCGCACCATAGTTAAGGATAAGGGATAAGGAAGTGATAAGGGGTAATGAGATCGTGAAATACGCAGACAGTAAGTGTTTAGAAATTATGTTGAATATCTGACCGAAAATCCACCGCAATTGTCAAGCATCCTCCCCTCGTCGTCGAAAATGGTGATGAACGGTAACTTGTGACGTTTTCCGATCTCGTAGTCGTTCGGATCGTGAGCTGGAGTTATCTTAACGGCGCCTGTTAATAAAATAGATTTTTTTTTTTTACTCTATCCAACTAAACATCGTGCAGCAATAGATTTCGGAGACAAAAATCCTATATCTATACTAATATTAATTTAATTATATTATAAAGAGAGAAAATTTTTATGTTTGTAATGAATAAACTCAAAGACTAGTGGACCGATTTTGAAAATTCTTTCACCTATAGAAAACTATATTATCAGCGAGTAACATAGGCATTTTTTTTAAATAAACTTACGCGGACGAAGTCGCGTGCAACAGTATATTGTGCTAGTACAATATAATATTAAGAAATAAAATTGAAGTGTCTGTGTGTAATATCAAAATAATTGCTTTTAAATAAATGTATATCAAAGTATCGGGTATATACTTATAAGAGAAAGTCATTTCAAAAAAAATCTGTCTGTTCGTTCCGGCTAATTTCCAAAACGGCTGGACCTATTTTGTGAAAACTTTCACTGGCAGACATCTGATGTTATAGGAAGTAACTTAGGCTACTTTTATGCATTTTATAAAAATAAAAAATATAATTCGCTGCTTAAATTCAAACCACAAATTAAAATTACACTTTTTTACAGGTGAGCTAATCGAAAAAAAAAAATAATTATTTTTTGTGTATTTTTTTCTTATTACATATATATCAAATATATGCTTATTATACATCGTTGGAAGCATATTTTTAAGTATCATTAAATGTTTTAAGTACTTTTACTACTAAACTTAATACTAGAAGAGATATAAGCATATAATTTACTTTTGAATATTAAAAAAAATGATAAAAATATACTAAATATGGAATATAAAACAACCTAAAGTCTTTTTGCAACATACTATATGAAGGATTGTGATTGTAATTTTGCAATAAAAACATTATTTTTATTTTATTTTTTATTTGTGGTACTTTTGAATTTAAGCAGCGATATATTATAGTATATTATATGTATATTGTTAATACGATATCCATTTGCTGTACCGACCTGTGCCAAAGTTCATGTCAACATAATCGTCGGCAATTATCGGCAATTTCCTCTTCAATATCGGATGGTTCAGGTTCTTGCCTATCAGATGCTTGTACCTTGAATGTTAACAAACAAAATTGTTCCTTGAGGGAATACGCAAACACTATTCTTTAAATTCAAACTTTGCTAGGCTTCTTTAGGAGCGTTGGGTAATTTTGAGATGGGAAAAAAACCATTGAACACGCGACTTGTTACTGTAACCGTATATTTTCGCCACCGCATATTTTGCGCCATCAATACAATATCAATGAAACTAGAATTGTGTTTAGAACTAGAAACTAATTGAATTTTGAATTGAAATAATACATCAATGAGAGCAGAGATGGCGGTGATATTAATTTAAAAATAAAAAAAAAAACAATTTTTGAGATGAAAAAAAAAACCCATTTAACTCGCGACTTGTTACTGTTACCGTATATTTACGCCACCGCAGTTATTGCGCTATATTTCGATACAGCAGATTCTGCGCCATCAATACAATATCAATGAAACTAGAATTGTGTTTAGAACTAGAAACTAATTGAATTTGAATTGAAATAATATATCAATGAGAGCAGAGATGGCGGTGATATTAATTAAAAAATTAAAAAAAAAAAAAACAATTTTTGAGATAAAAAAAAACCCATTGAATACGCGACTTGTTACTGTAACCGTATATTTACGCCACCGCAGTTATTGCGCTATATTTCTATACAGCAGATTTTGCGCCATCAATACAATATCAATGAAACTAGAATTGTGTTTAGAACTAGAAACTAATTGAATTTTGAATTGAAATAATACATCAATGAGAGCAGAGATGGCGGTGATATTAATTTAAAAATTTTAAAAATAGAACAATTTTTGAGTGGGGAATAAAAACCAATGAACTGGCGACTTGTTATCGTAATCGATACCTCTGTATATAATAAATAAATAATCATAGGTAATAATAAATATCTTCACACATTCCACACAGCACCATCTAGTTCCACAGTAAGTAACTAATGCTTGTATTATGGATACCAGACAGTTAATATACTATATAGATTACTTTTTTTTTGTAAATACATACATATTATAAATAGAAAACATCCATGACTCAGGTACAAAGGTAAAATGTTAACACATAAACATTTGCCCCTAGCGGGATTCGAACCCGCGACCGTTTGGTTAACAGCTAGGGTTACTAGCCACTAGACCAAACGAGTCGTCAAATATAAGTACTACTAAGCAGACGACTACATATGAAAATAAACTTACTAGATATAATAACAAGGTTCAATGTTGTATACACCTCTGACCAATAATCTAGTTTCTTTTTTGTGAAGCTTAATTTTCACTTCTGACGTGAAGTCCAACGACTGACATGTATTTTTTTTTTTTTAATTTTAGAACATACAAATATCTAAACATAATGATAAAAATTTTACCTGACATCATTGGGGTGAACAGCGACTGCAACATCCCCCAACATTGTCTCCACACGAGTGGTAGCAACGACTATCTCCTCATTGGAATCCTCAACTTTATAAGCAAACAGCACCAACACACCAAACTCCACCTGAAAAATGCGTCATTAAATATACAATTACTAGCTGTTGCACGCGACTATGTCCGCGTAATATTATACAATATTGTACGGGCCTGTAGCACCCGCGCATTTGATTAGGCCTGGCTGTTATGGCTTACTGAGTGGGCAGGGCCTCCGGCTAAGGAGGGCTCACTGGTCAGCCGTTCGATGGTTAGTCGAGGAGGAGAGGGTTTGTATGTTCCAAACAAGTTTGTACTGGTACAATGGTCTTTATTATGCCGGAGCAAGAAGAAGACTAACTATTTACAAAAAATGGCCTATCTATATTACAATATTTGCTTACAGAACTAGTGGCGGTTGTGTCATGCGTCGAACAAAGTTTACACAACCGCCCGAAATAATATGTATTATTAGTGTTTTCCGTTTCACTGTATCTGTCTCTTTCTAACACTATTTATCTATTTACATAATCCACTAGTTCTATAAGTCACTTTTAATCACTATTCTATACTTTTCATGGCTGTCCCGAACAAATATAGTCGGCTTCGCGCGGATGCAATTTCTTTCTTCAAATGATATGCACAAGTCTTCCTAGTTTATCGCTTTTTTCGATTAGTGAAATCGTATTCGGGTGGTTCGATAAAATTCGCAGAGAAACAGACAGAGACAGAGAGCGACTTTATTTTATAACAAGCTGTTACACGCGACTTCGCCTGCGTAACTATAAAATAAGTATAGCTTATGTTACTCGCTGATAATATAACTTTCTATAGGTGAAAGAATTTTTAAAATCGACGCAGTAATTTTTGAGTTAATACAATACGATACAAATACACAAAAATACAAATCATCTTTCTTTCATCCAGAAAAAAATAGGGTACATAGATTCATCCAGATAAGTAAAAAATAAAAAACTAACGCCTTCCCAAAGTGTTATAGCAACACGAGGTCAAGCTTTATATTGCTTTTTTTTTTTAATTTTCAACGCGGACGAATTCGCGAGCACCAGCTAGTATTAGTATATAGATAATGCGTGATTCGTACAATACCACAAGTGTTTAATGACACTCCACTGCATTTCAGAGATTTAAGGGTACATACAGAGGGACAGCCGGCTGGAACGACTTTATTTTATATTAAGTAAAGAAGATTACACATTGATCTTCTTAAGTAAAGAGGTATTAATGAATTAAATGAACAGTTGTTACGCCTAGCTGAAATAATCAATTCTCTTTCTCACCTTGTGCTCGTATCCGGGTATTGCCAAAAGAGTTCTACCGCTCAGCTCCATCTTGTCGACTTCGATGTCTGAAATGGCACTCTTCAAAGTGCACGACCAGTTGACCAACCGGTTGGCCCGATAGATGTCGCCGGCGTCGTGCAATCGGATGAACGCTTCGTTGACGGCGCGACACATCGACGGATCCATAGTGAACCGAGCGCGCGACCAGTCGAACGACGAACCGAGCGACCTCAGTTGCTCGTATATCCGGTCGCCCTTTCTGTAGGCAAATTTCATTTTATTTATTTATTTATTTTAATTTTAATTTTAGGGAAACTTACAGGTATTATTACATGATAACAGTTTGAATAGGTAGCTTACACCTAATAAAACATTTCCACTTATAGTAAGTAATATTTTACTACATCTGCTACAATCAGTTTACACCTAAACGCGACGCGACTTGCACGTTTTAAGGTAGCAATACAAAATATTATAAATATATAAAGAGAGAATATTCGTATTTTTGTATGTTTGTAATGAATAAACTCAAAAATTACTTGACCGATTTGAAAAATTCTTTAACCTATAGTGAGCTACATTATCACCGAGTAAAAAAGGCTATATTTTATAAATTTACGCGGACGAAGTCGCGGGCAACGTCTAGTACAATATAAAACTTCTTTACTATACAAAATGTGATGCAGTTCAATGAGTACGCGAAAGTGGTGGGGGTCGCTGTACGGAAGGGTTAAAAATGGGAAAAATATAAATCCTACTCGTCTGAACACAAACTAAGCTTCATTTAAACATTTTTATCGAAAATATAGTTTAATTTTGAAAATTATGAAAAATTAGAAAAATATCTCTTAGATATTATGTTTAATTAATTAGTGCATTAGTTCGTTAGTTTTTTTTTAATAAGAATTATAGAAAAATGGCTAGAATTATTTAGCAACATTTTTAAATTGCTACCTCCAATGGGTATAATAAATCGACGGACTATTTAAGTTTTTTTCGTTCCTCTATAAAAGCATATTAAAAGCATTCATCCTTTATTACGTATTCATATAAAAGTAACTTACTCATTTTTCCAGTCCCACACACGTTTAATGAATTCTTGTCTGCCCAACTCGTGTCGCGTTTTCTTCTCCTCCCTCCACAGTTTCTTCTCCACCACAACTTGTGTTGCTATGCCGGCGTGGTCACAACCGGGGTTCCATAGAGTGGTGCGTCCGTTCATCCTGATACAAACGAAACTTTGTATAAAAAAAGATTCATTAAGTAAATATTTGTATTTAGATAAGCTTTAAATACTTTTGAAGTCTACCTATACATTCACAGATTTCATGATTTCACACACATAAAAATAAAGTTTTTAAAATTATTAAAGCTCCATGTCTTGTCGGATGGCGATTGTGCTTGTATTGTTTTCCTGATGAATGATAATAAACTGTTGCCTCCAAATTATGTGAGATCGCGACGGTACCCACTTACCATCATATGGACCTTATGAATTTTAAATAAAAAAATATATATATTCTCACCTATGCCATCTGGTAATTGCATCCTCAACAGCGTTGGTGAGTGCATGACCAAGATGCAGTGATCCCGTGACATTTGGTGGTGGGATCACCATCACGAATTTGCCTTTTGAATTCATCTCTTGCAATGATTTCCTCTAAAAATATAGATAACATATTATTGTGATTAATATTTACATAGGTAATTAATTAAAAATAAAATATTTTTCAAAATTTAATGTAAATTGCAAAATAATCACCCCATATTCAGGTTTAAAGAAACCCTGTTTCTCCCACCAAGCGTACCAGGCTGCTTCAACATACGCCGGGCTGTAGGCATCAGGCATAGGATCACTTAGGTCTTTCTTCTCACCTGGTGCTGTTTGTGCTGAATATACTGCACTTTCCTTTACCTCTTTTGTTTTTTTCTATTGACATAATAAAAAATAAGTATTGTGTACTATACAAGAACTGAATATATATATATTTATTTATAATATATATATTTATATCCGTACTAATATTTTAAATGCAAAAGTATGTATGGATGTTTGTAACTCTTTCACACAAAAACTATTGAACCGATCATCATGAAATTTTGTATACACGTTGTCTGGGACACCAGAAAGGACATATGGTAACTTTCATCGTTCAACGCAGACGAAGTTGCAGGTGACATCTAGTTAATAATAATTTTCAAAATACAGTGACAGGCCACACTGCGTTCACAGGCATTTAGGCAGCCCTTCTGATAGCAGTAATTACAGAAGACCACTTTGCAATAACAACATTTGTGCTGTTGTTCATTAACCTAATGCTTTATCTTGGGCCCCTCAGGTTCCAAGCAATGTGACTGCATTATCTGACTATATTATTTGGAAATATGTCCATCATTCTCAAGCCAATAATTCATGACAGTTTGCAACACCCTCTGGCCAGCTTTCTACAGCTCATATCTATGGAAGATATCTGTGAAATTGTTTTTTTTTACATAGCATGTGTGCACATGTTGTGGCATAGTGTCAGGACACATTTAGAATTGTAGTTAATTTCCATTAAAGTGAGAGGCTTTTAATTGAAAATATTTTTTTTGTAATTTAATAATTTATCACAAAATTGTTAATATAAAATAACTTATTTTTAATTAAAAAATATTTTAACTGCACCCATTACATGTGGGTCTGCAATTAAACACATTAAGTATAATAATATAGTGCAAGAAATATTTTTTCAATCATAACATATGGAATGATTTTAGTTTCTTTAAACATATCAAAAAAAGCAAATCTTGCTATATTTTTTATAGCAAGAAAACCTGATGCAATGTAGAAATGTATTGCAAGCAACATATGGTTTATTGTATAGGTACATCATCTAAATATCATATGTGAGGCGAAAATTCTTTCACATTAAATTTGTAAACGATTTTTAACATATGAAACAAGATTTATATATTAAAACTAAATTAAATAAAAATAACCTCAGCCTTATCTTTCTGGACAGCTGGCACAGCACTTTTCTTATCCAACTTGGCTTTAAGTTTCTCTAACTTAGCTGCCTTCTTAGCTTCTTTTTCTAATTGTTTTGCTGTCTTTTCTTGGGGTTGGTCACCGGTAGGGCTGTTTTCAGTTTCGTTGTTAGTCATGATTCTTTTGGAATCAATTTGCTATCGTTTCGACTTGAAAATACAAAAATATCACATTCATTCGGCGATCACATTGACTGTATGCTGTATGAATAATATAATTTAGTGAAAAAAGATTTACTCCTCCACTCAGTGACATTGACATACCAACTTGACAAATTGACATATTGAGTAAGAAACTCGCTAGAGAGTATATATTTTCCTTGGTAAGAAATAATGACACCGACATTATTTCTATGGCAGACACTGACTATATATATTTCAAGCTGGTGGCGTGAACTATAATCTATGGAAGCGCCATATTATACTATATGAACTATATGAATATCTGTTATATCAATACATTAATGTCAAAAATCATTTTGTCTCATTTTAACTAGGTGACAGTTGAATAAGAAAAAAAGAGGTAAATAGTATCTTGTTAAGCGCAAATTTTGGCGTTTTGCAACAGCCGTTGCTAAAAGGTCTATTTGCTTAAAGGTCTAGTTACCAGGCCATACAATTATAAAAAAAACAGTGGTCTCTACTCTATTGTTTGATGCTGATAATTATAACGATACGATACGAGCGCCATTTTGTATTCTTCTCTTCGTGTTTGTGATAGCGTTGTTCTTGATTTCGTGCCTTTTATTTGGAATTGCAACGTATAGTTTAATATTAGATTATACATTTTTTCTTCTTGTTTTCGTTGTTTGAATTACGACAAACATCATGTCCGATCGAGAGGTACTTCAGCTAAAATTAGATCAGTCACTTGGAATTGTTTCAAACTGTCGAACCGCGTGTTTTTTTGGTGTTGATTTATATTAAGCTACCTAACTGAATTGGCTAATTAGATGATCATTTGTTTGATTTCAGAGAAGTCGCTCTAGAACCCGGAACGGTTCTCGGGAGCCGCCAGCAAAAGCGGTTGCGATGTCTCGTGGGCACAGCCGAAGCCGGTCTCGTACGCCGCCTCCACCAAAAGACGTTAGAAAGTTTGGAAGTCCGTAAGTAGCATTATTTTATTCATTATATCTATATTATTTCGATAACATGTACAACAACTACATCGTCTCATCATTGCATGCTAATTTCCTGTTATGAACTAATATGTAATATAACCTCGATTTCAAGGGTATCATTGTAAAATTATAGACAATTTGTTCTAAACATAAACAGATAATAATCTGATTTTCAGTATCCATTGTGCCATTTCAAAATTTAATATATTTAATTTAAATAACATTTTCCATTAGATATTTAATCAATAATCTGTAACCATGGTGCCTACTATAATCAATTTTGTCAATAAAAAACAAGTACATGCTGAGTGAAACGATAAGCCTGATTGTATTGACATAAAAATGCAATAGCTCAACTGCAATGAATAAAAAAAGTTTTAACTAAAATGTCATTGTAGAATAAAGATAGGTAACTGTGTTGCTTCATTATGTAAATAAATACTTTTTTTTTACATACAATTGCTACTTGAAAGATAAATGAAAGTATTTTTTAAGTATTATTAAATGTCAGTTTTTATAAAATGGTCAGTAGGCATGTTGATTTATGTTGATTAATGGTAGATGGCTACCACCTATTAAAACAAGTAGCATCTTGCGTGTCAACCGTATAATAATATGGGATTAGGAGGGGAAAAGACTTTGGCATAACTTGTCACCAAAACACAACATTTCTAAACCTCCAGGGATAAGAAAAGATAGAGTGCTATGGAATGTGCCATGAATTATATTTCTATGCCCAATGGTGGCTAGAATTACATACATAGGTTTATACCTGACTAGTCTGTAACTGAGATTTTTTTGATTATATCCATACAATTTAAAATAATTAATGGCTCTTACAGTAAAGTAATGAAACATAACAAAAAATTTTTTCCATTTAATTATAATAGTCCAGTATCCCTCACCTGTTTTTTTTTTTTTTTTTTTTTTTTCTGATTACTAACAGGCTGGACAAAATTATTTTGTGCTGACATTTTTAGTGTATGATTTTAGAAGTAGTCATTTTAATACTTTGACCTTTTTTAACATTTCACAACTGAGGGCCGAAATTGACACCCCTTAGTAAGTTGTCATTTTCATAAATTGTCTATTTTAGAAAAGATGTTTTAGGAAGTTGTCGTTGTCAGCCTGTCTGCCGATGTTAACATTTAAAAAATGTGTAATCTGTGATACTCTTCAGGACCCGATCCCGCTCTGGCTCTCCACGACGTGGGTATCGTTCTGCAAGGTATTCTCGGAGCCGTTCTCGCTCGTACTCCCCGCGCGGCTCATACCGTCGCTCGCACTCACATAGCCCAATGTCATCGCGTCGGCGACATCAAGGCGATAGGGTGACTTTTTATTATTAATTCATTCGTTTGTTGTACTTTTTTTCGGTGTGAATAGTTTTCCAATATAAAGTATGTGTCACAAACATGCTGTAAAATGAAAGAGAAATGGCTCTAAAATATAACCCTTTTAATGTAGAAAATATATAGGTCTAGTCATGACCTATCTATGTATAATTAAATTTTCACTTTAATAAAAGTCGCACAGTTTTTGAGATTTTTTACATGTTGTGTTCTCAAAAGAAGGAATATTTTCGACTTTTCAAATTGTTTTCTGTAAAATGTTTTCAAAAAGTGTTACTATTTAATAAAATTTTTAAGTATTTTTCAATAATTTCTCAAAAATGAAAAAAATATCTGAGATTTTTGAAATTGATTGATTCCTATTTAAACATGATTAGGTCTGTTTACCATTAATGGATTAGATTGTTGAAAATTTTAGAGCTTACAACAATATTTTACTAGTAACAGTTTTGACATATACCTACATTTTTTATATTTATTTTTTTAAATATCAGCAGTGTTTTATGTGATGTAAGAAAAATGGTTGAAAGACATCTTACCATCATGCAAAATGTCCGCTCATCCTACTATTACTTTGGAAAAATAAATAAAAAACGTACAATTTACAATTTTTCGCATATAACCTACAATGTATGACATATTATTGATGAAATTTAAATTTTTATTGTTATAGAAAAATGTTGCCGACGAGCGGTCAGTTCGTTTAATGGTAAGTGACCAGTGTCACCCGTGAACGTGTGCACAAAATGCCAACGGCGATTGAAACAATCCATAGTGGCATTTTGGCATATGTCTTTAGCGGTTTCTGTTATTTGTGACTGTCGATAAGATATTCTAAGTTTTGTTGTTTGTCTTCAGGAGAACCCCACACCTTCCCGGTGCCTTGGTATTTTTGGCCTTAGTCTTTACACAACCGAACAGCAAATAAATCATATCTTTTCCAAATTTGGTCCAGTGGAGAAAGTACAAGTCGTAATAGATGCTAAGGTAAGTTACTCTTTAAAAGATATATTTCATAATAGAAGTAAAATTTTCTAATTCAATAAATATTTTTTTGCAGTCTGTATATTTTAATTAATCTAATTTAATCCTTACTAAAGTGTCTGTGATACCTATATTGGTTTCTGAAAGGTTTCTGTAACCTGTTCTGTTGTACATTTTAGTAGACAGTAGGTGACAGTAACCAACTAGATGTCCCTCGTTATTTCTTAATTTTTTTTCCTGTCAAGGTTGGCAGTGTGTGTACTTAATCTCATTTCATATAGAGAATTTTATGAAAAAATATATTTAATTGGTTTGAGAATAGTTATTATTATTAACAAGTTTAGTTCCTTTTTCTTTTCTGTTTGTCAACCGATTTTTTTTTTGTGTAGCTAGAGTATTGTTATAAAAAAAAAATTGCAACAAAAATGAATTCCCACCGGTCAAAGAGAAACAGAAAATACAAAAATACAATTTGAAAACCAAATTGTGTTTTAAATTGCTTTTTTTATATGTATAAAATACGGGTGAAGCTGCGGGCATTAGCAGCACATGAAAATTGAATTGCAACATTGTTACAGACCGGACGCTCTCGTGGATTCTGCTTTGTATACTACGAGTCGCAGGATGATGCCAAAGTTGCCAAAAACGAATGCACTGGCATGGAAATAGATGGACGTCGCATAAGGGTGGATTATTCTATAACTCAGCGAGCCCACACACCAACACCAGGCATTTATATGGGAAAACCCACGTAAGTGATTCTACTGAATTGTCATTATAATCTTAAAAAAATGTAATAACTTCTAAACCAATGTAGAAATGCTCACAGACGTGATAAATCTAGTGATGTATCCTATATGTTGGTAGAACAATGAGCAGATTTAGAGTGAATCGATAAAAAGTATTAATTGGATCACTAAAGGGCTGTTTGTACATAAATATATTTACTTGTTTTTTTATGTGTGTTAGGATGTTGTGGCGGTGATTGAATTTAAAAAAATAAATAAATATATATTTCAGTGTGAACAGCAGAGGCGACAATGGCTACGATAGACGCCGTGGCGATCGAGAGTAAGTTAAAACTTTGGTCTTTGGCTTTAACCAGATTTCGTTACCTAGTTGTTTGTAAAGAGATCATTTGTGTCCGCAAATACTGGAGAGAATTAATTATTATGTCAAAAATAAATTAATTTTTATGAATATTTTCTAACAATCATAAAACAGACAGTGTGGAATTCGTTAAAAACATTAATTTTTTTATTTATTGCTAACTAGTGCCCGACTTTGTCTATTTTTCTCCACATTCTCATTTCTCCATACTAATTAAATAACTATTATTAATTGATTGGTTCCACATAAGAAACTTTCATATGTACCTTATTTCACCAAGTTATATTTTCGCTACAACAAAGTACTAAAGTTCATCAAAATAGATTCAGGTGTGAAAACGGCAAAACATGCAAATTGAAGACATGATAAGATTGGCTCGATCCAAAACATTCATGTCCTCATTCGAGTATTGAAAATACATAATAAAATAACGTGTACCGTTTGTTTGTCGTGTGCAGCGATTACTACTACCGCGGCGGCGGTGGCGGATATCGCGAGCGCGACTATTACCACCGCAGCTATCGACACCGGTCACCGTCACCGCACTACCGTCGCTCGCGCCGCTACGAACGTGAACGCTCGTACTCGCCACGTAAGTCACTCACACGCTACTCGCATTACTGACTCACTCTTCTCACGCGTGAGTCACTCACACTCTACTTACTCACTCACTTGTCGCTCTGCCGCTCACAATCAGCCCAACTCATCTTTGACACAATACATGAAGGGCCGGCGCTGACTGACACGGCACGGCAAAGGATTTTTTCCTAAACATATTATTTTTAACCTTATTGCATTGATCTTAGCACTCGCATTCCTTTACGTCAATACCAAGAGGCCGTAGCGCTCCGCGTCATGTCACGTAATGTTTCGGCACGTCGCGTCATGCAAAGGAGTGAGTTCTAAGATTAAAAACATTAAGAAAAAAACCTTTGTAGTGTCGTCATCAGTCAACCGTCATCATCGGCCTTACACCCATCACATTGAGTTCATTTATGATTGACCCAAGCAAGCTGACGATGGTAGGGGACTACATGGGACTACCCATCTTAATAGAAGGGTATTGTAAGGATAAGAGAGTGCACTTTAGCATTTCTTACTCACTCATTGAAACACTTTTTTTTGTGTTATTTCATAATACTGGCCATTATATTTGTTGTTTCAACATTTATATTTTTTATATTATGAAGCTTACTTTTAATTCAAAGTTTCATAATCCTTAACACTTTACACTGTAATTACATAATTACGCATCATTTCTTTCCCAGTTAAAAAAATAATATTTATTTTGACATTTTTTTCCAAATCATCTTAACGGCCAAACAGTCACATGCTTCTTAAAGATTATGGACTTCTGAAATGTTTTAAGACTGAGGTCATTTTGTATATGCCAGGTAGATAATTCAACTCTTGACTACATAATCTACATGCATATAAAATATTTAATTTAATTACGTTAACATGTGAAGAGATTCTTGCAAGAGATTGGATCCATTGTAATACAATGCAGCTTCAAAATCTTATTTTCTAAGAAGTATTTGAGTTTTAGGCCGTCAGTCACGAAAAATTTAAGACTATGAAATATAGAATTGGATAATTTATGTGTTGGCTACAACATAACCCACAATGTTTTTTATAAGGTAAATTTATATCCTTTGATGTTTTAATGTAAACAGTTGAGTAGTATCCTCTCTTTTTATATAACAATGATCTTGGTTTACAAACAATACTAAATAAAGTAGTCTATGAACATTTTCTATGATACACACTCCATTAAAACCTGTTAAATAGTTGAGAAAACTTTTGTGATGCCATCTTTGTGACGTCACAGACAAGTTATAAAAGCTAAAATCAAGTTTTTAATTGTCCCAATCAAAAGCATATCAAATTGACGGTAGTCCAAGTCCATTCTTAGCTTTAAATGGCAACATTGATTTTTGTGGCAACTACTGGCAACCATTCTGTATTATAGTCTTAAAATGTTGGTGACTTACTTTTAAAAGCATGCTTTGTGTAAAAATATAACTTCAATAATACCTCGTCAAGTAAACGCTCGCTCGTTATCACACAACTGCTTTATTTTTTCAATTGTGCTGTTTTGAAGATGTTGTATTGTTGAAATTCTGTTTATTTTTGATTTCTAATCCTATTATAGTTTACCAAAAAATTAATCATAATTGTTTTTTTTTTTAATTTAATGCTTGATCCATTGTTAACTTTGTGCTTATTTGTATTCCACATTCATTTAATTTAAAAAGTAAAATGTGCTTTAGCATTAATTTATATTTAAAAAAAAAAATAACTAAAATATATAGTGCATTAGATTCCTGAAGTATTGATTTAGGAGAATTAGTTTTCATTTTAAAGCTTTGCCTCTTATGGAATACTCAGTGAAAATATTAAAATTAACCAAGTAATTTAATTAATAATTCAATGCAAAGTTTGAAAGAACTTATCTTTATGTTTTTCCAAGTTGATACTATAATAATATGTGCATAATTTGATCAGGGTTGCTGCCACCATAGACTGCGTGCAAATATTTTATATTAAAACTAGGTGTGCGCGACTTTTTTGTTTGTAAACTATTTGAAATGAACACGATTTTGTTATATGTATGGTATTAGAGATCCATTGAACAACTCACCAGTTGTTTTTATATGGAGAAATGATATAATACGGGTGGCAACCCTGAGCATTGTAGCGAATGTGAAGTAATTCATCGCCCATCACTCCACTATGTATCATTCAACACAATGGTTATTCCCCTGTTTAACTTTGCAGGTCGTTATTAGTAAGTTCTTCACAGCTGACGCTGAGGTCTTCAGATATAACAATAGTTTTAGTTTTTATTTTGATACAGACACATCCTCCCCGAACATGTCATCATGCATTTAAATGTACCTGTGTTATAAAAAACTGGTTTAATCGAAGAATGTGTTTACTTTGTGATGTTTGTAAATAGTTTAAATATATATTTTAAAAGAATGACCGGTCACATAAATAACGGTCGAGGAGTGACATGTTTTTTTTTTTTGTTTTCATTTTTTTAAATTGATCATAGGGTCTAGCTTGTAAGTTAGCGTGTAAAGGAAAAACTGTTCCGTTGCGGGACGCTTTATTATAGCTCTAATAAAAATATTTCTAACCACTAAGTCTAATGTTGATTTTGTTTGTTTTGAAAAGGTATTGAAACAAGAAGTAAAGGATGAAGTTCCTTGAAACTAACTGTGTTGAAGTTTTGAAAATTTATTGTCGAAAAGTTCCCCTTTCGAAATGGCGGTTGCCGAAAAGGCGGTGCGTGCCGAAAAGGATTTGAAAAAATGGCGAAGTTTTCCGAAAAATATGTTGCGAAGCGAAAAGAATATGATCGAGACGCCTACTGCTTACAAGTTGTTTGTGATTTAGAGACCGACTCAAGAACGGGCAAGAGACAAACTGATCATATTCTTTTTCTTTATCTTCTGCCTTTCACGATTACACGAACATATTCTTTCAATATTAGTATATATATATATACACACATATATATATATTTTAATATATATATTACGCCCTCTATCCATTCACAGTATGTATTGTATAATACGGTGACATCATGCAGTTTTCTTTTTTTTTTATCTAGCGTTAGACTTGTGTTGTAACGGTCTTGTCAATAAACTTAGTTTTGTAATGTCATTTTTGATTATTCATTGCTATTATTATAATATTTATCCCACCTTATCTGGTCCACATTCATCCTGCCCACTCTTTGAGAAGTCGCTTTCTAATATTATAATAATATAATATTTTAGTATGTACGGTTTACATATAGTTCATGCACTGTACCTAGTTATGGCCATAAGTTTTGTTGCTAAGAAAACATTGATTCTCCTATTGTATGAAACATATATTTTAAACATTAATATGATTTAAGGTTCATTTAAAATTATCCCCATTGGCTCCTTAAACTATAATAAGAAAACTCTTTATGGGAAAAATTCACCACAGCCACACTTTGGAAATGATTTAAGGATTCAATATTGTCCATGCAATAATAATGAGAACACAGAATCTAGATTTTTAACAATTATAAAAATACACATGGTTTTTTTTTATATAAAACATTATTTATAGCCATACTAAGTAGTGTTTAGATTTAGTGATTGTCTCCGTTGAGGTCATTTTAATTGACACTTCATACTTGTGCAACCATTTATTTTATTCGAACTTAACTGTACCAAGTAACTTCGTGCAAGTAAATTACTCTATTTTATTACCCTATTTTTTCTACCCTATTTTTTCTAATTACCCTATTTTTTTTAATAAATAAATGAGTTCTGTCGTGGTATTCAAAACATAAAAAAATGTTATAAGAAAACGAATCTGTAGAGCATTGGGACTCTAGTTGATTAGTACTGGAGCTGTTAAATGTAAAATAATGTTTGGACAACTAACTTACCGTTGGTCTTTTAAACGATGATAAATCATTCGGCGTATTTATGTTTATAATAATTATGATAAATGTCGCGTATTGTAATTCATTACAAAATGAAATAAATTAAAATGACCTCACGCTTTTTTGGGGGGCAGTAATAAAATACATAGCCACTAGGGGGTATTCATTTATTAAACTGTCATTAACAAAAATCTCACTATTATGGTATTACAATTTCGAGAGTAATCTATGTATTTATCTGGTAATTAATGAACACTAACTTTTCTCTTACTGGCACATAGTGCTCAAAAGGGCGTATCTTATACTATATATATATATATATACCTACTACGTTCTAGTGGAGTTATTACCGTTTCGACATATTTTCGTTTCGTCAGATATTCTTAATAAATTATCGGACAGTTTTAAGTCACTTACATTTTTAATATAACTGTTAAGGTCAAACCGCACTACGACGGCCAATATTTTTGTATTGATTTATATGAGGAGTCGTTAGCAGTCATGGGAAAAGGGTTATAATACTCTCCCTCTTGAATTTGGTATATTGTGCACACCCACAAAGAACGCTTTCTTTTTCTTTCCAATGTTTCTGCCTCTTCACACTATAACGACACGATGATTAATTATTTAAAGCTCTCATCCATTTCGTAATCGTGTGTATCGGTTGAACTGTATTGCTAAACTAAACAGAAACGCCGCGCCGCTATATTGTTATTTAGCTATATTTAGAGATTTATTTCTTGCTCGGTATAAAGTGTTGATTGTTAGGTCTGAATTTCAATATTATTTGCTACACTGAGTTGTTACAAAGACTCTTATTTTCGTACTACAAATTGCGTTGAAGGATGGCACCGACGAGTTAATAACAGATTCCCTAAATTATTTTTTTACTTAAGAAGGAAGCCTAAGAAATGCAATTTATTAGAATTTGAACAAGAACAGAAATAGACGCTGTCACTAAGGATATTAAAATTGAAAGCATAATACAAGATTTGCAAATTTAATTAGTAGTTTACAATGCTTAAAAATGTTTTAGACATGCTGTCGAAATAAAAATCTGACGAAACGAAAATCTATAAATGGTAATAACTCTTCTAGTGCATTGTTGAACAAGATTCTACTCTTGAGAAGTTGACACCTTCATGGACGCAATTGGAAAATAAGCTGTGGCATACTAGTACTTAGCTTGGTTACTATGACTAATACATAAAAAAAGCTATTTCTTTTAGGATTCTATTTGTAGAAATAAAAATTCGGAGTAACCACATTTATTTGGCTCTATTCAACATTTGTCCCTAGAAAATAAAGATGCTTCCGAAGCTGAATTGAGCTGAAAAAAATGTAGTCTTACCGGTAAGTAAGTAAGAAGTCTTACTGCGAACAGGAAGAATTAATTTTCTAAATTATTCAAGATGTACAATTAGTTATTCTTTTTTAAACTTTTTAATTTGCCTGATCATTACTGTTTGGGCGTAACATCATTCACTTAACAAAACTAGTATTACTTATTACCAAGCTATATATAGTAAACATAAGTTACATATATACTACTACATTTGTAACAAAATATTTTTTTGCTAATCAGTTCAATCGCTAATCGCAACTAATATGTGAAAAAATATAGGAATTACAAAGTAGGTAAGTATATTAGACATCGCTTGTTAAAAAAACAAAAACCAACATATACGTGTATATGAAATAAACTACAATTTGCTTTGGACGCCATTTTTAATCATTGGCTATTAACTTTTGTACTATTAAATTATGAAGTCGTCAGTCAGTAAAAATTATTTTTTAGTCATGACTAAAAAAAGCTTAACTTATTTAGTTTTTTAAATATAAAGTAAAATCGACTTTCACATTAGCGAACGAACGACTGTACAGTGACCTAACTTAAATCTACGTAGAGCTATGGACAAATGAGCAACAGATAAGTATTTGTAGGGCGGATTTGGAATTGGCGGGAGTTCATAGTGAGCGCAGTCAGCACAAATAATAAGTAAGTATATATAAGATTATTATAGGCTTAACTAGCCCCGGATCTTGGAAAGGCATCAGCTCAGCAAGTTTATAATAGTATATACACCTTTTTTCAATGAACCTTTATTTCCCTTCAGAGCAAAATGAGCACCACACTCAAAATGAACAATACGCAAAATGTACAAAAAGTTAAATTTACACAAATCGCTAAGGTCCACAACGCAAAATCTCTATTTTAGGTGGATAATTTTATTTTTTATTTATTTATGGTAGTTTATAGAGTAGTATGTGGACCTGAACGAGAAATGTTATGTTTTAAGTACCTAGTATAAGATGTCAATTATAGTTATGAATAAAACTAGCGATTTGTGTGAATGCTTAGCTTAGCCTTTTTGTACGTTTTGCACATTTTGAGTGACAACACTCAAAATTTTGAGCACCAGCTCATTTTACCTTTTGTACATTTTGCTCTGAAGGGCTTTATTTTTACTCTTTTTATTTTATTTAGAGAAGTGTTTATAATACTAAAATACTCCAGATTTAGAGAGTTCCAACCAATAGTTGGAATAATAATGACATATATAGAGTGACACTGTCCCTTCAAAAATGAAAAATATAAAGCCTGAGAAGACATCTGATTATCTTTATCGCTGTGGCGACAGTGGAACTTTATCCAGGATAAAAAGTCATATTGAGCGCTCTAAAGGTAAAACACTATTGGCAAGAAGCTTATCAACTAATGGCAAGAATGATATGAGCAATAAATTAGAGCTTTTATACAATCAATTCACATCTGTCAATTGCCGAAATAAAGCCAAGAATATAAAAGTTTGACTTCTTGTAGATTCAATTTATTGTAAAATTAGAGATTTCTGGACTGGAGTAACTTTTTTTGTTAAGACGTGATTACAAAGCACACTATAAACTTGGACAGATTTGAGAAAGTATTCATAAGCAAGATATAAATGTAAAATTCATTGACAAATTTCGAGAAGATTAAATTTAATGTATCTATGATACGTGTCTCTAAAAGAGTTCATTTTTTTTTTACAATAAAGCTATGTTTTAGCTTTCATTAAAATTATCATCAAAAATCATCCCTAATGTTACTTCAAAAAACGAAAATAAATAGTTTTACGAACCCGTTCACTACAAGTACGGACTAGAAGATAATTTGGAAGGAAGAACTATACACTACCTACCTAATATTAGCGGATGTGATTCCTAATAGTAGTTTAAGGCCCTCTTTCACCATCTCTGAGTAAAGTGTCAAGTAGGCTAACCGCCATTTAAAGTCACCGGGAGCTGATCTACCTTTGTACGGTAAAAGTCCCAAACATTAAAAAGAAAATAATTTAAAAAAATCGCCCATCGAAGGATGTGCAGTAAACCGAGTGCATAATTTAATAAAACATAAAATTATTTCTAAAAGTAATCAACACTTTACTTGTAGTTGGTGAAAGAGGCCCTAAGTAAAATATATATACCTACAGGCTATTTGAAAATGCGCCAGTTGGAATGTATGTTTTAGAATTGCTCGAGATTAAATATACTATATTGACACAAAAATATGATGTTCTCGTAAAACATAAATTTCACAAAAAACATTTTTTTTTACTTTTCTAGCAAAATATTTTCATAAAAAATTTCTAAGACTGGTATATAAATGTTTTGGCCATATTTTTAAATTATTTTTAAAATTCCATACACATACAAACACAGACATATAATTAATATTATATATATATATATATATATAAGTTGACACAAATACAAGTTACAGATTTTGTATAATAATTATACAGATAAAACGATACATTCCATTCTATGGAGTTCTAGTTCTATGGTTTACCTCATAGGCATTGCAACATAAATACATGAATCATTTAAAGTTACTGAGAATTTTATAACAAATTTCAGGCTTCTAATGCATTTATTTTCTCAAATTAGTTTCCATTGCATTTTCTTATCAAAGTATTTTAAAAGAAATCATTATAACAAGTTAAACTTATAAATTCAATTATAAGGATGGTTAACATTATTGCACTGAAGAAAAACAACTTTTTTAAAAAGTACATACATGAAGTGTTTTTCCTGTATTTCTTCTCAACAGAAATAAATATAACAAAGCAATGGCATTTCGACTTTTTTTGTGATTTTGGAAAATGAATAATAATTTTATAGTAATTTAGCACACTCATTTTAACTAAAAACATTAAGACAACAACCTAACACAAACAATAACATGTATAAAATAAACTAACAAAAAATATACACAAAACATAATATTTATTAACATAGTCATTGTCATAACAGTAGGTACATTGTTTTTTTGAGGAATGTAAAAATTAAGTGTTTACTTAGAATAAAAATCTTATAAAAGTAAGGGGACGCCAAACTCACCTCGGATGTCTTGCATGTGACCGAGGAAGTTGATTAAGTTTGTCCGAAGTGGCTGTATTCCTTTACAGCTGTTTTCAAATAGTATATTTTATCGGCTTTAGCAGCACAACCGGTGTGTAGAAACAGATCTACATCAAACATACAATTTGTTAATTTTTATATCAAACATATTATATTAAATAAAAAAGTCAGGCAGGCCGACTGTCCACTTTTGATGGTAGGTGGACATCGTCGCCTATTAACACAAGTTACGCTATAGTTTCTACAAAAAAAAATGCACTGTCGATTCAAATTTATGACTTTAAATTGTGAAATAACAGTAAACTTTTGTAAATGAGTAAGGGATGCCAGATTCCGAAAAAACCTATTTATGTAACAAAAAATTACAATTAAATTATCTTATGTGCACATTTATTTACAAAAACTGCTGTATCTTGATTAATAATTTAAAAAAAAAAATTAAGTTATTATCTTAAAAAAAAAAATATGGAAAGAGTTGTAAGTAAATTTTACAGTCTATATACTAAATTTCATATAAGTCTAAAACTTATATGAAGTTGCTTCAGAGGGTAGCTAAACATATTAATTTAAGTTAATAAATGATGTAAGAAAACCAGCAAGATGTTTCTCACCGACGAGCAGTAGGCGGCGTGGCTTAGATGAGCAGTAGGGCGTGGTCGCGGTGCAAGCGTCGCCTCGCGCGGAGCGGAGCTGCGGCGAGAGCGTCGGCGGGCCCCGGAGGGCCTGGTGCGCGGCCGCCTCTCTCCTGGTAGTACACTTGCGCCTTGCCGCACGACACGCCCACCACCACGCTCTCCTCGCTCCTGACAACGACCATATATTTCCACTTTGGAGGTACAAAAAATTAAAAAGTTATTCTCTTATATACAAATGCCACGACAACACTTTCGAGGTGTTTTGACCAGGTTAGACAAAAGCCATACAAGAATCAGAGCCTCGAGCTATCAATTTCTAACTGTACCTTTCACTTGTATTTTTCAATTTAAATATTTAATATTAATTTAAATATGCTCTCGCTGTGCGAGTACGGTCATTATAAACTCATTGTAGAGGTACTGGTCATAGTCAATTGCCTCGCTAAACTCACCTACGACCTTAATTAAATGTAAAATTGATTGATTATTTGTAATTAATTAAACCCTCAGTGATGTGGTGTTATTTATTTAAAATAACAATAGGAATAAGTCAAATCGTCTATCCTATATAATTATTAATATGTCCATTGAGCTGGTCTAATCAAACGCACCAGAATACTAAGGACTGGCATGACATGTAATCGAAGATGGCTGATTTTCTCTCATAAGCAGATTCTCTTCACTGTACATTATAAAATATCATCACCTTTGGTATATTATAAAGCACAATAACATACCTGAGTATATATTCGGAGAGATGTGGATCCTCCGTGAACTCGTTGTGAATGTGGCCCATGGTGGCAATGTCGAGGGCCGCCCAGGGCCCCCCCTTGCGCACTGTGCCCCAATCGGGGTCCAAAGCCAGGTAACTGTAGTCCGTGGGGTCACCTCCGACTCCGGAGTCCGGGGGCTCCACACACTTCTCCTCTACGGGACCTAGCGAGTTCAAGCTCGTCTCCCACTGTACATAGAAATTTTCCCATATTAAGAGGACTAGCTGTTGCACGCGACTTCGCCCGCGTAACATTATAAACTATAGCCTATTTTACTCGCTCATAATGTAGCTTTCTATGGGCGAAAGAATTTTCAAAATCGGTCTAGCAATTTTGAATTTATTCATACAAATTTTCTCTCTTTAGTATAGAAGTGTAGTCAAATAATAGCAACATTCGGTTATACGCAATTGTAATATTTTTCCCACAGGACATAAATTAAATATTTGTATTCCAGAAGAGTTTATAATAAAGATAAGAAACAGACAAAAGCGGACCAGCGACTTTATTTATTTTATAATATTTAATTAAATATATCGACATAGCAGTATATAAATATCAAAATATCACTCTATATTTTTTTACAGAGTAGACAAAAAACGAGATACCGTTTTGAAAGTGAACAATATTTACCAAAAAGTTGATAGTGTCGTGATCGTTGGCCGCGCTAAGGTCGAGCAGAGCCAGTAGCGCGACGTTGTGTAGTCCGCTCACGAAGAGGCCACACCTCACCCTCGAGCACCCCTCTTGCTCGGCCTCATCCCACTCCTCGCAATCAGACTCCGAAGAACTGTCACTGCACTCCTGAGATTTTGTCCTGAGAGTAATATCCACCATTTAATAAAAAAAACCAATAAGGACAGCACGCACTTTTAGAAATAATTATATGTTTTATTTATTAAATTATGCACTCGGTTTACTGCATCCTTCGATAGGCGATTTTTTACCGTACAAACAAAGGTATATCAGCTCCTTCATTCCCGGTTACCGGTGACTTTAAATGTGGCGGTTAGCCTACTTGACACTTTACTCAGAGATGGTGAAAGAGACACTTAGCCTCACAAACTTGTAAATATTATATTTGTCGGAGTGTAAGGATGGCGCCACCAGTTCGCAACGATTAATTGTAGTCTATGCGTGGCGACATCGCGTTACAGTTATCGTCCTACATTCAGTTTTCTATCTGGCAATATTGTTTTTCTTTATGTTCTGTGTCTACTGCGCTTATTATTTAAAATGGTAACATTTTCTTATTTTAATTTAATTTTTAAGTTGGTCAATCTGTTAAACATGACCGTATGCTCTTTCTGATTGGATGTCGATTAAGATTGTAATGTTGGTTAACTGGAAACTCAACGAGAATTGGACAGCGCTGATTGGTTAAGCGATTTTGGTTCCGCTCGCTTGGACATGGCCCTTGGCGGGGATAAGGAGGGTGGATTCACATTTTAACACTTTTGAACGACTTTTTAAGAGGAAGAGGAGCAATCTCCATCTCTTGCCAAGAGACTTGTCAGTTTCCACGAAGCCAATTTGTAAATTGTGATTTTAATTTATCTGAAGCCCGTCGCTATGTCCGATGCCCAAGATAACGCCCCGATTCCCACTTCGGCCTACCCTGATCCGTTATATTTATGTTGTTAAGAAACATGTTTTTGGGAAGTATTTTTATTAGAAATTATTTTCAATTAAACCCGCCACCATGGAACGTTAAACAATTGCATTTTAACAATATAAATATTTCGAGAAATATTTCTAGAATATTAAACACAGCGCCATCTAACGTCGATAATTTGTATTTATTGGGTGACGCTGACTTCATTTCGCAAATTCTGTGTTTTATCCTTGTAGAAAATTGTGCCAACGCGCCTAAAGAAGTTTTTTACTTCAAAAATTGCACATAAAATACACAAGTGCCTACGAAAAGTAGTAGTTATAATAGATTATCATCGACTTAGTATACAACAACATTACTTACCTATCATTAAAAGTCACTTGTCTCTCAACAGCCGGAGTGGGAAACTCCCTGAGCTCCAACGGAGTCATCACTCTGCTACTGTAACCGCTGGATTTATCCGAGAAAGCCAAGTGGCTCAACTTCTCCATGAGCGGAGTCAATTGTACACCGCTCAGTTTCTTCTTGAAGCCTGTCACTTCTGAATCCGACCCCAACTGAGAATCGGAACTGTCCGATAGCGATTTCAATGGTAACGACAGTGATTTTCTCCTCGACTGATCGGCCGCTAGAGATTTCAATGAATCCTTTGCTATTTTCTTCGGCGTTCTTTGTGGTGATCTCATTATTTCCGAATCGAACCCTTCAAACTTCTCTTGCTCTTTGATCTTAGTGTTGAAAGTGAACATGTTCTCCTTCGACGCGTCCTGTTTCATTCTGGAGTAATGCTGTTCGAGATATTGATTGAAAAGAGACTCGGATATGGCCACTCCGTCGTTTCTGAAAACCGGAAAGGACGGATCGTTTATGGTCATTGTACTGACGCTTCTGCGCATACTCTCTTCGGGCGAGGGAGAGTCTTCATTGGACAATTTGGATCTCTTTAATCTAAACTTTGACACTCTGTAGGTTAAATTCTTCAGTGTCTCATGTATGTCCATCACGCTCGCCGGTTTCCTGAGCGGTTCTGGTTTATTAACGTAATGATCTGCTATACAATTGATGTCCAATAACATCTTGTTATCGCGTTTCTCGTATTCCAACACTTTAGTGCTGTTCTCTATATTCTTTAGGACGTCCGGTTCAATATTTTCTTCCACTTGCGGGTCCGGATTCTGACATATCGAGAGCATATTGCCATGCAGCCTTTTATATTCCACCATGGGCGTCGAGCACACACTCGTTTGCCCGGTGAAAACTTTTTCATTTTCCTTGACATCTTCGTCGAGAGATTTCTGAGTTTTGAAGCTTAGCGAGAGCTTTGTTGGTCTAGGTCTCGGCTTATTCGTGAACGGGACGACGTCGGGCATGTTCGGAGGTTTTCGGGTTACGTCGGAGCCTTGATCTCGACTCGGGGGAGAGATCATTGTGTGGTCCTCTTCCGGTACTGCTGTGAAGAGCAGCGACTTGTCTCTTTTCATACCACTTTGTGGGAATTCACGAGGTTTTTCACGTTCCGTTTCTTGGTTCTAAAAGTAGAGAAACACTTTTCAAAACAGTTCAAAAAACAAACACCAAAACTGTCAGTTTCGCCAATAGGTATAAATTGAAAGCTATTGAAAGTTTTCAATATTGCTCATACATTTTTGTCGACATTGAATTTTTTTATTTTCATTTTCATATGTGATCCCTTGGGAACTGTAACTTTTTCTGGTTTAAAAGTATCTTATGTCTTTTCTGTATCCCTGACAGTACAAATGTGTGAAAAATACAAAGTAGATAAGGCGTGAACTAGCTTTTATTAAATTACAAGTTAGGATATTATCAATAAAAGTATATATATATGCGTTCGTAGGCGTCGACCTTAACGATCTTTATAAAAATAAAAAACTAACTATGTATAGGTGTATGTATATGTACCTCACCTTTTTAAACTTTGCAATCATTTCTTCACCATTTTGATGGAATTCTTGAAGCAGTTCAGATTCTTTCTTGAGTTTATCGTACATTTTTTTGCCAACATATACAACCAACAGTTGAGCTCCCAGAGGTAGTGGGATGTCTGTCTCCAAACTTTCCGCTGGAGATTTAATTCGGTAAGGGTCGACCACTGTCAGATATGAGGTCAGACTTGGCGGCAGCTGGGTTGCGATTATTCTAGATTAAAAAAAATAATATTTTTTTTTTAAATACCAGCGTTCAGATGTACATTACATTATTATATAATATTGAAAAATATTATGTAATTATAATTTAGTATATAGTTAGATTTTATTAATAATTACAAATGATAACACGAGATTAAACCTTAGTGGTTTTTAGTGTTATCATTTTACATGTTATTTTATATATTAGTCTTAAAATTGTTAAATATTATAAATAAATAAAATAAAATAAATAAGTACATTCTTTACTAATAAAATAGCTGAAGAGTATGTTTGAACGAGCTAATATCTGGAAAACTTCTATTCGTATTTGATAGCCCATATTTTAAACATTACGCTAGGACTGCAACTATAAATATTTATTCAGCCAAATTCAGCTTCTGTTCATAGAAAAAAAAAATCAATTTTGTATGGAGATGCGTACGTGTCCGTTCAGCTTTACAAAGTTCACTTGACAAAAGCTGAATTGATGAATTTTTTTTTTTTTTTTTTTTTTTTTTTTTTTTTTCAAATTAAATTATACTTTACTCTCTTAGGAAAAAAGAAACAAAAGTCAGAAATAACGTTAAACGAAACCACAGTAAAAGCGTGTGTGATAATACAGACATGTATTATTTATCGCTATTACAATTTAAAACAAACAGTCGATTAATATCGACTGGAGTACATCTTTTGAAATAAAAGAGTATTAAAAAAAACGGCCACAGAAAAATGATTTGTAATGAATAAATTTTAAAAGCAATTTTAACTTACTTGTTATTGTAAAGTATAACGCCACCCAACACACCATTATTCTTGCGACAGTGTTCCAATATTTGCATTGACTCCATGTACACTGAAGTTGCACTCTGTGTGAATTGATAAAGGACTATGTATATTATTAAACATATTATTAAATAAATTCACTGTCCGTTTGTTCTTAGCTGTTCTTGTAAACCACCTGACTGACTTCGATACAGTTTTCACTAATTGAAAAAGCGATAAACGAAGAGGGTGTGTATAAAATTTTAAGAAAAATATTTTGAATTCTCAGTTACACGGTGAAGTATCATAGTTAAAAAGAAATTATAACTGATAACTACTTCTTTATTCAGAGAATAAAGGAATTAAGAAATGTCACTTTTGAGGATTAATTTAGTTTGTTTCTATCATCATCATTACCATCATCATCATCACAGCCCAACGACATCAAGTACTGGATAAAGGCGTCACCAATAATTTTCCACTAGAACCGGTCAAAACCAGGTAGATGGTGATGACCTGTCTACCTTATTAAAATTTTATGGTCTCAGCGGCTTCTCCGTACCTGCCCACTGCTGTGTCAAGTTAATAAACGTAACCTAATGCCTACAATTACGTTACGTAGTCATATATATTATGTTCTGATATCTATAAATCAAATAAAAAAAAAAAGTGCCATCTCTCTGCCGGTAGCTATGCAGCAACATAATTATGGTAGGTGCGGAAAGTAGCCAGAATTAATATAAAGTTAACTCTCACCTTTGGCAATGTGAACATTGGCACTCTTTGGAATATGTGGCAGCCATATTGCAGTATTGGCAAATAAGTTTCAAAGATTTGGTAAAGTTTTTCAGCGAGTCTACGTCGATCCGGCAACGACGCAGCGACCGCCCTCAAATCACCGTGATATGCCCGCACTAGAGACGCTAACAGCTTTGCACGATTGCTGACTACCCACTCGGGGATATTGCGGTCACTGCCTACGGCCTGGAAATTAATAAGTTTACTTTTTAAACTGATAATGAAATTTACATGAGGATATAAAGTCATTCGGAGTATATTTTAGAATAAATCGTTCAGCCGTTTCCTGTCAGAAAGAGCGCAAACTTGGTGTGTTTTGTAAATGTTTTTGTTTTTTTACAAAACAACTTAATGTTGTAGTGTGGTACTATATACTTTGGAATTAGCTCATGGAGCTATTTCATTTGATACACCATTCGATAGATTTTCAAATCTTTTTTTATACAAATTTGATTGATAAAAATCGATGAAGTCATTACTTGTAATGTATCAGGTGGCGGATATCCACCCAAACTAAACTAAACTAACTTGCTAAACTTCATATGCGAAGTTTCTCACAGGACTTCAACCAGGTCCAGGACTACTGTGCAGTTTGAAGTAAGTAAGACTTTTTTATATTAATTTATATATTACATTATTATTTATATTTATTACTTTTTTTATACCTTGAATTGATTTTAAATTAAAAATCAGTTATATAGTTTTTGTGTTTTTCCATTACAAATACTAAGAAAATTAAAAATTTACTCTTTATAATATTAGTGTATATTATAAGTGATAATAAAATTTTGTACATGCATACAAATAACAATCATAATAAAAATGTATTTAACATGCATACAAATAACCTAAATGCCGCCAATCCCATAGTAGTAATATAATCGGTGAAATAAATACATACCAAAATATATCTTCCATATTCTTTGAGCATGAATTTTCCGCTTTGCAATGTTATTGACAAAGGCTGGGAGAAAAGTGACTTTACACAATGTGCAGTACCAACAACCTGTAAAAGATATATAAGTTTCATAATAACATCTGATACTAAACAGGCCCAAAAGGAAAATTTATATTTTTGTCACATTCAACCTTTGTACCACTATGACATACACCCTCAATTTTTAAAAGAACATTAAAATCCCCTCACCTGTCCAGCTAAAGCGTGTCTCTGAGTATCTGACACCCATCCTGGATGGAAGTATAGTACTGCATCAGCGGGGTCATCTTCTTCTGATGAGCAGTGTTGTGTATCATACACAAACACTATCATCATTTCCCTGAGACCACACATAGTAATAACTTTCTTTATAAGAAACTAGCTGATGCATGCGACTTCGCCCGCGTAATTTTATAAAATATAGACTATGACTCGCTGATAATGTAGCTTTCTGTAGGTATAAGAGTTTTCAAAATTGGTCTTGCAGTTTTTGAGTTTATTCATAACAAACATACAAATTATATCTCTTCATAATATTAGTATAGAAGTATAGAAAATAAATTAAAAATTCACTTAATGGTAAAATCATACGTCAAATTTAATAAAAGAAACACGATACAGCTGCTATACTAAAACTAATCCTATTAGATCATATTAGGTACATAATATTTAATTTCAATAAAAATGTTTACTCACTTCGACATATTGATAGCTTTTATTTCTTATGTGAATCTTAAGACGCTTCAATATATTTACAACATAGCGTTGATTTAAAATAATTCTGTAGAAAAAATTGTTATGTTCAGTTTAATTTTCTGTAATCTAATCTAATTAAATAAACAAATTATAAAATTGATAAAACTGGCAAAACTGCAGTTGATTGTTCCGTTCCGATCGAGAGAATTGATTGACAATTTTGACATGACATATGACTCGACTGCTCACTGTTGACATTGACAGATAAAGCTACCAATGACAGACCAAGCTCGACAAAAGTTGATAACTATTCGAATTTTAATTATTTTAAGTTTTTTTTTGATTAATAGCGTTAGCGCCATTTGATTTGTTTTTAATGAAAGCTTTTAAAATAACAAAACACAATTCAATCGTTTTTCTTTTCGTACTAATTCGAGAATATAGAAAAAATGTGATTTCTTGTAAAAATATTTTTTTTAGATTTTATTACTAATACACACACGTAAACCTTTCAACGTTTTTTTTTTAAATTGACCATTTAGATAGTTTTTATATCAGTAAAATATATATTCATCGAAAAGCAAAGCTACATTTAGTTCCGAAATTAGTTATGAGATGACGCGATAGGAGCATCTGGCAATAGAAAACTAATAACTTGAGAAAGGTTCTTGAATATAAATTAACAAAGGGCATCATCCGTAACCACGGAGTACGCTTTTTAAATACAAATTCAGTCATTATTGTGGGTACGCAAATATATTATCTCTCTGTTGTAACGACGAGCAATATTTTTGACTAATTCATTTCATTTATTCATTCATTCATTTAATTCTATAACTTTAACCGATTTTGATGATTTTTTTTGGCTGTTTTTGAGTGGGTCGTGGATGGTTGATATATAAAATTGGACCCAAAAAGAGGCTTTGCAATCGGAATACAGATGTTTTTAGGATTCAGGCAGGACTACGTCTGCTGGGTCTGCTAGTAGGTATAAAATAATATTCCTAAAAATCACAATAGCATTCGGTGACTTCGTAAAAAATGACATTTATATTTTTACTTAAACTAATTAATAATTCCAGTTTTTTTGTATTTGTCTGCCGTGATTAGGAGTGAATCCTCGGGCGAAAACCTTTCCAGTAATTTCGTTTGTTGGTTCATCGTACTATAATTTTTAAAAAAATGAACAAGTAAGTATTTACAAAATTGCTACTGGCAAGTTCAATAACTTGTAAAGAATTTCACATTAAACATGTCAACAACAAGGTATCTTTATGTATGAATCAGCTAACGAAAAAACACTTCATTTTATCCTTGTTCGTTTATTTTATCCGTGCGCTCATGTGCGGAATCACAAAAGCAGTTTGAAAGTTTGTTTGCGATTTAGAAATATCATGAGTGAAATTTACTTTGCAATGCATTCTTTCTTATGAATTTTTATTTTCGGTTTCAAGTAAGTCCAATATCTCGAGCACACTAAAGGAATACTATTTTTTGAATAAAACAATTAACCAGTGTTAAAAATGTCAAAATTTTTAACCCGTTTTTAATCTAAAGAATTTAATATCGTAATATATAGGAACTGTTTTATTTACCTCGACATTTCAGGGTGTCGTTAAAAATTTCGTGTTGTGCTAAAAATTATATTTTTTATCCTGAACATATTATGATACTTTTTATCCTGAAAAATTGTTGGGTGCTTGTGGGATTTTCAAAAAAACGCGTACGAAGTTGCGGGCACCAGCTTGTAAATAAATCAATCTGTAAAAAAATATATTTCTACACACGTAAAAGTGTATAAACTAGTATATATTTAAACTAGTTACTTAAACATATATTAGGCATCTATTTAATTATTTATAAAGCCAAAAATAACGAATGTGCAGCATACCACACCCTTTGCCGTACATGTCTTACTTAGCCTTCAACAAACTGTGTCCTAGATCATACGTGATCGAATTGCAAAAAGTTTAATACTAGGAATGTAGTGTTACAACTGCTCACGTGCCCCGCCTAACCGTCTACCACTCTATTAATAAATTATTTCATTTTGTCTAATAATAATATATAAAATTGAAGTGTGTGTTTGTAATGTCAAAATAACTGCTTTATTAAATGCATATCAGAGTATATAATACGGTAGTTATATATAATTTTTATCTGTAGGTATGTCTGTCCGTTTGTTCAAGCTAAACTCCGAAACAGATGGAAAGATTTTGACCGGACTTCCACTAGCAGATAGCTGATGTTATGAGGAGTAACTTAGGCTTCTTTAATTGTAGAAAAAAAAAATAGTTTGAAATATAAGTCAGAACAACAAAATAAAATAAAGCATACAAATAATAAAATAAAGGAACATTTATATTATTATATCTAGTGATTCTTAACAAGACTGTGATAGTATTCTGATCAATTTTATTTGGGAACTACATACTTAATGCAAGGGCGTTTTTTAAATTGATATTTTTTGCTTAACCCTTTCTATATGTATTACTTAAACATTACATTATTTTTATGACAATAATAAGTGACTGATATACGGACCTCACATTAAAGGCGATTTGGTAGCATTGAGATAATCGTAGTACATATTATCTCAATGCTTCGTAGGGTGTAACTTATGGTACGGGGTAATAGGGAAATGTACTCGGTCATGGTGCCTATTGGTTTCACCCCGTGTCTGTTGTATGGTTAAAAAAATAGTCACCAAAACGAAAACACACCATACATGTCTTCTGTAAGGGTGTTACTGCCAGTCAGCTAAAAACTTTTATTTTTCATTCGGAACTTTTAAATTAAAAAAAAGTGAAAAATTTACATTTTCTTTTTTTGGCAATTTTTTGGTTTAAAAAACCAACAAAGGATGTTTCACAAAGACGATTTAAACATTCCAAGCGACGGTCCAGTGCCTAAATTTCATCGGAAATCAAATTTGCTTAGGTTACATCGTTAAGTTACGTAAATCTATGCTTAATTACAAGCCGCATATAACGTAAGTAAGGTCGTAGAAAGTGAATCGACTCGTGTGAACCGTCAAAAAAACGCCGCCATCTTGGCAGTCTGTGGCGCGCAGTTCGCGCGAGTCGACGTTTCCCGCCAATTCTTTCAATTTCAAAAATCGAACGCGCTCGTAATTCTTTGTGAGCAGAGACAAGTGAATTGTTTTTTTTTTTAATATCGTGCAAGGAAATATACTCGTACAAATAGTGGTGCTGTGAACTATGTGTTTTATTTTGTGTAGTACATTCTAAATATTATATTATTTTCGCTAATGTACTAGTAAAGGACCTAAAAATGGGAAGCTCTGATAGAAGAAAATCTTTCGATTCCCTCTTGAAAATGGTGAGTTTGTCTTAGTTTATTTTAAAGCAGTAAAAAATAAAAAAGTATTGCGCAACTTCGCAAATTTCCTGAAATTTAACTAACCGCCTTTCTTAATTGTAGAATAAGCTACGTAATACTAACATTAATTAATAATTAAGTTGTCATAATGGATTATTGTGGCACTATTACCATAACATACGTAATAAATAGGATTTCATCGCTTTTTATCAGGGCCGAGGAAAGTTTGAGCCCACTGCTGTATCCGGAACAGTTGAATAACAAACTCGTTTGATTATTATTATCGATACACAACCGAGATATTCGAAATTTCTCTCGATTATTTTTCGCAGATTTCTCTGATTAACGTGTTAATTAAATGTGTATATGTAAATGTTTAATCTGAGCCACTCTATTAACAATTATACACCATAAATACTGCGGATTCCCACATAATTCGGATTTATAGAGCGAGATGATTCCATCTATCGCTCTATAAATCCTAATATCTGTTACCCATTTGTTATATTTGTTACCCAATCTCACAGAAAAGGCTTAACGGATTTGGATGACGGATTGGATTTGGATTTGATGATGGATTGCACACAGAAAGTTTTTTTTATTTAGTTTTTATTATCTTTTTGTATTTTGCGGCTTTCACCTTATAAAGGTATGTCAGCCTCATCATCCCCTAAACTAAACAGAAAGTTAATTACCTGGATTAACATATAGGATCTTTTAATTCTAGAAAAATGTTAGGTTCCTGTGGGATTTAAAAAAAAATTCAACGTTCCGTGTCAATAATGTCTGCAAGTGCAATTAAATTAAATTTAGCACTTATTACTTAGACAACCTAATTACAAAATTCATTTCATTGCTTTGAAATTGATTTAATTTAACACATAATTTTAAAATCACTCTGCCGCTGTACTATTATAAAATTAACATTATGTACAGTTAAGCAACTTTACGAATACAAATGCTCGCCTTGACATAACTGTGTAATGATTTGCTTAATGTCGTCTTAGGATAATGATATATGTTGTATCAAAATTTCATATCAATTTAAAAGCAACTATAATTCTATGGCACTACCAATTGAATTAAAAAAAAATCTTTTTATATTTCGTAGCCCAATTCTTGATAACGATTATAGGCTATTTATAGTGACTCTATGAACTTTAGAATTAGAGCAAAAAAAGTCAGAAAAAAGCACTTGTTTTTGGCAAAGATATGCGAAAACAAAGTGCGGGGTGATGCGGGCTATAAGATACGATTCTTTGTATCAGGGGCCGAGGCCGACAGCCGGACGAGAGACCCTATATTAAAGATTTGCTTTTCTGTATCCCAAACAACGTGTATGCAATATATATTTTTATTTATAAGAATATGCAAATAATAACAGGTTTTAATTCTATAATATAAGGCAACAACAGCTTACATATTAGTACCTACTTGAGCTCAGTTATTTCTTAAAACAACTTAGTCCATTTTAAAACACTAAAGTTCGCCTACTATTCAAAACTATACTATAATCATTTGGAAGGTCGAAAAAATAATGTTTTTGATTTTTTTTATTGATTTTTTAAAACTCATCATATACTTTTAGCTACTAAAAAAAAACATAAATTGTTAACACAACAGAAGATAGTCACTAAACTCTTTTGTCTCCACCTATTTATATATTTTGACTCCCTCTAAAGTTCAAAGACATAACAATCTTTATTTGTAGCAAGTCGAAAAGTTGGCAACAGTTAACTAAAGGTATAGGTCGTTTTACGACTCAGAGACTGCATGTCCTTGTGCGAGCGTTCAGTCTCCCCCTCAATTCCGGCTCCTCGTACATGCCGCGAATGCCTTCGGTATTCGTTTATATTATTTATAAATAAATTGTCACACATTGAATACTTATATGAACAAAAAATATCTTCTGAGCTGAAATTGTTTTTTAATATTTGTTTAACTACGTATGAAATGTTTTTTTTTATCCTTTTAACTCGCCTTTGTGGTAATTTAAGTGTAAAATGTGTTTATAAAGTATGTAAGTTTGTTTACGTAGTTATTTGCAATACACGTATACAGAGTGTCCCAGAGGGGTGATAAACTAGGTTATGACAGCTCTGGGAAAAAAAAATCCAGGTCACGTGATTAAGAAATGTTATAGAAATATTTAAAAATTAATTATTTATTGGTTTTAATCAACGAATCGTATAGAATATCGTTAGTTTTAATGGGAAAATACTACTCCAATATATCAGTGATACTATAGGTAATACGTCTAGAGACTATTCTATTATAATAAAAAATACAACATATTTTTTTAAATAAAGCTCATTTAAAATGAAAAAATATTTATATATTCTTTCTACAATTTTTTTATTTTACTGAGGTAGGTACTTACACAATCTAAACTAGACAAATATTTTTTTGATAATATTCGTCTGCAACTACAGTCTCTTTAAATCACTTTTAATAACATGCACTTTTAAAATATACAATTTATTATATCAAGATTCTCTAAGATAGTTAATAATCCCATTTCTCTATTAATTTCTTATTCTTAACCCTACTAATGTCAGCAGCGCATTCAAAGCGTCTATGGCGTTTACTTGTGTTTCTAGGCGACGGTAGCCATTTACCATCAATTAGACTTTACACAAAAAATATTACAAAGGAAGCTGTGAAGTATTCTGCTCTTATTAATCTACAATAGGTTACTATTAAAAAGTGAGAGCTGCAAATGTTAATTCCTTTATGTTTTACGACTTGCACTAATATGAAGAAGCTTCGTACAATAGACATCAACGCGCAACTTATTCAAGTCCTATTCAAGGTTACTTTGATTAGTCACTGTATAGTCGACAATAAACTATAATTACAAGTAACATTCGGTGCTAACAAAAGATTCACTTTTGATTTTCTATTGAATACTACTAGTCAGTTTTATAGTGGAATTATAAAATTAAAACTAAAATTGGTGTTTAGGTTTTTTTGTTTTAATATTTTTGCACCCTGACATTGAATATTATATAATTTTTTTGTGATGTTTTCAATAAAAACAAAATAAAAAAAAATTGAAATTAAATGAATTAATTATATAATTGAGAAAGTGAGTTTCGTTGTTACTTTGTTACGCATTAACTATACTTAACCAATCATCTTGAAATTTTGCATAGTTGTCAAAGAGACAGAAAATGATTTAAGGTATCATAGAGATCATCCAAAAATATATAAAAAAAAACTAAGTCTGACAGAAATATATATAAGTAATAAAGATTGAATAAAATATTGTTTATATATTTTTGTCGGGCGTTCAATTTTTTATTTTTCAAAGCTTAATAATAACCTGATATAGTGTTTTCTGGTAATCTTTTATCTTATCTCGATTTGTAATTTTATTTACTGTTTATGTAACTTTAAAAAGCATAATATAAACTTAAGTACCTAAGTTTATTACTTAGTTAGAGCAATTCGCTTACAAGCTTCCGTGTTAGTGTGATATGTTTATAATTAGAATAAAATTTACATTTGCGAATGCGTTGACATAATTGTTCTATTTCTATAATTTTAATATTATTTGATCATAATTAATGTTTTGCTTGTTTGTTTTTCATTAAAATAGAATAAGGCCTAAGGGCCTTTTTCACCATGTGTCAAGTAGGCTAACCGCCATTTAAAGTCACCGGTAACTGGGAATAAAGCAGCTGATATACCTTTGTATGGTAAAAGTCCCAAACATTAAAAAGAAAATAATAAAAAAAATTCGCCTATCGAAGGATGCAGTAAACCGAGTGCATAATTTAATAAAACATAAAATTAATTCTAAAAGTAACTAATCAACACTTTACTTGTAGTTGGTGAAAGAGGCCCTTAGTGGCAGGTACTAGTTGTACTATAAATACATGAAGCTATTCGCCTCAAGGGTGTGGTCGGATCACAATGTCAACTGGTCAGATGAGGGTTATTCTGTAAGGAATTTCTTACACAATACGCACGGTGACCACTTATTAATTTAATGCATTATTCATATCAAAATATATTATAAGATATATTGATGTTTTAAAGTCATTAATTTTCTTAAACACAAAAGTTGTTTCGACTGTCTTTCCTTTTAAGTTTTTCCTTATATTAATTTAAGTAACTACAAGTTTGTCTGCCCAAATCGGTTTAACAATACTTGGTTCCTTTTTTTAATTAGTATCTGCCTGACAACTTATAGTATTTGGTACCTACAATAAAGTACTCCAAACTCTTTTCTAGAAGAGTTTTTATTAAGTTGTAGAGATTGTCTCTACAACCTATCGATTTTTTAGCCTTTTATTGCATTTAACATGATGCTTTGATATCAAATTCTATGTTAACATTCCCTTCGAAATCTTGTGTTTAAGGAAAAACATCGTTCAGCACTTTAAACCTAAACACAAAATCTTGTTGTGTTACCGTTTCTGTGGTATCTTTATAATAACTTCCACCTTTGAAATACTGAAATAAAATAACTTAACAATATGAGCGACAAAAAATATTAAAACAGTTTTTATTACTACACGAAGTGGCAGGTCACAAAAGTAGAGCAATTCTGCAACACTATTTATTTTAATATTATTAATTACGCAATCTAGGCTCCGTTCGAAAAGTTCTAGACAGATACAACAATGAGCTCGTGACTCAGAATGAGACCACTTTGACTACTACGATACCATAAAAATAAAATGTAAAAAGTAGAACCATAAAACAAAAATTTGCATTAATGTCAGAATTACAATTTCCCTTTGTGCACTTGTCTTTTTTTTAATTAAAAAATAAATAACAACATAAGATGCGTTCTTATATAATTATGTGCATATAGAGTATCGTTAAAATATTATTTTTTTGTAGCTGATTTATATGTTACCGGTTGTTCTTCACATATATCAACATTTATTCTTTTTTAAGGTCGTTCAAGGCAAGGAAGTCAATTGCGGACGATGTAAATAATTTTTTTTTCATGTAGACAATTTTCTCACAAAACATTCATTCACAATTTTATGTGTTATGTTGTATGTTTGTAGTCATTATCCGATTTTATATCATCTCTTTTGACGACACGTGTGGTCTAGTGGCTAGTAACCCTAGCTGTTAACCAAACAGTCGTGGGTTCGAATCCCGCTAGGGGCAAATGTTTATGTATTAACATTTAACCTTTGTACCTGAGTCATGGATGTTTTGTATTTATAATATGTATGTATTTATAAAAAAAAGTTATCTAAATAGTATACCAACTGTCTTGTATCCATAATACAAGTATTAGCAACTAATACTTGTATTGTGGAACCAGATGGTGGTGTGTGGATATTGATGATATATTGTTTATAAATTGTTTATATTGTTTATGTATTTACAAAAAAAAAGTTATCTAAATAGTATATCAACTGTCTGGTATCCATAATACAAGCATTAGTTGCTTATTGTAGAACTAGGTGGCGCTGTGTGGAATGTGTGGAGATATTTATTATTATTTATTTATCTCGCTTGGGTAGGTACCTCATGCAGAGTCCTAAGAATGCTGGCTGCACATATATATGTTACATATCACTGTGGCTGCATTATCTGACTATGAAATTATCTATGGAAATATGTAACATCATTGTCCGCCGTTCTCAAGCTATAATGCATGACAGTCTGCAACACCCGCACGCCGGCTTTCTACGAGCGCAAGACTTCCGTATGAGCTGTGCAATTATTTGCTTTTTACATAGCATTTGTGCACACATACTTAACGCAAGAAGCTATTATATACTAGTATATAAAACTCTTTAATATATTATTAAAAAAAAAAAACAAAAGAACTCACACAAGTTTTATTTTTTAATTATTTTTGTTACTATTGTTAAAGGTTGTTGTCATTTTATTTAATTGACAAAAATCTTTTTATACCTATTTCCACGTTCATTGTTCAAAATTAATTAATTTCATCTCGGTTATTGTTATAAAATTTAATAAATTATCCATGGCGATTGTACATAAAAGACGTGTTTACATTTTTTAATTAAGAAGTAGCAAGGTCTGCTATTCTCAAAACCCGTGAGATTAGGGAACATTGTCTATTGTTCGAAATTTCGAAGGTTCTGAGCATAGACAAATCTTGAGAGAAGATATGCAATCAAATTATATTGTAAAGTTCAAAAGAAGGTCGTTAGAAGGAATGACACTGAAATTAAGTTTAAAAATGATAAGTTTAAGATTTGCTTAATAAAATTTACGAGTAATATAACTTTTTAACTTTGGTTACAAAAATATATTTTAAAGTATTTGTTACCTTATTATCGGAAAAACGGAATCGGATTTGCTCTCATCGTAATAAGTATTATGTATTAAATATGTACGATACAATTAATTATGTTACATTTACATAATTTTTTACAAACTGTATATATTTTATTTTTATTTTATCAAGTTCTTAGGTTCCTTAGACAGTGATCCAAGTATGTTAACTGCATTTCTCCGTTGTATTGCTTTAGAGTCGCCAGTTGTGACGATCAAACTTTTTGATAAAATGTTAAAAAAATTAAAACGTTGGGACCAACTACAGATCCAGAAATCATTCAAAGAAATTTACCTAATAAACTATTTTTCAAATTTTCAAAATAATTTTCACTGCCTTTCAAACGTACTATATGTATCTAAGCAAAGTTAAGAAGACATCAAAGAACTCAACTTCTATACTTAAATAATGGACTAATCATACAAAGAAAGGCTCAGTTGGGTTAAAGTTCTCATAAATTAGAGAATTAGCCTCGCTTCCAGCACAACTTCAAACATTCAGCCCTCAAGGTGTTTTGAGTCAATAGAACCTTCGTATAGTCTCATTGAGACGTATATTTGTCTATTGTGAAACGGTTCACTTTGACTTGTTGTGATAGCGTCTTGTTTCGTGTGAAACATAGTTTTATATATGTCAGAACAACCCCATTGTTTTGGACATATGGCAACATTGTTGACGTTAAGCGTGAGACCACATTATTTTTGTAACTTAACTAATTTAAGTTATTAAATTACACTTTTTTCTTCTAAATTTTGGGATTTCGATTATTTATCTTACTAAGCAAGCTTTAATATGTAATACATTTTGTTTTATATATAATAAAAACAACATCTGTGTTGGTTACGAACATAACAAATAAACATAACTTTGATTTTAGAGTATTTCATTTGTTTAATTAAAACATACTACTGAAATATTTTCACAAATTTTCCTATACGAGAAAAATCAATGACATTAGATTCAAATTCAAATAAAAATATTGCAAGCCAGTCTTATGTTTTTAGCAATAAAATTATACTGTTAAATCAAAAAGAATATATTATAAATATTAGAAGTAAAAAGTACATTAATAAATTCAACAATGGAAAAACAAATTTGAACAAACAAATAACAAAAAAAAAAAATTTAAAATTTGTAATAATAATTTGTAATAAAAACATGCATATGAAAACATAACTTAATACTTACAGGCTTGAGAGAAATCTCTTGTGTAAAAAAAAACTCTCGTCATCCTCAAGATCATAGAGTATAAGATTTATTTATTTTTAATTATAATATGTCTACTGAAATACAGTTTGATATAAACACAGCCACACAGCACCATCTAGTTCCACAGTAAGCAACTAATGCTTGTATTATGGATACCAGACAGTTTATATACTACATAGATTACTATTTTTTTTTTTTGTAAATACATACATATTATAAATACAAAACATCCATGACTCAGGTACAAAGGTAAAATGTTAACACATAAACATTCGCCCCTAGCGGGATTCGAACCCGCGACCGTTTGGTTAACAGCTAGGGTTACTAGCCACTAGACCAAACGTGTCGTTGGGTAGGTAAATAGTACTTGCAGACGCACATCTATGTTAGGTCATCGGCTCGGCGATCCAAAATCAACGTTACGGCGAGGCGTAACATTTGAAAATTGAAAGTTGCTTGAATGTGGGACACAAATACTATCAGTGTTACGTTAATATTTGTTTAACTCATGTAATATTTCCACTTTATCTTAAGTAATGGCTTTTGTAATACTATAATATGTCTTCTAAGTAATTTCAAGTTATAGATAAGCTAGAAGAAGCGTAAGCGCGCTCTACATTAAGGCTAGTTTCTTAAAAATTCAAAAGTCTATACAGACATTTTAATTTTAGTAATACCTACACATCTTTTTCTTTGTTTATATACTAACCCCTTTTGAGACAAATTTGTGTATTATCAGCGGGATACAATAGTTTCATTAAAACATTTAAAAAACTTTGTAATGTTTGTAATGAAATGTCATATGAATATTAAATTGATCGGTAATAATCTGCATAGTAGATATACTCATTATTTAATTATTACGTGCAAATTGTACAAAGGTAACTGGCATTTTATGTTCAACGATTTATCGTGGTCAGATAAATGCTGGTGGCATTTTATTTTGATAAATTAATTTTAAATTTAATAAAACGAATCGTCTAATCTCCTTTGAGTCTACAAATGTGAAGTATGTTCTTTCAAGTTATGCAAGTTTTACAGTTATTTCTATTATAAGTTTCAAGTTTTAAATGACTATATAGGTAAAAATTTAATGTTCGTTTGTTCATTGTTAGATATAGATATAGATATAGATATAGATATAGATATAGATATAGATATAGATATAGATATTAGATATAGATATAGCCACAACGAAGCGTGGCCGGTTCATTTACATAGTAAAATATATTAAAAAAAATTATGATTAACATATTTCCTGTTTACATATTTCAACTCTTTCATAGTTCAATTAAAACATTCCACTAGAGGGACGTTGAAACAAATTTTCAAAGGAATCGAGGGAATATAACGTTACACTGCTTTTGTGAATCATTTCTAAGCCTCCTGACACGTAACAAGTAAATAACATACAACTGCCAGGCAAACCGCATAATGACGTTTCACTACCTTAATAGTAACCACACGGTTACGAGACGGTTACGGTGGGAGATTAGGGTTTATAGTAAACTGCTCTGTAACTTATATTATAACCAATAATAACATGATAGGGTATTTTAAATCACTAATAAACGATTTCAAAGACGTTATTAACAGTGATATCAATGCAGAGAAAGCTAACTTAAAGCTGATCTTGTTAAAATCCAATGAATTTAAAATGATTTTTACAAAAAAGTAAATAAATATTTAATTCGCTCACTCTGACTTCATCTTGAGATGCGAATATATAATTTTAAAAACAATATCTAGTATTATTAATTAAACAAAAAATAAAATGTGTAAGTAACTAATAGACTAAGTGTCTAACTAATAGACTAGATGGTCTGTGCTTTTGATTGAATAATTTAAACAAAAAAAACGGTTATTATTGACTTAACTAAGTATAAGTACCTATACATGTAGCTTTCCGAACTTTTTGTCAGTAATGGTATGTATTATAACATTTCAAGTGGACCGTCAGTCTATCTGTCGACCTTTACCTACATAAAAAAAACACGATATTCATAAGTTGTAAGTACTTCTGTAAAGAGGAAATAAATAAATAATATAAAACGGAAAAAACGATTGCGTGAAGAAAGCGGTTGTTATAACAAAAAGATGGCACGGTTCATTTCATTGCGTCTGAATTTGTGCTCACTGCGGCGTAACTGAACTCAATTTAAAAATAAATTTTATTTTATTGTTTACAATAATAATATTAATGTATTACGTACAATTCATAACTTAATCATAATATTAGTTGTGTAATTTATTTTTTAATTATTTTGTACTACTTGGTGGCCGCGACTTCGTCCGCGTTGTATATATAAAAGATATAACGCCTGACAGTAAAGATTTGTATTTTTGTATTTTCGTAATGAATAAACTCAAAAACTACTGGACCTTTCTCCTATAGAAATCTACATTATCAGCGAGTAACATCCGTATTTACTAATATTATAAATGCGAAAGTATATTTGGATGTATGGATGTTTGTGACTCTTTCACGCAAAAACTACTGAACCGATCACCATGAAATTTTGCATACACATTGTCTGGGACACCAGAAAGGACATAAACCTTTTATCGTTCAACGCGGACGAAGTCGCGGCCACCAGCTAGTAGTTTATATTTTATAAAGCCAACCGGACGAAGTCGCATGCAACAGCTAGTAGTATAATATATTATAATATGCTATACACTTTATATCTATAGATATAATATTTGACACATTATATACTTATCTAGTGATTGAGATTTATGAGACTCCCATCTTAGTTTACGTAAGGTACGCAACGCAATACGCCGATTGGGAACTTGCTTTAATGCGGTCACTGTATAGAAGAATTTACCACACCGACCATCTGTAAGACTTTTACCATACAGTATGAATGTATTTTTAGGGAAATTCTTAAAGCTTGAATAAAAAAAATTATATTTTTATTAATAATATTTTTATTTGTATATTAAATTAATTATCTGAGACCATTAGATTAGCCGGTCTTTTATAGTAGCAGTATAGTCCATTCATTTATGGTGGCTATAACCATCCCCTAAACATAGTAACAGCATTTGTGCTGTTGTGTTTCACTTCCCATGCACTCAGCACTTGTCGCTTTGTCAGTGTATTTACATAAAAAACCAATTATAGCGATTTACTAATGATTAAAGTTATCAAAATGGGAATAAACAGAATATTTCTGGAATTTCTAATACACCTGTATTAATACAGGTGTTACAGATTGGAACTTAAATCATTGACCGACCATCTAGTTGAGTAATGTTGAGAATAACACAACACTAAGATATAGTTACCACATTACGAGCTAATATTACGAATGCCTAACCTAAATACATTTGAATTGCATTGTGCCTCTATCTTATGATAGTATAAATAACTATTTTATAAACGATTCTATATACATTAGTTTATTATTAGAAATAAGAAAAAAACTATATTATTCCCAACATTACCGTTGAAGAAGTTTTGTGGTGGAAATGTTGCGATTTTTTTTCCTAATGTTCGTGGGACATTTAATTATTATTTTTTTTCACAATAATAAAAATAAAATAGTTATTGTGAATGGTGTATCGCTATTTAAAAAGTTACACATATGTACGTCTAAAGACATTGTTAGAAAATATCCAAATTGTTTTGTCAAAAATAGCGATATAGGGCCCAAAATAACTCAGACAAAGTAATTTATTGCAAAAATAAAAATTCAGATTAGAATTTTATAGTAGAAATGTGTATGTAATGGCAAATAAAGCATACAATAAACTGCCTAATAATATAAAGGAATTGCCGGATACTAAATTTACAAGTTAAAGATTAGCTAACACGAAATTGTTTTTGATCCATCATTTTGAAAATAACAAAAGTAGCGTCACTCTTAGCACAATAACTCACAAACTAATGAATAGAATATCATGAAATTTTAACAGCCGTCTTTTGAAGGTTAGTACTAACTTAAATAAGAGGTGAATGCAATAAAACTAGCGCCATCTAGGTGTTAGGCCCGGAACTTTTCAGCCCATGTAATATTATTTTATATGATTATATGTATATTATTTAAAATTATATATAATTATATTTATTCATTAGATTAAAACATTATATAAAGTTCGACAGACAAGCATACGGTCAAGTTGATGATATTTATTTTATTTTAATCATATTATTAGGGATAACAAACATTTGCACCATATATAGTAAATTAGAAAAAAGAGAAACATACATAAATAAAGATATTAGTCCAATCAACTATATTTTAACGCTGTTAACTCTAGTATCATAAAAAAATATGGAATTGGGAAGAATTATAGAAATGGGCTCTGACATCTTTTTCTTCTTAATCGAGAACTTGGCGTTTTGGAGTATAAGGTTTTGCGCACTTTCAGTACATATGGCGTTGCTTGCTTAATAGACTACCATTAGCCAAACACCCCCCCCCCCCCCCCCAGCATCTAATGGGCCTTCAGTTTACCCACATAGTTCGTAAAACTGATTGACATTTGTTTGTCTTTACATAGACAAAGAATTTACTAACGCATCTATGAGTCGTTGTTCGACAGAGAAAGTGCAACGTGCTCGGTTTATCGATATCGAGGATTCTTTCACTTTTCCCCGCAATTTGTGTAACGCATTAGACGACGCATTGTTTTTGGACGATTTCTAAATATATTTATTTGTACACTTCCTTGTTTATAATGCCGATCGTTATCTTTGGCGTCGCGCGATTCTTTGCAAATTTATAGAACGCCTCATTCTTTCACGAAACTTTTATGTAATGTAATTTGCACGAAATTTCTATTTCTAAATTTGCGACAGTTTGTAGATTTTACCACTTGTCGTCAACTGTCATTAGTGAAATGAAAGTGATATGACAACTCAATCGCCTTTCGGAATTATTAAACATTCAATTTTTTAGAAAATTCAACATTGTGGTCTTGAATGATTATGATAGCTGTCTTTTGTCCAAAAATTTATAACCTCTTAAAATAAAAAAACCTGTTAATCCATTTCTTTGATATTTATTTATTTATTTGTCTATATAAACTATTATAAGTATTAAAAACACAATAAATTTAAATTAATTAAATTTGTCTGCTCGGATATCTGTTTTTAGAGGGAAAAGACTAACAAGAAATAAATCTTCGATTAAATGTTCTGTAAACAAAAAATATTAAAATATATATATATATATATATTCTCATGCCAAGACAGAATTGGGATTGTAAAAAAAAACCCAATTAATTATTAAGATTAAGACTTAAATTAGAGTGCCTACTTTTCTTTTGGTAAATGATTTGAATTTAGTTAAGTATTGATTTTTACTGTGCATCGTTTGGTAACTTATTTTAGTATCGTAGTATAGTCATCCTTAAAAGAATTAGACACTTATTTAAAAAAAAGAATTCTTTTTTAAATTTATATTGGAGATTACATTATTTTAAAATAAGCAATTATTTTAAAGGTAATTTCAAAGTGTTCTTTGTAAATATTTGGTTGATGCGGCCAAACTTTTTACAAGTAAGTATTAAAAATAAAAATATAATATAATAAAATATAAATGTATAAAAAGCTTTACGATAATAATATTATAGTCGTTATAGTAAAGTGACTAGTACAAAATAGAACCAAGTTGCCCTGTGAAATGCCAAAGTTACAACACGACTTTGACTTTTAGCTAAAATAATTCGCTACAGAGCCTCTATATAACCGGATGTTGTTTATAATTTTATTATGAACAACATCCGGATACTCAAAAGCACTTTAAGCTTAAAGTGCTTAAGCTTAAGCTCAACCGAAGCCAATAATTAAATTTTGGATAAAATAATTGATATTCTTTCCTGTCTTAAATTAGATAGAAATTTCTATTTAGAATAAAAACAATTATAAAAATCAAGTCTTTTCAATTTCTCTGAATGTCTGGTGTAAAAATTTATGTGTTAAACAAATGTTTAACTACTCGTATTAGTACATGACTAATTTTATTAATTATATTAGTCCTAGATCATAATCCTATTGAGAGTTTAAGAGGAACAACAAGTGGACCGTCAGGCTGTCTATCGCCATTCTTATAAAAAGCACTCCACTGTATCCGGTTTCACACCCTTTACATTAACAAGTTGTACATAAAAGAATATTAATATGAAAATGGTTGAACATTAAAAAATCCGTATAATTAAAGACAATTTAAAAACTAGGACCTCTTACGTTTTACACATGCAAAATAATACCCTACTTGTATAATAATATGATATTAATTTCAATATCGGGACCAGTATGCAAATAGAACATGCCTACCACAAGGTCACGTCGCATGTCAACTTTGACATTTAATAAAACTGGTCCAACAAATTACGAAATGTGTTGACTTGTACTGGAATTTGGCAGATGGTCGTCTACACGAGACTATGAGAGTTTTTATTTCCTATAGTCATAAAATTATGAGGAAATATTGAGTGTCTTGAGAAGATCAACAATTTTCGATGTTCGAAGATAAATTATTTAAAAAAACTAATAATTAACTATTGAAAGAGGGATAAACAAGGACTTACTGCATCCCGGGCAAAGCCGGGAGCGGGTCACTAGTAGGCACTTACATTTTTTTTAACATCATGCGAGACATGTCCATTATTATTACAAATTATTAGAAGTTTTTCTTTATTTCTTACTTTTTTACATATTTAAAGTTTAACATTGAAAAAATGCAAAAATGACGCCAAATGTGTCCAAAATATTCCAGTTAGATAACTGTATGAATCACCTTTAAGTACAATACTCTTATTGTATAAAATTTTTGTGCAAAGATATTTTTTTTTATTCAAAATGAAATCGATACTATCTCTAAATTATTATATCATTGTTAAACATGAATAAATACTTTAAGAGGAGATTCATAAAGGTGCTTCTCCACATGCTAGATTTGCCTCGATCTGCATGCACCTTAACACAATGATTATCAAAAAATTATAATACGAGTTTCGTAATTTTTATTATATGTACATTAACAATAGATGGCTTTTTATGTGAAAGTGTTTTTCTTAAGTAATAGTCGGCTTGATGGTACCCTTGATGGTAGATGGCTGCAGGCACCTATTTTGAGACACAACAACACCAAACGTATTAGGCGTTGCAGACTTTAATTGGTTTTTTTTATGTTACGGTCGACAGACAGGCTCACGGTCCACTTGATGGTAGATGGCTACTGTCGCCTATAATACAAGCAACGCCATAGTGCCTGCAAGTGCGCTGCCGACCATACAAGGATTAAGGATAAGGGACAAGGAAGGGGAGGGGCTAATAGGCTAATGGCTAGGTTAAATAGTTAAGAAGTTTGACCGAATATTATCGTCGTTGTTAAACCAAAATCTGCAATGTGCTTTTTTTTTGAGATTTCAACATTTTATATATATCATTTTTATATCATTACACATTCCACACAGCACCATCTAGTTCCACAGTAAGCAACTAATGCTTGTATTATGGATACCAGACAGTTGATATAATACATAGATTACTTAATTTTTTTGTAAATACATACATATTATAAATATAAAACATCCATGACTCAGGTACAAAGGTAAAATGTTAACACATAAACATTTGCCCCTAGCGGGATTCGAACCCGCGACCGTTTGGTTAACAGCTAGGGTTACTAGCCACTAGACCAAACGTGTCGTCATTTTGACCTTAGTAATTAGTCCACTGCCATATCTATCTCCACTTTTTCTTCGTCCATTACCACCAAAGCTCAAAGCTCTCATGCACATTAGATCAATGCTTCTAAACTACGCAGTTTATAGTTCTTCTAGTACGAGGTGATTGGCAATATTTTTTATGATAAAGATCGGCCAAAAGGCTGACGGTTTACTTGATTGTAAATGGTTACTGTCGCTTATAAACACATAGGAGTAAATCCAGGGAAATTAAAGTGCACAAAAGACCTTAATAGTACAAATAATAAGAAATAATGTGGAAAAAAAAATTAATATCTATCTTGCATTCCTACACTAATACTAATCTTCTATTGGGAGATAGTCACAGTATTTAATACTGTGTTTTGTACAGTTTTGTCTGAATTAAACTTTTTCTGTTATTACTATTATTAAATTATTATTACAATTGTTTTGTTATGTAGTTGCGGTTAATGAGTTACTTGGATTGTTGCGGTCCACCGAGCACTTGTTCTGGATTGCGCAATATTATAATTTACAACAATATTTATTACAGTATTTTTTTAATATTTCATTGATCATAAATTAGATATAAAGTCACTGTGCGTTTCTGTCTGTTTCTACGCTAACGTCTCCTATACCACCCAAAGGATTCTTATATGGTTTTCACTAATGGAAAGAGCGATAAACGGGGAAGGTTTGTGTTACGGAAAAACGTTTGCAGAATAAAATTACATCCATGGGAAGCCGAAAACGGGACTATTATATACGTTTTACCACCCCTTTTTTTAATGTTGGGAAATCCTCTTGGATACATACCCGGCAGTGTAGAGGACACTGCGCAGTTATGCCGGATTCGTACCGGCTAAAATCCAATGACTTTCTAGCGCGGCCTGTTAAACACAGATCTTCACAGAACATATGTCTCCAGATTTATATTCAAACATCGAAGATTGCTAATCTTTTCAAGACAACCAAGCTTCGTCACTATTCCTTCGTCGTTAGATCATTTCTGATCCACATAACATTGTAAATCATTCCTCCTCATATGCGTTTTGAAGCTAAATGGCCTTAAGCCATTTGCAGTCTAGAAGCAGGTCCGGAAAGAATGATTACTTGTTAAACGGTACCGGTCGTTTCGCAACCGCCTTGTGGTATTCACTTTCACGTATCGACGCAGCTAGAGGTCACAAGTCTGTGTCTATAAACTTATGTACGTACATACACTTAAGGTCAATATATGGCATTGTCTCTTTGAAGAAGATATTTTATAGAAAAGCACTATTTTTTTTTTATAAGCCTCGGTGCTTTCGTTGGACTCTCGTTGAGAGTTCTACAAAAAAGGTTCCAAAAGATGATAAGGCAATACCAATTTCTGTTATTCGGGTTTAATAATATTAGATATAAATGCGAAAGTTTGGAATGTTTGGATGTTTGTTCCTCAATAACGCAGAAACGACTGAACTAATTATTATATAATATATTTTTTCAGAGCCACCGTGGGCATTGTGATAAAGATGTTACAATGCAGACGAAGTCGCAAACAGAAACTAGTACTTAATACATATAGCAGTAATCTTGTGACTGTAAGAGCAGTAGCACAAAGATTTTACCGACTCGTGTTCCACTTTTGCCACATTCTAACATTGAGAATCGTGAATCATTTAAAGCCAAATCCATAGTAGTTATTTCATAATAGATTATCTGCAGAGAATGAACATGTTTACGACCGTTGTCAACAGTATAATATTTTATTTTCTTAGAAATTTTTTTCATCACTTTTTGTGTGGATAAAAAAATATCAATATTTCTAATGAAATTATTATAATCCTTTTATGGATAGGTATACTCATATATATAGACTATGAACACTGATTCAAATAAAATCAAAGACACATATTTTTCTAAAGTAATAATTATAAATACTGTTTTAAAATTTGTTAACTATAGTTTTAAAATAATTCCGTTATAAGTAATAAGTAAAACTAGCGACACGCCCCCTCATATACTTCTCAAGTAAAACTAAGCATCTCACCGATTCAATTTTTTTGCAAATTATATATTATTATATATACATAAAAGACTTCCTTGTTTATCGCTATTTCCATTAGGGAAAACTGTATCAAAATCTGTTTTAATATTTAGAAGAAATTAGCAAATAAACAGACTGAAATTGTCAGCGACTTATCTTATAATATATATGTATTTATAGATTATTAATGTAATTGTTTTTTTTTTTGTTGATAATAAAAAATAGAGATAATTTTTTATTTATTTATTTAGATTACATACAGCCATAAATTTAAAAAATATATTTTATTGATTATATACAAATAGGCCTAAAGAATCATAAAAATTATATTTTTACATTTATTTATTAATTAAAAAAATAATAATAATAATAAGACCAAAAAAGAAAAAGAAGAGAATATTCTATAAGTGATAAAATTAATTTTTCAAAAATAATTCGCCAATTTTCTTTTCATAAGAATTCAAATTATTGGAAAATATGTCAATATCATTCAGAATCTTATTGTAGTGATACTTAGAACGATGAAAGAAGGAATTTTTACAATGATTAGTTCTACAGTAGGGAATATTTAATGTATCATTGAATAATGATGTAAGTATAATATTTAAGAAACATTGAAAGTTATATAAATCCTATGAATTCGGCTCTGATTCATGAATGTAGAGAGCTAACATACTTGCAACACAACTAATATAAATAGCATTACATAGATATAAAGCAGCGAATTCCAAGACCAAAGAGAAACTAAATGTACTGTGTATATGCCGATTCAGGCTTAAGTACATAACATATGTCCAGTACCAGTGGTAAACGAAAGACGTTGGGAAAACTGCTGACCTCTCAGTGTACATATTATTATGACGCGGATTTTGTTACTGTTTTTAAAAGAATATACTTATATGCGAAAGTTTGTGAGGATGTATGGATGTTTGTTAGTCTTTCGTTTGGATGAAATTTGGCTCACATGTAGTTTATTGCTTGAATTGACATATAGAATACTTACTTTTCATCGTGGAAAAGTGGAATCGTCTAAAAATATAAAAAATTAGGCCCACAGTTGCAGTAACGGCGCCACGGTCGCTTCTCAGCGATAAAGATGTCAAATATTTTATCAGGTGTTATATTTTTTATTTTTAACGCGGACGAAGTAGCCGGCAACAGCTAGTTCTAAATGAAAGTTTAATTTTTCTCTTTCTCACTACTTCGTCCGCGAATATAAACGTTAAAAACTAAAACATGTACCTTGGTATGTCCAAATTGTTTACATTAGTATTGAAACGCATTATTTTTAAAAATAAAGAAATAAAGATACTGGTTGCATGACGTCACTGTTATGTTTCATTGTGTGCTATATTGTTTTTAAATTTGGATCGCAAATTGCACATTTGCAAAAGTTGGGATGAAAAGTTCGTAGGCTAACATAGAATAAAAATAAAAAAATTTTTTTTTGATAAAATTTGATTTTGTTATTCAATATAGTTGCCTTCGAGGGCGACACAACGATTATAGCAGTCACACAATTTTTCAATACAATTTTTATAGTACGATTTTATAGCCTCAAAATAGGCCTCAGTTTCGGCATTACTTTTCTTCGCAGTACGGCGCAAAATTTTCTTCAAACTAACAAAAGTTGCTTCACTCAAAATGATCTATCCCACAAACTAATAGTGCGACAGCTGTGAAATTTGTACACGTGTCTATTGAAGGTTAGGGTTAACTAAAAATCATATGAATATAATTCTAGTAGCGCCACCTGTGCGTTAGCGTACAATCTTTTCAGTCCAACCTTGTAGGTACGTTGGTATATCTATATATAATCTAAACAAAGAATTAGTGTAGCTATTCAAAGGGGGAACGCTGCCAGTATCTTCGGAACCTTGCCTAAAGGGACTCCTTTTAATAATATTTTTTAGTTATTATTATATTATATTTTTTTAAGGTTTTTAGTTTTAGGTTCACTGTTCTAGTATTTTTTATTTTTTATTCCTTATGTAATTAAAAACAATTTTATATATCTGTAAATATTATGCTTAAAGTAACTTTGATTTATTATGTAAACAACAAATAGAAATGGTCCATGATTAGCAACAGTTAAGGGCGCGCTTGCAAAACCGTTGTCTTAACAAATTAACATGATAGCGTTAACAGATAGTGAAATTTTACGTTAAACTGATTGACACGAGCGCAATCGGTTGCGCTCACTGCCACCAACGGTACGCTTTTTGCGCGTACCAAAAAAATTCTCGTCTTAACCAAAATAGATCACTGACCACTAAACAACAATCACTTAACTAAGAATTGCAAAAAGTATTTAAACGACGAACATTACAGAATTAAGTTTTATTTTTATTTTTCTAATTCCGACCTGAATTTTTGTTATACTTAACTAGAATGTAAACATTAATGTTTCGAAGATTTGTAGTGTTTACAAATAAAGGTGTAAGGAATTATGTTAAATCAGGTAACAATAATTAATTTATTATTATTAATTAATTAATTTATTATTATTAATTTATTTATTTATTATTAATAATTAATTAATTTATTATTAATAATTTATTTATTTATTATTTAATTATTAATTAATTATTAATTAATTATTGTTGATAACTTAATATCTTGTAAACTTAATTGTAAATTTAATTTATTTGTAAGTAATTTTAATGGTTTTAACTGCAATAAGTTGTAATTGTAAATTGTAAATTTATAGCTATAATAGATCTGCAGAAATTTTATTATTTTATTAATGTGTCAGTTTATATTGATTTTTATTTTACTTTTTGTTTTTTGTATAATATGTGTGTATATTTAAGCTATGGACATTTATGTTTGAAATAAAGTTATTATTATTATTATATATTATTATTTGCTATCCTAATATTATACTTATATGCGAAAGCAAGTTTCACGGTTTAACTACTCAACTGATCATAAAAATTTGCATATACATTGTCACGATACAGAAAAGTAAATAGTTGGACATAAATAAAAAATTCAACGCCTGATAAAAACATAATAATATGAGCAATAAACCTTGAATAAATGTTTTAACACTTAGAAAAGGATTGGTGGACGAAGTCTCGGCCAAAAGCTAATAGTGAATAATTTTGTATATTAAATTGACTAATGAATAGAAAATATGAATAATGAATAATTAAAATAAGAGATTCTATTTACATAATAAAATGTATCTTTACATAGTCCGTACTTCCGTACTAGTATGTACTAATATTATAAAAGCGAAAGTATGTTTGGATGTATGTGACTCTTTCACGCAAAAACTACTGAACCGATCACAATGAAATTTTGCATACAAATTGTCTGGGACACCAGAAAGGACATAGGGTACCTTTCATCGTTCAACACGGACGAAGTCGCCGGCACCAGATAGTATAAAATAAAGTCGCATTTTCTATTTATTTTTTACAGAAAAAAATACAGGCAGCTTGCTATTCGTGACAAGTCAATCTATCAATGCCATTCAACTGTAATTTACCTTTGCGAAAGGAAATAATTAATAATATTTCGATTGTTATGCGTCGAACGTATTGTCGTATAGTCTGTGGTTTGATTCTGCATTGTTAATTGGATTTCTACAAAGCGATGAAGATAGAAATCGGCGCAGTGAACGCAAAGGCGACAGCGATTTACTACTAACTAGTAAATCGCTGTCGCCTATGCAATTGAACCACTTGCAGGTGCTGTTGCACCAGAATTTGATGTTTTTGTTTATAGGAAACGGTAGCCACTGACCACCAAGTATTTAAGCACGAAGTATGTAAGTAGTGGCTGCGTGTCTGACTGTTATGTGTGAAATAACAAATTTATATCTGTAAAACAACATTACAGACATTAATTTTGATAACTAATTATAAAAATTTATGTCTGCAATATTGTTTCATTCCAGTTTTTTCAGTTAGTGGCAGGACACACTGTCTTTGGTAGTCATAAACGGGCTTGCCCATCTGGCGTCGGTAACCACCGCCTTACAGAAAACCATGGTGATATAACAGCACGAGTGCTGTTGTGTTTGGGTGTGTAAGCAAGGATGCTAGAGACCAAATTCCCTATCACCTTTTATTCTTTTATCCCACTAATGTTAGCAGTATACTTGCAACACTTAAGGCGTTGCTTTTGTTAATTGGCCACTGTAATTACATACCATTTTTATTTATTTATTTTTTATTTTAGATGATCCCCCAGTAACATTGCTTTTTTCCTGGATTCATATGCAAAATTTCATCATGATCTGTTGAGTAGTTAAGGCGTGAAAAGGTAACAGACATCCAGACAGAGTTACTTTCACATTTATAATATTAATAGTTTATTATAGTAGTATCTAGTATAGGTTATTTATGTATATAAGACCTTGCCCAATGAGGCGACATGTCCCTAAGGGAAAAGCCTTAAATAAAGATTTAAAAAAAAATAATAATTATGAATCTATAACTTGCACCAAACGCTTATATTGCACAATGCGAATTGCAATGTGATGCATTGATACTGACTATTAATGAAGACCTATTAATTCCGTACGATTATGAACCTTAACACTTTGCCACAAGCGTGCAGTACGTTTAAAGGGATATTTTGTAATGCTCTGTTGGTGTGATTACACCTTATGTAAATTTAGTATTGTGTGTAAATCTAGGTATAAGATTTAAAAATATCAGTTATGCAAAAAAGGTAATAGGACTTCCTGGATTCGGGAAATATTTCCTTTTATTTTTCCGACGCAAATTCTTTTTCTTTTGTTTTTTTTTATCAATAAAATACAGATAAAAAATAAGGGTTCGTTTGAGTGGTTAAGAAAAGTACATATATATATTAGTGAAAACCGTAACAAAATCCAATGTTTGGTTTAAAAAAGCTTAGTAAAAGAACAGAATCGAATTTATTATATAATATATTTTTTTTAAAGTTTTAAATTAATGTAGTTTTATTTAAGTTATATTTAGTAACATTTGTAAAAATGTGTATATACTCGTAAGTAAAAGATAAAGATCATAATTACTGAAATTGATTATTTCATTTAGGAATAATTTCTTCATATAATTTTAGAAAGAAAATTTTTTCTTAACAACATCGCTAACTCTATTTTTAACATAGAAAAAAAAAAACAAGTTTAACTTTCTTATAAAGTAACTTAAGGGTTATGAAGTGTTACATAAGTAGATAATTTACAGCAGTATCGTGAGAATAACGTCTCAGCGGTAATAATGATTTACGTGACTATATGCGGATGTGTAACATATATTGTTATCTAACTAGATCAATAAACTTTTAAATTATTATAGGATTACTTTTATACATAAGAAGATGGATTTCGCTGTATTTAGTTCTATTCAAGTGTTTAATATATAATATGTTACCGACCAAACTCAATTTTAGGCTAAACTAGATTGGCCTGGGCCAAACCGCTTCATCTTAAGCGTGTCAGGATATACTAGGTTAGCCCAGGACAATTCTATTTAGTATAAATACTTTAGGCCTAAGTAGTTTGGCTTACGCCTAACGGATTTTGAATTGTTATTAATTATTATCAAATAAAAGTAGGAAAACGATATACCTACATAATATTATAAAAGGAAACTTATCTGCAAGGTTAGTCCTTGTCTATATAACATATAGTTGGTCTTTCATTGGAGGGGGGGGGGGGGGGGGGTCTTTATTAACCCTGCACTGCGAGGCCATCATGAAATAATAAGAAAGTAAGTAAGTTTGTGAATGTATACAACAGTAGAGCTGTTGCACGTGACTTCGTTCTCGTAACTTTATAAAATATAGCCTCAAATGATGTCCCGCTCAAAGCTTCGCGCGGGGTGCAATTTTTATAATAAATATTTACTTAATCCAGCCGATAAATTACCTTACACCGCCATCTGTGAGAATCTCATGAAACTCACAGTTGTTTTAAAACCTATAAAATATTAGTTTTAAAACATATAAAACTTTATAAAATATAGCCTATATAGATTTCCCGCTCAAGGCTTCGCCCAGGGTGCAATTTTTATAATAAATATTTACTTAATCCAGCCGATTAATTACCTTACACCGCCATCTGTGAGAATCTCATGAAACTCACAGTTGTTTTAAAACTTATTTTAAAAGTTATCTGTGAGTTCCATAAAATTCTTACAGATGGCGGTGTAAGGTAATTTGTAACTCTTCCTCATATAATAAACAAATAATTTGCAATAAAAAAAATACTATAAATTGAGATAAAAACTATCCTATCTTTACGAAATTTTATTAAAATCGGTCAAGTAGTTTAGGAGTTCATCGAAGACACACAATGTGACACCTAATTTTTATATACCGTATATAAAGATGTTACTCGCTAATGATGTAGCTTTCTATAGGTGAATAAATTTTAAAAAACGGTCTAGTAGTTTTTAAGTATATTCATTACAAACAAAAATATAAATATCTCGTTATAATATTAATATAGATTGCTAAGAAATTTTTTTTTTTTTTTTGATATTACAAATATAAGATTTACCTACTTACGAAAGATATTATTCAATATTATTAGTTATTATAAATCAGTAATAGTAATTTAAAAAAATATAATTATGATAATTTCCAAAGAGAATTGACGAGTTATATTATCTTACGAAGAGCAGGACCGGATTTAATTATCTTCATCCAGAACTGCACCAGTTGAAGAGACATTCGCCATTTGTGTCTTCAACAAAAATTTGGTAAGGTTTATATCCGATCCTGTTCATTATATAAGCTCACCTGTCGAAGAGACGATGTTGAACACGTTTCTAGAAAGTGATTGATGACGTAACTGGGTGTGGCGAGAGATGAGCCTGCTTGGCGGAGTTGACTTCACCTTCGACAAATATGGTGTCGGTTGTGGTTACTTTCAAATGTGAGCCTGTCATTGTGACCTCTTCAATTTATCCTATATCCTTATCCTATCCTTATGTTAATTTTCTATAAAATGGCAATTTTTTTGAAGTGAAATCTTCTTTAGGCGCGTTGGGCATTTTTGAAATAGAAAAAAAACTATAGAACTCGCTATCTGTTATCGCAACCTAATCGTGTAACCGTAACCTATCCCAGAAGATGTCTATTCTCTCGAACTTTGAAAAGACTTGAGTTATATGAGTTCGGAAATACAGACGCCGGCAGGGAGTTCCAAACCTAGGCAGTGCGCATTATAAAGGATGTTTTAAAACGCTTGCTCCGAAAAAGAGGGATTTCGACAAGATGAGGATGGTAACCATTTGTACGTCTGTATGTCCGATGGAAGAAAGGCGGTATGAGTTCATGCAGCTCCTGAGCACACTCTCTGAAGTACATCTTATAAAAGACACATAGACTGGCAACTTTGCGTCTATGTGCCAAGCTCAGCATATTAGTTTTTACAAGTGTACTGTCGCCAATTATTATTATTATTATTATTATTATTATTATGCAAGATCGGATATGCGCCTTATACAAAGATAGTAGCTGCCCAGCCTTAAAGTATCGTTTCACCCTATTTAGGATGCCCAGCTTTTTGGCTGCTGTTTGGGCTTTGGACTCGATAGAGGTGCCGAAGTTGAGGTTTGAGCTCAACCTCATGCCAAGAAGTTCAATATCATTGACAACAGGTACGGATGCACCTCGGAAAGTTGGAGCCAAGTCACAGACTCTTTAGCGTGAAGCTTGAGGAATCATAGTTGTGTAGTGCATTCAAGTACAAACAGTTTACGATAATTATTTAAGATTATATAAATTTACCTACTTGAAGTTACTGAGGCGGTTTTATACAAGACCACTTTCTAATGGATAAAAAATAAATAGAACTTGATTTTTTTCCCACATCTTATTATGGTTATCATGGGAAAGTAAAACTTATATTTTAATATAAATGGAGGAAAGAATGAGCGAATGACATTATTATAATAATCTTGGGTTTGAACTTGGTTGGCTTCTTGTTTTGGACATTCTGTAGTATATATAAACAAACATAGGTAAAACAGAGTTTAACAAGTATAAGTAAGATCGTCAATGAGCGTGGACGTACTCGCCAACTTTCTTGTTTTGAATACTTTTGTAGTTGCTCGTATACGTTGTTCTATTTTGCCAACTTTTATATATCTTCATAGAAAAAGTTCCAAGTTGTCAAACTTTTTCGCCAACTTTTAATTATGGTAATTCTTGTTACCTACACTATAGATACAAGTATTATATAATAAATAAGGTCGCTGTCCGCTTCTGTCTCTTTCTCCGCTAACTTAATTTAAACGACCCAACGGATTTTGATACGGTTTTTACCAATGGAAGGAGCATAAACGAGGTACGTTTGGGCGATTTTCTAGTAATTATATTATATCTTAAGTGTAAGTAAGTAAAAACTTTCAATAAGCTCTTAAGACACACTAGAATCTTAACTCCATAAATTTTCCTGTCCCCTTTCACATAACTAAAAAAATCTACCAATAATTATTTATTTAAATGCCCCTAAATCTTTAGTGAACCTTTTTTTAGGAGGGGAGATGATATTGACGACCCATTTGGTCTAGTGGCTAGTAACCTTAGCTGTTAACCAAAGGGTCGCGGGTTCGAATCCCGCTAGGGGCAAATGTTTATGTGTTAACATTTACCTTTGTACCTGAGTCATGGATGCTTGTATTTATAATATGTATGTATTTACAACAAAAACAAAGTAATCTATGTAGTATATAAAACTGTCTGGTATCCATAATACAAGCATTAGTTGCTTACTGTGGAACTAGATGGTTCTGTGTGGAATGTGTGAAAATAAAAAAATAAAAATATATATAATAATCTACTCATAATAAAAATACATTGAACATTAGTCAAAAATAAAAAGATATCAAAAGAAAGTTCCAATTATGAACTTACGAGTATCAAAGCATTTCATTTCGATTGCGTATTTGACGATTGCGAGTCATCGTTTATAATCACGAATATTTAAATCATTACTGTAACCGTTCCAGTTCTATCTAGGAAACGTTTCAAAACGCACCTTAAGGCGTGGCGTTAAGAGTTAAATTTGAACTTGTACAAGTGCAAATAAGTTATAAAACCCCGTGCGAAAGATTCATTGGGTAACCAATGTTGTAACTTAATTGTTTGTATTGTGTTTTATTGAAGTTGTTATTGCTTGTAGACCTATAACCTAGACAGGTCGACCTGCTGCCGTTTATGGAACCTATTAGCTTGAACATACTAATAAAAAAAATTTATAAATTTAATTATCAATTTATAAACAACTAGCTGGTGCATGCGACTTCGTCCACGTTAAAAAAGATATATAATCCTGACATTATACTTTTGCCAAGCGTAATAATTATCTTTATTTTTAGACAAATGTTTTCCTTTGTCTAAATTTAAATAAATTTTAAACGATCGTTAGTGTTTTTAAAACTTGATTTTTTTTTTGAATAAATCCCACTTCATTTAAATCTAGGAAGTCATAGTCTCAAACGATTTATTGCACATAATTGTACCTACATGCTTGTACTACATAATCGAGTGATTTGAATTAGAGACGGGTCAGTTTGACCCTGACCGAATCGAAAAGTTGTCATTATGTAACCGACCTTTGCGGTTAAACTGTGGCTTTATTGAAGAAGCCAATTTGTGTTCCCACTGTTTTGTAGTCCATTTTTTTTTAATATTTGAAGTTGGGCACCTTTTGTATGTGAAAAAGCGTTGAACTCGCGTGACCGTCACTCTTAAAAAATGTGTGTTTGTGTGTGTAAAAATAAGGAAAAAAATCCAGGTCACTTGGTTAAGACTCTCAACTTAACAGATATTAAAGAGTTATATTCTGTAAGTTTTCTATATAAAAAAAAAGTTTATTGAGTCCTAGTCAAAAATGTTTTTCAGCCAACTTATAACCTCTAAGTAGACCCATACTTAGAGACCACGATTCAGCGTCATATAATAAAGTCAGTACTGGTCACACACATTGGTCGATATTATTTGTTTTAAGACTTTTAAGACTGAGTAATTTTGGACAAGACAAAAGACAAATTTGACCCGTCGGCACACAAAATATAATGAAATCATCTTTTTATTTTAATATGATTAATTTAAAATCCTTTAAACGTAATTTTCACCATTAAATTTTTATATAGTACATACAATCATACATATATATGAACATTCTTTTTTCATATTTGAATACACGAATAATCGAAACCCTGACAATAATCAATAAATCTTAAACAAAAATCAGATTAAATCTAATTAATCTTTGCTAAGAAGTATACTCAATTTAATGTGTAAACGTCAGTTTTAACTAGTAATTACTTAACAGTCATAAATTAGAAGTTAAAAAACAGATTTTTCTAAAACAACCTTATAGTTTCATTATTACTTAACAGTACCTACAACTCGCTACAAGTAATTCTTACACCTTTCTGTTGTAGAGATATAATTCAGATATAATAACGTTGATTTGCTAAGTAAGGAAGTAGGTATAGCACACGCATCAGAAAAGGTGGACTGAGGCCAGATCGTATCCGGTCGGTTAACTCTCGCTTTCGTTACACACACACGAGAAAATTGTGATAAAAATTTACTTACAAGCGTCATAACATATTTTATGTTCATATTGTATAGTGACTTATCTTCTACCTATATATTATTATTTTTTTAAATTTATTTAGATTTAGATTACATACAGCCATAAATTTAAAAAGTATATATTATAGATTATATACAAATAGGTCTAAAGATTCATAAAAATTATATTATTAAATTTATTTATTAATTAAAAAAATAACAATAATAATAAGAAAAAGAAAAAGAAGAGAATATTCTATAAATGATAAAATTAATTTTTCAAGAGTATTTCGCCAATTTTATTTTTATAAGAATTCAATTTGTTGGAAAATATGTCAAAAAAAAATTTTTTTTGCAAAACGTTTGCCGGGTCAGATGGTACTATTTAAAGTTTTGACGAACCCATTGCTCGAGTGGTGAAGTGCTTGACTCAACGCTCTGTCTTAGGGGCCTCGGTGTCGATTCCCAGCAAGGTCAACTTTGAAAATGAACTTTTCAAAGTTTACTCTATTCCTTCCTTATTCTTAAGCTTAGCGCATTTGCAACACCCTGTGGCAATGGATTGTGTTATAAGTGACAGTAGCCACCTTTTTTTTTATACTAGGACCGCCATTTCATAATAAATGTATGTAATCTTAACAACTAGTAATATTACAAATGCGAAAATTAGTGAGAATATAATTAGTTTGGATCGTGTACTGAATATCATATAGTATGCATTATTATATGTGTACATATAAGTTAGAGTCTCTTCTTTTCTCTGTCTGTCTGTATATTTGCGCTAATCTAAAGTGCCAATCTAATCTAATCTAATCTAAAGTGGTGAACGGATTTTGTTCGTGTTTGCATTGCTGAGAATGTTCACGTGTATAATTCATGATTATCTGTTCTGTACTAATATTATAAAGAGACAATATTTCTATGTTTATAATAAATAAACTCAAAAACTACTGGACCGATTTTAAAAATTCTTTCACCTATATAGAAAGCTACGTTATCAGCAAGTAACATAAACTAAATTTTATAAAGTTACGCGGACGAAGTCGTGTGCAACAGTTAGTATTAGTATAGAAATATAATATTATGTAAGTATTTTATGGTATCATGTGATAATTTAACACTTATGTCTGTATTTTTTTAAATATTGATTTTTTTAAATAAAATTTTAATAAGAATCGTTTGAAGTTATATATGTAAAATAGCGAAGTTATATATATATATGTGTGTGTGTGTGTGGTCATTATTTGACATATTGATCATTATTGCAATAGACTAAATTTCAACATTAGATCTTGAGGTAGGACGTGACTCCCTTAGACGTGTGCATAGAAGTGTGACGCGATTACCTACTGCCTATTTGCAAATACGTACAATGTCGTCCTTTAAAGCCATCGTCGTACGACCTTTTTTACCGTAACCTTTACGCAATTGGTATTTTTGTGATCGATCGTGAGCTACGTGCAAACTTATTTACGAAATAGCACATCGTTAGTGTGGTGACACTATCGCTAGACACATTTGGCAATACTATTTCTCCTGTTGCATGACAGTAGAAGAATGTTAGTCCAAATAGCATTGCCATTCTTCTTATGTCCCGTCAACTATATATGTCATTTTCTATTATATCCTAATTTATATTATTTTATTAATCATAAACTTAACAGACCACCGATAAATAATAGATATAGATATATATGTAGATGTAGAATTCGCCTATCGAAGGATAGAGTAAACCGAGTGCATAATTTAATAAAACATAAAATTATTCCTAAAAGTAACTAATCAACACTTTACTTGTAGTTGGTGAAAGAGGCCCTTAGAAGCATAATTTTTAAATTATAAACAATTATAAAGTGTGTAATTAATATCTTAAAAAAAACTAATATGGAACTGGTAAGTGGTGAGGAATTTGTAGTGTCGCGTGTGCAGTAACTGGAGCGCGCTGGCGTAATAAAAGAGTTGCGCTCGCGCAGGCGCCAAAAGAACTAATAACATCATTTTTGTAGCGGTCACGAATGTTATAGATAAAATTACATTTTGGCTTTTCAATTGAGGTTGACTAACTAAATGAATTCTCCTTGATACGATAAAACAGTTTAGGAAAAATTACCAGACAGGCTGACTTATGACCTTATAGAACATCAAACGAATAAGCACAAGTGATGTTATTTCACGGTATAATCCTCTGTAATTAAGTCAAATGAAATTGTTTATTTCTCAAAAATAGGATAACAAGAAACTCTCAGCGATATTAATAGAAACATTAATCAGCGGTCGCTGATTAATGTCACTATTAAAACAATTCACAAAAATAAATGCCAATGTACGAGTATACATGTGTATACACGATTTCCTGTGAAACTTAGATTGCAACGAATTGTATCTTGTAACTCTTATTACTTGAAAATATTTAGAAAAAAAGCCAAATTAAAAACCAAAATTAATAAACGCGAGATTTTTTTAAATGACTAATAAAATAAAATATGTAAGTTCGATATATGATAATACTAATAATATGCTTATGGCCCTGTATATTTTTCTATTATTAAAAAAAGACGTCTATCCGTCCATTTCTATTCTAAAATTAAATAATAAAATGCAGTTTATCTATCCGATTATCGTTTTTAAATTCTATGCAGACCTGAAATAAGAATTCCAAACGGTTTCGCTATCTTATACATTGTTAAAAATAATATTGTTACGACAATTTAATTACAGTAATAAAATATTTACACACGTAATACACTACCAAAGTAGGTGTACAAGGTTTTGAAAATAACAAACATTATTATTATATTTCGTTACATTCTCACGATACCTACTGTCTAATTATCTGTCATGAACGAGAAACTATAAGACACACTAATTTTATGAAATATTTTTAACGTGTGCGGCATAGAGCGTAAAAAAATAAGAGTTATTCTAATCAAAATAAATATTTACATTTATCACATTTAATAGATTATATAAATAATTTTATAGAAATAAAATAGATATATAGATATCTAATCTAGGTATATAAATTTAATATATATAGATTAGATTTCGAAAAAAATATAATTTATTCTTCTTCTTACTCAAATTGACAGTATTTAAGCAGGAATTCAAATCAAACGGTTTTGATAGATTTGTGCCAGTTAATTAATAAACATTCTTAAATGGTTGCATTTCGCAAGTAGGTGAGATCTAAATTCTTTGAGTGTAACGAGCGTTGGGATTTTAAAATTAACCGGTGTATCTAAACACGAACTGGAAGCAATTTAAATGGACATTGCACTGGAAGTTGACATTTTCGTATATCATTAACAAACCACACCTAAATTTCTAAATCGGTCTTTATTTAGGCAATCACTCAAACGTTGTTGCTAAGGACCGATTTGAAGTCGAAATTTGTGGGTATTCTCTATCTATTTGCTATGGAAATTTGCTACTAACACGCTCAATAAAGCCCAAATTGTAGGTAAGCGGAAACACCTCAGAAGGAAGATTGTATAGCAATGTTTTCTACCTATACAAAACCTTAACATGCATAGCATTAAAACACTATATTACCTTATACAAGTAATGCTTATTGTGTTATGAATATATATGTTATATATGAAACTTATTGTGTTAGCGTCTACTATTTACGAGTGTGTCGGCTGAAGTTAATTAATTAAGGCAGAAAGTATTGTATAAAGTATAATGTGACGTTACAATATAAAGTACTCTGTGGCATGATATTAATTGACAGTTTTAACGAATGCGTCCGCGAAGAGAGGTCGTTGTCGTATGTCCGCGCATCTTATAGTTGGAATTGTATTTCTTATATATATCGGTCTGACATTAAAAGTATTGGGACTAAACATAAAGTACCTAGTTTTAATTAATGTACCCGAAGTAGAGAATAATAATAATATACTTGGAACATTCACCATTGTATAGATCAAGTTGCAAAACAAAGTCCGAATAAGTATTAACTTATGTTTTGTACTCGCATAGCTGTTGCCATACATATTCATAGCACTGGTTGGACTTGTATGATTACGTGCCGGCAACGTAAGGATGGACACAAAAGTGACCAACTCTTTAAAGTAACTTGTTAGGCGTATAACGAACTCGTATAGAAAGTTCCCACTTATTTAAGAATAAATCTGTAAGGAAAATTATTAATTTATTTTTATTTTCAAATAGATCTTTCATTAACAAAAATTATTAATCAAATGCTAGTTATGCCATCAAGCATGGGGAAATGTTACGAAAGAACCAATAATAACTTAAAGGCGATCGAGGTTTATGGAATGCTCAGAGGGAGGCGTTACGAGTATTTCATATCCGTGCCATAGACACTGACGACACGTTTGGTCTAGTGGCTAGTAACCCTAGCTGTTACCCAAAGGGTCGCGGGTTCCAATCCCGCTAGGGGCAAATGTTTATGTGTTAACATTTTACCTTTGTACCTGAGTCATGGATATTTTTTATTTATAATAAGTATGTATTTACAAAAAAAAAGTAATATATGTATTATATAAACTGTCTGGTAACCATAATACAAGCATTAGTTGCTTACTGTGGAACTAGATGGTACTGTGTGGAATATGTGAAGATATTTATTTACTGACGCTCCCTCTTACATTGGCACGCCCTGTCATGTCCACTCTAAAATCAGCCGAAGATGAGACACAAAGAAAATATTCTGTCGCCTGTGAAATTATAACACGCTACTTTCACCCCTCTCGTGACATCAGTAGATGGCGTATTCTCGCAACAAATGGTTTCCTTTGTCAAACATATTTATTTATTTATTTATTTATTTATTTATCTAAAAAAAATTCCACAGCACTCAATATAAAAATTTACAGACAAAAACATAAATATTGGGTATGTTTATGTTTTTGTCAGTAAATTTTTATGTTTTTGTCAGTAACAGCCAATTACGGATTTTACATTTATACAATGGGAATAATACAATCATCTAAGTCACATATTACATAATACATATAATATATACATAGATACACATATACACAAGAGTTTATCACATACATACCACTCACATAGAACTGCCAAAGTGCTCACTGTTTCAAAAAAATAATAATAACAAAAACATAACCAATGTAATCGCTAGCAAGAATGCAACAAGCAATCGGAGAAGCCCTCGCAGACCGCTGGAATAAATCATTAATTACATACTAGGTTGGCTTAAAACAATAATAAATACAGCAATAATTCGTGCCACCAGTATGTGCATTCGTTTGTTCTATATTCTAAGGTGCATTCGAGGAACGCTCCACCGATTCAAGCCTGCAGCGAAACTGCTTGGATTTGACACCGGAGCCGCTATACCTCACAACTACTAATTTTTTTTTATCCCTATTCATTTATTTATACTGTACAATCGAGGTAAGAAATGGTTCATCACGTTTAAGTCGACATTTGCTTGCACCAAGGGAATTGTCAGTCAATGCAAAATTTCATTTCAAACGTCTGACAGTTGTCTGCTTAGTGCTTTAGTTTCAAAAGGTATTGAGAATTGACGATTTTTTTAAAGCAATGAATTTGATAACTAGACATAGAATAACTTTATACTTTCTTTTTTATAAACTTTAGATTTTTGTGTGTAAATATTGTAAAATTGTTTTCGTCATCTTTATAATAAATAAAAAATATAGTCATTAAAAATGATTGTTGCTACACTATAGAAAGTATACATTTTTGAATAAATCATTTCATTGGATAAGAGCATGTAAATAATATCCCTGTGATGTTTGGTTTGGATCCTATGACCGACACGGTATGTGTACTCTTTTATAAACGACTTATAAACAATATCTCAATTAACCTAAGTTCACTCAAGTCACAATAAAAGTACAATTAAAAATAAACTTTTTTCCAATATTAGAAACAAAGAAAAAGTCAGTTATAGCCCATTCGTGCGTACGCCCGCTCAACAGAAAGAGAAAACGGGCTTTCGTCTTAAGAATGCCGTGGCTCGAGCAGGAATCGAACCTAGTTGCGTTAACGTCTGTTGCGTAACAAACGTACCGAATGCGAGTAGTGGAATCTTGGAATTGCCTTAAAATTGATCTGAATAAAGCAATTTATAATGTAACTGTCGCTTCCATTTTTACGTAATGTTTGAATCGTCAACATCTGGCCGCGAAGAATCGATCGCGAAAACTGATGGAGCAATATTTAAATTTATATTTCTTTAGCAAACAAAAAAAAATCTGCATTGTAAGGGCTGAGTGTTTTACACTCGCTTGGTTCGGTGAAGCTTTAAAAAGAAAAAAAATAAAGAAAATATGTCAAATCGAGATTTGTTAATTATAGAAATTATTTAATAATATAATAATATATGTATAATATAATATATATAATAATATTAAATGATTTCATGGATCTTTAATGGTATTTCACTTTAGTGAGAAATAATTATAAAATTGAAATCTAAAATTGTATTGCAATTTAATACATATTACTTTATGATTTATAGATGAAATTTAAAAACGTTATGTGATCAGAAAGAAATAAAATTTAAATAGAGTCGTATCGCAGTCAATTTTGCAGGCCTTCTGGCGGCAGTAACCACCCCATAATGAAAGTCCACCGTGAAATGATAATGCATATGCATACACTGTCCCCTCTTCAAATCCCTTATCCTAGCTGTTAACCAAACGGTCGCGGGTTCGAATCCCGCTAGGGGCAAATGTTTATGTGTTAACATTTTACATTTGTACCTGAGTCATGGATGTTTTGTATTTATAATATGTATGTATTTACAAAAAAATTAAGTAATCTATGTATTATATCAACTGTCTGGTATTCATAATACAAGCATTAGTTGCTTACTGTGGAACTAGATGGTGCTGTGTGGAATATGTGACGATGTTATTGTTATTATTCTCATGTATTTATTTTCTTTCTTAGTATTTTTTTTACAATATATATAAATAACAATAAATATTATTAAAAAAAACCTAAAATTAGCTGTCCTCTGGTAGCGGGGCAAGACCCAAGCTACCGGTGGGTACGGCCGCAATATTATTATATTAATATTATCAATGCGAAAGTAACTCTGTCTGTCTGTTACCTTTTCGCGCCTTAACTACTCAACTGTTCATCATTAATTTCCATTACCTCATCCCTTCTTCATCCCTTATCCTTAATCCTTATATGATCGGCAGAGCACTTGCAGCACCTATGGCGTTCTTTGTATTATAGGCGACAGTAGCCATCTACCTTCAAGTGGACCGTGAGCCTGTCTGACGACCTCAACATAAAAAAATATTATAAATATATCTAAAATCCATTAAAAGCTAACGAAATCGACGACATTTTTATACACATTTACAACATGTACATATTATAAACATAAAATCTGTCTCGTTCAATTTAATGTGCATCAATTTGATACTCGTAGTAACGCGGCCCTCGGAGGTAAATATTGCTCCATTCAAGCGTCATAATATGTTGCAAACGCGTTCATTGCTTCACCAGCTTATAGAGAACACCTGCAACTACTTCTTCATCATCATTAAGCAAATTTCTTTTTTATATATTAACTAGCTACCCGCTCCAGACTTCGCCCAGGAAAAAACTTAATTTTTATATTTATTAATATATAATATACTAGCTGGTGCCCGCGACTTCGTCCGCGTTGAACTATGAAAAGTACCCTATGTCCTGTCTGGTGTCCCAGACAACGTGTATGCAAAATTTCATAGTGATCGGTTCAGTAGTTTTTGCGTGAAAAAGTTACAAACATCTATACGCCCATACATCCATACATACTTTCGCATTTATAATATTAGTACGGATAAAAATTATCTAACTGATAGTGAAAACCACATAAAAATTTGTTGCGTAGTTAAGGAGGAATTAGCGGACATACAGACAGACGCAGAAAGCGTCTTTAAATTATACTTTGTACACATTCATATATATAAATATATGATGTCAATATATATAGTCAATATATATGTCAATATATATAGTTCATACTATATTCATTGACATGTATATTTTTTATCTATTGTTAGAAAATAAAATACTTCACAAACAGCTCATATATTATCAAATGTTTTCAAAGTTGGAGTGAATAGTCATCTTCTTGATGAGCTTATCCCATCTCTAATAAAAAAAAGGAATTATATGATATAAATCTAGCTTATTTAACACATCAGCAATAAAATTATTTATTAGAAGTCGCTCAGTGGTCAAAATTAAACAATAAACAAAAAAGTATATTTACATATTACATAGGTAGTGTCAAACACGCGATAGTGTATATAATGTTTATTTTATTTTATATATTTCTTATGCATATTATATAAAAAAATATTATGTTAGCTTTCTCCAATCCTTCTCCATATAAAATCATAAGTGTACCAAATTTGACACTCCTCCGCCCGCGAAATTTTCTTAAAAAGTTATCCAAAATATCTTATTAATATATAAATTTAACACAAAAAAAAACATTAGTTGTTTATTTTATTTCTCTTACCGAAAATAGTAATGAATTTTTAATAAAAACCGGTAAATGTGATAAATTTCACGGTTTTCATCACATTTACCAAATCATGAGGTAACTGTGTATACTGACCGGTTATTATCAGTAATTACCACATTCATTACATTTACCGTAACATATATACCTATATTCTTTCACTAAGTCCAAATTAAACTCCACTGAACTTTATTATACGAAAAATAAAGATAAAATTGTAAGAAATAAAAATATATTACTTCAGATTTTTACAGACATATTATATATTACGTTCCTAGGCAACAACTTAACAATGAGTATCAAAATTGCTAAAACCTCTTTTCTCAATATCCTCCCTTTTTGGCAAGTTCTTATACCAGGCCAATCATGCCAGAAATCAAAATCAATCTAGGTTTATTAACAGGTTTCGTTAAAATGTCAGCACATTGATATTGCGTTGGAACGTACTTCACCTCTAGTTCATTGTCAGTCACTAGCTCTTTGACATAAAAATGTCTAATTGAAATGTGTTTTGTTCGACGATGAAACTCTGGATGCCTTGACAGCTTTATCGCTGCTTCGTTGTCAATTTGTAGGGATGGAATTTCATTCAATTCAGCCACTTCATTGAATAGTCTTTTCAGCCAAACTATTTCACGAGCTGCTTCGCTGGCTGCAACAAGTTCTGCTTCAGTACTTGATATAGCAGTGGAACACTGTCGTTGGGATCTCCACGATATTGCTCCTCCAGCATATATGCAAATTATACCAGAAGTTGAACGACCAGTTTCTAAGTCTCCACCATGATCAGCATCACTGTAACATTGTAGAGCATTACTAGAATTTCTTTTGTAGGTAATACCGACATCTTGTGTACCTTTTATATATCGCATTATGCGTTTTACTTTCACTATGTCGTCCTTCGTTGGATTGTCTAAATGTCTCGAAACCACACTTACGGCATAAGCTATGTCTGGTCTGGTTCCAACCATCAGGTACATAAGCATACCAACTGCTTCTCTGTAAGGAAACTTTTCTTCATTTTCCTCTCTCGCTGTCATCTGTTGATCCTTTATTATAGGTGTCCCAACAGCTTTACAATTTTTCATGTTAAACTTTTCTAAAATTTTGTTTGCATAACTACTTTGATTGATCTTTATTGACTCTTTATCTTTCTTAATTTCAAGGCCCAAGTAATAGTCAGCTGGCTTTGATTTAACTTTGAATCTATTTTTCAGCTTTACTAAAAATTCATTGGTTTCTTGAACATCATTAGAAGCCAAAAGTCCATCATCTACGTAAAGGACCAAAATTAACATCCTCTCTCCCTTTTTCCTAACGTAGAGGCATGGATCGACTATGCTTTCTTTAAATCCATTTTGCAATAAAAATTATTTTATGCAATAATTCCAACATCGCGGAGCTTGTTTTAGACCATATATACTTCGCTTCAGTTTGCAAACGGAATCGGTACCATCACTATAACCCTCTGGCTGTTTCATATAAATATCTTCTGTTAAATTCCCATATAAAAAGGCAGTGGATACATCAAACTGTGTGAGTAACATATTATCCCTTGCAGCAATACTCAAAACAGTTCTTACAGTGCTCATTCTTGCTACTGGACTAAATGTTTCAAAGAAATCTACTCCTTTCTTTTGAGAATATCCTTTTATAACTAATCTAGCCTTATAGCGTTCAATACTTCCGTCTGGATTGGTTTTCACTTTGAAAATCCATTTACAAGGAAGACTTTTTCTGCCTTCAGGTAAAGGTTGCAAATCCCAAGTTTTATTCTCTTTCAGAGACTGCATTTCTTCATCCATAGCCTGTTTCCATTTATCTTTATCTTTACTGGAAATAGCTTCTTTGTAAAATCTAGGCTCTTTGTAGTTGCTGTCGACTAAACTTAGCATAAAATCATCTAATCTTTTTGGAGGACGGAGTTGTGTACGATCTCTTAATATCATTCTATTTTGGAGATTCTCTTCAAGAGTTTCTTCACTAGATTCATAATCAGTTGACTCTGCATGGTCATTTTCTTGTGACTGTGCATCAACCTCTATATCGACATTAACTTTTAAATTTCCATCATTGAAATATTCTGGCACCCTCTCAAGATTTAGTGGTTTTGTTTCCTGAGTCGACGTAGATGGGCTAGCTTCGTTAGGAGTAATTGGATTTTCAGTTGCATCAGTATTGATGGGAATGAATATATCTTTTGTTGGTATCAGAGTTTTCTCATCAAAAATAACATCTCTGGAATTAACCAATGTATGTTTATCTTTTATCCAAACTCTGTAGCCTTCATCTTCATTATACCCTATCAGTATACCTTTGATTGCTTTCTTGTCCAATTTCTTTCTCGAAACTTTCGGAACGTGTGCGTAGCAGGTACTTCCTATTATTCTTAAATGATCTATTCTAGGCTTTTTATCATACCACAGTTCGTAAGGTGTCTTATCGTGTTTAGTCGGACCAGTTCGATTAAGAACATATACTACTGCATTTACCAGTTCAGCCCAAAGACCTTGAGGAAATCCTTTTTCATGCATTATTGTCCTAGCTGCCTCAACAACTGTCCTGTTTTCTCTCTCACACGCATTTTGTTGTGGAGTGTGTGGCATTGTAAGTCTATGCTTAATACCATTTGCTTCTGTTAACTTTTTGATGTTTTCGTTTACAAATTCACCACCATTGTCAGTAAAAAGTTCCTTGACTGTGTGACCTATAGCTCTTATCTCATTCAACAACAGTTCTAACTTCTTGTAAACTTCTGACTTTTCTCTCAAAAAATAAACATAGCGAAATTTAGAAAAAGAATCTTTAAAAAGTAAAAAGTATCTAAATTTGGTGATTGAGTACATAAAAGGTCCACATACATCAGCGAAAAACAATTCTCCTGGTTTTGTAGCTTCTACTTTAGTACCAAATTTTAATCTGTGCGCTTTTCCAAATATGCATCCTTCACATACTTCTTTTTCAGCTGCATTCTCTATTTTAAGTTTCAATCCAAGTTCTCTTTCTAATATCTTCTTCACATGAGCTTTATTTTGGTGAACAAATCTCTCATGATAAAGCTGCAATGTATTCTTTCCGTCTAGGATATTTACTTCTGCAGGTTTGGGAGGAATAGAATTTCTGAGTCTTAATTTATAAAGACCTCCTCTTTTCTCTCTATCTCCAATCAACATTAATTTCCCACTTACGTAAAGTTTACATATTGTGCTTTCTGACTTGAAGACACTATTTGAAAGTCTGTCTTGTGCTGAGAGCATTGAGAATAAATTTCTGGTTATTCCGGGCACATACCAAACATCGTTTAGTAGTATCGATTCTTTTCGATTTCCCACATCAGCTATAACTCTAATAGTTCCCTTGCCAATAGCATTTATGGCTTGACCGTTAGCAGTTGTTACAGTATGTAGCTCATTGAATAAATGAAATGTATCAAATAGATTTTTCTGACCAGTAACATGGCTTGTAGCTCCATTGTCAACAAACCAGTTTTCTTGATCTACTTCCATCGTATTGAGATTTATTGTCATTAAATTCATGTTAGCTGTTTTATTTTGATGTGTAACTTTCGATATTGGTTTTGGTGGACGCCCATCATTAATCCACTTTAGGCATTGTTTCACCCGATGTCCAACTTTGTGGCAATAATTACACTTGTGTTTAATTTTAGTCTTAGATATCTTCGATGTCCCTTGAAGAGTTAATGCGTCTTCGCAATCTTTTGGATCTTTTGAAGAAAGCTCTCTTTCATACGAACATAATTGTGTAGTCAGTTTTTCTACCGTTCTATCTATTTTTGACATTAATAGCCAACTAGATTTAAATGTAAAGTATGGCTCGGGAAGGGTTTCCAAAATCTTACATATAAGAAAAATATCTGGTAACTCATATGTTTCCGATTTTTTCATTTCCAATGAAAGTTCGTGCCAAATATTCTTTATCTTAGATAAATGAGTTGACATACCATCATTTGGTTCCTTCTTATAACCAAAGAACTTCATGCAGAGGTCATAGGCTTTGTCTTCAGATACTCCATCGAATAATCTATGTAACTCTAACCATACCTCTCTTGCAGTAGAGAATCTCATGACTTTTTGAAGATTATCGTCGCTTAAATTATTTGTTATCACAAGTAATGCTGTACTATCTGTTTTGGAATATTTAGCTTCTACGTCTATGTCTTGTGTAAGTTCATGGTTCTTTTCAACAATGTCCAGTACACCCAGACCTCGAAGAGCTATTTTAATTTTATATTTCCAAGTAATCCAATTATTGTCGCTTAATTGACTAATTTGTAGCTTCGTAGAATCCAGAAAAGATTTTTCCATCTTACTGTTGTTCTTACTACTTTCCGTCGCGATCAATATCTATTTATATTTCCGTTTTTCAATCTTTATTATCGTAACATATAAATATAATCAAGCTGTGCTTGAACCACGCTCTGCTACCACTTTATTATACGAAAAATAAAGATAAAATTGTAAGAAATAAAAATATATTACTTCAGATTTTTACAGACATATTATATATTACGTTCCTAGGCAACAACTTAACAATGAGTATCAAAATTGCTAAAACCTCTTTTCTCAATACTGAATTGTATAAAACTAGCTGGTGCCCGCGACTTTCCACAACAAATCCACAGAAACCTAACATTTTTCCAGGATAAAAAGTATCCTATATGTTAATCCAGGTAATAATCTATTTGTGTGCCAAATTACATTCAAATCCTTTTTTGAGATTAGCGTGCACAGACAAACAGATAAACAGAAAAAAAATCTAAAAACCATTTTTTAACCTCAGTAATATAAACAATGTGTACAATTTTTTTTTAAGTGAAAATTTTTTTAGGCGCATCGGGCATTTTTTGAGATGGAATAAAATCATTGAACTCGTCATGTTAGCTTACCTTACCGAAATTGACAACTGCATATGAAAGCAAACTTACTAGATATGATAACAAGGATCAATATGGTATACACCTCTGACCAATAAAATAGTTTCATATCAACATCAAACCTTTTTAATGATCTGTCATTATGAATTTATTATTTTTAATATTTAATATTTTAATATTTAATAACAGGGCCCGTTTACGATTATATTATATGTATATAAATAAATATTTTAACGCCAATATTTGTTTGTTTAAATCCATATTACATATACGGTTACAGAAGGTAAGATTTACACAATTACACGGAGCGAAACGATTAATACGCATTACATAACGTAACTTAACACGGCTAACATAACCACCAACCACCGATGACTGACTATTGGATAATTCAATTTGATATAAGAAACTAATAGTGTAAAATTTCCAAGGAAACAATTTAGTAATGGCGGCAGTAACCACCGCCTTACACACAATCACCACGAAATAACAGCATGTGTGCTGTTATGTTTCGCCTCTTTCCCTAGATTCCCTAGTACAGTTTTTTGTGGTAGGGAATCTAGGGTGGTACTGGTGGTCGATGCCACCAAGGCATATCAGAGCGGGCACGACCTTCAGTAGTGAAGAAGCCGACTTTATCTATCTATAGTATAAAGGTTAGCAAGTGGACTGACGGCACACTTGTGGGTATGTGGCTGCCGAATTCTTTTCTTGAGTTATTTAACCTTCATACAATACATGTCATTTATTATTTACTAGCTCTTTTCATCTATACTTGTGGTCTGAGAGTGTAGTAATTCTTTTTAGAAGCAGGCGCCCAGCGAGTTACCCTATATAGGTCTTACAATACAGTTACAATAGAATTCCGTTCCATTTACTCCCTATATAGTTAAGATGCTTGAATATTCATAACGCCAACTTGTTATATAAATCATACAGTTAGTTGAGCATTGTGAACTATTGTGGGGTCTAACGGTTTGTTACGTGTTGGTGGGCCACTCATTGAATGGGGGAAGGCCTAGAAGGCATGAACGGAATGTTAAGGAGGCCAAGAAGGCCTTGCTGAGTGCATTTTAATGTATATAGGATGTACACATTACTTATTATTACGTCGACCAATATGTCGAAATAGTTCATAAGTACTAAGCAATATTCAATAACATTTTGAGGTAATGTTTATAGATTTTTTAACGCCCGACGCAAAAACTGGTTGTTATAAGTTCGACATGTGTATCTGTGTATCTGTATGACTGTGGAATCGTAGCTCACAAACGGATAGATAGATTTAGATCCGTTTCATTTTTGTGTGAAATTTGATATGATCGGGATGGTTTTTAATATTGACTATTCGGATGTGACTCAAGCTAGTGGCAGCTTATACTAGAGCGCGTCAGATTTTTATACAGAAATACTCGAGCGCGTCAGATTATGGAAGGTTCGACTTAAATTACTGATCGAATTTAAATCAAAAATTCATAATCTGACTATTATTTAGAGGATTTTTCTTAATAAAACGTCTACAGGCTTTTGGGAAAAATCTGCACCAGTAAAAATGTATGCATTATATGTAAAGAAAATATGTACTTAATTTTCTTTAATTTATATTAAAACTCTTTTTATTATTATTGTATAGAAAACTATTTGGTTAAGTTACTATTGATTATAAAATAACGACTTGACATGTAGTCAAAAGTCAATTTATAAAAAAAAATATTAAATATATTATCTTTGTTTTGAAAATATAAAGCTGAATTTGTAAATATAAGTGATTAGGAATCGACATTGTAAATAAAAACATTTAATGTCGTTTCTTTGCTTACAGGTTAGTTACTAGATAGATATTTTTATACTTATGTTATTTTTTGTAAATGTAAATGTATGAATTATCAATACAATCTTTGCTTACAGAGAAACTCAATTCTGTTTTAATTGACTGTGTCATCCTAACCACTAGAAAAATATATCATTATAACCTTTTTTCGTTTTACCATATAATCTTCAAAATTCAATAGGTCCATAGCATCGGTGGGCTCTACCATTAGTGTAGATATGTAACTCTGGACAATAAATGTAATATCGTGTTAAGAACATCAATATTTCAATATATTATGTGTGGTCTTACAGTCCAATAAGACCAATATATATATATATACAATATGTATCTAGGCTTATACAAAAAAAAAAACCCGCCTGGCATTTTATTAGTTACCTGCATCGGGTTACAACATGGCAATTTATTCGTTGCAAAAATTAACCTTTTGAGTAAGTCGTGTGCCAGGCCAGACTATATTCATTCTTCTACTCTTAATAATTTAAAACGAAATGACTGTTTTGGAGTGTTCATTTGATACCTAAATAAATAAAATTACTTAAAAATTATTTTCACTACTTTTACTCTCCTGTTGATATATTTCAAAAATTTCGACTTGAAGGACCAAAAATAATTTAATCCAAATTAGTTGAATTTTCGGCCCACAGTAGGGTTTATAGTGGATTTTAAAGTTAAATAGAAGTCACAGGCTTCAGGATGGCCAACCAGTAATTGGGGTCTTGTAAGGGTAAATGTAAGATTGACTTACCGAAGTTAAAAGGTTTCCACGCAAACAATAACAAAGTAAATAAATTTAATATATACAGCAATAGAATTACTAATTAGTTTAATCATTTTTTTTATTAACAATTAAAAAAACTTTTAAATAAAAGCGACAAATTCATATTCATAATAAACTTCACATGTCCTGAATGCATTAAAACTTAATCTGTAATTTATATTTATTGTTTTATTTATTAATTTCTTTTGATTTAATAACACTTATAACACAAAAAAACCTTCCTCATCTATCGCATTTTCTATTCTGTAGCTGATTTAGAATAGGGACTTAGAAACAGTCCACATTTTAATATTTCTAGCGAAGAATTAAACTATTGAGTATATCATAATGATAAATATAAATTTTGTGCTTCAAAGAAGTTTTATTTAAGAGCAACAGGCACCGAGCTTTGAGTATATTATGTCGTAAACTTTTGAACAAAAGATTTGTTGTAACATCGCTCAACATGCAAGCGCATTAATTACAATTTCATACAAGAGACATCAACGCGTGCAACGCGTTCGCTCATCCGTTTTTTCAAGACTAAACAATGGCTTGTTCATATAATTATAAGCGCTGTTCCTACACAGATTACGTAGGAAATTGAGTGCATTTTGCATTAAAATAATTAGTATGTGTCTCGAGCATTGAGAGGAAGCGAGAGGTTTGCTTTTAAAATATTAATTAATGGTTAAACCCTTTGAAACACCGCACCTTGCAGTTGTAGAGCTTTTACTCAATGTTTTAAATTTATATTTAAGAAATTAGTTTCTAATTCTTGGTTCGAAGGATAATAAATAATATACACTTTGACGATATACACTTTTTACCCAGTTAATACACTTTTTATGTATAACAGTTACACACAATATGTAACATATTTTTTGCCATTTTATTACAATTGTAAAATAAAATTGCTTTATTTTATAATTCTTTTCTTATTAAAAATTTTTTTCTTTATTAAATATTTTATAATTATTTTATAAATTGCTACACAGTTGGTTGTTGGTCAAGAGCAAACCCATCTTTTATAAAAATAAAAATAAATCCATTATAGATATATGTAAATGCAATCAATCTTAATATTTAAGTAAAATTTTTTTCTTTGTTCACAGGACATATCGAGATGGCTGTCTCTAATATTAGCTGTACTAACATATACAACACCAGGTAAGTTATTTGAATTTCAAAACTTATGTACTGCTAACTTGTTATTAATTTTTACCGACTATGGATGCACAAGATATGTAAATATTTAATTAATTAATAATGAAATCATAAAACATTAATATGTCTTTTGAGTCATAACTCGACTTAACGAGTCTGTTGGTGAAGTGGCTAAGTTAAAAAAAATCCCACCCAAGTAATCTCAGATTTTCAACAATGGTTAAAGTTTACTTTTAAAAAACATTTTAGTAGTAAATCGGAAAAATACTCTCATGTGAGTTAGGTTAATAACGTCACTGCGTTAAATAAATCCGTACTAATATTATACATGCGAAAGTATGTTTGGATGTATGGATGTTTGTAACTCTTTCACGCAAAAACTACTGAAACGATCACCATAAAATTTTGCATACACGTTATCTGGTACACCGGAAAGGACATAGGGTACCTTTCATCATTCAACACGGACGAAGTCGCGTGCAGCAACTAATATATATACAAAGGCCATTCCACCGCACCGGCGGCGGCGGCGCAGTGCGTGGGCGCAGTCCCTCACAATGCCTCATTGTCTAGATTCACTTGAATCCAGAATACAATACAACCTTCGCTTGTTCGCTCTTTTTACAAGAAACTTTTATTTCTAACGATTAAACCGCACTCATCATTGTGTCACGAAAAAAGATTAACTTTTACTTATTTTATTTAGTTTAGTTTAGTTTTTCTCTTGTTGTTAAACATCACTACTTCTTCTTGTTTGTTAATGTTGAATGTGAGTCTTAATAAAAATCATCATAATATATATCTTTTAAATCCATACATATCTATACTAATATTATAAAGAGCTAGAGTTTATATATTTGTTTGTATGTAGGAGATAATCTTTGAAACTACTTGTCTTATTCAAAAAAAAATCAGTGGAATTTCAGGGTAGAGATAGACTAAATAGGCTATCCTGGTCATAGGCAATAACATAGGCTAAGCAACAGGTACCAGTTTTCTAAAAATAAACATCCAACGCTTGGAAAGAATATAATGTCAGGCGTCAATGTATTATATTATGTAAGACGTTACCTATATTGCTTTACATATTTTGTCAGGCATCTAACGGTGACGAAGTCGCGTCACAAGCTAGTTATAAAATAAAGTCGCTGTCCGCCTGTCTCTGTTTCAACGCTAACTTCTTCTAAATCAAAACTTGCATATCAAAAACTGTTGGGTGTCACTCGCCGGAACACATCAGCACACATGCTGTTATTTCATTGTGGTCTTTTGTAAGTGGATAGTTATTGCCGTCAGACTAGTTAAATTCTTTACATTTTAACGGTGATTTATAAAGTATAGTCACTTCGGTTGGGTGTTGAAAGTCAATGAGCTGTATCGTTCATTATATTGTACAGAAGCGCACTGAGACTAAACGATTTTCTAGCGTGTTACACTTTTATACAACGTGACTAATCTATCTAACTGTCCACATCTTGTTTATAACATCTTTTTAGTACAATGGATTTTGCTTAGAGCTTTTACTGGTGCAGGTTGTGCCTCCTATAATTGCGGAGGCATCCGTCAAGTGCTACTTAATTTAAACATTGCGATATTGTTTGATGCCTGCCTCGACGGAGGCCTTGTGTAATAAAATAAAATAAACACGAAACAGGTAACGAGTGTTAGGCAGACAGTCCACTTGATGATAAGTCACCGTTACCAATTTGATAAGATAAAGGCTAGGTAGGATATGTTGGGTTTGATATTTTTTTCTTTCGAGAATCGCCTTCGCCTAATGAGCGAAGTCGGTCTCAAAATCCCATCAAGATTTATTCCATTCACGAAAGGGTTTTTAGTGGGTAAAAATCCCACATAATCTTGTGTACATATGATTTTACATGACTATATGCATGTATGCCTAAGGTAAGTTGTTTTTGAAGATTATCCCTCCTCTTAAAAATCTTTTGTATAATCCCCTCAAACTACAAATGCGCAGGAACCTTGTCACATTAATATCCGTGTGACGTCATCCGCAACTAAAACAAAGCTGACGGTACTCAGTGTGTCACGGGATTGCGTCATCAAAATGGCGGCCAGACGCATTAAACTGCTCGGCATATGGCTGCGGAACAAAACGTGGCTGGCCATTCACAATCACTTTTATCTTTATTTTTAAAAAAATTACAGTTTTTTTAGTAGTTATAATTGTCATACTCTATTTTTTTTCCAGTGTCATCAAGCGAGCCACGCGTCGTGTGCTACTACACAAATTGGTCAGTGTACAGACCTGGAACCGCGCGATTTAATCCACAAAACATCAACCCTTACCTGTGCACACATCTCGTTTACGCCTTTGGAGGTTTCACTAAGGACAACACGTTGAAACCTTTCGATAAATACCAAGATATTGAGAAAGGTATGTTATGTATTTAGCAAATTCTATTTATTATCAAACATACTTAAGTTAGCTTGCCGTGAGTAACCTAAAATGTTAACAATTCTAGCGCTTGGTATGTTATTTCCAACCGGTCTTTTCAGGCGGTTATGCAAAGTTCACCGGTCTGAAGACTTACAACAAGAACTTGAAGACACTCCTGGCCATCGGCGGTTGGAATGAGGGATCAACAAGGTTCTCACCCATGGTCGCTGCTAGAGACAGGAGGAAAGAATTTGTCAGGAACGCTATCAAGGTAGGTACATAACATTTTTATTTACGAAAATTGCCAATATTGACCACGTTTTAGCAGGCGGGTTGACGAGTTTCACATAATTGTCTTTACGAAGACGTTACTGCTCAACCTCTAGAGATTTTCCTCTCACGGGTTAAGATTAGAGACCACCACACTCAGACTAGAGTCAGTTTTGAAAACTTCATTTTCAAAGTCGCCTGCCAGGAATCGAAGTTCCCTGAGAAGCAAGCGCTTTAACCTCCTGACCAAAAGAGGCCAAAAGACCAAATTGGGCCAAAAGAGTTTCGAAAACTTTAAAATAAATTTGAAAACATCTGTGAAAAAATCCAATCTTGATCATTGAGGCCCTTTTAGGACTAATTCCAGACATAACTTCTCGTTCTTAAAGAAAGCATCATTTGCCGATTCACAAAAATTCTAAGCTCTTATTTGAAAATTAAAAATTTGTTTCAGTTCCTCAGACAGAACCGTTTCGATGGTTTAGATCTTGACTGGGAGTATCCAGCGTTCAGAGACGGCGGCAAACCGAAAGACCGGGAAAACTACGCTAAACTGGTGAAGGAGTTGCGCGAGGAATTCGAAAAGGAAGCCGAGAAGACCAATAAACCTCGTCTGCTGCTCACCATGGCTGTGCCTGCCGGTATTGAATACATTCAGAAGGGCTTTGACGTCAGGACACTCAACAAGTAAGTTTTATTTAAATATTAATACTAGTTGATAAGAAATTTCTTTCAGTTATTGCGCACTAGCTGGTGCCTGCCGCTTTGTCCGCGTTGAATAATAAAAAATATAAAGCCTGACATCTTTATTGCTATTATATTTATGCCAGACACTGGATTTTTATTTTTAGAAAAACAATACGTAACAATACTTTATTCTGGATAAAATAAGAAATTTTACACACACATTTTTCTAAAGATACCAAAAGCTCATGGGTACCTTTCATCCAGAAAAAAGTAGTATTCCCGAGGGATCATTTAAAAATTAAAATCCAATGCTATAACAGCAATAAAGATGTAAGGCGTTTTAATGCTAATAAACTATGTCAGGCGTTATATTATTTTATTTTTCAACTAACACGAAGTCGCGGGCACCATCTAGTGTAGTTAATTTATAAGTGTATGTTATTGTGCTTGTTGAATTTGTGCAGTATTTTTATATTAAGAGTGACGACAAGTCGGAGTATGTAATTTAAAATAATTGGCTTAGGTATGGCTCGTGGGAGGAGATCGTACAGTGGATAGAGTATATATGTTATGTATACCATTTAAGACGAAGGTCTATTACCAGTGACTATTGACAGTCTTGTCAACAAATAGCTATGTCGAAGGCAATAAGAGTCATCCAAAGTGTTGTCAACATAGTTCAAAGAAAATTAATCAGTAATAGAGATACCTAATAAGTGGGATAGGCATTGCAGTAGACAAGTATTGGAGTGGACGTTTTGGAAAATTAAAGTATAAGCCATAATATATACAGAAAGAAAGCAAGATAGAAAATATATTTATTTGACGCAACAAAACACATATATAAGCAAACATATGTAACAAAAAAATTGGGGTGTATGTATTACGAATAATATTTTCTTTGACCGTATTATATATCAAACCAATTTGAATATATTTACTATATATATACCAAAAAACTGTTACTCGCTGATAATGTAGCTTTCTATAGGTGAAAGAATTTTCAAAATCGGTCCAGTAGTTTTTGAGTTTATTCATTACAAACATACAAATCTTCTCTCTATTTAATATTAGTAAGTATAGATATTTTATTATTTTCGAATTCATTCAAAACTCTTGAGCATTCAAAACTCTTTACGTATATTCGTATGCGTAAGCAGAAAATTCCCAACTTAAGGAAAATTCAGCATTTTGGGAAGTCAACATTTTAAGAACAAGACTTTATGCTACATGGAAAAAATTCAACATTAAGGGAATTCAATATTTTGGGATTTCAACGTTAATTTTAAGATTTCGACGTCGTGGACCTGAAGGCATTTATGCAAATATCGTAAGAGAATTTGTATTCTATAGAAACTTTTTAACTGGAGCACAAATATGATTTTAATTATAACCTAAAAACACATACCATGTAAAATTATTATTCATATGAAATAATAGTGATAATGGAAAGATTTATGTAAAAATAATGACCGAATTGCAAAATGACTTAGTTGCGTAATTAATGCACACACAAGACACCATAATAAAGAAATATCGTATCGCAACGTCGAGATGAATGTACGTACATAGGAAACAGAGCAGAGAGGCGAACGATCGAGGATTTAGATTGTTTATACAATGTAGGGTGACAACAATTTTGATGGCCTTGTAGAAATATATTCAAAATCATAATTGTTCATTCTTTTAAAATCTTGTTTTTTATCGTCACTCAGTTCTAGTGTTACATTTATATTCTATTCCCTAGTAAATTGTAAATAAAATTTAAAAATACGATTACAATATTATTTCTATATTATTTTATAAAATAATCGTTGTCCGCCTGTGTTTGTTTCTCCGCTGACTTGATTTTGATGTGGTTTTCACTAATGGAAAGAGCGATAAACGAGGAAGGTTTGTGTATATAATTTTCAAAAAAAATTGCATCCATGCGAAGCCGGAAGCGGGTCGCTAGTTTATGTAAAATATATCAGAAGATTATTAAAGGGGCAGAAAAGATACACCCTGCGTTTTTTCCTCGAGTGAGTTATCTTTTTGTCAAAGTCCAATGAAATAGTTTCTTCAATGAAAAAGTTTCCTGACTGTCACGACGTTTATTTAAATACAAAAATTTCAAATTCGTGGTCACCTTTTTGAAGTTGCACCGGCATTCCACCTTTATTCTATTGTCTATTCCGTGAGCCCATTGTGTTGGCGTCACATTCAAATCGACGAGGTTAAAACCTCCGCAAAGATGTTTAGCGATTAACATGTGTTTATTGTTGTTTATTACATCTCCTATGGAAACATATAAATATATAAAATTGTCTATTACCAACAGACAAACCACACTGTCCACCTGGCTATTTCTACTACGGAGTTTCTTAAAGAGTTAAACCTCTATTAGATGAGTTAACTCTCTTAAAACAACTATTAAATGTTTCACACCTCTCAAAGCCAATAGCAATAGCCATAGCCACAGCCATATAGAGCCATATAGAGCGTACGATATGGTGGCTATTCGATAAAAATACTTTTCCATAAACTTCACTATAAATCTTCGGTTGACCTTATAAAGTAAGGCATCATAGGCTATCATACCTACCGATTATAGGCAGTCGCGTCCTATGTTCAAGTGGTAGATGAATGGTTACAATTTTTATTCGTTGCCACTTGAACTATAGTTTTTTTATTTATTTAAATATTTAGCTAATAAATAAATAATGCTATACTTAAATCAATGGTTTTTGTCAGTGTCAATGATTTTAATATTCCTACAAATTGCTAAGGTACGAGTCTCATATGAGTAATACTTCAAATGAAATTGCAAAAACTTAGAAATAAATACAGTATTTATACAAAATCTTTTAAAATGTAATGTTTATTTTAATTAAATAAAAATTCTAATGTAATATACAATATAGTTTACAAGCTAAATCTGAGTATTTTTTTCTTTAATACAAAAACAACACAATTTATAAAAAAAATTTGGTTGTTAGCATTTGCATAGCATAGATCAATATAACTGAAATTATAATATCAGCTCATTACACGACGAATTTCCTTATATATATTAAGCTCTCAACGTTATAACAAATGTATCCACAAAAAATATTTGAATAGTAATAATTAATTATACAAATGGTTATTTGTCCCGCCCATGCGGATCTCTACAGTTTATTGTAAAACGTTATGACGGGTTTGACCAAATATTATGTTATAATGAAATTCCATTAAATTATATAACTGCTAATTCACAGTCACTAAATATACATAAAACCAGTCGATAGATATATTAAAAAAAAAACAAATAAGATAGGAACCTATAGTTAACTACTTACATTTTAATAAGTACCTACTTTGTCATTTGTACCTTAAAACAAATTTAATGTAAAAATTGATTTTCTGAACAAGTACTCGTTGTGGGATGAAAATATTGTATAACTAACTAGCTTCCCTGTGGCTCTCTATATAAAAATACTCCTATGTTAAAATACAATGTTGTTTAAAAAAAATTCAAGTCAACCCATTGATTAGTTTTCGAGTTACATACAAAATCTGAATTTTAGTGTGTAAAGATATCATAATTTAAGATACCATATTTTGTTTTTATGTTTAGTATGAGAACAAATATCAATTTCAAATTTTCTTATCGATTACTCCTCCTTAGCTCGTCCGTCAATATTTAATAAACAAAACAGATAGATACTTATTTTATTCTAACGGTGTCGACTAATTTGTTTATGATTTTTCTTAACTTTCAGGTATCTGGATTGGATGAATCTCCTCACTTACGATTATCATTCGGCTTTCGAACCAGCGGTGAACCATCACGCACCTCTATTCCCGCTAGAAGAACCCAACGAATACAGCGTTGATAACGAACTTAATATCGTAAGTACACAATAAGTACAAAATTTATTAAAGCTGCTTCGTAACTTAAATATAAAATAGCGTTTCTAGCGTTTCTTTACAAAATATAGTCCTTTGATATGGACAATCATATAAGTCTGGAATAAGTAAAAGCATAAACAGAGATAGCCTAAGTGTTACGGTAGATCATGTATGCACTTAAGTTAAAACTTATGAAGAATTAATGCAGTGTTCCATTTCTCTTCTCGATAAATGGACTATCCAACACAAAAATAATTTTTCAATTCGAACCTTTATACATATAATAGTATAATGATTATTACTATTAAGAATATACAAAAAAAAAATGGATTTAACTTATACGTTTTAATATGGAACTGTCTTGAATAATTAACATATACCTAATAATGTAACATACGTATGTGCCCCAGATGCTTGAAAATAAATTAATTTTAATTTTAAATTTTTATTTAATCAATTCCTTTACAGGATTACACAATCAAATTCTACTTAGAGAATGGAGCGGATCGCGACAAGCTAGTCCTTGGTATACCAACTTATGGGCGATCGTACACTTTGTTCAACGCTGACGCTGTGGAAATTGGATCGCCAGCCGACGGTCCCGGTGACCAAGGGGAGGCTACTAGAGAAAAGGGATACCTTGCTTATTACGAGGTATGTAATGTAAATGTTGCTTTAACTGTAATTTATTTATTTATATTAGGGAAACATACAATATCTCGCTACACATTATAAATATACATACAAGAAAAAACATAAATCAGCAAAGTTTCCACTAAATTACTAAAACATATTATTATAAATTACAAGTCACACAAGAATATTGGAACTGGTAGAAAATGTACAAAAAGGTAAGAAACACACAAAAAAAAAAAGAAAGAGAAAAACAAATAAATAAACCAGTTAACAAATAACATATAACATACAAAACAAACAAATAAACTGGCTGCAACAAAAAGCTTTCGAGAGCTTGTTTAAGGCTTCGTTTATAGGCTCCTATAGGACAACTGAAAATATCCAGATCTAGCAAGTGTTCATTATAAAATTTACAGGAGCGATGCAAAAAGGTATTGCTTGTATAATTCCTTTTGCAGAACGGAATGTATAACGATAATGTTTATCTTATCTTACTAATATTATAAATGCGAAAGTATGTTTGGATGTTTTTAACTCATTCACGCAAAAACTACTGAACCGATCACTATGAAATTTTGCATACACCTTGTCTGTGGCACCAGAAAGGACATAGGGTACCTTTCATCCAGAAAAAAGGACTATTCCCGAGGGATAAATAAAAAATAAAAACACTAACGCCTGGCCAAAGTGTTATAGCAACACGAGGTCAAGCGTTATATTGCTTTTTTTAAATTTTCAACACAGACGAAGTCGCGTGATATTTTGCAGTCAAACTCTTAAACCTTTCCTTGTCCATTGCCAGTGAGAAGGGTTGTTGAACGGTTTTGATACTTGTCTATTAAATGATGTTTCTCAACCATGACATTTTCTGGCTATAATTGGTATTATTTTTATTAATCATCTCAGTAATTGGAGTGTCCCTTATTAAGTCTGGTCCTACGCTGCCCTTGCTGGTCCATGGTCTCCGCTTGAGAACTTTTCGGCACTAGCGGCCTTCAGCTTATTGCAACTTTGTACAGCGGTGACTTTCATTTGTCTATGAATGTCCTCATTCCTGATTCTATCTTGTAGAGTAACTCCGAGCATAGCCCTCTGCCTAGCTCGTTGAGCGACGTTGAGCTTTCTCACAAGGACTTGTAAAATCATATTTATTTTAAATAACTTTCAGATTTGCGAAGCCCTTAAAGCCAAAACCAAAAAGCGTAACGCGGATTCTGATGAAGACTCCGAAGAGGATTCTGAAGAAGAGGTCGACGAGCCCTGGACTGTAATGTACCCGAACCCAAATGCCATGGGACCAGTCGCTTACAAAGGCAACCAGTGGGTCGGATACGACGACATTGAAATCGTTAGGAGGAAAGCGGAATATGTAGCTGAAAACGGATTAGGAGGTATTTTCTTACTATTACTTTGACTTACACTTATGTCTGAACTCAGACCTAATAGTTTCCAGAATATTTTTGATATTTACATAACTTATGTTGTGTAAATATCAAAATATTCTGGAAACTATTATGTTTTCTAGACGAGATAGAAATATTTATAAAATTTTAGTATTTATTAACACTTTATTTAAAATGAACACACAAAATCTATCTTATCATAAACACTAGTTTATTATTATTAGTTTAAGATATTTGTGAGTGATTGTAGTTGGTTAGAACAAAATCTTATGGTACTGGTGTTTCAATCTTACTTAATCATCAGAGTGTGTAGTCAACACCTACTACTAATGCGAGTTTTACTCGATCAAACGTATCGAACGAGTAATCGTGAATTTGTATGTGAATGAAGCAGCGCCACCTAGTGGCCAACGTGTAGAGCGTTCGATGCGTTTGAACGAGTAAAACTTGCACTACACGCTCTGGTGTTACTGATGTTTCATCTTACTTATCAATACTTTTACTTAATCTTACTTAAACTCAACTCTGTGTTCATTTTTGTAAGACTTTGTATAAGAACATTTTCATTGGTATAAACTCGTGAATTTTTTTTAAATTTTTTATTTATTTATTTAGATTACATACAGCCATAAATTTAAAAAATATATATTATAGATTATATACAAATAGGCCTAAAGAATCATAAAAATTATATTTTTACATTTATTTATTAATTAAAATAATAATAATAATAATAATAATAATAATAAATAGTTCTACAGTAGCGAATAGGGAATATGAAATGTATCATTTGATCTTGTTCTGAATTTTGGTACATTGAAGTGAATACATTCTAAAAGTATCGATGTAATTATTTATTATTCTATATAAGAAGACTGCGTCAATATAAGATCGCCTATCCTTTAAATAATGCAGTTTATGTCTTGAACAGCTTGTTTTATAGTCAGTGAATATATTACCTGTTTTATAATCTAATGATTTTAAGAATTTATTATGTATTTTTTTATTTTGTTACAGGAATTATGTTTTGGTCGATAGACAACGATGATTTCCGTGGCAATTGTCACGAAAAGCCTTACCCCCTTATTGAAGCTGCCAAGGAAAGTTATATAGCTAAGTTAGGGTAAGTTAATAAATCGCTTTTCGGTATGACTAACGGTATAATCAACATCTTTTGTATTAAATTATTAACTTACGTTTCAGATCAACACATAACGTCATAGTTACAGAAAAACCAGCATCATCGAACAGAAATAGAAAGAAGAGACCAAGAACTACATCCACTACTACTACAGCGAAACCGTCTCCTGCTGCCAAGTAAGATCTATATTAGTTTTACTTAGGCGTTGAAATGTTAAATTTTTGTCACGCGTATATATATATATATATTTTATTTTTTAAGATAATCAGATAAGATACCATATATCCTTTTCTGTATCACTGATAACTTGTATGCAAAATTGCATTACGATCGGTTGAGTAGTTAAGGCGTGAAAGCGTAGAAAAATAAACAAACTTAGTTTGCGAGCCATAAAATTCGTTTCATTAATGTCTTGGTGATTCATTTGTAACTAGTGTTTTTGCCCGCGACTTCGTCCGCGTACGTTCGCTATTAAACTTCACAGGACCGCCAGCTGAACTAAACTGAAGATTGTCTGAAAGTTTCATCAAAAATAGTTCAGCGGTTTTCGAGTCTATAGGAGACATACATACACATATCGCCTTTTATATAAATATATAGATTTCAAAAAACTTTTTTTTAATTGGGAATTTAAAAAATAAGTTGGTAATCCGAGAAATTTGGTGATAATTTAAATACTTTATAAAAAAAAATTATGTTTTTTTTGTGCAGGGCCCAAAGCAATAAACGGACTTCTTTAACGAGTACAACACCTGCATGGAATATCATCACTCCCGAACCACCGACTACTCCTGATCCCGGTTCAGGTGAGATTTTTTTTTTAAATATCGTCTGTGACAATTAGGGCCTCTTTCACCAACTACAAGTAAAGTGTTGATTAGTTACTTTTAGAAATAATTTTATGTTTTATTAAATTATGCACTCAGTTTACTGGCGAAGGCTACATAGGTGAATTTTTTTAATTATTTTCTTTTCAATGTTTTGGACTTTTAGCGTACAAACAAAGGTATATATCATCTCCTTCATTCCTGGCTACCGGTGACTTTAAATGGCGGTTAGCCTACTTGACACACGATGAAAGAGGCCCTGAGGGCATAAAACATAAAATTATTTATAAAATTAACTAATCAACACTTTACAATGTACGGTTTTGTTTGTACGGTATTAGTCCCAAACATTAAAAAGAAAATAATAATAAAAAATCACCTATCGATGGATGCAGTAAACCGAGTGCATAATTTAATAAAACATATAATTATTTCTAAAAGTAACTAATCTACACTTTACTTGTAGTTGGTGAAAGAGGCCAACTAGACTAGACAAGCAAAAATTACTAAGACTAAGTAATGAGCACTTAAGATTTACATTTTATTTATTTATATGTTAACTTCTGCAGGAAGGCTATTTACATCTTACGGTACCTATTTGGATACCGTTACTTACAACATAAAAAATGTGCCTAAAAAGATAAAGAGGTGATAGGGATGCGGTGTTTGTGCATCACTTACTTACATATTGAAATACAACAGCTCACATACAGTTATTTCATTGTGGTCTTCTGTTTACTGCCAAAAGACCGTCTACCCAATTTATGACTGTCAAACGCTGTGTGCCCTGACATTACTGACATTGTTGTGGATTAGGCTACGACAAAAAAAAAAGATTTTATATATGAGGGTATTCATAAATGAGTCATTTTTGCATTCTACCGTTTCAGATTTCAAATGTACGGACGAAGGATTCTTCCCGCATCCACGCGATTGCAAAAAGTATTTCTGGTGTCTTGACTCCGGACCTTCAAACCTTGGCATAGTGGCCCATCAGTTCACTTGTCCTTCCGGTAATTTTTTATTTATATATGAACAGGCAATGATAACGAGTGGGACTGTATTAAATGATTATATTAAAATATTTACATAATCAAAATATAAAATGACAATATATGATGTTATCGATCCAAATATACTCAAATTTTGTTTACAGATAAAAAATTAAATTCTTGTTAAATTTAAAAAAAAAAATACAATATAAACTAAAACTAATAAAAAAAATGGGTCAAATATAATGAGTTCGCAACAATATATGTACTTGCTTTTGCCGCGACTTCACATGCGTCTTTTTTTTCTTAAGACTTTTTAAAAAAAAAAGAAAAACATATCACTAATAATTTTATTTATTCAATCTTATTTATTGCTTCTATTTGGCTCATAAATTTTTGTCATTTATGTTGAAATTAAATTTTTAATTTTTAATAATGTCTCGTTAACAGTACTTTTTTCAGAATGAAAGGTACCCTATGTCCTTATCTGTAATCCTTACAACGTGTATGCAAAATCAGTTAAGGCGTGAAAGGGTCACAAAGAAACAAATTCACTTTCTCAATTAAAATATTAAGCTTTTTGACATATAAGTTTTGTTTTACAACAAAAAAAGGATTTCCAAAAAAAAAACTAAAACAGTACTAAATATTTAGATCAAACCCAGTGTCAAATCTAAGAAGGAAACTGTTCAATCAATAGTGCTTTATTTTTTAGGTTTATTCTTCAACAAAGCTGCAGACTCTTGTGACTTTGCCAGAAATGTTCTCTGCAAGAAACCGGCTGAGACCACGAAAGCTCCGATCACTAAAACCACAGTCACGTCCACAACGAGTACCACTACCACCACCAGGAAGCCGATTAAGCTCAGCACGAAAAGCTCGTCACTGTTCAGAACTACGTCAACCACCACCACTACACCTGAAACAGAGGTATTTGTCGTTGTCAATAAAAAAATTTTTTTTTATATAGTCGTTGTTTGTTTTTAATTATTGATATTGATTAGAAACGGTTTTATTTTATTTTATATAGATTATATAAATGCAATATGCGGAAACTTGTAAATGGTGTCAAATTAATCTGTCATTTAAGTAGTTAAAGTAAATTTTTGTATATAAATATCACTGTAAGTTTTCCTTGAAAATAAATAAATATATAAATAAATATAAATAAATAAAATCATATTATCTCTGAACATGGCGTCGATGACGACATTTCGACGTCAGCTGATCCGTACTAATATTATAAAGTCTTTTTTTTTTCTATATTTTTGTGTAGTGCATTCTTTTATGCAATCTGTGAAATCATACTATCACAAACAATCTTTTAATGTGACTTCATTCAAAAATATATAACTCAATTAGTTTTTAATATAATATATTTTATCTTTTCAGAGCGAAGAAGAATACGATAACGAATTCGATTCGGCTGATGTTGATGCCGAAGATCCAAAAGTTATTAAGGAACTTATAGATTTAATCAAAAAAGTTGGTAAGTTTTCAAAGTCTTCATTTTTTTCTCTAAACGTCGACAGGCAGGCTGACAGTCCATTGATGGTCGATGGCTACCGTCGCCTATTAACAGAAGAAATGTAGGAAGTTGATGCCAACTTCGATAGGTGTTTACGCACCAAGTTGTCTAGATTCCTTTACACGGTATAGTTTAAATACAAAATTGTCCAAAATTTGCATCAAAACACAGCAACGTTAAAGTACTATTCTAATATTTACAGGAGGCGTAGAACAATTGGAGAAACATTTGAAATTGTCTGATTCATTTGGAAGTCAATTGAGTACTGACGGCGCAGTTACTACTACAGTATCACCGATCATAAGCAAGAAACTTTATCAGAAAGTCCTTGAGAGAACTCGAGGAAGAAATAAGTAAGCGTCGAAAGCTAATAAATTTTTATTATGAAAATATCACGCCTTTTGAAAAAACAATATATATATGAAATCGTTTATGTGACCCCAAAAGTTAATCAGATCTTAAATATAAAAATTGTATATAGATAAAACAGAAAACATACCTACATTATGTATAATATATATGTACAAATATAAATTTCAGAAAGAATTTAATTGTTCATAACATAAGTTATTTAATCAATTTCATTCCATACATAAATAAGTAGCATTGTTGTGCGTTGCAATTAAAAAAAAAAAAAAAAATACTTAACATCATTTATAATCTAAAGCAAAAGAAAGCACCGAATGAAATTTTTTAAATGAGAGTTTTTTTTTTTATTATTTCAGATATGCCAACAATAACGAAGCTGCAGACAACTCAGTTCTCAACAGTCGAAGAGGACCACAAAATGCGGGCTTAGAGTCTACTCAGGACAAAGACAAATTGTTAAGAAAGGACAGACCACAGTATGTATTGAATGTTATGTTTATTATTTTTTATGATAAAGCACAACGTATAAGCTGACGATCCATTTTGCATGTCTTTTTCTATACACAAGTAACACCCTGGTCGGGATATCTGTCCTAAAAATAATTATAAGAACTACCCTCTTTGGAAGTTTGAAAATTGCTTTCTCTGTGTCATTTTTGATTACAATAGTAACGATCGCGGTGAAGCAGTCCATATATATATCCTATACAATGGAGTTTAAAATGGCATATATAACTTCAAATTGCTGTATTGATTGCCTCATTCAAAATATTACAGGTACACAACTATAAACAGACTTAGATCATCGACTTCAACGACTGAAGAACCTCAACAAAGCGAAGAGTCTGAAGAGGAACCAACAATAGAACAACAACCTTTATACAAATCTAGAGCAATAGAAACTCAAGCTAAATTCGGTACTACGGCCAAACCACTTCAATATGTAAATATCCGTAGAGCGAGACCCACTACTACATCTGATACTGCTGACGATACAGCTTCCAGGTAATAAAATTTATATATACACTTGATGAGTATTAGAGAATAACGTAACATCTAAGAATGAAAAGCCTTTAATAGATTCCTTACTCTTCTACAATACAAGAACTGATGTAGCTTTCTTAATGAAGTCCTCTTGATAGGATATTGTTTAGAATTCTTCGTAATTGCAAATCAACATGGCTCCGCAGCTGTGCCAAGAGTTAATTACCTAAAAGTGTTTTTAGATCAATGGGAACTCGCCAGTGCTAGGAATTAGAAGCAATCCCACCTTAATTATAATAAATTCGCCGAATTAAAGTAATAAGACAATATTAGGAGTAAATGTGTATTAGAGCATATAAGATTTCATTAGAAGGAAGTTAGGATACCAATACATTATTACTATTGTCGTCCTATTATATCAAGTTAAAACTTTCATCATTTGAGGCTTCTGCTAAAATCTCATAGAACGCCGCCAGTTGAGAGAGTAAGACGGTTAAAAAATGTATCCATGATGATGATGATGATGATGATGATGATGATGATGCATTGAGCAAGCTCGTTGCATATCTTGTACTGCTTACTTTAATTATTTTAAAATCTTACAGAAATGCACTGTTTGAACGCTCGGAAGCCTACGTGACAGTATCAGAAGGTCCAACCATAGACATAGCGAGTGCTCGGCGAGAGAACATTCCAGAATATGTCACTATAAGAAGACAAAGACCCACTACGGAGGAAACCACAACAGTGCAGTAAGTTATTATACATATTAGAACATTTATTAAGCTGTTATAGAAGATAATTATTATTTCTGCACTGCACCACAAAATATATCTGAGACAATACTTCAATACTGAGTTTAAAAAGTTGCTAAAAATTGCTAACAGGTACTCAATAATTCAATTTGTCGTCAATCATAACATTGTTTTGTAGAATATTTTAGTCCATTTTACTTTTACAGGTACCAAACTTTTGAACCAAAGGAATCTCAAGAAGAGACGTTCGAAAAGGAAATCACTCAGTCGGCCCAACCCCAGTATACATCAATAGTGCGCGCTAGGTCAACTACCATTCTGCCGCTTGACGAGCCCAGTAGTCCTGCACCTACAACAGTCCTTGCAGTCCAAATATCCTCTTTATTGAACTCTCCTTCTTCCGTCGAAGCGGAATCTCCTGAGCCCGAAACATCTGCTCCTGCTGAAGTTGTTGAACCGACAACAACCACATCCACGACTCTATCGACCACTACCACGACAGCTGTTCCTTCTAGTCTGCCCACACGTCGAACAGTGCTTCGAAGACGAGGATCCACAACAAGCACAACGACCACTCCTTCCACTACAACACAGGTGAGTTCCAGGAATTATACTTCCATACGTCGCCGTCGACCTTTATCTAGACCAAACGAAATATCAACGGACTCAGACGATACTTCAGAACTCCTAAGGAAGATTAGATCGACTACCCCCGACAGTCGCGAAGTAAACGTTATTAAAAATGACCCGCCTGTAACAATTCGGAGGTTTAGAAGTAGATATCAATCGACGCAGAACGAGGACTCCGTCCCCGCTGCGGCCTCACCGATTTCTAGAGGGAAATTTAAACCTACGCTTAATCGTGACGAATTGCTTTCTCTAACGCCTATAGATGGCGACGAATCGCCTCGTTTCGTTCAAAAAAGTAGTTTTAGTCCTAGGTCAGATAGGGGTTTTAGGAGCAGAACCTCTACAACTATTTCAGATTTTACTGCCGACAGCGAAGCATCAGCAGCAACAGTTGAAGTAAGACGCCCAAATATCTTACCTAGAGGCCGCGGTAGGTTTTCTCCGAGTTCTACAACAGAACCTCAAGTCGTAGAACAATCTTCTTCTGCACAAACAACTTCAAATCAAAGAAGACCCACTTTTGCAAGATTCGCACCACGTCCATTTACAAGAGTCACTACAACGTCAACGACGACAGAAGATAAAATTGAGGACATACAAGACGAAGAATACGTAACTGAAAAAATTCCACTGAGACTCCCATTTGGTAGAGTTAGACCATCGTCAATCACTCCTGTTTTGCAACCTCGTAAACTGCCTTTTCCATCTCGCCAGCAAACTACTCCTACCATTTCCATAAATGATGACATTGAAGAAGAAGAAGATAAAAATGAGGACATATTTTTATCAGAAACTGCTATAAAGGAGAAAGAACACGACGAAATACAAGAAGATGTAAAAAATGAGGAAATCGACGAAGTACCTAAACGTCGAATCATTATCAAAAAATTAAGGACGCCAACTAGCACAACAACGGAAGCTACCATTTTCACTGAAGCAATTCCTGTCGAGGATGGTGGTAAAAGAAAGTTTAGAGTAATAAGACGAAGACCATCTTCAAGTACACCTACAGTGGAGTCTGCTTCGCTACCACTTGAAACCACTACATCCGCATCCACGAGGATTCGAAAAATAATACGCAAAAAAATCAAGCCTGTTGAAGATGAACCAGAAATATTATCTAAGTCTATTGGTTCTTTAAACTCTGTTCCGAAAGAAGATACTACAGAGGATGTTTTTAATTATGGAGAAAAAACAAAGCCTTCTGTTATATTGTCTTCTACAGTAGGACCAACTACTAGTACTGAATCTAAAGTGAAATCAGTAGAAGAACCTGTTACAGAAACACAAAACCAAGAGATTATTTCTTCAAATGAAGAAACGCACGAGAAAGATGTTTCTAAAGAAGATGTAACTGAATTAGTAATAACTGGTGAAAACGACAATAACTCTTCAGAAGAGTTAACTAATTTACAAATTAATTCAAGTTCTCCACCTGAAGTGGTACTTCAAAGTGGAGAGAAATCTATAGATTTATCCGAAAATGTATCTACTCCAGAAGTTGAAGAACCAGAAACTACAACAACTAGTACCACGCAACTAACTTCCCCTTCGTCACGTAATAGACTGCCATATAGACCACCTAAACGGCTTTTTACATCTACAACTGAATCTTCTGCTTCCCCAAGTAGCAGAACTTTTAGTCGAAAGTACAATCCTGGTGCCTATACTAGTCCAGCAACTGTACCTAAAAGTCCCGAAACATTTAAGACAACAATAACTAGAAAACCTCTATTCTCATCAAGAACATTCACTAGGAGACCATTCACTACCGCTAGGACAACTCAAAAAATTGAAGAAGAATACACCGAGGATGAGGAAATCTTTGATGAAGAGGAACCTGAAGATTCATTAGTTTTAGTACCACCCAGTCAGCTCTTTACTAGAAGGCCTAAACCTAACGAGGAAGAGGAGGAAGATTACGCAGAACTTAAAGAGCCAGAAATTGAAGAAAACTCAGAAGAAGAACAACAAAATAGATTCACTCCATCATCTAGAAAGCCAATCTTTAAACCTCGTGTTATTAATTCAAACACTTTCAGGGCTTCAACATCAACGACAGAGTTACCTAAACGATTTAGTGCAGTTCTAAATAAAACTGCATTGTTCAGTAGATTTGGTAATAACAGACCTTTGAATGAAACAAAGAAGCGTGTGCAAAATGTACCTATTGGATATGATAACAAAATTAATGATTTATTAAACAAAGGAACACTAGAAAACGACGAAGAGATAACAACGACAAGTATTTCTACAGATGCAATTGAAACCACTACAATGGATGATGATGAGGATTATCTTACAATGACTGAGAAATCTAGCACATTATCGGAATACACGAATACAGCTGGAGAAACTGCATCAACAATAAATTTTGAAAATGAAATTACTACAACACATATGGAATTTAATGATAGCACAGATGACTACTTAGAGTATACAGAAGGTACCACAAATAATCCAAGCACTCAAGACTCCATGTCCAATACAGAGACTGAAACTATTAATGATACGCCAACAATTTATAGCACAACAGTAAAACCTAAAGCTGACATAGTATACGTAACTACTACAGCGCCTGTCGAAACTACGACGACAATTCCAACTGTGTCTCCAGTTGTGAGAACACAATTTGACAAACTATTTTCAGTCAGCAGAGTTGTTGAAGTGTCTTCAAAATTAGATAAACATCGAGTAAATAAAAATAATGAAACTACTCTTATCGAAGAAGGAAAAATCATGGTTGAGAAGAAGCCTATAGTAGATAAAATTGGAGAAGTTAGTAGATATAGTTTGATCAAAATAGTTGAAGAGGATATACCTATATATCTGACAAAACTTGGTCACGTATATCCCGTAGAGAATCCTCCAGATAATCCGATACGTATAGATGAAGGCAGGAATGCAAGAGCTTTGGTTAACTTTGCAGATATTCCTAGAGAAAATTTAGTCGCTTCTGAAAGTATAAATGAGGCCTATAGGCATATCAATAATGTTTCAAATATACATAAGGAGGTAGAGCATGTGCCAAGTGATGATTTCTTATCTTTTATCAATGAAGATAAAAAGTTAGATAAATCTAGCGAAGACGATGCTTATCGTACTGATTGGCAATTTATACCAGCCGCATACGAAAACGAGAAAAACAAACAGAACAAAGCGGCAAAGAGTTTCGAAATTGTAACACCCCGTAACATGCTTACTGATCCTTCTACACTTCCATTAGAGGGATTGTTTAAGACGGAAAATCCTATGGCTAAAAAAATTGATGGTAAAGACAACCAACCTTTCGTTGTGTACTCCGCCTCAATACCAGCACTGAAGGAGGATGATAAAAATGTAAAAGTTCAAGTACAAAAACCGGAGGCAGGCCGCAGTATCGTTACTTTTGCTAAAGGCCAACAGTTTAACGGTGCACCCACTGACGTCACCACAGTACAATATCCTGTCAACGTGTCCTTGTTACCTAAAACTTCTGAAACCTCAACTACGGCTAGTACGACAACAACAACAACCCAGAATATAAACACGAGTCCTATCATACAACTCCTAACTACGTTACAGCCTACTACTCTTACTACTGAATTAATAACAATCACCACCACCGACTCAATTACTACTACTGAAACGGTTCCAGAGGAAATGACGACAGCTAAACTTTCTCTTTTTGACACAAAGAGATCCAAATTTGCTTTTCCAAGAAGACCCGTCATAAAGCCAGCAAACATAACACGAACAAGTCCCATTAGGAGTGCTAAAAAAATTAACGCAACCGTAGTGTCAAATGCAAATCAAAAAGTAAATAAAACAACAGGATTTAATCCAAATAAGTCTCGTTTTAGTGCTGTTAGAGCACAAAACGTACCAGTGGACGCTAGGAAAAAACTTACTACCTCTAAACCAGCCACCAGAACTTTTACAACGGAAAGTCCAAGATCAAGCACTGAAAGAAGATTATTTATTAAACCAATAAGACCTCTTTCACGGCCGTCGTTTGTACCAAGAAAAAGTACACCTACTCCGAGAGTTGCTGGCGATATCTAAAAAAAAACATCAATTAATTATACTGGTGTCTTTTAAAACTCTATTGCCATTGATTAGCTCGGTTTCTCTGACCATAAGTTAACATGACTGACAAAATAAATATGACTTTTCATAGATCTTTTTTGTTCGGCAACTTGGGTTTAGATAAATAGATAAATTTCCACGACATAGCATATATGGGAATATGCTAATATATCTCTTTCACCAACTACAAGTAATGTGTTGATTAGTTACTTTTAGAAATAATTTTATGTTTTATTAAATTATGCACTCGGTTTATACTGCATCCTTCGATAGGCGATTTTTTTTTTAAATTATTTTCTTTTTAATGTATGGAACTTTTACCGCACAAACAAAGGTATATCATCTCCATTAGTCCTGGTTACCGGTGACTTTAAAGCTTACTTGACAGATGGTGAAAGCTGGCATATTACAAATTAATAAAAAGAAGTTTGAGTCTCGAGTCCAAGATATTTGCGGAGTTATAAAGGTCATTTCCATAATATTTTATTCTACAAATTTTGTATATATAGTGTTAGTTGAATGTTTTATTTTATTTTCTTTAAACTCAACAGTTTCTCCGTAGTCATACTTTAGACGTTCATAGCTTTAATTTAGGATATTCATAGGTCTAGAAAGTTTGTTTATACCAAAAAAATGTAAGTATATTATTTGTGTGTTGTTAGTTTGATTTGGTATAAAAACTTTCCATTACAAATTGTCATAGTTTACGATTAGGCTAGTTCGTATTTAAATAACTTTAAAAACTTTATAATAACCGTTACCATTTTGTATTTAAAAGTTTTATAATAATTTAATCGGGCATTGTAACGAAGGAACCAGATGTATGTAATTTGAAATGACAAAAAAGATTTATAATAAAATTATTAGAAAACAATTTAACATTGTTTTCGTTATTTATTATTGTTTATTATTTATGAACACGATAACATAATAATATATAACAAACAGCGTCTTCGAGGGGACCACTAATACAAAGAGATTCACAAAAGCATAAAGATGCTGCAACTGTCAACAATTGAAAAGCGCCATCTGTACTAATTACGTCTCAACTTTAAGGCAATTGCTTTAAATTCATTTTTAAAAAGCTATTTTTATATTGAGATTTTTTAAACAAAAGCTTGTTCTGATTTTCTGTTATTAATTATTCTTCGAAGTGTATGTACCTATGATGCCTGTGCACCGAAAATAGTAAGGTAAGTACCTCCTTACTTATTTTTATTTATGTTACCTACATTATTACTTATAATTATTTATTACTTATATTATATATAATATAACGTCTACCTGAACATTAGACAAGTCATTACACAATAAAATGTTATAAACTGTTTATAACAATTTTAGTGGATTTGTTTCAAAAGATTGCAAATTGAAAAAGTATAAATAAATTTCTTTGCGATTATACGTTACAGAGATATTGAGACTAATTAAATATCTACAAAATTTGTTCGTGTTTAAAAAAAAATGTACCGAGTGTTATTACTTATAAATAATAATAAAATTTAACGATAAAAAAACACCTCTCCAATACATTACTAACAAAATCTCGCTGTTGAAAAAAAAATAACAATCCCACGTTTATGAACAATTAGTTGATTATTAAGAATTTTCTGTTTTTCCTACATGATTGTGTTTTAATAACAAAACACTAGACATTGTTAGGTTTTCCATCATCGATTCTATTCAATATAAGAAGACAATCGTTTCACAAACCTGTCACGAAGAAACAGACTTTTAATTTTACGTTAATTAAAGTGATATTTAATTTTAAAGCTGTTATAAGCTTTATTTGGCTGTGTAGCGAACACGCCCCTATGTTTACATTAATACGTGGTACGTTACGAGTTATATTTTCCTTGAGCATATTATATCCAACGAATTCGAATATACTGTACCTAAAAATATTTTTAACCTATCCTATCGAGTGGTGTAATTAAATTTTATATTTATTTATTTATTTATTTAGATTTAGATTACATACAGCCATAAATTTAAAAAAAAAATATATTATAGATTATATACAAATAGGCCTAAAGAATCATAATAATCAAACTGCAATACTAAGCTGAACCTAAGCTGCTAGTTTGATTCCAATTTTTGGTCGTTAGTTTTTTTCTACATTTATTGTGACAGGTAGTATTGTAGGTAGGTGTAGGTACTGTGAATTTCCTTTGTGCCGAGTCACGTTTTCAATAAAACTAGTCAATGAAATTCATTTATAATAATGATTGATCGACACGCACGAGTCCACTGCATGACCGGATGTACATAGGTAAAGGGCTTATTATTTTAATATTAGCTCGTTATTACTCTACCGAACGTGCGGCATTCTACTTTCATAACATATTTTTTATAACCCTATTCTTTTCAAACATCGAAATCAGTCTGATTTGAATGTTTGAATTTTTCGAATTTTCATTGTCCTGCCGGTCCCGGTATCTGATTTTTTGGAGATCCGATTGACTTATATTATTTATGACTAGCTGTTGCACGCGGCTTCGCCCGCGTAACTTTATAAAATATAGCCTATGTTACTCGCTGATAATAACTTCCCAACAGTGAAAGAATTTCTCAAATCGGTGCAGTAGTTTCAGAGCCTATTCAATGCAAACAAACAAACAAATCTTTCCTTTTTGTAATATTAGTATTGATAAACTGTTTGCTGAAAATATTGATTTTCTCAAATTAGTTTTTCTTTTTAGAAATTACTATGGGAATATATTTTTTAATTGATCTAGTCATTTTATTATAAAAGTGCAAACATTTTTCCGCCAAGCTTGTAAAGTTTTAGGATTAAAAATAAAATATTTTCACTATAATGACTTACGATTCGGACATACTTATAGTACAACTTTTCCGAAATACGTTAATTACTATATAAGAAATAGATTTAAAGGAACCTATTTAAGAAATTTCCGTTAATAATCTGTCTAAACGTTATAATTTAATTGGAATAATTAGCATTGACCCAATATAAGTATTTCTAGCAACGTGTCTATAAACCTTATATGTGCAGACCCTGACGAGTGCCCTTCACTTTTATATATACCAATTAAATAACTGAACCTAAGTTTAGCCGCAATTTAGATAGTTTTAAATATCATGCCTTTTATTCTATCAAATTTAATTTTGATTTTTTTTTTTTATCAAACACTTAATTTAAATCTTAAAACCAATCATTTAGTCAAATAGAGACCCTTTTTTGTGTAAACGCATTGTCTGAACTTAATATGTAGGGCCTATATTGCCTACCTGTATGGCCTACCCTGTTGGTCATAGCAATATTACCTAAATGGGAGTTAACTTTATAATATTTTATTTGAACACTATGGTGGGTGTACTTTCTTGTCTATAAATCAATTATTTGGTACCGCTTCTCCGCTTGTCTGCACGCGGAAGAGTTTTTGTCGTATAATGATACTTGTTGATCCTTTCTGTCGCTGTTCCCCGCTGTTAGGTGACTATTTCAAGACAACACGCGTTACCAATTACATGATATATTTAAGCTAACCACATAACAACTTACAGTATACTTATTTATTTATTTAGATTACATATAGCCATAAATTTAAAAAATATATATCATAGATTATATACAAATAGGCCTAAAGTATCATTAAAAATATATTTTTACATTTATTTAATTAATTAAAAAAATAATAATTTAAAAAAAGAAAAAGAAGAGAATATTCTATGAGTATTTAACTTAAATTTTTCAAAAGTAATTCGCTGTGTCTAATTTTATCTTCAATCAACAATCGTATTGAAGGAATAATTTATTTTGATTTAGGATTCTAATTTGTTTTTCTAATGACTTCAACTAATAGTTGAATAGTTATTAGTAACCAATGACTAGCAGTGGTATGGCGCACTACATTTAGCTGTCATTTGGGCAGCCCATCTGGCGGCAGCATATGTGCTGTTGTGTTTCGGTGAGTGAGTTAGAGATGCCAGAGCCTTACTCACTCTATCCCTTCCTCATCCTTAATCCTTCTATGGTCTACAGGTCACTTGCAGCGCCTATAGCGATGCTTGTGTTATAGGCGAAGGTCATTGAGTTATAGGCGAATTGGACCGTCAGCCTGTCTATTGGTCTTAACATAATTAAAAAAAAACTAAGCATTTTGGTAATTTTTTCAATAATATAGTTTACTAGCTGGTGCTCGCGACTTCGTCCGCGTTGAAAATTAAAAAAAAAAACCAATATAACGCTTGACCTCGTGTTGCTATAACACTTTGGCCAGGCGTTAGTTTTTTATTTTTTATTTATCCCTCGGGAATAGTCCTTTTTTTCCGGATGAAAGGTACCCTATGTCCTTTCTGGTGTCCCAGACAAAGTGTATGCAAATTTCATGGTGATCGGTTCAGTAGTTTTTGCGTGAAAGAGTTACAAACATCCATAAATCCAAAATTACTTTCGCATTTATAATATTAGTACGGAAGTACGGACTAGTACTGAAGTACGGATTAGTACGGACATATCAGAATAACAAATAGGCTATAATTACAAAGATAGACCGACAAATTCGCGGTAAAAATCTAGAAACCCTACTAATAGTTGTTAAAAGAGATTCTACTTTAGTGTAAAGATGCGCAGGAGTCGTGATATGTCGATGCACTCTATGTTGCAACACAGCGGCTCAATCTTTGCCCTCTGTGTCATTTACCTGCTCAGGTTATATGCTTATTTATGCACAAACAAGTTTTTAAGATACCTTTAAAGGCGTTCTCGTCTTTTTTTTATATAATCCCTACAAATGTAAAGATCTGCTTAAATTACCAACATAATCCATACTAATATTATAAATTTGAAAGTAACTCTGCCTGTCTGTTACCTTTTCACGCCTTAACGACTCAACCGATCATAATTAAATATTGCATATGCGTTGTCAGGGATACAAGAAAGGACATAGGGTACCCTTCATGCAGAAAAAAAGTACCTACTCTTCTCAAGAGATCATTTAAAATAAAATAAAAAACTAACGCCTGGCCAAAGTCATATAGCAACAAGACTTCAATATGCGTTATATTATATTATGTTATATTTACATAGAACAAAACAGAGTCGCTTAGATCTTTTACACTATGCAACGGATTTTAATGCGGTTTTCACAAATAGAAAGAGCGTTAAAAGAGGCAGGTTTTCATAGAAATATGTGCGAAGCCGGGGGCGGCCCGCTAGTATAATCCAGTTTAACTTCATGCAATCTAATTCGTTCTTTTGTTAAATCACAATAAAATGTGTGTGTAATGAATATTACATAGTAGACTTGTAATTCAAAAGCTATGCTTATGAGTCAGGAATAACAAATAGCTTTTGAATTAGCTCACACCTGTGACACTGTTAGAGCTTTTTGTGCGCGCTAAATAGAATCACGTTCTCGCTAGCTTTAAACTTTATTTGTTATGTAGGTACGCAGTTAATTATTATGACAGACGTCATGTCAAATCTACAAAATCTAGATCGGCCATACAAATTGTTATTTATCCTATTATAATATTATAAATGCGAAAGTTTGCAAGGATTGATGTATTGTTATTTATTGCTATGTCACGCAAAAACGGCTCAACGAATTTGGATAAAATTTGGTACACAGATAGTTCATTAACTGGATTAACATATAGGATACTTTTATTCTTAGAAAAATGTCAGGTTTCCGAGGTATCGTCCAAACATAAAAAATACATACGCCATGGCAGCGCCATCGCCGTCACAGCTATAAAGATGTCGTTCGTTATAATACTCATATATTTTCTCAGATGTTATATTTTTCATTTTCCAACGCGGACAAAGTCGCGGACACCAGTTTATTTATAATCAAACATTTACATTAAATTATGGATAACGTTTTAAACTTTTAACAGGATTGTCTAGTCTAGACAATAGTATTATATACAGTGTCAGTTATTATTAAAGCTGAATATAATTATATTTTGTTAAGTAAATATTTAAATGGGATTACTAACAATTTTTCTTATAAGTTAGTAGGTATTTAGAGACCAGACAATACTGGGATAGTCGTAAATTTGGGAGCCCGTCCGTCGTCCCCTTTGCTTGCCATACTTTGTTATATAAAAAATATACATAAATATAAAAAATCTTAAAAATGTCTCAGATGTACTATGGTATCCAATATCGTGTTAGATGTTTTGATCGCAGCGATCGCACAGCAAGAATTTTCAACTAAAACTAGGACCAAGGTAATAAATTAAACGCAAAAAACGAGTTCTTTTATTTCAAAATAAGTAAATAAATGAAACTTCTTCATTTTGAGTTATAAATATTTTAATGCTGTAGAGATTTCATCGACAGATTTCTTCGCTGTAGGTACCTGTAACAAAAGAAAATAAAATATTTTTTAATAAATATTGACTCAATCGAATACGGGTCGTTTCTTGTCATAAACAAAAATAAGAAATACATAACTTTTTTAATAAATGATTATATTTAGTTGAATTTATAAATTTGTATATTTATTCTCTGAATAAATAATATACTAAACTTATTCTCTTCAGAAAATTTTATAAATTTGTATATTTGCATTCTTTATTTCAAAATATTCTAATATGGATTTGGATAAAATTTGGCACACAGATAGTTCATTATCTGGATTAACATATAGGATACTTTTTATCCTGGAAAATGTTAAGTTCCTTCTGGGATTTTCAAAAAACCAACTACAACGCGTACGAAGTCTAGAACTGCATATATTCTGTTTATAAATTTCCATATACAGCGAAATCGATTTTTTAAACTTCCCTTGAAAAATATTATGACATTTTATTAAATACGTATATTTCTTAAATTTTTCTGATCATACTAAATGAACACAGAGTATATTTACGGCTTTTTAAGCAATAATTACAACCAACAGAACAATATTACTGGCCACAATAAACTTGTTTGCCAACATGACGACAAAAAATGAATATTGATCAGTTAATCACGCACAGCATCCGAACGGTGAAAACAGCTTTCACTGCGCAAATAGCTGTTTGTGTTTACCTATGCCCACTTTATAATTTTCTAATTATATAACGATTTATTTGCCGTTCTTTGCATTAGACTCGTTACATTTTGTTATTAAGGCGGTGTATTCTCTATGTTTCAAATATTTGTTGAATATTTGTAACCATGTAAAGTTGTTTGAACATCATATTATCTTGATCACTGTGATAAGGCATTCATAGATAAGATTTATTACATTTTCAAATAAAAAGAATTTTGTTAATATTTAGCCTAAACAATGTGTTTCTATAATTACATAATTTAATTTAATTAAGAGTTGAATTAATCATTAGAAACAAATATTTTAAGAAATATTACAACCTAACTTAGGCGTTTAAACATTTGCTTAAACATTGCTTATCCATCCTACTTTTGAGGAAGAATAAAAATATTGCCATTTTTAAAGTTAAATTCCTTTTGGTAAAAAGAACAGAGCACTAGATTATATTAGTTTGGTGTCAGACACCATGAATTTAGTTTCGAATGAGAGCATTTACTTAATAATATATTTATTTTGCACTATCAAATATTTTGTATATATTATAAGTACTTATTATAAAATAAAAAGTTACCCAATAAATACTCGTAAGATACACATTTATGTTTCAAAATAGTTCAAAGATTAAAGTTAAGTATATTATATTTGCTTTTATTGGCGCAATAAACTACACCTTTTCACATCTGTAAAAAAAATACGGATATAATATATGTAAATCATTTTTTTTTATTATTTATCTTAAAGTATCATATCTTATAAATAAAATTTAAGAAATCTCCATCAGTTTTTTACATTTTTCAAGACATTATTTTTTTTTAAATTTTATTATTCATTTTTGTTATTTAAAATAACAAAAAGAATTTTACAGTATTTACAAACTAATATCTAAAGTGTATAAAAAAGAAGGTATAAAGTTTATCTATGTGCAGTATAAATAGGGTAAAAAATTCAAGACATTTTTTTTTATAACTTCTACGAAGTTTAATGAGAACTTAGGTATAGTGTATTATAAAGTATAGTATCTAATGTTTATATGATACTATATATTAGGCTTAGCCATTATCATCCGTTAGTCCCACGTACAATGTCAAACACCCCGGCAATTATCTCAACAATAAGATACTCAACGTAGGCGTTGAGTAACTGCCTCTGTGATTTACCAACCAGACCAACATCTCTTTCTCAACACGCAAATGATCTTTGACACACAAACTAACTAAACAATCTTGCTCCTATTACACTTTGGGATTGATAGGATAATGAGAAAACAAATTATTGACATCATTCATCTATACTAATATGTATTATAAAGAGAGAAGATTTGTATTCTTGTATATGTTTGTAATGAATAAACTCAAAAACTACTGGATCGATTTTGAAAATTCTTTCACCTATAGAAAGCTACATTATCAGCGAGTAACATGGGCTATATTTTATAAAGTTACGCGGGCGAAGTCGTGTGCAACAGCTAGTCTATTATAAATGTAAACCATTTTCACTTGTCATGCGACTTTTTAAAGTTTTAATGTTTAAACTAAAAATCCACCCTCGCTTCGCACTGATGCAATTTTTTTAAGCAAAACATAAACTTACACAAACCTTTCTCGTTTATCGCTCTTTAGAGACATACAGATTCGAACAGCGCTTTATTTACCTTACATTCTTTAAATATACTTTTTGAATAGTATTTAACTATTTTATATTAACTTCTGATATTTAGCTTTCCGATAACAGAAAATCCCTTTTTGTTATAAAATATATGACAATTTATAATTATTTTAAATATTGTTTAGTTATAAAACAAAAAATGCAACTAAAAAATCCCTTTCGGTCTTGTAAGTGCGAAACAAATAATTCTAACCGGCCAGTCTTTTTCTCTGAATCAATCGTAGTACGAGTATGTATATACGTGAAAAGTTGCGCAAACAGTTCACGTAACGAGAACTCACAAATGTATCATAAAATATTTAATTAACAGAAGTATAACAAATAAGTGAAAGCCAGTGATTATCTAGAAAGTGTTTGTGTCGGTGTGAAGTTGAGCGGCGTTTAGTAGTTATTGGGAAATGGACAGGTATGCAAATACCATTCAAGATCAAAAGCGAGTCATCACGTAACAGACAGGTTGCCTCGCCCTCCTGAATACCTTTAGAGTACAGTCAGCAAAAGAAATAATTACATAACAAACACTATCGTAATACGAGATAAGTCTTAGGGCCTCTCTCACCATCTCTGAGTAAAGTGTCAAGTAGGCTAACCGCCATTTAAATTCACCGGTTATTTCAAATGTAAAAAATAAAAGATTTACAAAAAAAATTAATTATGTAAATTTTTATAGTATATAATTAAATAGGTATACACCTATTTGTGATAGTCTCATAAATCTCAACTAATTTTATAAATGCGAAAGTGAGTTTGTTTGTTATACGCTTACACGCCTTAACAACCCAACCGATCATCGTGAAATTTCGCAATACACGTTGTCAGAGATGTAGAGAGAGGGATATAAAATATACGATAGAAAAAAAATTACTGTTCCCGAGGGATTATCTAAAAATATATAAAAAGAATATATGAGCAATAAATACTAAAATAAGAATAAAATAATAACAAGCAATAAAGCTATTAAAAACATAAAATTTACAATTATTTTAATATTCGTTTATAATTGTTATTATTTGTGAGCTATGATTAAAAAATAGTTTTGCTCGTCAATTTATATTTTTAGAATTGTATTGCTTTATAAGCAGATTATTGTTAGGATTTTTCCTGTAAGAAAACATAACACGATTTTTAACTCTATTTTCATCTGGGAACAGTTTCATTTCGTCTATATATGTATAAGAAAAAATAAAATCAACTTATTTAAACTATATAATTCTCAAACTTTTCTTATCATATTAATCTTAATTATTTATTCGCTATAATTTTTTATTACTATTAAATCATAATTCAGTAATAAATATCTGCCATAGAAAGTGTCTGCGTCTAGATCTAGTTCAAATATTTCAATTTGTAGCAAATAGTTACGTTAAGAAGCGGTCAAAGATTTCTAACGAATATAAATTCTTATAAACTGGTTCTTAAGAACACATACCTATATATGAATAGGTTCCGACATCTTGTCCACACGTATTGACGTAACGAATGCCTCTAATTAATTTCATTATACATATATTTTCGCTTACTAGAATGAGGTCAGAACTCATAATGAAATACAAATTTAAATTGCAAATTGCAAACCAAAATAACCATAACATCTTTAATAACCCACAACTATAATCAATGATGATTTTGTCAACTTAATTCGTCATGATTTGTGATGCAATAAAAATATATAGCAATGTTTCTTAATATGTTGGAGAAAGTATTTATCTGTTGTTAGATATTTTTAAAATATCGACAGTTTAATAATAAATATCTTTACACATTCCACACAGCACCATCTATTTCCACAGTAAGCAATAACGCTTGTATTATGGATACCAGACAGTTGATATACTACAAAGATTACTTTTTTTTTTGTAAATACATACATATTATTAAAACAAACATCCATAATTTAGGTACAAAGGTAAATGTTAACACATAAACATTTGCCCCTAGCGGGATTCGAACACGCGACCGTTTGGTTAACAGCTAGGGTTACTAGCCACTAGACCAAACGTGTCGTCGTCATCGACAAACTATATTATAGTTTGTTATATTAATTATTACATAGTTAGTTTTTTTTTTTATGTTAAGCTCGACAGATAGGCTGAAGGTCCATTTGATGGTAGGAAGCTATTACCGTCGCCTAAACAGAAAGCAGATTGGGTGATTCAAGTGTTCTACTGACCATAGTAGGATTAAGGATAGGGATAAGGAAGGGTTAGGGAAACAGGCTCTAGCATCAATATTATTCATGCTATTATTTCACGGTCGTCTTCTGCAAGGCGGTGGCCACTGCCGCCAGACGGGCTGCCCAAATGCCACTACTTTTTTTTATATACACAATATATAACATGTCCATTGTCCATCGATAATCATTTGTGATTTAGTGATGAGCATTATTTTTAACGAGTAACTGTGAGAATCAATTTCTAGTAAATCAAGCTCAACTTTGCATATTTTGTAGGGGAACTAATATTTTCCAGTGGAATAATATTTTATAAACAATTTAGAAATTGAAAACAATAACATATTAAGTAAAAACAATATATAAACAACTTTATATTTAACTTCATATCATAAACAAATGCGGAGACACACTTAATACACGCTGTAAGTATCTACTAGTTTGAAAATTCAAGTTTTTCTTAAGGTACTTACTACTTACTGCCTTAGAGAAAATTTCTAACACAGATAAAACGAGTTTAATCGACACTCGCCAAACTCAACCAATACGAGTATAATTTTTATGTAAAGTCATCAAGAAAAGATGAAAACTAAAATTGACATCACATTTTTTTTTAATTTAGGTACTATAGTAGGCCAAGGAGCGATCGCTCATAAGGCCTCCCTCATTAATAAGCATAGAGATGCTAATTTGAGTTGCTCTTAACAGAGCCAAGGCTGCCCACGCGGATTCCGATACAATGTGTCGACACCCGACATAGGACGTGATACACATTGTTGATTTTATCAACGAGATAACGTACCTACAAGGCATAAATACGCGAACACAAATTGGATAACCCTTTTCCAGTATAATATGTACTGATAATTATTTTGTATAATAGCTATATCCGTTAAGAAAATAGTTTAACTTTAACTTGCTTTGCAGCGTATTTATGTAAACACATAAAGACTATCCAATGTTAACCATGCCAGTGGGCGAATTGTCTATTGAAATAATAGCTCAATATCAAACATGATAACTCGCTTTTAAAACTTAATTTAAAACTTAGTTCAACATAATCGAATTTAATTATGTTGAACTAAGTTTTAGAAGATACCGGAGCAATTTAGTCTGCAACTAAACCGTGAAATATTATCCCTTAAAAGTTAGTTCTAATTGGAATAAAATATCTATGTTTTAAACTAGAATAAGATATTTTATATAATACTGTAAGTGATACAAGTTTTATCAAAATCTGTTCAGGGTGTTACGAATATATGAATTATTAAACATACAAACTATTTTATGAATTCGTTTTTATGTTATAAGTTTAATAACTTAGTAAGTAAAACTCAGTTATTAAAGAGTATTTTTCTTAAAACTTGCATTATTACGAAACTATGTGTAATTTGGTCCAAGTTAAAAGATAGGATAATTTTTTTTGCAAATTATATAATATATAATATTATTTATATATAATTAATATTTATATAAATTATGTATTACTATTAGTAGGTATAAGTGGTATATTATATCGATCGATAGATCTGTTAGGAATTCAATTGTAAATCGACTAGTGTCTATGGAAATGTAAAACCATTATATTTCGTCATCAAGGACAATCGTGTCTTTAGAATATATTAGTAGTCGCTTTTAAAAAAAAAGCTGCGGTTTTGTGGCGTTCATGGTCAATAGATTACGTGCTTAGAAATATATTTGTATTATTTTTTTTTTGCGCAATATATTCATTCGAACGTTTTAAATCTTATTATATAATGTCATAGAGTAAATAGTACTTTAAATACTATTTACTCTATGATAATGTCAAGAAATAAATTATGAGATTATACCTACTGTAATAATGTTGAAAACAAATATGTTTATATTAATATTAATATAACCATTTCAACCCATTATTAAAAATCGATTATTATAAAAAGTGCCACAATGGCCTATAAAGCCATATAAGGAAACAATTTAATAAGAATCCATCCAAGTGTTTATGGGAAGACATTTAAAGTAATTTTGTTCAATTATTACCACCCTTATACAGAAACTCCATAAATAGCTGTAGTTGAATCCAGCTGACCGTTTTGTTTTAACTAACTAGGTATCTGCCCCGACTCCATACGGTTGTTTTTTAATAAAAGTTAATTTTAATTTATATTAAATTCCCAATTTAATCAAATTTGAGCAAAAAATGGAATAATTTAGGCTCGAGTTCACCAACAGACGGTTAGTTTTTAAACAGCTGTTTAAAATTTAAACAGCCGTTTAATAATATTTTGTTGTTCACCATCGCTAAAGCGTTAGACGCCCTAAACATCAGATTAATCATTAAGTTAATCGAGCCTTATAAGAATAGAGAAGAAAACAATTTTTTTATGATACGTGTATGATTTTTTTACATAAAAATCTCTCATTTTGTAAATTTATTACAATTAGCACATTTATTGAATATTCCAATAGAAAATGTTGAAATGTTAGTGTAAATTTGTTGAGTACTTAGTTTAAAGCAACGAATCATACAAACAGACAGACGCGGACAAAGACTTTATTTCATACTAGAGAAGTTTTAACAATTGCACTCTAACTGTCTTAGATATACCTTTAGGTAATAAATGTTAACACAGATTACACAATACTAGTAACTAGTACAGTACTAATTTATGTATTACCCATTCGAGTGACCTTTAACTGGATTTGCGTCTTGTGAATAATTTATAAACTCAGATACGAAGTCGAGAATAAACAATCCCATAAACAATCTAGTACCTTCTTATTTTGATGTAAGAAGTCAATCAATCAATCAATCCATCATTTATTTGCCTTATGTCCTTATGAAATCCTAAGGACTTTTCATTTTCATAAGGACTTCATAAGAAGGATATAAGTATAATTAATTACTTAAATGTAAATTACATTCATTACATATCCCTGTTTGAACATACATACGAGTATTTAAACACATACATAAATTACTTATATAAATAGTGTTTTATATGTATGTATGTAACAATATAATAATTAAAAATATTAAATTTATGTTAAAGCAATATTTTTTAAATTGTAATTTATAGTACATTTATAGTTACATTTTATTAATAATTACAAATGATAACATGAGATTAAATCTCAGTGGTTTTTAGTGTTATTTTACATGTTATTTTATATATTAGTCTTAAAATTGTTAAATATTTTAAATAAAATATATATATATATATATCTATTCTATAAGTTTTTCCCTCAACATTTATAAGGAGATAATAGGTAGAGTATATAATGGCTATACTATACAACTGCAGATGGACAGAACTTTACAAGTCTCTAAAGATTGCTAGACTTCTAGAATCGAGGCGGGTTTCTCATCTCATTTTCTGTCATAGTTCACAGCAAGAGATCATTAGTATTTCTATTCGAACCTATGTCCATCTTGACAGCCAATTGACAGCATTTCGTCAGCTGAATGACTAGGAAGCTCTTTCTTCGCCAGTGACATCGAACAGAGTACATGAACTTGAAATTTTTAATGGAATATTTATTAATTTTTTGGGTAATTTGTAGCCTATGCTGAGTAATTAAAGACGTTTAGGGTTTATTTGTAGACATTGCTTCTGTATTATTATTTTGTATGAACTTTTATAACTATTTAATATTAATATTATATGATATATAATAATATTATTATTTTTATTATTATTACTGACAAAATTAAACATTAAATAATATTATATTATGTATATTGCAACAAATAGGTTGTTTAACACATAAATTTTATCATTAAGTTAGTAAATAAGCGAAATAATTCGAAAAGTTCAACACGAGTCTTCAACACGAATTTCAAAACAACATCACTTTAACGTTGCGAGTAATTTTGAAAATATGTTGCTCTGTGACAACCTGGGCCCCTAGCCAAGATGCAAACACTTCGTTGCGTACTTCGGAAACGAATAGAGAACGCTAAGAGAAAGCTTGGTGATTGGTTTTTGTAACGTCAAAATAAAATTTTGACCAATCACAAAGTTTTCTCTTAGCGTAGCGCAGCGTTTACTACTGTACAAATCACACATGGCTACGGTCCCTGTACACTTATAATTTAAAACCACTTTTGTCGGTGTTATTTTTTAAATAGTGGTCAAGTTGTTTATATCTACTTCCTTACAAGTACATCGAGCTTGAGGCGTCTTGACTTGATCACCTTGGAGAATTATTATACTACATACTTAAAACACCTGCACATATTTATTATCTGATTATTATGAGTCAATTTTAATAGAAGTACAAGGTTTCGCCGGATCTTCTTTGTTTATTTCATTTAAGACAATTTAAAAGTTACGATTGAATGAAGATCGAACAATTTCATTGATATTCTATTCAATATTTAAAATAAAGACAATATTCAAGTTAAAATAACTTTTGATTCGGTGTTTAGGTCCATAATGTCAACTTTTTATAGTGCGAGCTGCGTGACTACTACTAAAAATATATTTAAATTTAAAGTTTTAAACAAAAATAGTCTTTTTTGTCGACTTTTAGATAAAAATAAATGGTTTAGTATTACAATTTTATTTCGTAAGAAATGTGCGAAAAGCCAACTTTAAATTTAAATATATTAGTCGTCTCGCACAAATATTATTTTAAATATCTTGTATCGAGTAGTGAGTAGTGATATATAGCATCGAATTGAGACATCTTTGTGGCGGAGGATTTGTGATCCCACGCGAGGCGAGTATGCCTACACGGTTGTTCGTGACGCGATCGGAATTAAGTAGTTTTGTGGCGTAATATTATTGTCTCAGGTACATACATATATTGTCTATCTTAAGGTACTATGGGTTCCGCTTTGTGGGTTAATCGCTTTCGCAGGCAAATGTTTGCAAAACATCTACAAAAATGTCCAAGTTTTTTTTTTTTATATCTTGCATCAGACGAATAATGGCAATAAGCATACATATTTATTATTAATTATAATACTGTGAATAACATTTTCTGGTTAAGTCGCGTAAAAAATCTAGTGAGATGAGAATTCTTTGTACAATAGTAACCTCAAATTTGAAATCTGTATATACATAGGTTTTAAATACGTTTAGGGCCTCTTTCACCATGTGTCAAGTAGGCTAACCGCCATTTAAAGTCACCGGTAAACGGGAATGAAAGAGATGATATACCTTTGTTTGTACGGTAATAGTCCCAAACATTAAAAAGAAAATAATTTTAAAAAAATCGCCTATCGAAGGATGCAGTAAAGCGAGTGCATAATTTAATAAAACATAAAATTATTTCTAAAAGTAACTAATCAACACTTTACTTGTAGTTGGTGAAAGAGGCCCTTAGACATATATAGAGCTCTCCCTACCTATTATGTCTTCTACCAATTAATTATCAATAAGAAAATAGAAAATTTGGAATTACACAAATTTACACATTGTTACACATAAAATTATTCGAGAAAATATCAGTGCACTAACTAGAAACAAGCAGAAAATTGCGTAAATGATTGCTAACCATGTAATTCAATCATATAGGTACATAGTGCACACTGTGTTACTGGAACGTTGGGCCCAATACTAACAAGGCATTTCCTATTCCAATAAAAATCCCATATCTACACACACAAGTTGCTGGCAAATAAGACTTAATTAAGCATATTTAAGTTATGCACATGAATGTGACTTTTTTTATTTAAATAACAGCAATAACGCAATTGAAATATGTTGAAATAACAAATAAACGTAAAGTTAAACTCGAAACACACATGTTTACGTAAAACATTAAGTTATTTTATCTAAGTTAAAGTAAATAAGTTGGCGTGTATAGCAACAGATGTGACCTAGTGAGTCGTACGTCCAATAACCCATACTGAAAACGCAGTTTCGAATTTCGATTGGACCTGCGTCTCGAGTATTTTTCGATTTTAAAATAGTGGCAAGACATACCAGCCCTTCTGGTGGCAGTAACCACCCCTTTACAGACGACCACCGTGGATTAATAGCATGTGGTGATTATATTGAACAGAAAGCCTGTGTTTGTAGGACATCTACTAGACTGATTTGTTGATACTGTAAAATTTCATAATTAATCATCTACAAATTATTTTATCAACAAATTTATGAATATAATAAATTTAATAAAAAGAAAGTATTTGAAGTAATATATAGACTCATTTGTGTAATATATAGAAATAGAAAAATGTAAGAACATTATTATAACGAATTTAAATCGCTAAGCTTGTCGCTCCGTTCATCACTGTGAGCGTTTGTAACGCATACTTAGCTCTGTAAACGACCGCATACGCATTATACGCTCTGTGCAACATGATATGTTTGAAATTGTGAGACGTTTCTGGTATTGGAAATACTCATAACATATAAAAAGTATTGGTTACAAGTAATTTAAATGATTGGTTAGAATAATTTCGCTTATGACTAACAATGACACAAACTTTGAAAACAATCAAATATATTGCAAATTTAATAAAACGCTCGAAGTCAACTGTCGAGGACAGAGAAGGATAATATTATTATTAAGTAATAATAATAAATTATAATGATATACAAGTAAAATACTTTGCGAACATTAACAGCTAATGAAATATTTATATCTACTTTTGTTATTAAAGCATTTATAAGATCTTTAAAAATAGAACTTAAAAATATCTAAAAGACCACAAAAATATATATTGGATGATTTTAGATATTTAAGATTTATTGGATTTTATTTTTACTACGTATTAAATAAACAAAAAAGAATTCATTCAAACAGAATACAAATATGTATATCATTTTTAAACTTAAGTCAGTACGAATGAAGCCGCGAGCAGAAGGCTGTATTTTTATTTACAAATATACTCGTAGGTATAGTTTTGTCCTTGTTTATGATACTGATTGACTCAAAAACACAAAGCTGTTTACTGATAAATATCTAAAACTTCATTCGTTTAATATACGTATACATTTTAAGTTACATTTTTTTTAGTTAACTAAACAGATAGCAATCAGTGTCTTAAATACTTAATTGAATTTGAACGTTTCCTTGATTAAAAACCGCGAACTGTTATTTATAGCCAGTTTTTCTCGCACTGCTGTGAGATAAATGTATTTTAATCGGCAAAAAATATTATAAAATTGAATAAACTGTTGGTTTTAGTAGTATTCGCACGGAGTTGAAATTTTTAAAAATCCTTTCTGAACGGATGCTTAATTTATAAAATAAACCTATATTCCAAATTTCAGCTTTCTAGACTTAGTATTTTATTAGTACGAAACGATTTTATTAGTACCTATAGAAAATAGATAAGAAACTGTTGAGTTTTATCGGTTAATAGTTAAAATCTTAATTTTTTTAGTTAATATAATAGAGTTATATAAATATTTAAGATTCACTAACCATTTTCTCACGTCCAACAGGGAACAAACGATCGCCGCACCACCTTCCAGCGTCGAACCAAAGCCACAGCTCCACCCGAAGCGGAAACGGAAACGGAACCCTTGGTCACGGTAGAAACGACCACAAACAAGTACACGAGACGCGGCAATTCCAAATTCAAGACCCGAAAAGGCGCCAAAGACGTTGCGGAGGAAAATCGAACGAGGCGACCATCTTTTGGCGGGAACGGTTCGCGCAATGCGAGCGAGCGTCCAACGCGAAACTTCGTGCGCAAGCGACTAGGTGGGGCGAATGGTGAGTGCGACGCTTGTATATAATATTTTGCGGTTGTGTGGCATAAATATGGAAAGCTGCCTAGATGCCTCTCGGCGGGGAAACAGTATAGGCGAAGCCCTGTTTAGGTAAACGGTAAGCCGCAGATGTACAGGTTAACTTTCACAATGAGGATACCTTTTGGTTATGTCCTAGCTGCCTGTAGTCTGTGTGTAGGCTTCGTTAGATCAAATCTCGACAAATATAAATTCCTTTATAATGATTGTTACTTGAGCACGACAACCGCACAATCTAGCCGTCGCCAATTATTATGACTTGACTCAGTTAAGTCCTTGAACCTTAATGCTACGAGCATTCTAAAAATGCGTTAAAAAATTGTTTGAATATAAAAAAAATATTTATTTTTCTTAAATAGTTTTAGTAATTGCTAAAAAAAAATTATTTAGGTGGATAATATTTACAACGGTGTTATAACAAATAATGCATTACTGCGTTTCGTAGTCATAAACTGGGTATAGTCTGTCTGTGGCGGCAGTAACCACCCTTTGAAGAAGGTCATAGTGAAATAACTGATTAAGTAATACCAAAAAACAATCTCCTCTATACATATGTCTAATCTTCATCGAATCACCAAATGAATTTTGATGCGGTTTTCACTAATTTAAAGAGACATAAACGAAGAAAATTTGTGTATATAATTTGTAAGTAATATTAACAAGAATATTTGCAATTAAATTTTATGTAATTTATGAGTTTCTGCTTATATGGCGTTTAATTTCTGTATTTAAAATATTTATTAAAAAAACTAACGTAATTACAATGTTACAGTTTCAAACGTTATACGAATTGCATAATGTTATGTACGCGGTTCGCTTGACAACAAGCTGCAAGTCATTTTAGTAAATATTATTCAACAGCTAGCAAATATTCTCACAATATGAAAGTCGGTGGACAGTTTCACTCGACGAGACGACACTCGGTCGCCGCGTTCTTGTGCACATTATCATTAGTGAGAAAATCATCTTCAGTGGGAATTACTCGTAGATAATTAAACAGTCATTAAACAACTTCACCATTGAATACTCGTACAAATCAATAGATCAAATTGTTCTGGCGTTATGTTTGTTTATTCTTATCCCCATATACCTATTATTATAATATTGTCAATTTTTTTTAAATTTAAAACACAAAGATGAGAATTACTCTTCATGTTTCATTTCTTCATTTGATTTTTAAATTTAATGGAATTAATATTTATATTGGAATTCGTTGTATGTGTGAAATTGGGAATTTAATATATTATTTAATATTATAAATGCGAAAAAAAAGTTTGATTGTTTGTTACGATTTCACATCTAAATACTCAACCGATAACCATTAAATTTTGCATACACGTGGAGTATAGAAAAGGACATAGGGTACCTTTTATGCAGAAAAAAAGTACTGCTCCCGAAAGGAATCAGTAAGAAAATCTTAAATAACAATTTAACATCTTAGAAAAATAAAATTGCAATAAAATTTTGAAAAATATTTATTGCTAATCTATCTATGACGCGAACGAAGTCACGAGCACCAGCATAACGAGTAGTCCATAGAACTACTCAAAAGTTATTTTCACGGTTTTATAGAAAATAATCAATATAATATTAATATGATCTCACCTTAAAGAGTAGGTATATTGCATTTATTTTTGGTCGAAAACGTTAAAAGAATAACAAGGAAACGGCCGTGACTCTGTTTACCAATGAATACGACCTAGACATTCTACGACGTCCTTGCGAAAAATATCCAACCTCTACAGAGGTCGTCCGCATCCACTTTTATCAATGAAATGCAAATTAAAGTGAGTGCATTACTGATACAGTTTAAACTGGCCTGCAGATCTTAAATATAAATGTGTAGTATGCAAATTACGAATGGTACAGGCAGACATATTAATAGTAGATATTCAAAAATATAATAATATGTGATTTTTTTTAATTTTTTGTTATGTCGTCAAACAGAATTACTGTCGATTTGATGGTATACACAGGAGGATTAAGGATAAGGGAAAGAGAAATAGGTTCTGTCATCCCTATCTTATTTCTTAAAAAAAAATCATTATCATCAGATCATCAACAACCCATAAGCGTCCACTGCTTTACAAAAATGTCTATAGGAGAAACGAGCCTTTATTGTTGTCAGCCACACCAATACAATAAATTTACAATCAATGTGCATCCGCGTATTACAAAGAGCGCTAACTTAGTTATATCACAGAACAGTCCCCATTAGTGGTTTTTGACAGCTTAAGCTGCGTTCAGATACTGATCGCCGCCACAGGTCTTTATAATTGAGGGCCACCATAATCTGTCTTCCTATTTCCTCATCTATCCACTGCCAGCCGCTCTCTTGAAGACATATTCGATCCAGAGAGGTGGTGCTCGTCTTTCAAAACGCAAGTCCACTGCATGACAGACATATGTCCAGCTATCCCCATTTCAGCTGTCTGATTTTTTGGACTATGTCGACCACCTTGGTTGTCAAATGGATTTCAGTATTTGAGATCTTAGAGAATATAAATTTAATAACTAGCTGATAAATAAACAAAAATAATAACGCTTGACATACATTGACGTCTGACATTATATTTTTGCCAAGCCTTGGATCTTTATTTTTAGATAGTTCTGGTGCCCCTATTATAGAATATTTAGCCTGTGTCCATCCTTAAATTCTATTCTAACTATTCGTGAAATAATTTTTTCAATCGGATGAGTAGTTTCGACGATTAGACACCTCTTACATACAAAAATAAAAAAACTTTACCTATTTATAATATTAACTATCTTCATAATATTAGATATTGAAAATTCCACACTCTGTATGCAAACATGGTAATTTAAGACAATAGTTGTAAAAATTTTAATGGCAACATCGCGTTCGTAACGCACATAACTATTAAAATATTTGAAACACTTTTATGTGCAGTTATTTAGAAACCGTTTATAAATGTTGAGCAGATTATTAATGACGAAATTCTTCACACAATTCTATTGTTTTCTTAATGATTATGTTTACAATATTTTGTGCAAGAAATAAGCTTTATGTCTAAAATAAATTAGTGTCGGTACTAAGGCATAATAATAAAGGCATAAGCAATCTTAGTGGCAAAAATGCATATTGATTTATTTGATAATTAAAATTATTTAATATTTTAAAGTAATATTTATACTTAAAAATTAATTAATTAATTAATTATTAATTTTATTAAATTTATTATATACTTTTCTTTAGAAAGAACATCTAAAGAGGTTCTTGATTTATTAACAGTAATATTTTACTATACTAATAATAAAATATTGGTTTATTTACACTTTCGCAATTGCTTTCCGAACGGGTTGTTGGTATGTATTTATACTTATTTTAGTATTTGAAGTTCCATAAAATATTTAAAGTTTATATATACAAATAATTAAATAAACAAACAAAACGAATATACGTGACAGACGTTAAGAATGACCGTAAGTTACTTAAGAAAATGTCTGTGTTACATATGATTAAGTACATTTGTGCTTGTAGAGAAAATGCGAAACAATAGTCATCTAGCGGTGATGTAACCTGACTAACCTGAGTCACAACACCGTGTAAACTATTAAAGGTGATGGCAGTGAATGTTGACCCAGAACTTTCTCCACGTTGAAGAGTTCGATGGGAAAACTCAAGTTGTTACATAGGTTCAATAAGCCCGGTGAATTTCTGAATTCAAACTACTTAACTCCTTAACTAAGTACGCAACCGATCACCATGAAAATTTGCATATATTTTGTCCAAAAAGGATATAGGTGTAATACGTTGTTTAACGTTTAATATATTAAACACCTGTAGCTTGCTTCTAATCATTTATTATAATATTATGATACATTACTTAATATATTTTACAAGTCACAATACGATACGATTATTACAAGGGCAGCCATTATATATTAATTAGTGAATAGACCAATGTGACCACAGACAACATAAATAGTTGCACTGTCATTGTGCAACCCCACAGATACTATGGCTTACAATAGGGTACCTTTCATCCAGAAAAAAATCTGTTTCAGAGATATCATCTAAGAATAAAAATAAAATATTAAACGCCTGACAAAATATATATGAGCAATAGAGATTAAATATATGACAAGTTTTCTAAATTCAAAAATAGATTAAGACTAATATTTAAGTAGAAATTAAATATTATAAACTAAGAATTAATTAAGTATTTAAAACCATTATTATTAGTTAAGTTAAACACTTTAAGTACACTGTTTAGGAGTGCAATTTAGATAATTATCCATACACACGTAATTTATAGTTTTCATGTATATAATTGCAATCTGTTTGTGTACTCTATCAAATAAATAAATTAATTAATGTTTTAACACTTATACGAAGTCGCAGGCAAAAGCTAGTTGTAAGTGATGGTAAAACTCGTAAGTAGTGCAGTAATTCTAGTGACTTAGTACGAGTACTAATAGGTGTTTCTGAGAATCCACTATAGCTTCAGCCATAACAGTTATACGAAGTGCATTGGTATAGATACTTACAATAATATAAGATCGGGAGAGAAAGCAGTCGGTCAAGTGTGGCGAACCGGTTTCAAGCATTTATCTTAAATCGCTGCGAAGATCGACTTAGGAAGTAAACGTAGGACCTGATGCGAATAATTTAAATAAAAGTTCCTTCACAGAAAGCTCCAATGATATTTTTCTTAATTTCTTAGGGCCTATTTCACCATGTGTCAAGTAGGCTAACCGCCATTTAAAGTCACCGGTCACCGGGAATGAAGGAGATGATATACCTTTGTTTATACGGTAAAAGTCCCAAACATTAAAAAGAAAATAATAAAAAAATTGCAGTAAACCGAGTGCATAATTTAATAAAACATAAAATTATATCTAAAAGTAACTAATCAACACTTTAATTGCAGTTGGTGAAAGAGGCCCTTAGACTCTTAATTAATTAATTTCTCCGAAATAGCTTGTACCTATTTCAACGTTACCTTCTGTGTTATAATATGTAGAGGATTATTCAAAGGAGAACTTAGAGTTTGTATCCCGTAAATAAATAGGTTTTTAATATTGAGATTGAAAAATTTGATCATTACGAAAATAATTAGTTGCAAAATATATGTTTTGTTTTTTTCTAACCAAAACATGTAATTATTACTGTAATTTTTTTTTTTTTAGAAACAAAATATCATGATGGCAATAATGTCTACACAATGCCCATGACAACATTATAGTATAATGGATATGACCCATGACGAAAAAAAAAAATGCCGAAATATGTTTCGCCATCGTGTCCCATTCCATATGATCGGTACAGTTCGTGAGAAAATGACCCATTTTCTAATTGCGCAAAACGTAATATCCATTCTCACGCTCGATGAAATAAAGTTGGCATGGCGTTTTCTTTGCGAGATTTTCTGTTGAAACCATGGCGGCTAAAATGACGCTTAATACTAGATGTCATCTAGTAGAAAATTTATGTTGAACTTATTACTATTTTTATATTAAATCATGTGATAATATATAGCTTTTTTTATAAAATCAACTCATTTATAATGTTTTTGATAAATATGCAATAATATCTAATAATATCTAATATTAGAACATATGCCTATAGCTGGGCTATAGGCTTAGGCTGTACATAGGCTTTTTCCATAATCTCCAGCAATACATCGAACCGGTGCTCTTTATTTATAAATAACACCATGTGTGTTGTTGTGTATTGATACATTCCGTTAATTTACTAAGGTCAGCAACACACTTGCAGTATCAATGGTGTTGATTGTGTCAATAGTTAATTTAATTATTACTTTTCATTCGAAAGGGCAACAACATTTTAGCGGCCCAGATTGTAAAATGCTTAAGTACACACCCGTATATAAGAGCGAAAATGGATGGAATATAATTATCACCTAATGGAAACTCACTTGTCATGTTGATTTAACTAAATTTGTTAAATGCTTAATATAATAAGAACCTTTTCAAATAATTAACCCAAATCTTTTCAAAGTTCGAGTGAATAGGCATCTTCTGGGTGAGCTCGCTCCATCTTAGGCCTCATCCTTGCTACACAGTTGGTTGTTGGCCAAGAGCAAACCCATCCGTACTAATATTATAAATGCGAAAGTATATTTGTATGTATGGATGTTTGTAACTCTTTCACGCAAAAACTACTGAACCGATCACCATGAAATTTTGCATACACGTTGTCTGGGAAACCAGACAGGACATAGGGTACCTTTCATCGTTCAACGCGGACGAAGTCGCGGGCACCAGCTAGTCTTTAATAAAAATTAAAAAAACCTACCTCTTTTTTGGAATCATCTCATAGAACCCTTTTATTTGATACCCACTCGATAAGTTTCTGTAGAAAAAAAATCATACAAAAACTCGATGTCATAACTGGAAAATGTAGGTGGCGGATACCCAAGTCAAACTCCTACTAAACTTTCATGAAAAAAAAAAACTCCATACGTGAACTTTCTAACAGGACTCCACACAGATCCTTGATAAAATTTCGAAAAAAAAAATTAAGTTATCATAATTTTAAAGACAAAAATGGTCAACAATTATTATTAGATATTATTTGGTAATGCATTGTTTAATAATTTTTGTTTAATATTCAAGTAATTAATAATTTTCATATTAAATTTATTAAAGTTACTTACTTATAGTAATTTATGCAGCCGCTCCAGATATATTGTATCCCAACTTTATACAGACACGATATTCGTCTACAATGCGGACGATTTCAAATTTGGAATATCTTATTATCTTGTCAACATTTCAGAAACATCTCGGAAGCTTCCGTTTGTACGCATTCATATTGGGCAAACAACCAAACGATACATTGTTTCGCTCGTCATAAGATGCATCTACACAGTTGTAGCTTCCTGCCTGTTACACTACATTCGTATTGACTACTGTGTCACGGCCCACGCCCTCTTAAAAAAAACAATAGCTTAATTACCTGCCACAAAATCTGTTTTGTTTTGTGTCGAATCACCTGTAACAGATTACCTGTATCAAACTACAGGAATCTTTGTTTAATACGTGCGAATGAATTTTTTTTTTTTTGCATAATTATATACACCCAAAACTTTCGTGTTTACTTTTGTCGTTCTTTTCATGAGTGAAAACCGTATCAAAATACGTTATGTGATTTATAAGTTCGCGAAGAAACAAACAGAGGCGGACATACGCTTTATTTTTAACTACTTAGCTGTTACACGCAACTTCGTCCGTGTATTTTTTTTATTTTATTAAATATAGCCTACGTTACTCGCTGATAACGTAGCTTTCTACAGGTAAAAGAATTTTTAAAATCGGTCAAGTAGTTTTTGAGTTTATTCATTACAAACATACAAAAATACAAATGTTCTCTCTTTATAATATTAATACAGATAGGTGTAGATATATGTAGATATAAATTTCAATGTCATCTTGCTCCTAGACTCTGTAATTATGTTTTACTAGCTGGTGCCGGCGACTTCGTCCGCGTTGAACGATGAAAGGCACCCTATGTCCTTTCTGGTGTCTGGGACAACGTGTATGCAAAATTTCATGGTGATCGGTTCAGTAGTTTTTGCGTGAAAGAGTTACAAACATCCATACATCCATACATACTTTCGCATTTATAATATTAAAATTAAATTAATACGGATTAATACGGATTGTGAACTAGTGATGCGACTCCGTCCTAGCACGGATGCAATTTTTTTGCAAACTATATACACAAACGTATTATTTGTCGCTCTTTCCATAAGTGAAAACCGCATCAAGATCCGTTGAGTGGCTTAGAAGAAATTAGCGGAGTAATTGACGGAAGCGGACGGCGACTTTATACTTTATTAAATATATATACAGAAGTTCCTATCAAATAAAGCTTTACACTTATAATATTTATTTTTAATTTTATCTTCAACAGCAACAACAACAATTAAACCAGCAACATCTAGTACATTGACAGTGACGGCGGCAGTGACACGCCGCCCATTCCGCATTGCCAGCAGACGGCGACCATTTACCACCACCGTGAAGGCTTCTACAACCACCACGACTGAAGCTACCACAGTGCGATTAGCTAGTGAAGAGTCTCTGCAAGATATTAGTGATGCAGGCAAGTTTACTTTTTATTTTGGTCAATGCTTCATTGGAACAATATTTAAAATTATATATATTTTTGTATTCTATAATCTAAACCAGAGTTGTTATTATTTAAGCGTAAATTATATTAGCAAAGTCTCCATACGCTTCTTTCAGCCAAGCCATGAAGTGAATTTGTCAGAGGTTGTTAATCTGCCCAAAACTGAATTCTGACTTATTAAAAAATTGAGAGTGCGTTTTAAACAAATTTAAGTAAAATATTATATTTTAAGTAATACATACAATATAATACCCCCAGACTACATCGAAGATCCATCACTAAAGCCACGCGCCGCTCCGAAAACACCGAAACTGCAGCGACGTCCGTTGGTCATGTTAAAAGGCGAAGAAATTAAAGACCAGAACCCTTCAGCCACCAACGAGGAGGAGAAGAAGAGACAGAGCAAGAAGTACAGCAGCACATTCAAACAGAATCAACTCGATGAAGTATTGAAAAGAACGAAGAGCCAGGAAGAGTCAGATACAACGACTGAAGGAAAGACTACAGTTGAAGGTAAATAATATGATACTGACCTTAAATCCTAGTCTCGACCAAGGTAATATGGATTCTTACAAAAGATTATTGAAATTATTGAAAATAAAGCCCAGGGGCTATTTTATTTAGTATCTCTAAGTACTTCAACTTTGTTGAGTTTTGCTATGAAATCGAATAAGTGTAAATTAAATTAAAAAAAATTTTTTTCTTTTTTTTTTTTTTTCTAGGCAGAATTAACAAAATTAGAAATCCCGCCGGATTGTTAGTAGGTAGATAATGTCGACGGTTCAATATTCACAAAGCTTTAGATTAGATAGATTACTTCTTAGTATCTGATGAGATGTAGCCTGTCTTTTTTTATTCACTTGAGTTCCTAGGTGATTTCTGCCTACTACCCTTAATTACTAATTCATGAATCATTTATTGAATAGGTATCTATTGGTATTATTATATATCCTTAAATCTATTCTTATGTCTACAGACTACAACGCTGAAACTGCTGTAGCCATAGCTGCTCACCAACTCCTCGCTGCTCCAATACCGATCACGCAAAACTTCGATGAAATAACGAAACCAGCAAGAAAATCTGTACCTACCACAACAGAGTTCCGCTATACGAAAGCTGATTACACTGAATCGTACATAGACAGCAAAAAACCAACATACACCGATGAATATTCGAGCACGCCAATATACAAAACAAGCACAGACTACATAACTTCTACAGGAGTTTACACCGGTATTGCAACTGATTTCGCCAAGTCTTCTTTGAGTTACAACCCTGAAACTACTGGCTTCTCGAAAACTGCAACTTTCAACACCGACCCGTCCATTTTCGCAAAAACAACAGCTTTTGCTCCAGAGTCTACTGTTTTCGGAAAATCAACAGCGGCATATAATTCAGCCACAACTACCCTATCGAAGTCCACACCCATCTATTTACCAGAAACATCAGTTTTCACAAAGCCAACAAGCAGATATTCAGTGCCGACCGGATTTACCAAATCAAGTTATGGTCCCGAAACATCCACTTATGGCTTCACTTCCCGTCCCAGTTTCCCATCCACCTTACTGAATCGACCCTCCACTTTGAACCCTGACGTGTCAGTGTCTCCGGGAGGTGGATCTTCCACCGCCAAGTACTTGAGCACCAGTGAAAAGTACATCACTCTACCGGTGGAGGACTTTGGATATTCTACATCTGGATATTCAAGTTCGAGCCAAGACCCTTCGTACTTCACTAGAGAGTATTTGCTCGAATCACCTGTCACCAAAACATATGATGGTGAGTAAATGAAACTCATCATTAAATACTTAAGTATTTTACAGATTTAAATTTAGGATCAACAATTTGAATAATACTTAAGCATGTTAATTCCATAATAATTATTGCATGGTTGTAAGTTCCAAATTAGTTGAAGGTATTATGTCAGCAACGCATCCTTTTGCGTATCTTCCATATTTCTGTATCTGATCAATCGACAAACTTTTAAGGGACAAATCACTTCTCTGCGAGAACCTATAGTCTATCTATAGAGTAGCACATTAAATGGCAGGTTGAACTTTACATGTCTTTAAAAATTACTAGTTTCAAATAAGTAGATTTCCTCACGATTTTCCTGCCCTAATTGGGTTATTCGAATTGACATTTACCAGGTACCTAAACGCTCTTACAGTTTTTATTGAAATAAATTCTCGATAAGGGCAACACATTTGGGTAACCGAATCAAACACCTAAAACACACACATTTATTTCAGAGGAATACCAATATTTATCACCAGTCACAAAACAACAGACAACTACAAGGAGATCGCCACAGAAAAAGACAGTGACCCGTAAAATATCCACCACAATTAAGCCAACAACGTCTTCGTTCGAAGTACCAGTGACAACTCCTAAACCTAGAAGGGTTCCTTCAAAGAAACCTTTCGAGAAGATACCTGTACAGAAGTCGACTTATAGACCGATAGAGAATTATGACTATTATGATGATGGTGTCGAGAAATTAGCAGAGAAATACGCCGAAGGTACCAAAGTGGTGGTCCACGGTAAAGGTTTGTTGAAAAAATATCTATCCTATTAACATTTACTATTCATTAATAGGGAACTTGTGTAATTTTAAAGAAATTTCTATTCGAATGTCAAATAAAAGAGTTAATGTAACGCCCATGTGATATTAGTTATTAGTTAGGTAGTCAATCTAGTATTTCAATTCTTCCAGATTATTTTAATATGGTACCACTTGATTTTTTTTTTTTTTTTTAATTTTTCTTTCATCTATTTATTCAAAAATACTGTATACGTAGATTAGATGCTGCAAACAGCTAAATAGCGTTAAATATTTTATTCACAAAATTACTAAATATTTTATTTCTTAATATTTTATTCACTAATAGTTCTAATTTATAATTTCAAAACTTAACTGAAATGTTGATTTTAACGCATTTTATGAGTTGTTTAATTAGGTAAGTACCTACATTTTTTTAAAAGTGTATTCTGGAAATATTCCAGTAATTTAAGTATTACATACTAAATTGTTCACTTTTTATATTTTTTTATTAGTGTCATAATTGTTAAATTTTTTATTAATTTTTTTAGGTACAATTGAATGTCTAGACATCGGCAACTTCCCTCACCCGACCTCCTGTAAGAAGTTTATATCGTGCGCGCGCATCGAGAATGGCTCTTTACTGGGTTGGGAGTACATTTGCCCAAAGGGTTTGAGCTTCGACCCAGTTGGAGGCATTTGCAACTGGTCTGCGGGACTTGGGTGTGATGAAAAAGACATTTAAAATTAGAAAATCTATTTAAAAACAATTCTATTATTATTTTATTTTAGTTTCTGTAATAGAAAGTTACAGAAATTAAGTTTATTGTGTTTACTTGGTGCGGTACCTACTGTCAAATTCAGACTATCGGGACACTGCCTAGCATAAACAGATATATCCAACAATTACATAAACAATTTTTTGACATCTCGCTATATTGATTAAACCATAGAGTAAATAGTACTTCACTGGTTAAGTACTATTTACTCTATGATTAAACTAGAAACCGTCAGAGCTCACAAAACTAGACTGTTCAACTGTTTCACTGGCTACAGAGTAGTATGCAGAAGTATTTTTTTATTTAAATTATCTATGCTATCTTGTGTACTTTCGGCAACACAAAACCCCTAGACTTGTGAAGAAATATGATGGTATATATGAGTAAATCCTTTCACAAATCAAATGATTTAAAAATTGCCAAGGTAGCAGCCATTTTGGGGACATAGTGTATCACAAGCACTTATTGTACATTTTGGGGACATAGTGTATCACACACAACACAATATTGTATGACTAGACATTTCCCTACCGTATAATAATATAATTACATACCTATTATATATTACTATTATATAATAATCATATTATTAAACACTGTAATGTACCTACTATAAAAAATGTATCTGTTATGATTAAACTACTTGTTGTACTAAAAAAAAAAAGTACCAATAAAAAGTAAATCTGGTGAAACAAAAATTTGTCAAAATGCTAATAACTCGTTTTTTTTTTTTACTTATGAGAAAGGAAGTCCCAATATTCCAGTGTAGTAATATTTGGTAGTTTTTTTGGATTTCTGAATAAAAAATACTCTACTTAAATAAAATATTAAAAACTGTATCAAGATAAAAACGAAATATGACAATTTAAAAATCACATTATTATTTTAATATCATTCTTGTTATGTTCATGAAAAAAAAATTCAATTAACTTTTTTAAACTAAAATAAAATTTATTCAATAACTCTGCCATAAACTATTAAATACAACCAGCATCAGTCACACTAAAAAAACCTTTCGCACGTTCTCTTAAAAAAAAAACCTTGTGATATTTTTCTATTAGGTATCGACTGAAAAAATATATTTAACTTATCTTAGTGAATATTACTAAAAATAAATCTAAGTCAATGTGTATTCTTCTTAAATAAATAATCTAAATTATCTCATTGTATAAAACGATCACTGCCCAGATGATAGTATTCATATTTTAAGTATTTTTTTTTTAAACTGCAAAACTTATGTAGCGCACACATTTTGTTTATAATGCAGTTACAATTTGTGCCTTAATTATTTTACAAATAAGTGTTAAGAATTGTGAATGTACATTTAAGAGAAATAAATGAGTTAAAAAAATAATTTGTCATTTTTATTAATTTACTAGCTGGTGCTCGCGACTTCGTCCGCGTTGAAAATTTAAAAAAAAGCAATATAACGCTTGACCTCGTGTTGCTATAACACTTTTGCCAGGCGTTAGTTTTTTATTTTTTTATTTATCCCTCGGGAATAGTCTTTTTTTCTGGATGAAAGGTACCCTATGTCCTTTCTGATGTCTCAGACAACGTGTATGCAAAATTTCATAGTGATCGGTTCATTAGTTTTTGCGTGAAAGAGTCACAAACATCCAAACACACTTTCGCATATATAATATTAGTATAGATATGTACACTTCAATTTATAAAGATACACCGGACGAAGTGGCGGACACAAGCTAGTTCAGATATTTAAAAAAAATAAAACACACAAACACATTTATTAAAGGTGCTTCCGGACATCATTAAAATGAAACAACGAGATGAATTTCCTTGGCACAATTTTCAAAAATATACTATAGTGTACGTTTGCTAACATTCACATATCCTATACCGATGCAGGTCATCTTAATTTTATTTGGTATCGAGAAAGAATCCTCTGCCTCTTCATCGGAATCCTCATCATCCGATTGCACAACTTCCAGCTTGAACATCACACCGAACATCTGTTTCAGGTGTTGCAGGAACTTTATTGTGTATTCCGATAGAGGTCCCACCTGAAAAAAAAAGACATTTTAAACTATAACTTTAACTAACATACAGTTAGGACCTCTTTCACCATCTCCGAGTAATGTGTCAAGTAGGCTAACCGCCATTTAAAGTCTAAATTAAGTTCGAGAATGATGGAGCCGATATACCTTTGTTTGTACGGTAAAAAGAAAGTCCCAAACAGTAAAAAGAAAATAATTTAAAAAAAAAAGCCTATCGAAGGATACAGTAAACCGAGTGCATAATATAATAAAACATAAAATTATTTCTAAAAGTAACTAATCAACACTTTACTTGTAGTTGGTGAAAAGGCCCTTTTTTAAGTTATAGGACTGACAAAACATGTCAAAGTTGATTCTACTATCTTCATATACGAATAAATTTTTTACCATAAGAATATCAAATATAATTGAAGACGTGAGTGGATCAAGGTGATGTGTTGCATTTTTTAGGTCTTTTCATTTTTTTTTTGCATTGATGAAGGTAATATGTCCATATAAATGATTACAGACCTTAAGATCGTCGATTTAAGCCATAATTTAGAAAATAGAGTTGAAAAAGGTGTTGTTATGTATAGTTAATTTTAAAAAGCAAAAAGTGCAGAAAAGTTTAATTTTGTTAATTTTGTTAATGTTAATGAAGGAGTTATGTTCACTTTTTATTTAAAAAAATAATACAATTGTTTAATTTCTATCATACCATTAATATTTTAGGTTGTTTACACAACTTTACAAATAAAATTTAGTACAAAAATCAGTTCCATGGCGACTTATCTTAAAAATTAAAAGTAAAATTTTAACTTCGATTTATTCAAAATTGGAACTAAACGACTTATCACCTTCACCCAATCACGTCTTCAATTATGATGCTTGTTGATTAATCTGTGAATAGGAAACACATTGGCAAAAGACGTGATTTCAGCAAACCATTTGAACCAGTCTAAAAACAACTTAATTAATAATACTTAGGAGCTTAGAACACAAAAGTGCAAGCTGCAGACCGAATTATAATATTTTTTCTGGTAATCCAAATTTGTAAAACAAATAATCCAGTCACAATAATAAACTTACAACACATTGACTGACGTCCTTCTGTCCGAGAGCCATCCACAAAGCCAAGAGCCATTGGAAGGAGGAATCCGCAACTCCTCCTCGACGGATCTCATCGAGCAACCGAGTCGCACACTTCTTACCAACATCCTCTGGAAGATTTGTTGTGTCACCGCTGGGGCTTATTGATTTCTGTTAAATTATATTCAAAAGATATTACTGCACTATATCAAATTATCAATCTATATATAAATAAATAAAAACAATTATTATTGCCACATGTATCACTTGAGAACGGCACAAAGCTGTTCTCTTTTTATTGTATTCATAATGGTCAGGACAAGGCTTGAATGAAAGAATATTTTAGGAAAATCCATGGAGAGAATAAATTTGAATGATGTTTTTATAGGAAATTGACCGTCGATTTGCTAGTCAGTTGTAATTTATTCCTTTGTGAAAATATTTCGTTATATCAACAAAAATTAAAAAATGTCGGTAGAGGCTCTATATTAGAGAGAGTAGACTCTGTAATCAAAAAAAACTAGTCTCACCGCTTCAGCGCTGTAAACAGTTTTGTCCGTAGTTTCTGCGTACAGTGTGACTCCATATCCTGGACTTTTGCCTGCGTTCGGACCTCTACACTGGTCTGTGTTAATATACACATCTGGTAAGAAATTCAGCAACACCTTCAAATAAAAATATTTAATGCAATTATGGTTTTGACTACACATGACTGCACATTATCTGCGCGCGAGCTCCTAGGAGTCTGGGAATTTTGTCCTTGACGCAGAAGCACATTTATCAATACCATATTTATTAACTTTTACAACTATAAATAAAGATTTAAAAAATCAACTTAGATGTCAAAAAATGTGTAAATTTTGACTATATATACTAAACTTTGATAATGAGGAGAGATGATAACTAAATATACTACTAAGAAATTATATTAATTGATTCTAAACAGATATTTAAATAGAGATTTCAATTATTTATTACCCCTTTGGCTGCATCAACTACTCTATTGGCCATGGTCGGTGATACTCGTAAAGCATAGACAATCCCTCGAACTCTTTTAATGAGGCCTGCCTCACTCCATTGGAGAGGTCTCAAATGGCGACGCACGGGACACTTAAATACCACTTCCCCGCCACCGAGAGGAGGTGCTCCTGGAAAAGAAACACATTCTATATATCACATACTTCCATTACATACTTTATTTATATTATAATAATTATACTTAGTATTGTTAAATACTTATACTAGCTGTCTACTTATAACATTATTAACTGTTAAGATATAAGCAATAAGTTTTTGGAATATCATTCAAAAGTGACAGAAGTGTCAGTTAAACTAAATAAAAATAAATGTAAATATACTATACTTAGATAAGATGTAGAAATGTAAATATTATAGGACTGACAAGGACCCTTGTTATGCAAGGGGTATTGGAAATTTTCCCAAACACAAAGAAAATACCTCTTCTAACAACTTTCAGTTCAAGTCCTTCGTCTACTAGTATGAACTTCAAGAGGATTGGCAGCGCCGCCGCTTTAATCTTATCCACAGAGACATCTAGATCATTGTGTGTGACACCTTGAAGGACTGCATTCAAAGGCTCCTTGCAGAAAGGGCCCAGTGCCAGTAAAGTTTCTAAGTAGTACCCTGAAAATAAAAATTAAATTAAATGAGAATTTAAATGGGTGACACCAATTGAGAAGCAATTGACCTTATTGCCTCTCAAAGGACCTTATTGCTTTTTTTAGGTAAAGGTCAAGAAACAGGCTGATATATTAGGTGGACCCTCACCTATTAACAGGAGCAATGCAATGTGGGTTGCATATATCCTTCTAAATTGAATAAAATAATCAGAGGCCATGAAAATGGGCTCAGATATCCCATACACACACCACAAAATACAACAGCACACATATTGAGAGATAATTGCTGCCGACTGGCTGTCTAGTGTGGTAACAATTGCAGATTGCCTTGCCATTACTAAAGTATGAAACAAGATTGATTACTATTTTAAAACAGCAATCCCATTGCCAGTGCTCTATCCCTTCCTATTTAATCAGTCATCCTATTAATACCACTATTGTCGACAGTGCACTTTCAGCACCTGTGCCATTGCTTGTGTAAAAAAGTGACAGTAGCCGCCTATCATCAAGTTGACCGACAGACTGTCTGTCAATGTTAATATAAAAAAGCAAATATATGAATTAAACTAAAAGAGGTTGATATGCTATGTCTGTAAGTAGCACTAGCTGGTACCCTACTAGCTAGGACTTACACTATTAATGGCAGTATTCAAAATCTTGATATTAGATATGCAGGTAGATCCAATATATTGTAGCAACCTTTTTAAAGGAGGAAAATTTAATATATTCATTGTATATTTTATATTATACTAGCTGTCTCGCTCTCTATATTATATTATACTAGGTGCATTTTTTTTTTCGTAAAAACCTTCCCTGATTATCCCTCTATCCATTGGTGAAAACCGCATGAAAATCGGTGCAGTAGTTTTTGAGTTTATCACGAACAGACTGACAGACAGACAGTCGCGGCGGAAGGCTTTTTTTTATAATATGTAAGGAAGACATACTAACCAATCCCTCTGTCTGTACAACAAGCATGATTAATATGACCACCGATTAATATCCCGGGGTGATAAAATAGAGATGTTCCGTTCGGACCTATTTCTACTCGTGCACCATTCGTAACCTTATCTAATAACCGTATTAAATTCACTTCATATTCTTTTAGTCCAGAGTTATCCGAACTTCGTATTTCTTCAATTTTAACTGCACGCCCGCTCAATGTGGATAGTAAAAGTCTTTGACGCAAAAAGTTATTGCCTTTATAAATAACGACGTCGTTTCCCACTGCTGGTGACATGTTTGTAAAACAAATTATATTAAATAAAAATATGTAAACAATATCCAACTATATGCGGGTTTTAATTTAAAAACACGTGTATGCCCCTCTTTTAATTAGATATAATTTAATTGTCAATGTCAGCTATCAGTGTCAGCTGTCAGTAATGATTGAAGGATGAAGGACCGACATAAATATAAAATTGGCGAATTACTTTTGACAAATTAATTTCTATCACATAGAATATTCTCTTTTTTTCCTTTTTAGGTCTTATTATTATTATTTTTTTAATTAATTAATAAATGTAAAAATATTTTTTTTATGATTCTTTAGGCCTATTTGTATATAATCTATAATATATATTTTTTAAATTTATGGCTAAATAAATAAATAAATTAGTGTTGCAGCTGCCCATAGTTTGCTGTAAAAAATGTTTATTTAACTCATTTAACTAAACGCAGCAGATAAGAAAAAAAGAAGAGTGATAAAAATAATTAAACTTTTAAACGAAAGTTAAAAAGTTAAAGTATTTGAAAAAGTATTTGCAGTATCAAAAACAAAGCGTCGAAGATCAAGTAGGTAGTGTGATTTTAAAGATGTTAATTTATTCTTTAATTAATATAGTTTGACTATATTGTATGGATTGCTATATTTAAATGTTTTTAAAGATATTGAATAAAGATAATAAATAAATTATTATGATCTCAGTTTTTTTTTAGTTGTAATAATATATAATCTGATCACATTGTTGTTGTGAGGGAGTTATCTGTGCTGTGCTGTTATGTTATTATGTCCAACCAAACTTCAAAATCGTTCAAAATCTTCAAATGGTTCAAAGAAATAACCTATAAAATAAGTTTTTAAATGCTTTTTTCATTATTTAATTCTTGTACATACTCACAAATATTTAGTGTATTTGAACGAAAAATTTCCAAATAATTCTCAATCATGAAAGTTTGTGTCGGAGACGTTGTTTTACCGGGTGATTATTGTGAAGAAATATCTAAAGCTGGTGAAAAAGGCAAAGTGGTTATCGGCCCCGGACTTCATAAAAAGGAAAATAAAATTTACGCTATAAAAGCTGGGATATTAAATAAGCGCAATCCAAACACTTATTGGATAGATAACTATCAAAAACGGTATGTACCTTCTAAAAATGAAAACATAATAGGGACAGTTGTGCAAAAGGCTGGAGACATCTATAAAGTTGATGTTGGTGGCAGCTGCCTAGCGACCCTGTCTTATTTATCATTTGAAAATGCAACAAAGAAAAATAGACCCGATGTTCAAATTGGCGATATTGTCTATGCAAAAATGTTAGTCGCGAGCAAAGATATGGAACCAGAGTTGGTTTGTATAGATTCACATGGGAAAAAAGGCCGTCTCGGTGTCTTGAACGATGGTTTTATGTTTAAATGTTCACTGAATCTAATCAGGAAAATATTAAATCCTAGTTGTCCATTATTACAGTCATTGAAAAAAGAGTGGCCATTTGAACTTGCCGCAGGTATGAATGGAAGGATTTGGATCAAAGCTAAATCCTCAAGAGAGACAATTGCTCTCGGGAATGCTATTTTGGGCTCAGAATTTATGAGTGATAGTGAAATAAAAAGTTTGTGTGTGAATATTGCTAGCATACTAGCTGGACATGTATCGTGAGAAGACTCATTAAACTTCATTGTCAATATGTCTACATCATAGGGAAATGCATTGTTTCTTTTTCTGATTGATCAGCATATTAATTTAGGTAAAAATAATGTTTCACTCAAAAATATGCTAGTTTACTCATAAAATTTAAAATAACAGTAATAAACTCTAAAGTGGAACTGGCTGGAAATTACAAAAGTGCCAAGTGATTTGGACACAAATTGAAAACAATGCGAAAAATCTTTTTATTAAATAAATATTCTGTACGAAAGACAATTTATTATCATTTCATTTTGTTTTTGGTAACAAATCAAAATATTTTCTGCAGAATTAAAGTATTTTGTATTTATTAAGTAAACATTATTACTGTCTCATCATTGGTGTGAATCCATTTCCGAATGTGTATATTTCATTTCATCTGCATTCACACCAAATTCTTCAACTAAATGAACAAGACATCTTAAGTCTTTGTTGAAATTTTGTGCTTGTGGCACACTTAAAATTCTTTTTTAATAAATTTTGATATTAGGTAGTAATCTGCCTTGTAACTCTTTTTATAAGTTTAACTATAAATTCAATGCAAAGTTTTGTCAATACTTGTTTCTCTGCATCGGGAATGTATTCTAGCACCTTTTTGAAATTGTATCCAGTGTGCAGTGATATGTTATTCTCATTGCTATAAATATAAAGTGTAAACAATAATTATGCTGATCAAATTCAGATTATATAATTATGCATAAATCCTATTGTCTTTTTTACCTATTTATTTATTTAGAAAGCTTTCTTTTTTCTTTGTATAATCAAAACAGTTTTTTTTTTATATCAAAAGACTCAAATAAATAAAACAACATAGAACAGTGATGGGAGATTTATTTTGGCAAATGCAACTATCCTAGTCTGAAAAAAAATCTCAATTTACATGTTAAAACTACAACTGTTTCTCCTGACCTTGTCTGTGCCTATTGAATAAATTATAAGTGACTGAGCCACATCACATTTCCTCATATATATACATAACATTGTGGCCCAACAACATTGCCTCTGAATTTCTTCAATATACAATTAAAACTATAATAGGAGTGGAGTGACCAGAATAATTTTCATTTTATCGTAATTACTACAATAACAATTTAAAAGAAAACAAGAAATTAAAAGTGAGCTAACTAAAGTTTAAAATTCAATTATTATTATTTTTTAAATACAAGATTTAAAACCAATAAACACAAAAATATCAAGAGGTACACTTAAAAAGAGACAAATAAAAATCCATAAAAATGATCATGATACTGTATAAATATTAAAATGAGAAGCCTCTTAATAACAATGTACAAGAAGTGGTAACCTCAAAGGAAATGAAAATATCAATAAGCTATGCTTCCATTACATTTTAGCAGTATAACTATATTATGACGTCATCAAAAACTGTCCCGAGCTTTGCTATAGCTGGCACACCATCGACAAACCATTAGCCCAGTCTTTACAATTAAAAGTCAATCTTATCACTCGATACCTTTAAAAGTTCCACTTTGTGTGCGATGGTCCAATCTGCAGAACTGTGTAAGTCCAAAATTATCAAAAGGTCAATGTCAAAATCCCAACAATTGCCTATAATTTAATTAAATAATTGGCGTTTCATTAGCCGAAAATATACTGAATGACGAGACTTCATCACTCAGAAAATGTCTTCAATTTCTATATTTTACTCCAAAAATAGATTAAAGTTTTCAAAAACTAAAAACTGTTAATTAAAAAAAAAAAAAAAACAATAAAATATTGACAATTGGCTTCATTTAATACAAAATCTACCAGTTCTCAGTCAGAAAACTTTCTCCTCTCTAATTATGTATTCTGTACTGGAAGCACAACCTATAAGTTTCTTTTTTTTTTTTTTTTTTAAATTTATTACCTAATATTTTCAAAACATCCTCAACAATTCTACGAAAGGAATGTTTTATATTTATTTACAAAAACAATTTTTACATTTACTTATATATATGTAAAAGAAATAGTTTTACATTTCAATTTTGTTCCTAAGTTATAAGTTTAAATTAGCAATTAAGTCACTTCGGTCAGCCATCAAATAATGTTGTTTAGTGTGGTAAAAAAAAATACATAATGTCATCAAATAATAAAAAAAATTTTTGCAATTAATCAACCAACAGACAGTTTGATACAAGTTAAAGTAGGGCCAATTTAATAGTACACGTTTGACATCTGACTCGCACTATCAATGTTATAGCAGAAAATAGTTCATTTACCTGTTCCTTGAGCAAATTTACAGGAATATCTTTAAGCATTTTGTGCTATAAGTAGATGTATTATATTGTTATTATATTTTATTCAAACTAATACTGTATAATACCAATAATATTATGCTATCGCACTAGGCATGCCCGTAATGATAGTTGTGAGTTCATAAATAAATAAATAAATAAATAAATCTTCGTCAGTCTTAGCTTTATTAGCCAAAAATAATCGTCTAATTGCCATCTTTTGTCATCATTACAATATTTTTAACTGAAAAAATAATATTGCATCCACTCCGTTACTAATTTTTCTTGAAGTGTCAAATGTGATCTTTTGAATTGGCCTACTGTGTAATACACAAAATTAATTATTATTTTTTATCAATCTTACACAACAAAAAAAAAAAAAAAAAAAAAAAACAATTTAATTAGTCCAAATCCAATGACATCTAAAACCGAGTCTAAATTCAGGCACACAATATTTTTTTATTCATCGAACCCATTTTGCGTTCTCCGATTTGATTTCGTAAATTTTAAGCCATCGTTAAATAAAAATAAGGTTTAATAATTAATTATAAAAAAGAAACGCATCACAGGTAAATTCAAGTAACACTGTACAATTATTTACATTTATTTTTATCAACAAAGTGATTATCGACATTTTTTATTATTATTATGAAAATATAGTGTATCTATCGATAATATTGAGAGATCAAGACTTCGCTTAGGATAACAATTTACAATTTTTATTAATATCAACATGATTTACATTTCTTTTTTCTTTTTTTTTTTTTTCAATTTATTACACACTTTTCTAAGTATCAAATGACCCGTCAATTGTATTAGAAATACAACTATTAAAAAATAATTTCTCACACTGAGAAACCAGGAATAAATAAGTAAAATTGTACAATACTGTTAGAAAAAAAAACCACTTTTTTTTTTGACAAAGTAGTGAACATTTTATGAAAAAAAAAAAATACCTTCTGGTAAATTAATCATACATAGGCATAGAAACAACATTAATCGGGATAATGTATTGGGCTCGCATTTTGTGATTATATTTCGTCTCTATCACAATTATTATCCTCAAAAGTTGATTTTTTTTTTTTGAGTAACATTTAATAATATAGACGCGTCCTATAAAGGGATTTTATTAGAAAAAGTAATTTTGACTTTGTTCAAATTCACTTTATAATTATTATTTTTTGCATTAATATTGATTTGATATTATGCTGTCAGGAGGAGTGATTTTTAATTTTTCGTAAACACGTAGTTACTTCAGATGTATATTTTGATTAACTTTGGATAACTAAGAACGTCTCCATAATTCTAAAGACTGTAAACTTCAAAGGCATTTGCTAATATTTGCGACAAGAAATTATTTAGTAACTGCTTACATATTTTTTTCCATTTCATTTACCAGAAAATACAAGTCTTTATCAGAAATATTGGAGAGCTAATAAAATTACTGATGGATCTTACTGGGCAATAGTTTTACCTCTAACTTCCAAAGAAAATTTGTTTTGAAACTGGGTTGTGATAGTCACAGAACTTACGCTTACGACAGATCTTGTTAGGTAGGGATAAGCGAAAGTTCACACTGAAATATACAACTTATGTACTACACAAAAAGGTACGCAATTCAGTACGAGTACGTGCGTACCGCTAGATGCATCGCGTACTCACCGATTTTGTCTTGAAAATGTACGCGCAACTCTGTGTGAGGTGACCCTAAAGCCCTTCGCACATTACAATACTTAAAGAAGACTAGTATTCCCAAGACTTGTCTAAGAAGACAAGTCTTGGGAATCTCACATATATTTTTATAGTGAAACTAGTCTTGCGTATCCGAAGCAAGAATAAATACTAAATTCAAATACATAGTAAATAGAAAATTTTGCATATATTTATACATGTTTTTTAAAAATTTTCTATCTTTTAAATTTGTTAATCTTGTAATTTTTTTCTTAGTCGTCTTCTGTTTCTATTGGATAAAATTGAAGGACCGCAAGCACTTCTTCATCACAAGAGTCACCAGACACATTGAAAAAAAGATGAAAGCAGTCAAAATGTTGTTTAAGTGTGATTAGAAATTTTAAAATTTTATTCATTCATTTTCAGTCGCGTTATGTACGAATCTCGAGTCACGAACGAATACAAACTGGTATTCTACTTGGAGTATTGTTATCTAATGAATGAGTAACGTAATGTGCGAAGGGCCTAATGGTGTCCCTAGACGGTCAAAATTGCTTGAAAAGCATTTAAAATTCGCTTGATTGTCAAGCAATTTGGAGCGTTTAGAACGGAGCTTGATGTGCTGACGACACGTTTGGTCTAGTGGTTAGTAACCCTAGCTGTTAACCAAACGGTCGCGGTTTCGAATCCCGCTAGGGGCAAATGTTTATGTGTTAACATGAGTCATCGATATTTTATATTTATATGTATTTACAAAAAAAAAGTAATCTATGTAGTATATCAACTTGTCTGGTACCCATAATACAAGCATTAGTTGCTTACTGTGGAACTAGATTGTGATGTGTAGAATTTGTGAAGATATTTTATGTTTATGTGCTTGACAAACAAACTACATGCTTGATGTAAAATTATATTTTTGCAATGCTTGTCATGCAAACGCATGCTTTATCATTAAGATAAAGATTGTCAAGCAACACATTCGGTTACTGGCTCACTCTGTGGCGACTGAGATTCATCAAGCATCATCAATCTCCGTTCTAAAGCACGCGAATATTACGTGCTTGTCAAGCAATTTAGACCGTGTAGGGGAGTCCATAAGGTCTATAATATATGTAGTATCGATCTAGGGCCGCACGCAGAGCGCGCCGGCTGCCAGCCGCTCTCAGAAGACAGAGTCCGCTGAGCGAGACAGATGCACCGGGTGCGAGGGAGACCGCGCTAAGCGCTTGCGAGGCAGCTTCTCCAGGGTCGACAGCAGATGGGAGAAGTCTGGCCTCTCGTTGGCGCGGTACGACCAGCACAGCATCAGGATGTCCTGTTTCATTACGATATTTGTTTCATGTCTTAATACGACGCTAGAGAACCTATATATTATAGGTATATATTCCCGGGAATATAAACCGTCCGAAATTTCTTGGAACCTCGAAACAATGCAAAACCGCTCACTACGGTTAACAAAGAGAAGACAGTACAATAAAAGTTTATTTATATTATAATAAAAATAGTTTTTTTTTTTTTTTTTTTACTTAATTTGTGTCATGTCATACATTTACATACATACATACATACAAAGCAAAGTTAAAATAGTTTGTTGCGAAGTGGCGAGATATTTTCGACGTGTTTTGAATCAATATCAAAATGATTCCTAAGAATTAATTTTTTTGATCTATATAAACTGTCACCAGTGTTATACTATAGATCATCGAACACAATAAAATTAATTTAATCTATATGTTCAAAAGTTGTTTCTGTGGGGAAGTATTCAACAATAGTTGCTCTCTTTAAATAAACCTTCCACTAATGATAATTATTAATTATGACCATCCAAACTACAAATCTCCCTTATCCTTAACCCTTACTGTAGTCGGCAACACTTGTGCAGCACCTGTAGCTTTGTTTGCGTCATAGGTGACGGTAGCCATCTACCATCAAATGGATCGTCAGCCTGTCTGACAGTCTTTTACATCTTTATGTAACACTTAAACAATGGGCTCTTGAAATTTTATCTATGATTTCTATACTTCTATTATAAGGAGAGATTTGTTTTTTTTTTTTTTGTATGTTTCTAAAGAATTAACTCAAAAACTACTGGACTAAATTTGAAAATCCTTTCACCTACAGAAAGAGCTACATAAATGTTTACACCACCTTGATATCCCTGGAGGCTTGCATGTTAGCCAGCGATTGTTTCACCCCCTTGCCGACCTGCCAAATGATAGCTTCGGGAGGTTGCCCCTTGAATGGATATTCACCGCACAACAATTCGTACCACACCGTCCTGAAAGGCCAAATTGGATATTAGTCTTACAATCAATAACCGCTACACAACATTCTCCACACCGAGTATGTATATATATATACTCACCCAAATGCGTAGACGTCTGTCGCCTTGGAGAAGGGGAGGTGCAAAGAGGCGTGGGGTCGAAGAGCCCTCGCCAGTTCGGGGCCCAGATAGCACAGCCAGCCGGGTGGGATGCCTAGACTATCGCCTCGAGCGCTAATACACACATACAACTAGTATAAAATACATTGACAACTTATATGATATTCAATTATCTTCCCTCGCTCCGAACCTCTCTCTCTCTCTCTCTTTCTTTCTCTCTATGACAAGTCATTGTACTGGTTAGGTTATTTATGTTGATATTAGACATGTTCATAACACTGTAAATTTCTGAAAAAGCCTAGCGAGTTATTATTGAGTACAAAGATTTCTTTTGAATTACATCTCATCTCATACTACAGTTAAATAAATCAGTTACTTACGTGTTTAAACCAAGTGAGACTTACTTGTTTCCAAAACAAAGCTTAGTGACACTGAACAGTCCGAAGTCGGTGATGACCACCTTTCCGTTCTCGAGGAATATGTTCTTAGTCTTGAGATCCTTGTGGATGATGCCTCGTGCGTGCAAGTAGCCCATGCCCTGGAATCACAATTAAACAATTATGCCTAATCTTCCATTCAACAGCATGATTTATAGAACAATTATAGAACAAGATTTTGATTTCTGATTGGCTTGTTTAATTTGATTACTTATATAGCAATACCAACTAAGAGGTTTCTTGTCAATTCTTTCACAAAGAACTATGCATTCCGAACTTATGGTCAAATATAAAAGAATTGACTATTTTAAGAGACTAAAATTTAGTCTTATGCAATAAATTATATTTATATTACTTCATCTCTATAAAACTCAATTAGAACTAAGAAATGACTGGACCCATTGGGATGTTTTTATTGATTAGTTTGATTAGTTTAGAAAAAAGCAACTGAAAAATGGGAAAAAACTACAATTAGAAATTTAGTACACTTCAGATCACTTTTAATAGATGTCGTTCGTGACGGACCTATTGCTTAACAGCGATGATTTCAATATTGTAAAGGTCTCATCAAAGTGAGGATTTTTAAAGGTACGAATGTGATAAATGACCTGCGATATCTGCTGTGCGACGATGACGCTCTTGTTGGCGTTGAACTTGTCCTTGCGCAGATGGATGTGAGTGTAGAGCGTCATGCCCTTGCAGAGCGACGTGACTATGGCGAGCCTTGGGGGCTTCATGCAGGCGCCCATGAACAGCACGAGGTTCTCGTGGCGAGTCTTGCGGAACGTTGCCACCTCGTGCTTGAACGTGTCCAGCGGCACGCAGTCGTCGGCCAGCGAGTGCACGTGCAGCACCTTCACGGCCACCGCGCCGTGCCAGCTGCCTCGGTACACAGTCCCGAACCGACCGCACCCGATCACCTCGAACAGCTTCAGCTCGTCGTACGGGATGTCCCACTCCTTCATCGACAGCTGCCCACGCACACACAAACACTCTGTCACATAAGTCACTAAGGCTCGAGTTCACCAACAGACGGTTGGTTTTTAAACAGCTGTTTAAAATTTAAACAGCCGTTTAATAATATTTTGTTTTTCACCATCGCTAAAATGCGGGTTAAACGCCCTAAACTTAACTTAATGATTAATCTGATGTTTAGGGCGTTTAATAATATTTTAATCAACAAAATATTATTAAACGGCTGTTTAAATTTTAAACAGCTGTTTAAAAATTACCGTCTGTTGGTGAACTCGAGCCTAAGTGTGGAACTCACACTCGCACTACCATCATTCGCTATTCTTTATGTTGATGCCTAGAATTTGAACTCAATCACATGCGAAAGACGTGACTCATAAAATTAAGAATTCGTAAAGTAATGGCCATAGTTGTACATACACTAATTATCTAGTGGAATAAAAAAGTGTTAGGCCCTAGAGATGATTATTCGCAATACAGTTTCTAGTAAAAATATTGATATTGACGATTCAAAATCGTCTGAAAATATAAACACTGCGCACTCAACTGTCACATTGTAAAATTTGGTCCTAGCTTTTATTTATGCAACACATGGACAATCAAAACTGATCTCTGGGTAGAATTCCGCTTTGGTGCGAGATATGAGTGGATTGGATATATGTAGAGCGATGATGAACTTTTCCGTCTCAGATTAATAAAATCAAAAATACTTTTTAACCGATTTTAACGGCACACAGAGAAATTTTTAGATAACCAAAACCGAATGTGAGGAAGAACGATCCTTCCTTACAAATAATATTCGGTGGCCTAACCGTACCGACTCGTAGACTTTTTAAATCTACACATTAACATATTTTCATTTACATAATTATCACTTATTTTTTTATGAAACATACCTCTTCAAACATTCTCCTCCGACGTACGAAAACGGTCATGATCACGGATAAGTTACGCCGAGCTATTTGAAAGTAACTTTAAATTTTTTCTCGCATCTTTATTTTCGTTTGCATTAATAAAAAAAATTAATATGCAGCCGAGTGCAGAGACATGACACAATGTTATCTGACTAGTGGGGTCACCGGGCGTTATCTCTCATTGCTATGGTGGTTGTACAAATACATATAATAAGCACACCAAATGACTCATTTACGAGTACATCGTCGTCATACAGTATTTCTATCAATTTCCTCAATTATTATTTATTAAAACTTATTTTAATTAATAACACATTAAACAAATATTTTTATTTGCGGTCAAAAGTAAAAGCCACATAAGTCTTCTGCAGTTTAATTGATGATAGTTTCTTGGTAAGTCTGTCTATATTAAATATTATGTGACTTAATGGATATTGTTACAGATCTCTTATAGACTCTTTACAGAGACATTATTGTAAGAGGAATTACAATATTATTGTAATTTTTGTTTGTTATTTAAGTGAATAAGATTTGGGATCACTTGACACTTGATACAATGATACATGGATACATCGATACACTTACGCTATTTTGTCGAGGCCACCGCTGGTCGTGGTGGTTGGTTCCCAGGTCTAGCGAGTCTCCGCGCGCTCCGCCCCCGCTGTCAGTGGAGCCCGACCCGCTCAGGGACACGCAACGCGATCCGTCTGAAAATCAGATTATCAATTCCTTTGGGAATGTTCGTACAAGCAACAAGATCGCATGCCCTTTACTGTACTGTACAAAAATTAATTTTGTAGTTCCAGAGATTAAAGCGTTCAACCAAACAAATAAACTCTTCAGCTTTATATAATATTAAGTATAGATACGAGTAAAAGATGGAACATACCGCTTTTGACGCTAGCAGTGAACTCTTCCTTGTGATCGGTGGTGGTTCTAGCCGGAGACTGAATCGTCACTACGTGGTTTGGACTCGGCAATGGTGGCTTCACCTCTGTTACAATTTAATTGAAATTACAACACTTTGTGCAAAATATAAAAACAAGAAAATATATACATCATTTTAAAAATATCAACATTCAGCTCAAAGAAAATTTTGATAATTCAGACAATAAAAGTGAAAAACCGAATCAAAATTTTGTGTGGTTTAACACTAATTTTTACTATAGACATGTAGATAATTTATTAAATAATATTTATTTATTTGTTTCAGGTTAAGAAGTGTATTGATAGTTGTTCTCCTTAAATTTCTTGTGAGCTCGTTTTGGTGCTTTTGGTGAGAGCTTTGGTGGTCACGTTTTGCGCTTTGGCATGGTTAGATGACAAACTAATATTCGTTATTTTAATATTAATAAAATCCGAAAATGCTCTGTATTAAATTCTATATACTTTATAAATAAAGTATCTACCTATCGATTCATTGAAGTAAATATAAAAAAAATTTTTTTTTTTTATAAAATTGTACACTAATATTATAAATGCGAAAGTATGTTTGGATGTATTTAACTCTTTCACGCAAAAACTACTGAACCGATCATCATGAAATTTTGCATACACGTTGTCTGGGACATCAGAAAGGACATAGGGTACCTTTCATCGTTCAACGCGGATCAGCTAGTTTGAGATAATTGTGAGTATATATAATGATTTGTTAAGATGTTTACCCGGGAAGTGGAACTGCTGCTTGTGGTGGTGGTTGTGGTGGTTGTGGTGGTGGTGGTTGGGGGGATGGTGGTGGTGGTGGGGGGTGGCGGGGGCGGCGGGGGCGGCGAGCGCCGGCGACGAGGGAGTCGAGCTGTTGCACGACGACGTGTTCGACGACGAGTCCGGTCCGCCACCGCCCTGAGAATACACACAGTCACACATACACACCCCCCTCACTATACGCATTCCCTTTTATAATATTACATCGGTTACCGGTCGGTAATAACCGTTTAAAATTTTAAATAAACGAGTGTATAATTAACACTCTTTTTTCAGAGTCTAAATAAAAAAAATATCGATTCTAGAGAAAAAATTAATTGTGAGAACCAATATTGTAGGAGGAAATTTAATTCCAAACAACTTCGGTGATAAAAATGAAAAAGTTATCCAATAAAAAAAAAATTCTGACACTTGCAATTTTTTAACGCGTTGGTGATTGGTTGTTATAACGCCCATATAAATCACACGCAACTAAGGCTCTAAATATCATATTAATCAGTAAGTTAATCAGATGTTTAGGGCGTTTAACCCGCAGTTTTGCGAAGGTGAACAACAAAATATTATTAAACGGCTGTTTAAATTTTAAACAGATGTTTAAAAATAACCGTCTGTTGGTGAACTCGAGCCTAAGTGTTTGGATCTTGGCTAGGGGCCCCTGGCGGCCTGTAGCCATGTGTGCTTTCTACAGTCGTTTACGCTTTGTCTTAGCGTAGCGTAGCGTAAACGACTGTAGTAAGCACACATGTCAACGTACAGTCGTAAACGCTACGCTCAGGCTACGCAACGCTGCGAGAAAGCTTTGTGATTGGTCAAAATTTTATGTGGGCGTTACAACAACCAATCACTGGGCTTTCTCCCAGCGTAGCGTAGCCTGAGCGTAGCGTTCACGACTGTACGTTTGCTCTTGGCTACGGGCCCTGGCCTAAGAGAGATAGATGAGTGTTATGTTACTGATGGCTTGATGAATATTTACGGGATAGTGAGGTGGCACGTTGGCGACGTAGTGCCTCCGTCTTGGTCTGCTCGTGATCGAAGAGAGGAAGCTGGTGGCGCCCGCGCGGACGGACACAGGCGAAGCGCACGGGTAATAACCTGACAACAATTTCAACAATTTCCATTCAACAACGCACGCGGACCAGAGTTCGTGTTGTTAATAATGCTCTCATCGTTTGTAAGTAAGGCCTCACAGAACTGGTTACATTATTAATTTGAATTACCTTAGAAACAACTCAGAACACTCACCATCTTTGTGAACTTTTTCTTTGAATGCTACCACAAATTCTGGTGGAAGACCACACGACGGTGGTACTTTGCTCTCGCAATCTCTGGAAAAAAAAAAGAATAGAATTTTGGTAAAACTTTTCTGTTGACTGCGCTGTAAGAGGTGATAATATAGCTGAGATTTTTGCAAACAATAACGCTGAAAGTATCGTGAATAGTGATTGGTACACAACACAACCATAATCGTGAAATTATTGACGAACTCCGTAAAAACAACCTTAAATAAACGCCGTATAATATTGAATTTTTGAAGGAGGAAAAACGTAGAAATTATGAGCCATCCTGCGTACAGTCCGATCTGGCACTTTACGACATAATTTTTTTTGTTCCCTAAATTTAAGAAACACTGATCAACGATTTTCATCACCAGAAAGGTTTGTCGTAGAAGAGTATGAAAAAAATGTTTTCAAAATCGATTTATTCGTATGAAAAATTATTGCATTTACGCTAACGGACAATAAATTATTCATTTTTGACCATTCATGAACACTTTTTCTTATTAATTCTTAAAAAACTTTTAGTGCGCCCCACGTGTAAGTAACATATTCTATTTTTTATTGTTGCTTAATCTACTAAATCAGCCTCAAGAGTATCTTTTGAACAATCTCCCTTTTGCGGTGTTTCCGCCTCCTGTGACCTCCTGTGAAAAAAGGCTCACCTGTGACACTTGAACTTGCACTCCTTGCACTTGAGGCCGGAGCCGAAGAGCATCTGCTTGTCGCAGTAGTCGCAGGTGGCGATCATGTTGAAGGTCTTGGTGAAGCGGTGCGCGATGTCGTGGGCCATGCACCGCGACACCGTCGTCGGAGTGCGCGGCGAACGCGGCGCCGGCTGCCAACCCTGCCGTCGTCAAAATTACAGAGATATTGAACGTTAAAGTACGGCCTCCGACCGAGCGACCGTGCTATGACGTATGACGTCACGCCGTCCCCACTAGTGATGTGTCGGATCGTTAAAAATGTATATTCGCGGTAACCGATACTGATATTCGGTGTAAAGATCCGCGGATACGGATACGAAACTTAACATTCTCACTCAATCTGTGTGACCATTGAACTATAGTTGACGCCCGCCACTTGACGCTTGCCATATGTTTGATTTTAAGAGATAAAAAATAATCTGAATGGAATTTAATAATTTTTCATTGCTATCTAATCTCACTTATTTATAGAATTTCATCTATGAATTAAAAATTAATAAGGTAAAAAGATCCGCCAAAAAGTAACTGGTACGGATATGGATCTTTCTTCTCCCTCGGATATCCGCGGATACGGATATCCGGCACATCACTAGTCCCTACATACTTTGTCTCATTGCGCTCGCGTCACTCGCGGTGTGACGTCATCGCAATGGCGCACGAATGAAAGCAAATTTAAAAAAAGCGGTGAAACTTTATTGGAAATCCTGGCCCGATTTCGATGAAACAAAAACCATTATTATTTCCACGAGGACGCGCATTAAATGCAGTAACTTTTGTAGTAATAATTTGACGTGTTGGTGTGACTCACTGTGGAGGGTAGTCACGGAGAAGAAAAAGAGTGAAATATATTTACAGTATTGTGTAGCGTGTGATTGAGCGGTCGGTGCAGAGGGGTCGTGTCGACGGGGGGGTCCGGCTCGTGAGGGGAGGGAGGGGGAGAGCCCTCCCCACCCTCCACCACCCCGAGCGCCGACGACTGGCTGTTGTCGCTGCGACAAAAAAAAAACGCACATTTATAATCGATTTTCTTTGTCTTCTTTGTTTCTGGATTAAAGGTCTTTCTCTATAGACCTCTAAAAAAAGTTTACGCAAAATATAACAACGATCGGTTGAATACTTAACAAACCAACTGACTTTCGCATTTTTTTATGAATAAATGAATTTATAATATTAGTTAAGACAAAAAAAAAACAGACATCAATTCTAGGCCTGTGGAAATTTCGCAAAATCGAAACGTATATTCACAAGTGTACTCAAATTTTATTCAAACATTAAATTTGTATAAATATTTTTTGGTATTAAGCCTCCACGATCTAATATGTTATAGATTAAAAAAAATTGTAACCTTTGTCTCAATTAAATCCTTACTTATGAAATTAATTCGACCTAAATATTTTTCACTAAACGCTCGTCTCTGAAATGGGTCGTCTTAGTAAAAATCAAATATTTTTGGAACGTAGAAGACGTTTGTGTGTAGAAACTAAAGTCACCTCAGGTCAGAGGCGTCCGGTCTGACTGATAGCTGTGACTCGTGCGATCTTGATTTTGTGAGCGGCGCAGGCGCAGGCAGGTGGCCACTCTGCTTGCGTTTACTGATTGGAGTCGTTGGGGACTTACCACCTGAAAAAAAAAAAAAAACTTTTTTCATTACTACTCCGATATAATAAAAAGATTGCAACCACCTATTTTATCATCAGCCCGTGTTTCTCCAAGCTAACCATACTAACTTAACCTAACTAAAATACTGCTAAACCAAATTTTAAACTTTGAAACACAACCATACTGTTCTATAATTAGTTGCATAAGAACTAATATAATTTTACATATATAACTATGATTATCGATAAGTTCAAAACTAAATATTTAGATATAATATTGATGTCGTTTTCACAAATACCTTACGAGCTGGAGATTTTATACATTTTTAATGTTTTAATGCTCAAACAGTGATGAAGGTATTTTAACGTGTTTGCATTCGAATGAAACTCAAAAAAAAAAATTCTTTTATTTACTACTTCTAAACTGTTATTACTCTGTTCTGTGAGTTTTCACTTTCACTATTTAGTTAGAGCAACGGAAAATAAACAATTTATTTATCAAGCTTCGAGCAATATTTTTTCAAATGTAACTACCCGCTCCCTTTAGAATTGATCACTTCATGTTGTGGGTCAGCAATTTCATGAAATGGCCAGCTTCGTTTGGCCACATCATTAATGTAGAGTATCAAAGGTAATGAATGTAAAGAGGGTAATGTATTTTTCATAATCTTGTATGTGAATACGAGTTAGATAATAAATAAAGGGACCTTTCTTATTGTGCGGTGTCCCGTGAGCGTCGGGCGAGGCGTCGTGAGGTCTGTCGCGCGAGTGACGCGCTCGAGGTCTGGGCGATCCTCTGGCGTGTCGCTCCCAAGAGTCCCAGTACAGCTGCAGCTCCACACCGTCTTCGCCCCGCACCAACGCTTCTACGGGTCCGCCAGAGTCGGATTTAAAAATTAAAAAAATTAAGAGTCAAGCGGTAGGGGCACAACAACTTCATAAATATAGATACGCACACTAGGTGGCGCCTGCGGATAGAGGGGGCATTCTTTATTAGGTGCGTGAGTGAATTGATTCGTATATGGAGTGGTACGAGTATAGAGAACAGTACAACTCCTACAAAACCAAGCGGTTAAAGGGTCAATGGCAATATCAACAGCACAACAAAATCTACTAACATAAATAAATTATACAACATTTTTTCAAATAAGCAGACAACTGATAAATTTTTAAAATGAAATTTTGAGATGACTCATTTTCATACATCCTTAATACTGTTTTAGTAGGCCGCTCACTTGCAGTACCTATAGGTGACCGTGGCCCCCTACCATCAAGTGGACCGTCAATTTGTCTGCCGACTTTAACATAAAAAAAAAACAACTGATATAATTATTAATGACAAGTGCGAGCAAATGATGAACCTTTTCTTACACCGACTGTACCTTTCTAATGGACGACCAGCCACTTATGATAAAAAACTAAGAACTTGTATGTCCATAATAAATCTTCCTACAGATTTGCATTTAACACTGACAACTTCAAAAGATTTAACGGAATGAAATGAACATTACCTGTATAAGTTCGTAATCGATGCATCGCACGGCAAAGTCGTTTAATCTCTTCATCGCGAGCGGCCGCCAACAAAGCCCTGAGCTCATGATCTGAACGCTCTCTGAGTGCTTCTAACGAAGTCAAGCGAGAACATATCGCCTGAAAAGAAATATACCAACCAAATATGTAACACATACCGTTGAGATTTACCCTTATTCTAAACACTATTGTGATCTAAGAAGCTATAATTGGAACTATAAACTAACCCTTGACTTTCTATTGAGCTCAAACAAGTCGTATCTGCTGTAATTAGTTGAGGAGTTGGGTGTCCCATAGACGACTTGATGGTGCAGCATCATGTCAAGGTTACCATGTCATGGAAATATCAACAACATGGAAATCAAACAACCGGAACAACTCTTCATAGAATATAACTAAGACCCATTTCAATCATATCAGCTTTCAAACCAAAAAAAACTATTTATTTGTTTAGTTGAGTGGATAATTGACATGTTTGCTAAGGTCCAAAAATGATTAATATAAACCAGTAAGATAATCACTACGTTCTTAGTTATATGCATGGTGAACACAAAATAGAATTTACCTCGATGGCTTCGGGACTCAGTCCTACAACCCTGAGCCACTGTGCTAGACATGGTATGTCTCCAAGCTCACGTTGCACTTCTTCTCCATATTTGGCCTTGATTACCAATTGCCGGGAGAAATGCTTCACTAACTTGCCCTGAAAATAAGAATTAACAATTTCTTATAAATAAATAACATGGGCTCGTTACTAACAATATTCAATTAAATTCAACGTCTTTTTCTTAATTTTCTTGACTTCTTTAAATTATGATATACGTAAGTTATTTGGATTTTTAACTCCTGGAATATATCAATAGTTTTAAGAACTAAAATATTAAATATGGATACATGAAAATATGAATTTGGAATAATAATAAAAAAATGCTCAAACTAAACAAGAAACTACTTATTAGCATTGAATTGAATAAGTACCTACTGCTTAAAATGTATTGAATTTAATTTCTATGTTAACATGGTCATGGTTGAGTCACAAAATTGTGTCACATTCTCACATATACTCAGTACTAATTCAGCTGTTATCTATGTATACTAATACTAGCTACACGCTCCTGGCTTTGACCGGGTTCAAAATAAAATCCTAAATCCTATCCTATCTTTTAAGTTGGACCAAATTACACCAAGTTATGAAGTTTTATCAAAATTGGTTCAGTAGTTTAGGAGTTCATCGAGGACACACAAGGTGACATGTAATTTTTATAAATATAAAAATTATTAGAGAGAGATTTGTATATTTGTAATAATTAATAAGTTCAAAAACTACTGGACCAATTTTAAAAATTCTTTCACCTAGTTATAGAAAGCTACATTTTCAGCGATTAAGATAGGCTATATTTTATAAAGTTACGCAGGAGAAGTCGCGTGCAACGACTAGTTAATAATATCCAGCTAGATGCTAAACTAGAAACAACAGGTCAAACAAATTTTTATATTAGGTAATTATTATCAAAAACATAAGTAGTTATGTTTTATAGTGGTGGAAAAGGCTGTATTTTCGGAGTCATAAAGTTGAATAAAAGCATGTACAGTGAAAATAGGTTATGGAAACTTCGAGGGACCACAAAAATGCTATTCCCTACTTAATAAAAAGCCTGGAGCCATTATGTTTAGTGTAACCAAAATTGAAAAACTACCTAATGCAAAGTTTTGGTAAGGTATTTTTAAATCATCACTGATAAGCCATTGCTCAGAAAACTTTATCTATTTTTTTGTTAAGGTCATCAGACAGGCAGGCTGATGGTCCAATCGATTGTAGGTGGTTACTGTTGCCTATAACACGAAACAACATCACAGGTGCTGCAAGTGTACTAGGATTGACGATAAGGAATTTGGAATGAATAAATAAATGGGCTCTGGCATCCCTTACTTACTCACCAAAACATAACAGCATGAGTGCTGTTATTTCATGGTGATCTTTTGTAAGGGGGTGGTTACTGCCGCTAGATGAGCTAATGACTGCAAAATATAGTGTTCCATGCCAGTACTTTCCATATGCAGATGAGAGCAAACTTTTAAATGTTTATTATTATAGTTGACCCTGATGGGAATTGAACCCAGCATCCCTGAGACAAAGGATTTAAGGCCACTCAATCAATGGGCTTGTCAATAAAGATATTCAACATGCTTTCATTTCTCACTTTCTTCTTCTAATTAGGATTGCAATCAATTTGAGTTTTCACAATTATAGAATAATTTAATAAACCAGGCAACATTGACATTTAAGTAGATGGCCACAACCCTCTTTAAACACATAAAATGAAAAAGCCATCTCATAAATATATTTTTGAAGCTGGCTGCATGTAGTGCCCGCTACTTTTTAACCAACTTAACGCTACATTAAATACTCTCTCCTTAGGAATGTAATTACTCCCATTTAATGTGCAAATTAGATGTAATCAACTACTCATATCAGTTGTTTTACTAAAATTATTTAGCTTTTATTAAAGAAAACTTATAAACTTATAGCAGTAAAACTATTTATTATTACCTTTTAAACTTAATATCTAAGTAATTTCTTTTTTGATAAAATAAATATCTGGAAAATGTATCTAAATATTCAAAGTAATCAAAAGTACCTAGTCGCTACCAGGGACTTAAGACGGCATTGAACTATTCACCCCAGTCCTTGAGAACAGCGAAGTCCTTGAATTCCAGGGACTGTGAGACGTTCAAGGGCACAACACTGTCTACTCAGTCACAGATAAAGAGACTTCTTCTTACCTCCAGCGTTCGAATCTCCTGCTGTGTTAGTTCGGCGCTTGTCGAGCATTGTGTCCTCAAACCTTCAAGTCTATCAGCTGAAACGTCGATCATCGACTGTATAGTCTCTATCATCTGAACAGCATCACGAGCCTTCTTTATTTCGTAGTCGTTCTCTGTATCCATTACAAATATCACAGCACTGTATGCGACTCACTAAAGTCTACTTTCATGTAAAAAACTTTTTATTCATTTTAAAAAACGACTAAACAAAACAATGAAATATCGTATTGCCGATATAGCAGCCATATCTAGAGAAAATCTATAATTTTGTTTGTCTATGATGAATTGTTTTGTCTATGCGGATTAGGCCATAGTTGAATCACTTGACACATGTCACTGGAATTTAGTGAATAAAAAATGGATTCATTTTACAAGAAAAAAAAAACAGAGATGATTAACGCCACCAAGGAACATTATTTTTTAAATTATTTATAGTAATTTGACTATTGTATAATTATAATACTTGCCATGTTGACATTGCAACAACGTAATTGTCTTTGATAAGTGACCTTTTAGTTATCTATGTCAATATTTAATGTTAGTGGATGTTAGTCTATGACTTTTATCAATGAAGTGCGGACGTTTGTTGTGAGATTTGTTTCCTATATTTTCGCCTTCCGTCGTTTAATTAATTCTGTGTGATGTAAATAATTAGATAGAAAATAAATATTTTATACTTCAAAGTAGATAGATCTAAAAGAATTTTTTCTTAGGTGTATAGATGTAGAAACAGTCGTAAAATGTTTTTTGAAAGAGTATTGTTGCCTCTGTTCTGCCTTGGAATAGAAGGTAATTATTAGTATTTAATTGCTTAAATATTCCTTATTACATTTATAATTTCTATAAAATTATTCTTCATTTATAAAATTTTTCTAGTGTCACAACGGACCTTTGCTGAGGAGGTGGATATCCGCGAGGTATCAGCCGATAAGGGAAGTAACGTTACAATCCCCTGTGGAGGACTTATCAATGTTCCAGCTCCTAATGTTCATTGGGTCCATCGAGGGAACCGCACGCACCACGAAGTTTTGGTGAGTTATATTGATTTTTGCAATGATATACTTTTTGAACTGAATTTTAAAAAAATTAAAAATTCCTAACAAATATAATAGAAGTTATCCAATCTATCGATCACATTTGAGTCTGAAGTTCTTTTATTTATTTTTATTTATAAAAAATAAAACCTCAATTTTTTTTGTGTTACTTGAAATTATATTAGTTGTTATTTTTAATTATATTATTATATGACAGTTGAGTTATTTTGTACAACTTGTTTAAAAATATGTTTAAACATTTTAAGTGTAATTTTGCAAAAAAACAAAAGGTCAAAAAATTGTTGTTTTTATTCCTTTATTTCTTAAATAAAAAACTATTTATTTTATTTTATTTATATTTTAAAAAAAACTATTTTTTTTACTCCTTAATAAAACTATTTTATTTTACTTCAAAAAGTCTGATATAATTGAGAAGAGAAGTGTTAAGCTCCATTTAAATTCATGCATGTCATGTACTTCATGTTTTAATCAGTTAAAATTAAAACATGAAGTACATGACTTTCAACCTTAAGCCATTTAAAATATTTTAAACCATCTCAAATGATGCCAAAAATTATGAAAATACTCTTATCTTCTAAAAGCAGTATTTTACGCAGACCTCACTTCTAAAAGCAGTATTTTACTGTTGTCCTAATCTAGAATGCCTAAATAAATAGTAAAATACCACTCTTTTTTTAGAATGACACATTCCTCTTCTCAAATGGTATAAACCTCTCTAACAGCATAGTCCTTGGACAGCCAATTTGAATGGTACTAAAATAAAACATTATTCAAGAATCTCCATCATTAATAGTAAAATTCTTTTTTCATATATAATTAATGTATTAGTTTTTTTTTACAAAGAGCATAGTTTTTCTTTTCAAATTGCAATATCCTGATGCAACTCATTTCAGTTTGGTTTATTTTATGTCAAGCTATATCAGTGTTTTTGATGAGGTACACACAGGACAACCATATGAGGGTGAACTAAATTAAAAAGATATACCTGTTTATTACTATTTACTCAACAATAGTAACATTTTATTCTATGCAAATGGATATATTTTTTAATTTTTATTGGCTAAAGTAATAAATGTTTTACATTTATTTACTAAGTAGATCTTTTACTAAGAAAATAAATTAATGTGTTTTGTAAAGTTGCTTACTTTTTAAAAGCAATGTTCCTTAAGATGTTGGGACTGCATGACGTGGGAGTTTGAGTGTTACATATTTGCCGGCTATAAATAAACACTTGTACGAATTAAGACATTTACAAATTTAGTCACGACTACCAACTTCTCCTGATATTTCATTAATTTAATACCATTTGTTACCACTGACTGACTTTCGCCTAGAAGTTTTAGGCGAGTTTCCTACTATACCTGTTAATATAGTGGGTGGCCAGGTGAGTTACCACAAATATCCTAAACATAGAACCTGGGGAGCGCAGGGTTTGTAACCTGAGGGTCTGAATTGAATTGAAATGGTCGATGGCTAAAATTATGTTCAACAACCTGTGGCAAAAGTTTCTTAAATATATTCACCATAAGGACATTTTTAAGTGAGACAACCAATACAATTATAACACTTAAATAACTTTATATTACCAATTTATAAGCTATTTATTTATAAGCTATAATTAACAATTATAAACTAACCTCTGGCATTCTATTGAACTCAAACACGCTATATCTGCTGTAAGTTGCTGAGGAGTTGGGTATCCCGCAGACTACTTGATGCTGAAGCATCAGGTCAAGATTATCATGTCATGGAAATACCAATGAAGTAACAGTATACCAAATTTCACATCAATCAAACCTGTGGAAGTTAGTGAGATCCTTTCATCAACTAGGAAATGGGCTGATAATCTTCAAACTCCTGAATCTGTTCAGGTATAATAGGTATTTTATTACAGTCAGGATGATCCCTTATCACCCAAATTTTTTAAAGCAGTCCTCAATTTGGACTTTAAAATTTTTAAATTTCCAACTTTTCACATGATAAAATTTTCATTGTAAAAAAATTATTCATTAGAAAGTTAGTTCTATAGCGATTACCTCCTCTCATACATACAAACCTCAGTATTCTGTAGCTGAGAGGTAAGAATTGTAAGTCAATTTTTAAAATTTAAATAGGTATGTTTTAAAATAAAAATAAAAAACAAGGATAATAATAAAACAAGGCATTTTTAATTTCGATTTTTACACATTGACCTTTCTAATTAGCTCTATTTTAAATTTTGGTGATTGGTCATTAAGGTCCTTTACCTATACAGGGTCAGTTACATTCTAAAGCACATATTTAAAGCTGTACCTATCCTCGGGTTCGAGAAAAATGCCTCGCTTTCCTCCGGATAGATGATATTGTCCCGATTTGGTGAGATGGAAAATACAAAGGCACAACCACAAACATTAGCGGTTCATCGCGTCACGTTGTTTAATGAATACCAGTTGAGTCCAGTTCGTGCGAGGTCGTATCTGTATGAACGCGTTCTGCAAGCTCGTCCATCACCGTAGGTAGTGATGGAATTGGGTAATGTAGTTTAATGGGTTTAACGAGCCATGTTCACTTAATCGATGCTCACAAATTTGAGACACATTCACTGAATACACACTTTAGATATTTTGTTAAACCAGATTGAATTTAATGTTTACTACTAATTTTTGATTACAATTGACAAGCAATGCTTTGCACAATTTTTAGTGTCCAATCATACGTTCATTAATTGAGGGAGAATCGGTGTCTGCCATATTTTAGACAAGCTTCAATTGCGTAGTTAAAAGTTATAAATTTGTGTCGAATGAGAAAGAGAATGGAAGCGTTAAGAGCGATAAAGGAAAGGAAGCTGCAATATTTTGGACACGTAATGAAGGGGAAAAGATACCGTATTCTTTACAAAGAAAACGTGGCAGAGGGAAGCGAAAGACATCATGGTTGAAGAATTTAAAAGAATGTTTTAGTATGAGCATTCGCTCCTTTCGTGCAGCAGCTTCCATGGTTAAGATAGCCATGATGGTCGCCAACCTTCGTGGAGAAGTGACCGACCATCATGAAATTTTGCATCATGTCAAAGATACAAAAAAGGTCATTATTAAATTTTACGGCTACGTACAATAATATCTAATTAATAGTACCTTTCGTCTAGATAAAAAGTATTATTGTAAATAAATGTACTACTGTACTGTACTAATCGTAAAAGTGCAGTTTGCAACGGTGCGGTGGTCTATAGTCCGTAATAAACATGCGTGAAATAAAATCAACCTGTGAACAGATTAAGTTTTATCATAATTACAAAGCGACCAACCACGTGTCAGCCACGGCCAACTCCTCTACGAAATATTCGTGCGTGCTTCAAAAGAGAAATACTTACTTAAATATATATACACTATAATCCCATTTCGGTAATAACCAAGAATGTTCTTGCAGAATTTCTACTCGATTCGTTTTTAAAAGGGACCCCTAAACGGTTGTCATTTATCATCGTCTATAAGTAAATAGGTCGCGTGGACTTTTATAATATTTTTAGACTAACCACTAATATTATAAATGCGAAAGTTTGTAAGGATGGGATGTTTGTTACTTTTTCACGCAAAAACTACTCAACATAAAAATATGTAAATGATGTTACGAGCAAAAAATATTACAATCCTAAAGAGAGATAACAGAATTTAACTCAAAAAAACCACATTTAAATTTGATTTAATAGCAGTAGGTAGTAGCAGTAGGTAACTTGTAACTATCTATATGTATAAGAAATATTCCCTGAGACCGCGTGGTCCGACCTCAAGTTCTAATAAAAGAAATGGTTACTGTGAGTCATGATGTCGGATATTCAAGATATTCCTATTCCTTTAAATTGATTTCAAACTGGAGTCTTTTTCTCACATACACGTTTTTACCGACGGTTTCAACATGCATTTTTTTTATTTTTTTTTTCTCTCTATTTATGTCCGGGCTAATTACCTAATGGAACGGCTGAAATTTTTTTGAAATTACGTTCGTTATTTTTGAAATAAATTCGTTTTTGAAAGTAGATAACTACAGAGAAGTATCTAGAATGTTTCTATGACAATAGTCTGCGTAAAAACTCAGACAGAAACTATAAGTATTTTTTGAATTTATACAAAATATTTTGTACAGACATTGAATCTTAGTTTCCGGATTTGTGTCTAAGCACTAAGTTAGTTTTATAAATGTATTTTATTTATGTACCTAGGCAACCAGCAGCGTCTGGGCTAGGGTCGGACATATCGGCTGGACGCGTGCCAGTTATTCATGACTCACTAAACATTGGCGACAATTCGATAAGAGATGCACATTATACTATGAAGTGGTACACAAATATTTTCAATCTATTTGCACACACTTTGCTGCTTCTCTTGCAGAACGTTTTTAGCGTTTCTATATCGCGCGCGAAAGTCGCCGTAGAGCGCGAACGCTAAGTGTGGAGCCGTTTCGCATATTCTTCGCGGTTTTGCGCTTTGTTCCCGATTTTTGTCGGTTTTTGTTCCGCGCGAAAGGGATCGCGAAGCGCGCGGAAATTTACTGTGCAATTATCGTGAACCATTGCGACTGTGGAGTTAGTTAAATACGTCGTGAAGTATCGGCAAATTCGCACCGCGAAATCGCGCTGTGCGTGATCCGCGGGCTAAGTGAAGAGCGGGCTATAGAGTATGAAAAATTTAAACTCCTTTGAAAAGGTTATTATTGAATTGTTATTTATAAGCTATAATAAAGACTGGATTTAAACGATTCCGATCCTGAAAATATTGTAAAATATCCTTTCAAAAACGCATTCCTATTCCCGAAGCGATCCCTCGAAATCTGTTTCGCTGTACGAAGATCGTAGGTATATCGCAGTACGAACGGCACGTGTACTACAAATTGCCTCCAACGAAATAGATATCGATCGTTTCTCCGACCACAAAATGTAATTTGATACTCGCTTGTGTCCAGACTTCGTCTCACCGGTTGATTGCGTTGTATTCTAAAGCTTTCTAACCTTCCACTAAGTTTTTGGGAAGGTTAAAATAATAACAGAAACAGGTCAAAATTATACTAATCTCTACCTATTTATAATTTTTATAAATAGTCATTCACAGCTGGGCTGACATTGCGGCAAATAGGGGGAGGCTTTGACTGTCTGCCTTGACATAGCAAAAGCATTTGACCGGGCCTAGGGGATCGAGCTCTTCTTTCCAAGCATCCTTTTTACGGGTTGCCGAGTCGTTGGTGACAGGTTTTATGAAAAATAACATGAACAAAAAGATAAAACCTTATTAGTACTTGCATATGCTGCAATCTGGTACCTAATTATCCATTGAAGCAAGGTCGCACTAGTGCATAGTGCTTATTATATGCTCCTCCATTGTTTGTTGACTTGGCAAATAGTCCATTTGAGTTATCACATGTTTTTCTCTTTAACGTACTTTAAATAATTTTTCCTTTAACTGAATAGCTAAACAAACTTGATATAAAGAACTTGATATATTATATACTTCACTTGAAGTGTTGATAGTTGAAGCGTAGATGTTTTTAGTGTATAATATTATCCTATGTGATTATGAATATATTAATGGTTTTAGGTATATATATATATATCTTAATCGTAATCTATTTATTTAAAGTGTATGACGAGAACAATTAATTTACCTAAGTATGTTCTCGTATATCCTTCGACTGGACAGAACCACACACACAAACGAGCAACCAGTCTGACGGCAATAACCATACCATACCACCAACGATATTCTATAACTAAATCATTGATATGATACCCCTTACAGAAGATGGCCGTGAAACAAAAATGTGTGTTGTTGTGTTTCGGTGAGTTACTAAGGGATGCCGGAGGAATTCCTTACCCTTAAGAGTACTAAAGGCTAAGCAAGTTCTAAGCAGCGCACTTGCAGTACCTCTAGGCGACTCACTCTACATTGCACTATTGCCAAAACGCACTGAGAAAATAATGGAGTACGTTTATTGTATGAATTAAAACAATCTATAGTTCTTTCTAGTCCTGAAGGGAGTTTGGTAACGAAGTTTTCTCTTAACAAATAAATAAATAAAAAATTCCGAAAGTGTTTCTTCCGAGCTCTTTATACGAATGTCGCTATATTGGACTTACAAACGCTTTAGGACAATAAATAAACGCTTGATAATCACTAACAAATAAATATGTAATGTTTCTATACTAGTAATAAACAAGAATAGTCAACCATGACAGAATAAATTACGTCCGTAAGTTAGGCATACTTAGGTGTGGAGTTTTACCAAAAAATTGCATAAAAATTTCTTTGGATAATAATTCAATAGGTACTCTAACTTTTTCGTGTATTTTGGTTTAATGGTATTTATTAAATTAATGCGACCCAGCTTAAATTGCCTGAATTTCAGAAATGGGTGTGAAATTCACTGATCGACTCTGAACAGTCGTTACCAGACAATACTGGCTGTTATCTTTTGTGGTCAATTCATTTTCGCATCTGAAAGCCGTCAATCATTGTCACCAAGTCGGGGCAAACAATGGATGTGCAATAAGTGCGGACCTTTGATAAATAATGGAGGGTAAAATGTTGTCACGTTCTAAGGGCTGAAAAGCCTCGATTGCTTCGTATTGTGTTTTTTTTTTTAAATTGAATATTTCTCATGAAAATGGTAATACTTTTGTTTATAGCGTTATTATGGTACAGAAAAGAACAGACTGAGAATTTATTTATTTATTTTTACTCCAAATGAAAGTTTGCTGCTCGTCGTTACCATATTAAAACATTTTAAATTTTTCACCCACATGAAGCCATTGACGAATGTCTTCAGTTCTTCTAAATGATTTAAAGCATTCTTCTAAAACGCAAAAGACGGGTTCTGAAATTACAATAAACTTACAAAAACGTCTAATAATTTAATTAACCTATTTAACCAAGTGGTCGTGGGTCTTGGTAATGCAAAGTTCTTTTGTTAACCCAATGCCACTAACAGTCGAACATTTCAATCAATATATTATGTATATAAGTTACCTTGGGCACATTGTACCTACACCTAATTAAAGTACAAATTTGATAAATAACGGAAGAATACAGTCAGGCTGTGTGGGTAGCATGCGCTAAACTTGGACTTTTCGGTGCTGAGACGTGGATACTGATGTATTTTCTCGCCCACAAATTTCAAGTCACTCTAGTGATACACAGATATAGTAATACAGAAACTTTGCTCGTTTATCGCTCTTTCTATTAGTGAAAACCGTATCAAAATGCGTTGAGCTGTTTATAAGTAGTTAGAGGAGAAACCGATATAGGCGAAAAGCGACCTTATTATTTTATATAATAATATGTATATAGATTACAGATACATACAATAATTGTAATTTAATGCAAAAATAGTTTCTATACTTGCATTTAAATACGTTGTTATTGGCTAGTTCAAAAACGATGAAATATTATCCACAATTACTAAATCCCGGAACGCCATAATCTGTATCCAATTCATTCTCTTCCCCAGAGCGTATTGCGGAATTTGCAATCAATTCCGTCTTCATTGAATTAACGAACCGTATGTTCGAGATCGTTGAGCACGTTATAATCAATGAGGTTTTGCCCGCGACTTCGTCCGCTCATGTGCGTCAAAAATTCGCAACGCCTTACAAAAATATGTGACCAATAAATTTATTCTTAGGTGCATTCTCGGGAACAGTATTGTTTTTATTTAAATTTTGAATGAAATTTTCCATACACGTTGTCAAACAAACAAACTCACTTTCGCATTTATAATATCAGTAAGGAACGATTCCCGGATCTCTTTTTCTGACTTTATGACATTAGTTTGACAAATTACAATCAGTCATGAAAGTAAACGGAGCGTAAAACGCCTATCAAAGCGATAGATGTAAAAGCTTTGACTGTCACGTGATAACACGATGAAGGCCGTTGAACTCGTTGTATGTAACCCCACTGCAATAAGTCGGCGGCTTCTTGGCCCACTTCTCTAAACTAATTTATTTACGCCTCTAATCCATTGTAGTTTGTCATTTTAAGTGCGGTCAGTATTCGAAGGAAATTTCCTTGTTTTCTATTTTGTAATTACGGCAGAGGTTAACAATTGCAAACCATGATGGAAAAGCTAGTCGCTAAAAATTGGGTAATAGCTCAAGCCCAATTTTTACACACTACACGGCAGACGGTCGCTAAATTAGAAGAGCGATTAGAATGTTTTCGACACTCACCATATTCCCCGGACCTTGCTCCAACAGATTACTACTTATTCTGGAATTTAGACAACTTCTTGGGAATTGGGAAAGGATAAAAGTCGGTCCCGATGAAGCAATCCAAACCAAACCGCCTTCAAATATTTAATTAATTTTCGGCGATAAATTCAGCAATGTTTTTTGGATTACAAACGTTGTAAGGAAATTTTGTCCCGGATATGTTTGTCTGTTTTTGAACAATTCCTTCAACAATAGTTACATTACAACAGAAATTCAGGATGGACATAAGCTAAATATTCCAACACCAGATATCTAAAAATAAATATCCAACATGTTAAACGTCAATGTATGTCAGGCGTTACATACATTACACATTTTGGCGGGCGGAGTCGCAGACGAAGTCGCAGGCACCAGCTAGTAAACCAATAAATTGGTTTAATTGCATGCGACAAGCGTAAGAGAAAAACTCATAAGAAGCTCAACGAGCGTTCGGTCGATGAACTATTCGCTAATTAGTTGAAGACAAAGCGAATCGTCCATTCATTATTTAATTGAGCACGTATTGTAGTCCTTCATCGCGTAAATGTAATTATTGAACACGCAACTCAACGCCGTTTATCGGCATAATATATCGGCAGAATTATCATGTTACATTAAAAAATTCTATCTAAATGAACATGTATAATTTACTTTTTTTGTATAACAATTTGACGTTGAAACCGGAGATATTTGAAAAGACTATTATGGCAAAAGCACCTTTAGCATTCTGAAAGTTGTTTGTGTCCTTGACGGCGACGTTCCGACATTCTTTTACTCACTTCCTACTCAAAGAGACAGGAATAACTTTGCCATTAAAACAAGCCCTTTATGCACTTGCTAAAGTTACAACGCTCGTTAAGCTGTAGGTACTATACTGCACTGTAAAATTTATTATAATAAATACACGAAAAAATATTGTTATCACCGTAAGGCTTGAATCAGACATATACTGACCTAAATCACCTAACTAGACTATATTTAAAAAACTTATATGAAATTTTACCCCCACTTACCAAATAAGTTTGTTACCCCCGTTCCACCTATCTCTACTAAATATACCCCCTGGTAGGGATAAGTGGAATTTTTTCCCACTTATCCCTACTTACTACTTACTTACTTACTTTATAAAAAGACCAGTACTTTTCTCAGTAATCGGACGATTTGCGGAAAAAAATATCATAGAAAAGATATATTTGTAATGAATGAACTCAAAAACTACTGGACCTATTTAAAAAAAATCATCTATAGAAGGCTACATTAATTATTAGCGAGTAACGCGGTAAAGTTACGCGGAAGAAGTTTCGTGGAACACAACAACGCTAGTCTTAAATAAAGTCTATTCTCATAAGAAATCGATTCGGTGACGCATTAGGACGCCACTAACACGAGATGTCAAAAGTAAAATAAATCCTTGGACGGATTATCTATAGCTTCCACAAGTTTAGCGCTGAGAAACTGTTTTCAAACTTATTTTATAGCCGAGTTACTTGTATCTACCACACATTATACTCGTAGGTACAGTGCGGAATTGTTTGACGACTTCTAGAGCACCAGCAAAGTTATATATATCCTGTTGCATTTTCACTGGACAATGCATTCACTATATAAACTGGGTCATTATTCAACAAGGCGCATTAATAAAACATCTAACCTACTTATCTTATACTTATCCGAATACGTAACACATGAAAATATATAGAGGGATCTTTTGTTCCAGCCAGAATCCACTTCACGCGAATTGAATTTCCCTTGGCATTGAAATATTCGTAGGGTTTTCTTGAAAATGTTACCTTGTATTTGACATATATAATGTTTTTGTGTCAAGGCGTGGCCGGTGGGCAGATGGTTCGCTTGATGGTAGACGGCCACGGTCGTCTACGTACAGAAGCAACATCAGGAGGAATGCGAGTGTGGGATGCAAGGACCTAATTCGAATCAATATAACACGGTGTTCTTCTAGAAAATGGTAGTTAATACCGCCAGACGGAATGCTCATTTAATTTTAATTAACAGTCTGATTTGAATTACTATTATTTTGCGTTTAGTTGGCATTTTTTAAAGGAAACTTGTAGGCAATTCGACATCACGCTATCAATCGAGCAAACATAAAGCCAGAAAAAAACTCTAAGCAAAAACGTAGCGAAAGCGCGGGTGGGGGTGATGTAATCGGTTGTGGGGTGTGTGGTTACCAAGCAGTACCGAAAAGAGTCAAAGTATACATGCCTATATCAATTTAAATTAACCGGTGGGTGAAACCGCAGCGCATTGCTAGTTAATATTATATCGCCGCCGGCTTCGCACAGATGCATTTTTTTTTTTGCAAATTTTGTACCGGCAAAGTGGTCTTGGCAAAGTGGTCGTGGCTATTACTTCTTAGTGGAAAGACCCGCCTTCCTGACACATACATTTTGTCGGTCCACCTCATAGGTGACCTTCCACGAGGTCCCAAGCCTGCTACTCTGCCCTGCACTACTGGGCACTATTTTAACGTTAGTATCATTCACATACAGTGTATATTGGAGATCTGTTCTCGTTCAAGATAGCTCTTATATATAATGCGATTTATTGAATTATGTTATTTGAAATTTTTCGCTCATAAATAACTCGCTGAGTTATGGGTGTTTATTATGAAGACGCGGCGCAGCCAGATAAAGCACGCGCCGGATTGTTTGTTGTGGTTTTTGTAAATACTTCATCACACTTAAGCCTCCGTGCTCGTTTCAAGTGCCTATACAAAACGGGACGTCTTGATTTAAGAACAGCGTGTTGATTATTAACTTGAAAATTTGTACAGTGCACCAAGGTCAGTCCATAATGATCTTGTATACCTAAGACGAAGAGCAATGAAGTCGTTGCGTAAAAACTAGAAATTCGTGTGAAAATTATTTTAAGGTATTTTAGGTATATTTTAGCTAATTTTCATTCTAGTTTTTCATTCAAATAACCCTTTTTATATTGACTTCACTGTGATTTACTGTAATTAGTGATGATTGTATTTTATGAAATTTATTTAGTATTTTATTTTTTATTTAATGTTTATAAACTTAAAGATTTCCATTCGTTCTTGAAGGGGATGAAATTTTTTCCCCTTCAGCAATCTTACATAGACCCCAAAGAGTTTAAAATACCTACGAGTATATAGACCCTGATACCATTGAGTAAGCGCGTTGATGGGTCCCACAGTATTTACTAACGCGTCAACTCATTTGAATATACACAAAGCGGCCGAAATAATGCGACAAAGAAGTCCATTAGAGTGTGAGTGAGCTTTCAGCGGGTTTTGTTGTTGCAGATGTTGTATTATATAGCTCATTATACGTTTACGGCAAATTTTGTACTAACTACTGTCTCTTGAGTACCAACCATACCCCACTTACCCAAACACTCGGGAACATTGTTGGTTTCTTATGTTCGTCGTGGATTTTTATTTTATTTATTATCTCAGTAACTTATCATTTCAAAGTTTACTATTATGTATGTATTCTCAAAATTAGAAATAATAAATTGGCAATAGAAATGTAGCTTAATTTTGTTGTTTTTTGAAAATTACTATAACCACGTGTTAGAATTGTACGCATATCAAAATATTTCAATATTTCACAAAGTTTTCGGATTTTAAGAGACGTAAATACGATCCAAGAACGTCCTTTTCTATATCTTTGATAAAGTGTTTGCAAATTTTCACGATGAATTTTTGAGTAGTTAAGGCGCGAAAGTGAAACAAACAATCCAATATTAAGCTTGAATTGTCAATTTGAGATCAGACTGCCCTTTGTTCTCGAGTCGCCCACATATAGGCGATCTATTAATTAACTGAGATATTATGTTATCAAGAGACAGCAGTAATACATACATCTATATACTTACATTAGGTAGAAAGTGGCTTATATGTTAAAGTTAAGTAATAATATATTGCTTAAGTTTACACATGTTTAAAACGAGACATGAGCCGGTGAAAATTCCAATAGCTTTAGTGTCAAACGCAGACAAATCTATTTCATCTTACCCTTGCAATCGATGAGTTGGCAAATGAGTCACCAGACTCATCCCTATTTTCACGACATAACTCAGAGGGTGAATAGCATTACGGACGGGAGCGACGCCCTTTTCCACAATCTGTGACTCATAATACCTTTCCGTAGCCTTCGTGGGGCCCATTTCACAGACTGAAGCGATTGCAACATACAAAAATAATTATATAATTTTTGATTTATTTCAGTCTTACCTTACCTCCAATAATGTCTGCCTCATAATGTGTTTTTAACGCCCGACGCAAAACAGGGATCTTAAAATTCAAATTCAAAACATTTTTATTCGAAATAAGATTTACAAAATCGCTTTTCGACGTCAGAGAATGGCAGAGAATGGCACGTTCGCTACCAAGGTGTGCATTCCTCTGTGGAGAAGAACGGCCAAAGAAACTCCACAGGAATAGCATCTTTTATATTTGACCTGGTCATGAGAGACACACAGAAAGAAAGGCTCCCAACGTTTGAAGATTACCAGCTCATTTCCTAGTTGACGAAGAGATTTCACTAACTTCCACAGGTTCTATTGATTTGGTGTACTGTTACTTCGTTGGTATTTCCATGACATGGTAACCTTGACCTGTTGATGCAGCATCAAGTAGTCCGCGGGACACTCAACTCCTCGGCAACTTCAGCAGATGGTCTCAATAGAATGTCGGAGGTTAGTTTATAATTTTTAATGATAGCTTGTTAATTTTAATTAATTTTTAATTATACAAACGAGTTTTATATGCAACATGTTTCATAGTTTTATTTTCATAATGAATAGTTTAATTTTACTTTCACTCATAACTTGAACCAAACAACGTAAACCTTTATTTGTATTTATCGTTAGGTTTAACGGCTGGTTGTTAAGTGTTTTTACGTGCGTACACGTAAACTCGGTTTCATTGTAAACCGTAAACTGAAATGAACACAATTAGTGAAGAAACTTACGTGTACAGTCGACCACAACGAAAACTAGCCATTAGTATAGTTATTAACGATCGTTTGGAGATATTGCTTTTGTGATAGAGGATGTACCCCGTCAATCCATACTTATGAAATTGTTTGTCCAACGCACAGCCAAAACTATTAAATCTAGAAAGTTGATACGTATATGGAACATACTCGTAGGTTCTTTCTAAAACGTCTCCGTACGACACATGGGGTTGGCTTGTATTTTATAGATATAATATAATATTAATAATAATAATAGGTTCTAAAATATTAACAAAGGCAAGAAAGAAGCAAAATAGGCACTTTATTCAGATTATTTAATTTATTTTTCCTATGCCAATTGGTTACTTATTTTGTTTAACGTTTAATTTAATAATGAGTAATGAGAAAATCCTATCATTTTTTATGCATTTTTTTCTTTTGTCATATGTATTTTTTTTTTACTTTTTACCGCCACCGTTTTGCTACTGTATGAGTAGGTAACATGTTTATAAAGTTTTATAAACATGTTACCTACTCACACATATATATATATGTCGCAAGTTATACTGCAATATTTAAACTTAGGTGTTCGTCGTACACCTTTGATAGAGCCACTCTTATATTGATCGTGCTTCAAGGCTTTTATGCGGCAAGGTCGGGCCACTACCGAACATAATTCAATATTACCTAAACGACCCTAACGTTCCCGACGAACTTTTAACATGCCTGTTTAAGCTGTAATTTGTTTGTACTTTAATATTTAAAACGCTAATGGCGTTTATATATCTGAAACCCTATTACACCAATGAACTAATTATATCTAATGCAACCAAAATGTGACTTGACGAGCCCATTGGATAACTGGTTAGGGTGCTTTCCTTAACGCACTGCTCCAGGGATCCCGTTTTCGATTACCGGCAGGGTCAAAGTTGTCTCTGGTCTGGATCTGAAAAGTGGTATGGCGTTTCGCAATCATCTGGCCAGCCCGCTTGGTCTTGGTGGCAGTAACCACCTCCTTACAGAATACCACCGTGAAATATCAGTATGCTGTTGTGTTTCGGTGAGTGAGTAAGGGATGCCTGAGCCCATTTCCGTATCCCTATCCCAATCCCCTTATTCTTGATCCCACTATGGTCGCGTTTCGCTATGGTCCCACTATGGTCGCTTTTAAATTTTATTCATTTATTATCTAACACATATTTCTACAAAGATGATACAAACGTCTGTAACTAGACATATCATTTCACGCAATGACATTACAGTAATAATGATGACAACATTAATTTTGCTCCAATAAATTAATTGTTAGCACGCGAAAACTGCTACCGACGGGTAAAAAGTTGCAATCGGGAACCGGTAACAACCAACAAGCGAACAATGTTTACCGGGGAAATTTCCTAGTGAAGCGCTCTTTGAAAAGATTGAACGTTTGCTGAAACTCTGACGACGACGCTGATGCAAATATTGCTAAAGTTGAAGAAATTGAGCATTAGTAATAAGTAAACGTTGTAATATTAGTTACTTTCATATATTCTTTTTAATTTGGCTAAAGAAAGGTATACAGATAATATAAATATAAGGAAGGGAGCACATTGAAGTGTGCAATTTATGTTAAATTGAGTTTCGTAGCAATGTCTCGCGGTAATAACCACCAGCCATAAAGTAGCACACCTGCTGTTGTGTTTTGAGATCTCCTCTCTGCGTTTGCGATAACTATCTACCAGTCTGTCTGACTAGCAGCTTTTAGTACAAAAAAACGCGGATGGCAGTTTTAATTTTATTCTATTTCGAAGTTTAGGTCTCAAGTGATTCTCGCATTTTCAGTTGGACGGAAGCCTCCTACTCTCTCAAGTGGGAGTGAACGACGCTGGTCTTTACGAGTGCGGTGTCGAGAACGAAACCGCGTTTGTCGATCGTGTCAACGTCACTGTCAGAAGTGAGTATATATTTTTATATACATATATATAGATTAAGGCATAACACTGCATAAAACGAGACAAATACAGAAAATGATAGTACTTCTTAACAAGGCATTGGAAAGTTCTCAATTGGTATTCCTAACCTAACAGATAGCTTTAGGCCATGCTTCGCTCCCGGCAGCCTCCTTGATAAAATATCTTGATTTTCATATAAATACTAATAAATGTAAAATAAAAGGTACAATACACAGGAGTGCCACACTAGCCACATCAGCTTTTATTAGAATCCCTACCCTTTTTTTTGTATCAGTAGAACTCTTAAGTGCAACTCCAACTCAATGACCCTTCGCCATAGACGGTCATGAGAGCTCTTTATGAATGTTTACCTCGTTATACGTTAATTTGATACTTTGTAGCAATATAAGATACGATGTAACGTCAATATATACTCTCTAGGTGCGTGGTATATGGACACTCCATTCACGAACTTTCGCCATCCTACTAATATTATAAATGCGCCGAGCTTGTGAGGATGTATGGATGGATGGATGGATGAATGTTTGCTACTCTTTCACATATAAACTACTGAACGGATTTAGATGAAATTTAATACCTGGTTTAACATATAGGATACTTTTTTATTCTGGAAAAAATGACAAAATCCCGAGGGATCGTCTAAAAATATAAGAAATGGTGCCACTGTCGTCGTGGTGGCGCAACCGTCGTCACATCGATAAAGATGTCAGGCGTTACATTGCTCATATATATTATTTTTCAACGTATACGAAGCCGCAGGCACCAGATAGTCTATTCTAATATTATTACTTATTTATTTATTTATTTACAGGAACATATATATTTAGTTTATTGGCTATGAAAACACACACTAAGCATGCAAGCCTGTATCGTGTGCTTCATTATATTAATTAAAATAATTAAAAATTCAAATTCAATATAAAGAGGAAAAATTTGATTGTATTAAATATGATAAATAAAAATTTAAACTCTAAATTATTGCAGCCCATTGCGTCTGCTCGTTGTTAACAATAGACGGTTATCAAGTGGATTAATAAGTGTAACAAATCAAGGATTTTCCTCTGAATTTCCATTTAATAGCATCGTTTAGCGCTGTCGACCGTTTCTTACGTATCGCCGGGTTAAGTCTTGTGACAAGATAATGTCTTGTCACAATTTGTGCCTTAATTAAACATTTAACATTACCAGTTACACGGTGAGACAGACGGTCACGTTTAACAAAAGGTATGACATGTAGATTCCAATGGAGATTAGACAACAAAGTTTTAAAGAAAATATTTACAATCGCGGTGTTTTGTTTTGTACACGTTTGTAGTGTACGTGTAAATTGAAGTGAGTGAAGATCGCGTGTTAGATTGCTTGATCGATCGCATTTGTATTGTACAATAAAACCTTAGGCCTATTTATACAATTATGTATACATGCACATGTATGAAATTTAAAGTTGTTATAGAGCAATTTGAGCACTTTTGCATTTATATACAAATTGCATGTAAATATAATAATACTAAAGTTGTTCCTAAATCATATTTCATTTTGTTAAAGTCGTCAGACCAGACAGACTGACGGTCCAACTTGATGGTAGGTCGCTACCGTCGTCTATGACACAAGCAAAGCGACAGGTGTTGCAATTGCGCTGAATTAAGGATAAGGAATTAGGATGGGATAGAGAAATGGGCTCAAATTTGAAATTGATCTAAACGAATTGCTAAAAGGGATGGCTTGTACTTGGTTTAACAGTTTGGTCCTCCAGTAAAACTGAGATAGAATGCTTGTTGACGCTATTTTATATGACCAGTGCAAAAGGGGCATAAACCATTAATGTCTAAATCCAAAATCCGCCACTGTACATTTATTATTTCAAATTGTTTACAGTATAAAAACACTTGCTATAACTCTTGAGTACCTACAGCAATAATATAATTATTATAACACTAGCTGGTGCCCGCGACTTCGTCCGCGTTGAAAAAGAAAATATATGTCATGAGTAATTACGCCTGACATCGTTATCGCTATGGCGACGGTGGCGCTGCCACGCGACAGTGGCGCCCAATTCTTATATTTTTAGCCTTTTTTCTGATCAGTACTTTTTTCTGGATGAAAGGTACCCTATGTCCTTTCTTGTATCCCCCTGACACCGGTTATGCAAAATTTCATGATAATCGGTTGAGTAGTTAAGGCGTGTACAGACAGAGTTACTTTCGCACTTTTAATATAAGTATGGATTTACAATATTTCTTACTAGTTTGATTATTTGAAATATGAGAGTATCTTTTCCAACTACTGTTAAAATAAAAAAAAAAAAAAAAATTGAAAAAAAAAATGGGCAGTGGCAAATTTGCATTCAGACCCCTGAATGCAATTTTTATCTCAATGATAGTTCTCTACTAATGCAGTTGTGTTGAAATTGGTCTTCACACAAACAAATACAAAACAATGAATGAATGACAAGCCAATAATCCTATCATGACGCCAATGACTATGTAATAAAATTGTTTAGTAGTGTCACCATGATTCACTGGAGTTTTATGGATCGAAAATTATTGCGATATAGCCAACCTTCAGAGGATAAACTCGATGGATTATAATACTTAACTTGATGAAGGGCAGACATGTTTATCTTTCTTTACACAATGTATAACCAACTGCAGAAAATTTGGAGGTTTGCATAAAAATAAAGGTCGACATTTTGAGTAAGGATATTTATTTTATTATCCTCTTTTGTGATATTTTATTATTAAATATTGTTACTCCGTATTAGAGCTTGTTTTATATAAAGTATATAATTTATTGTTAGACTTTTTGTAACGTAAGTAAATAATTGCATTATAAATGGTTCCAACCAGCCAGGAACCTCTTCTTCCGAAGTTTTATATTTTATGAAACTCAAAAGCTTGTAATGTATATGATTTTCGTTATTTAACAAATCACTGAACAATGTTTAATGTTACAAATGAAAGGTTCTTTAAATAATTTACCTCTCAAATTGTAAATTGGTGTTACATAAACAAACTTACCAACCCGATTTGTTTAGTTTTTAAATGTTTATTTTCGTAATAGTTCCAACAAGATTTTGAGGAAAATAATATTAGAAAAAATTTCAGAATTTTTAGATTTGAATATAAGTGCTCAAACGGCAGCTTGTTACTAAGTTCCTATTTCCAAGGTAGGTAAAGTCTCTATCCAACCAGACCGTGCACAGCGCACTTTATACAAATAAAATGCGAATGAACTCTGCATTTTTTTTATCAGAATGAATACCTCCGCAAAACATTTATATAGTATCAGATAGGTTGTGAACCTAAGGCTCTCGTCAGAGAATAATAGCTACACCGTAAATTTTGTATTTGAAAGCTCCTATTTACCTGTAAAAATCATTGTCACATCATCGACCATATACTAGAAGACGAGTTACACTACACACGGTCAGGCAGCGAAGGTCGCCTAATGACTGGACCATTATTACAACGACCAGCAATCTCTGAACCGCATCAGTGCATTCACCGTGCTAACTTACGAACAGTTCTGTTAGAACTGTAAAATATAAAGGGATCTGAAAGTAATGGTGTTGAGCGCTTTATTGTGCCGGCTATTTCAGTTAATGTATAGGTGTGGGTAATAAATGGCAACACATGTTTATTTAATATGCGCAGTAGGAGATATTTCTGTTTGAAATAAAGCTAGTAAAATACCGATTATCTTATACATCTCAGCCTTAAGACGCCCACTGCCTCACGTAGGTTTCTACATAGGCCATAACTATAAGTTACTTAAAAAAGTAGTACCTATGGATATATTTTAAAACCACAATAGTCACGAACCTGTGGGATATTCAACTTCAAATAGTTTCAATAGTTTAATAGTAGCAAGTCCCACTGCGTTCAGCAGTTTAAAAGCGACATTAATTATAATAACTAGTGGGAGAAAATAGATCGCTGGGCGAAGGAGGAATTCGTTGTTAGGAAATATCCTAAACAAAGACTAGGTTCAAAGATTCATCAAAGGTTGACTGACGACCTATGTTCAGTACTAGAAGAGACACTGGAATAGAGAGAAAGAAGAACCTGGCAAAAATAAAGCAAATGTGCTGTTTATTGTGTTTCATTACGAGCGTTTGGTAGAAGACTTAAAATTACACTGGTTTTGTTTAACTTTGTATTTATTATGTCTGTCTAGTCGTGGTCGATAAAATTTAATTTGTTGTACACATATTTGCTTTGCGTTGTGTTCGTGGGTGCGGCGAATGTTAGTCTCGCCTCTTAAATAAACACTGTTAGGTGTTCTTTCATTACGTACATTAAAATACCTAATATTCCATTTTAAAAGGCAACACTTAGTTGAAATGGCAACACTTAGTTGTCAAAATTAATTAATATAATATTAATTATAATCTTCACACTTACCTATAGATAAATTTGCTTAAATTAAATTTGCTAGTCTGCTGTTTCTCGACGTGGTTGTTATATGCTTTGCATAAATATTCTTGGTGGAGAAAATACTTAATAAAATTCTTGAATGGCTACATTATAATCAGTATAAATTATATATACACCATATATCTCCCAATATTATTTGTATATCCTATTCGGTTCTCACTTGGCATACAGTCGTACAACACTCGTAATAAAAGCTTACTGTAGGGAAAAGTAATTTTTCCATATTTTAAAATGTAATTTTATCGTTCGCGTGTAGGTACAAAACATGATATTAAATCTAGTGACATAGTTAAAGTCAGGTCGAAAGGCGATTAGAGCTGTTAAGCCATTGCATAGTCAAGCGTATTCTTCGTACGGCCGTGCAAATAGAAAATTTAGTCTACGATTTTTTTTTACGGCTTCCTATACATTTCCACTAAACACATAATCGGATGAAGTGCTGAAACTGAAAACACATTCTTTTCCATTTACTTGCGAATCTCAATTTAATTAAACGAAAGGTGGACAGTGTTTGTTTGTGCTGTAAATGTTTTCAATTTCATATCTAAACGACAGGTGATTTTAATAGAATATTTATTTATTTTATTAAAATTACCTTATGATATATTTTATTTTACTAACATAATTTACTTTTCAATACTAGTTTTTCAAGTTACAGAGGTTATACAGAGTAAGTTAGTTTAATCACTTTATTTGTATAAATAAAAATTTTATACAAATAAAGTGCATATATGATCTTAATTCATAATTATAACTATACAGCAAAGACATCCAAATAAAGTTGATTTTTTTTATGAATTAGTATAATTTATATTTGATCATATTATTGCATATTTTTTGTAGATACGAGTATTTTGAGTTTTTCAGTTAAACCTTAGTAAGTGACAGAATTAAGAGGATATTTTAATGATTGACTTTTTAGGTAATGAAGAAAGCTTATATGTTTTTTTTTAATTAATTTAAACCAGAAACCCGATTGCTAAAACTTTTTAAAATAAATTTTACAAAGTTAACCCTTTAAAAACCTTTTTAAGATCTTATCACCGTAACTAGAAAATATTAAAAAATAAATCTTGTATTATTCAATAGGTTAAGTACCTATTGAATAATACAAGATTTATTTTTTAATACTATCTAAATTAATTTTAAACGGTTACTGATAATATTTATTAGTTTAGAAATAAATTGAGATGTTATCGCTTGTCGCTTACGTCTTACTCCTTAGCGAGTAATTTCTCTTTCCGCATAAGTAAAAGTTTTTATCATTATCACTATTCCTCAGCTCCTAAGCTCCGACTACTTGAAAAATTCATATCTCCTCTTAAAAACAGACGCCTCAATAACTGATGTGTTTTATAAAATCCGCAGCGGAACCACCGCCTCTGGTTAACGTGACAGTGGACGCGTCGACGATTCTCGCAGTGATCCTGTGGAACGTGGCCGGCGACGGAGGGCATCCCATCATAGATTTCACCGCGCAGTATCGCTCCGCCACACCCGTCAACGGAACCCTCGAGCTCTGGAGACCTATCAGTCCGAATCACATCAGCCCCAATTCGGTAACGTAACATATATATATATATATATATATATATATATATATATATATGTGTATATTATAGAAAAAAAATATTTTAAACAGCAAAATATTTGGTCAGCAACTTAATACATTCGTAGAATGCTCAGTTGTTTATAATGACTAAGTTTCATTTTTTTTTTTTTTTCATTCATAGTAGTAATTTTATAATAACATACTCGTGAAAATTATTCCACGTGTACAATGAATATGGAGTTCCACAAAAATTTCTTAAATTCCTTATTATTTTTTTAAATTATTTTTTAAATTCGTAGAACCCATAAGCCCGTAGCGCTTCTACGGCGTAGGTTTAAGTTATTGGAAAATTATGTATATCCAGCAATAGACGTCCTTTAGGTTCTTTAGGTCTTAGCTTAAGCTAAGAAGAACATCAAAACTCAATTTACAAAGAAAATAAGCTCTGTGTAATTATTTTACTATTAACTAGTGTTCAGCCATTGGTCATTAGGTCGTAATCATTTCAAATGTGGAGATTAATTGATATTACTAAAGCTCGTCAACAGCTACTAAACATACGTAGAAAAGATGATTCGGTTGTCAGAGGAGAAAAAGGTACTGAACTGTTGTGTTGTGTGTTTACGTATGTATTAATTATATAAATGCCTGATTGGTTATTTAATATGCTCTGAGGTTTTAGTGAAACGGTTCGTTAACCACACCTCGGTGTCGGTCTAATGATTTGAATTAGATCGCACGATTAGGCACTCGGTGATTAGTGTGGCCAGAATTACATCGCCACATACAATAAGTTTGTTGTTACGGCTGAACATAACTTGTTGTTATAGTATAGGTATATATTTTAAATTTAAAAATTAATTGACATATTATTTGTTGGATTTGATAATAAATGCCTACTGTAATCAAACATGAATACAAATAAAATAAATTCTTTATGTTACGCGTATATGATTTTAGTAGGATAATAATATTTCGACGACACGTTTGGTCTAGTGGCTTAGTAACTCTAGCTGATAACCAAACTGTCGCGGGTTCGAATCCCGCTAGGGGCAAATGTTTATGTGTTAAAATTTACCTTTGTACCCGAGTCATGGATGTTTGTATTTATAATATGTATGTTTTATAACAAAAAAAAGTAATCTATGAAGTATATCAAATGAAGTATAATCAATCCATAATAAAAGCCTTAATTGCTTAGTGTGGAACTAGATGTTGCTGTATGGAATGTGTAAAGATATATATTATTATTATTTAATATTAGTAAGATGAAGAGCCAGAAACGACTTGTGTATATATTACCTTTTTTGTTATTTTGTTATTTTTTTGTTATTCCAGCGTCAAATCGACGTGTATCATTTGGAGCCGAACGCTTCGTACTGGTTTAGAGTGTGGGCCACAAATGTCCTCGGCCCCGGGCCACCGGTGGAAGTGCTTGCCACAACTGTCTATAGTGACCCCGATAAAGGTATATTTGTATTATATTTCATATTTATAATCATATGTAATCTAGAAGACTCTGAAGTGGTGAAAGACGTAACCCATTAATTGCATGGTTTTGTAGGAGTTGACGTGCCTCCTAGCGCTTGACGCCTAATTTTTTTTTATTTTTTTTTTTTAAGGAAAGTAACGCAAATATTTAAAAATAAACATTATACAAGTACAGGAATTTGTCATAAAATATATATGTAAGTACATATATATATATATACGGCTCTAGCGAAATGGACACGAAAATAATTGTCGGATTTATCCGACTCTGGCGGCTAAAGTTTTTGCTATTTATTTTTTTATCGTATTTATTATACAACGCCACCAACGAGGCAGACATCATCTTTGCGGATGCCGTCGCAATTAATGGAGGCACACAGCATGCACCACAGTGAAAGTTTTAAAGTGACATCCAAAGTGTTGTTACCCCTATTGTGTGCTGTAGGTGGTGAATGTTTGTGTTGGCAGTGTTGTTCAAGCACTTCCTGCAAGACGCGGAGACGTTCGACACGCGCACGTGGCTGGCGGCTGTGTGCGTGGTGATGGGCACGCTGGCGGTGCTCGCCGCGGGCACATGCGCGGTCCTCTGTCGCGAGTGGCGGCGCACCGGTGAGGCCTCCCCGTAGCACACTCCCCGCTCTCTCCCCCGACTCTACTTCATGTTCTATTGACACCTTAACGCGTCTTAACATTTCACCGGTCTAGACACACCCGTAAATAAAGGCCGGCGCTGACTGACTCTATCATCATCATCATCATGATTTCGCAAGGCTCGCCGCCGCTCACTTCGCATCCAGCCGCTTTCGGCGTCACAAAAAACACAGCAAAAGATTTTTTACTAAACATATTATTTTTAACCTTATTGATTTTAGCACTCGCATTCCTTTGCATGCCGCGACGTGCCGAAGCATGACGTGGCATGACGCGAAACGCTGCGACCTCTCGGTATTGAAATAGAGGAGTGTGAGTGCTAAGATCAATGCAATAAGGTTAAAAATAGCATGTTTAAGAAAAAATCTTTTGCTTTGCCGTGTATTGTTATACTGACAGTCAGCGTCGACCTACACGGCTCGTACGCAACATCCGACATTCCAGCTCTGTATTAATGTAGTTGGTTGTTTTTAACGGTTTTAATTGATCTCTCATTTAATAATTGACTATTAAATTATTAGTATCTTAAAATTTAGTGAGTATATTTTTTTTAATCGGGTCTTTATTGTCGGGTTGTGGGGCTGTGAATTTTTCAACTATCAAAGCTCACTTTATAAACCTGAATATCATTTTTTTTTTTTTTTTTTTTTTTTTTTTTTTTTTTCAAATTGTTACAATTTTCATAATTCCTACCAATCCGAATATTATGATTTCATGAAAAATTTCATGCAAACATTCATATAAAGTTTTTGTTAGTCTTAAGAAATTTTATTGAGGTTTTGTTTTCTCCGAACAAAAATGTACCCTAAGTCAAAGGTGTTTAGTCTAAAATTTGCATGACATTAAAATGTTTAATAGACATGAACACAACACAAAAATAATATATTTAATGTGTTGATAGTTTTGTTTAAAAATGGTAACAGTTCGGCAATAATATGTGATATTTTTCAGTATACAAGGCACAGTTAGTGGAACATTTAAGCACTTTATTGTTATAAGACTTACTTATTATACAAAATGCAATCATTTTGTAAATCTCGATAGACACATTTCTGGTGAAGGGTAGAAATTACCATTGATATTAAACTATTGATTGAATTTATTATATCGTTACCATAAATTGGCAAATCAGCTGATTTCAATTCAATATTTTTTTCAGTGAACACATAAAACATTAAGATATTTTAAAATCTTTAAATGTAGTACATATATAAAAATATAACGTTTTAATAGTCTCCTGAAAATTTTATTGAAATGTTTGTACCTGATTTGCCAATGTACAATTTAATCTCTCTTATTTTTAAATGTTAATATTAAGAATAGGAATAATTATATGAATGAATAATGAATAAATTGGCAACTTTTTAAAGTTGATCCAAAGTTGCCTGAGTTCATCAAAGAATCAAGGCAATTAGGGGCCATGAGACAAGCGAGTTATGGCGTCGTCGACATAGAAGAAAATTAAAAAAAAAAAATGTTTTATTCGTTTTCTTTTCAAACTCGATATAATATGTTGTATGTTAAGAAAAGGAATAATGTTATTGCTATATCTGCTAGCACAAGACGTCAGAGATATGGAAATATAATGTTTTTTCATAAAATTAAAAAAGCAATGGAAATTTATTACAATAATATAATACTAAATTTTGAGTTTCCTATACTAAGAGTATTTACAAAATGTTTCATCACTTGGTATAAAAGTATAAAAATAGCTTGTTTTATGGCCGCCAAAATATCGTTTTGTCATAAGAATTTTATTAATCATAAACTCATACAGATAAGAGAATAAAAAATTACTTATATATTTTTTCTCTATATAATCTTGAAAAAAAAAAAAAAATTATGCGCTTAGCCATTTTTGATATACTAGGAAGTAACTATTTATACCTATCCTTGTACCTACTACGTTTTTATTTTTAGTATTAAGGTTATTTAAAAAAAAAAAAAACAAAGTTACAATATCAATTTTTAATTATTCATTAGTGTTAAGAAAATTAAAAACTTTTAGAAAAATTATTGACCAGTAAGCGTTTTAGAGTAAATATAATTATATAAAATATTATATCGTAGCTGAAGTTATACTTAAACCAATTGGAGTCTTATTTCTTACGTGAGCGTTAAATTTTCGTCTCTATCTTTAAATATATAGTGCCAATAAATTAAAATTAATATTTTAAATATAATAATATAGGTAAAAAATAAAATAAACATAGACTAAAAAATTATTAATATTTTAAACGCAATAAAGCTTGCACACCACAGTAATGGTGCTAAGTCTTATTTAATATTTACATTTAATATAAGTGGTATGAATATTTTTAAAGTAATAGAAAATATACCAAAAAGCAATATAAAAGTCGTTAGATACCAAAAATATTAATATTTAATCGCTAATAAAAGTAAAATAATTTTTTTAAACTTTAGTCCATTTGTTACCTGGAAAAAAAATTTTTAAAAAAGTATGCGTAGCTTAAATGAAATTGCAATATTGCTTAAAAAGTATCTTTTTTTTCTAATTCCGTAGTTTCCTATGTCGATCGATTTTAAGGACCAATTTAACTACAAAAAGTCAATTAATTATTAGTAGTTGTGTATAGATTTAAGTAAAAAATACGAGTAGTACAAACACGATACATAAAGGAGAAGATAGAAATCAAATCCTAATGTAAAAATGAAACTTAAAATCAAGACGCTAAGGTCCATATTCGTATGTGACTTAATGCTTGACCACCCACCAATAATAAATACAATAATACACAAAGTTAGCAATTAATTAATTATAAATTAATTATTATTAAATATTAATTATTTTAAATAATTCTCATATTACATATAGAGTTCAATCACAATTTATTAGGCACCGAACACACTGTCGGCTGTCTTGCGTTCTCCGGTCAGAGTTGTACGTTCAGACATAATACGCATACTACGAGTACAAAATCTTCACCAGAAAGCCATTTTTTTTATTTCGTTGAATTCGTGTTTTTAAGTCAGTATCATTTAAATAATAATGAATAATCATTTAAAATTCATCAGTCATTTCTGTTTAATAAAAACAAAAATGGAACTCTGATAACAAAAATTAAAAAGACAGAACGTGCCTTCTCTTTCTGACCAAAACTGCGTATTTTTTAGCTTTATCTAATTAAAAAAAAAAAAAAAAAAAAACATTTTTAAAATAGATTAATACTTGCAAATTGGAAGAATAGTGACGTCATTTAATTTATGCTTTAATACACAATAGAATGAAACGAAATGAATATAATTTGTAATTGAAAAGTAGGTTTAAAATTTGATTGTGTTGAAAATATTCCAAATCACATCATAGATTATTAAAACAATATAATTATATTATGAACGCGAAACGCACATCTCTGACCGTAAAACGCTTTGCCTCCGGTAGTGTGTTAGACACTTTAATATATCCTAAATTTCGCTTGAGCCAATTTTAATTTAATAAAAAAGCAATTGTAATATTGAAATGCGTAATATAAATATTAATAATAAGGTTAAAAAATTCTAATCGCGGTTCGCAGTATTTATAATATTATAACATTAATTCGAAATTCATCGTTTTGCATTGTGATATTTCTACAATAAACATTTTTTCTTTGTAGTATTTCTGTTATGCGACTGCTATAACGCAATATGGCAATAAATAAATATAAATACACGTATACACGTATTTGCTTTTAAAATGAATAAATTATTAATTTAAATTAAACTATAATTTCTTTTAAATAATATTAGGATAAGTATAACTTATTAAAAGTAATTAAAAAATACGTAGGTATAGATTAGTTATGTTTATTCGTTCTCCATTTGAACAGAACATCTCTCAATCTCAAATAACTTTTTTTCAATGACAAGCTTTTTTTATATTCGTAAAAAAATTAAGTATTTAATTAAACCAAAATGTATTTTGCAATAGTAATTAAAAATTGAAACAAAAAATATATTCTTGAATTTTAGGCTTTATTATTGCTACTTAGTATACGGACCATTCTTGCCAAAAAATTTTAAAATAAACTTTCTATTGTATATTAAATATATATATAAGTAGGTAGGAACTCCGTAAACATTCCTAATTCACTAGGTGCGTACTCTTGTCAATTTATCTGAATTTAGGACCACTAAACGTGTACTGGACCATTTTAATCTCGGTAGATCTCGGTGCTTTTTAGATGTAACCTCTTGTGCTTTCGAATCTCTGCCTTCAATTGACTAATGGCTAAAAATCTATTTTCAATCATTCGTATTCGAGTTTATACATACTTGTAGTTTTAGGACTTTAAATTAAGAATTCACAAGATGTCGTGTTTTTTGATTTTTCTTATTATGATGATGATGATGATAAACATCTACTGCTATTCTCCGAAAAAAAAAACAGGTGGACACTTTCTTTTTGTTTTGTGAAAAAAATAATTCAGAGTATTTTTATAGAGCTACATAATTGAATCGTTACCCCACGTCACTCCTACACATTTTGACTTTCACTTGCAAATTGGGAGGTATAATGAAAATGTTTATTCAGTATGTAAGTTAAATTATGAAATACTTGAGAACTCATTTCCGAGATCAGGGTAACATGAATTGTACTAGCTAAGTTAAATATAATGCCATCTCCACACTTAGCCTGCGAAAACGCGAAGTTTAATATTTGTCGAAATATTTTTTGTCGGTTTTCTTTTCTGTCTTCGAGACAAACAGGCAGATAAAAGACAAACTAAACACGTGCGCCTTTTGAATGTGACAAGAATAAATAAAGAAAATTAAGACGCATGGAATATACTTCAGGCAAATGATGGATAAAAATTAAGTCAACAATTTAGAAAATAAATCAAAGTCGTCAGCTATAGAAGTTCTAAAAATTAATTAACAATAATTTTGCGTCCATATCAGTTATGAACCGTAGAGTCACGCGAAATCTCTGCGCTTTCAAGACGTAATATAAAACGTCGCGTCTCACGGTTTGAGTGTGGAGAGGCAGATAATTTTAACATTTTTTTTTTAAATTGTATTGTGCATAAAAAATTCCAACGTTATAATTAGGGAAATGGTATCTTTCTCTCTGCATTTTCATAGTTTTTACTCATACTATGATTTGGTATTTTTATTGAAGTGTATTTAGTTATTTTGGACCATATAAAAAATTATACTCGGATCAAGTTGTGAACTTGTTTCGCTTTTAAATTTTTTCAAACTTTTTTATATTATAATATTATTAAGGCTTGCTACACATTATTCCTTAACTACCTATAATACTAACCAATTGTAAAGAAAATTTGAACTAATTTGAATTTTATTGTTTGTAAATTAATGAAGATGCATGTGCAACAAAACTTATTTAAAATAATAATTAACAATCACGTTTGATTTACAATTTAAATCATATTCGGAAAGATTTTAAAATCCTTACGAAGAACTTCCAATATATTAATTTGCTTTGTATGATCTATTGGAAATTGAGATTGTCTGGTTTTTTTTTTATTGGCAAAATCATATCGATTCGACTTTGTGATTTAAATTGTTTATTGAAATCTCGCTCCTCTGAACCGCGCAAAAAGAGGTTCTAAATTTATAATTTTGCACAAAATGTCGAATAGCTCTTTTAAAATTCTAAATCAAGTGGTGGAGGGCAACTTATTTGGGGGGTAATTTATTTAAAAAAAATATGTGTGAATTGACTACTGCAAGACTTGCAAGACAAGGTCACAAATCACAAAGCGATCAAGTGGTATATAATACTTTCTTTTACTCCCTAACTTACTTCACAAACGGAGAGGTTGCGTTGAAAAAGAGTATGTATTGTTGTCTAAATATATATATATATATTAAATATGACGATGATATATTTTTTTTTTATAGGACTTGCCACTCTAGCGCTTTTAGTGATAGCGCACATTTAATTATTCATCATAGATATAATAATATAGTATAGCAATAAAAGGGTAAAATAGACAGCTTGAATGACGTGATTAACTTTTCACAGCACACCAGGTTATTGGTTTGTTTGACTGTAAAAAAATGACAATTTTTAATAAAAAAAAAAACGTTATCCGTGTGCTATGATTTGTGATAGATTTAAGTAGAAATCAGAATCAGACAGAAAACGAGCGTCAGAAATCGCTTTTTTTTTTTAAATGCAAATGGATTTTAGCGTTAGTTTTGGAGCGAGCTTTCTAACTCTTTAAAACCTTCGCATGCATCTTCTCGCAATAATAATTTGAAGCTCATTTTTACTCATAAATTTTTTCTTCTTTCCCCTCTCTATCGCACTCGCTTGGAACGCACGCTTGGACTGCGGGCCCGCACGTTGCCAAACATACACACACTCACAAAACTATTGGGTACGTATATCATAGATTGTAGCGAAGACCAGGACATAATGGAGTTGGTGCCCAACATTATCCTGAACCCTGGATTCATGGAGTGTGATCCGGTGCGTCCTCAGTCGTACGCCGCCTCCATCATCAGGTCGACGGAGTGTCCGGGCCCCGGGAAGCCTCGAAGGGTCTGATTCTCGTCCATACTTAACCTTAGGATATTCTATCGCACCGATTCGGGACTCTTGTCATGATTGTGAACACACGCTTCTAAGGCCCTAAGGCAAAACTCACATGTAGACGCAGCATCTTCTTTTTAAAAAAAAAAATCTTATAAAAAATAGATGGGGCCACCGTAGTGCAACGAAAGATTTAAAAAAAAAACATCGTTTTACATTAATATATATATATTAATATCAAGCCTTAACCATCGATGTTTATGGATGAGCCTAACGCAGTGATTTCAAAATGTGATACCATCCAAGATGCAGGCCATGCTTAGTCTGTTTATTATGTAGTTATTAATAAAAATATGCGTTCCTTTTGAATATGTATGTATGTAATGACTCGTACTGATAAAACGTATAACTCAATTGACGGTTTTAAAAACAGAATAAACATGAAATAAGATAAGCCGACTTAAGGCCTAAGGCTCGAAGGATTCATTTTTCAAACAGGGAATGACCATATTTTGAAATAAATGAAATTATTCGATATTTCGGTCGTCGCCCTCTTAGTTTTTTGCTACTAGAATAGATGAAAGAAAAAAAAAACAATCAATTTTAACTTTAAAGCAGTTTTCTCACTAAGCGTGACGGCGATATTTCGCCACTTAGTAGTATGAGAGTGATAAATTATATTATTATAGTTAAGATGCAACTGAAATTTTTGGTATAGCATTCATTTGCGAGCTTTTTCTGTTTTAATGTCAAAATTAATTATTTAAAAAAAAAATTGGTTTGGTACTATTAACTCGGTACTATTAAGAGTCACTTGTTAGGCTCTCTTCAGACACTGACTAAATAAATCGTAGCAAATCTATATCAGACACAGACTGTTTGGTTATGCACGTTGTTAAGTTTATGTTATGCAACAAAGGTGGCGCCCCCTATAAGTAGAAGTTGGCAGCTTAAGTAAAAGATGTGTAGAGCGATCGGACATATCAACAAAGTGTTATATGCGATTGAATATTCTATGGTTGGACAAATCAGCCAGTGCAATTGCTATGAATTTTTTGTAAGACGCGCAACGAAATTTTTTTAAAAGTTGCCTGTGCGTTTTAAATTTTATAAAATTATTGCAATTTAAAAAAAAAATTTTTTTTTAAGACAATATTTTCTTTAAATTTATTTGTAAAGAGTTATTCATATAAAATAAAATATACAGTTATGTAATTTGACGATAATATAACTGATGGCAACTTATAAAAAGATTTTGTATGTAAAATTAGCTTTTAACCACTGAGAGAGAAAATTTCTAGTGTTGTAAGCGTTTTATTCATTGTATTGGATGTGTTGGGGTTGCCACAATAATAATAAAAAATAAAAATAAACTAGTTAAATGTAGGTACAAATGTTTCACCTTCGAATGCTCTGTCCTTTATAGAGAGTTGAAACGTCTGTACTTTATTATAGATGCTGTGGAATGAAATGAACGCCTGTGTTCATGTTTTTATGAAACATTGACTTGCTATATATCGACGCTTGAATTTTTGCACCTGGCAACCCCGAACGCGAGTGACATTTTGAATCGTATTGCTTACCGTTTAAAAAGGTGAAGTTGTTAATGTTGCTAGCTGTAAGATTGGTATTATATATTTTGCAATATTAAATATATTTTTATATTGAGATCTCATGTATGTAAAATATAATAAGACACACATAGTTGAGTAAACGATACACGTTTTTAGTAGGATTTTTGTTTGACATAATAATAATATTTATTAATAAATAGAAAAGAAAATGGTTAAAAAAATGATCAAATAAATTTTGACATTACTTTGATTAACCATTTTGTCAGCCATTTTGTAAACATATTCTAGATTCTTCAATATAGATGTTTCACGTTTCTTTTAGACGTTTTTGGAATATTTTTTAGTACTTATATATAATAATTTATTATTTTATAATATCGTTAACTAGAATGAAAGTTCTACAAAATAGAATGTCGTAAATCAGAACCACCGAAAGAAAAATAGCCCTAAATTTTTTTTTTTGAGTTTTCAGTAGTATTTTCTCGTCCGCACTGTGTAATAAAATGTGTTTTTTTTTTTAAAAAAAAGATAGATCTATATAGACACATCAATTTGTAGGTATTATTTATTGATTTGTGATTTTTCAACTGTGATTTATTAATATTTTTCATTTTAATCGTTCATTTTTTAATTATAATACACAGTTTGGGCTTTATTAATTGATTGTGATAATTTTGTATTTTAATAATGTAAGTGTAATTAATTAATTATACGTAATTATTTCATTATTCATATATATAATGTATTACAAATAAATTGTATTGTTTGGAGACTGGTGCGAAGTAATCTTAATAACAATTAGTTCATAGTGTTTAGTGTAAAGCCAATACAAAGTAGAATTTAAGCTTACATTAGACTTCACGCTGGGCGTTTATTAAACGCTCGTTCTAAAACGCCCTCCGTGTGTATATTGCCTAATATTTACACCGCTTTCGTAAGATATCACGATTTCAAATGACAATATTTTATTGTTATAGTAAAACGCAATGTGTTCTTTATGGAGCGTATAATATAATGAACGGTTTACATGCGACTGAGTGTTAAAGAAAAAATATTAATGTCACATAAAGTATAATTTTTTTTTTATTTTATTCAGTGATTGAGAGAATAAATCATTGTTCGAATTCCTCAAAATTATTTCGAAAATGGTGAAAAAAAAAAACCGTCTGTTTTTTTTTTATTGAAAAAAATAACTAGTCAATTACTATTGCTAATAAAAAATCGGTTTACGAACAAATGACAAAAATGATTTACAGTATTTCAGGTTAAAATCAATTCCTCATTGCCACGTTCCTTAAATATGTGGATAAAAGTTTTAGGTTTTTAACGAGGTAAGAACAGGCCTTAAGCGATTGCTTTCTTGTCCGAACGACACTCAGACGAATGTAAACTGTCCATAATGACACCAAAGGCAATGATGCGTTATATAAATAAGTAATGTCAGAATTAAGTATTACAAAGAAGTATTTATAGATCGAGATGTGGTATATGAGGTTGTTGTTCAAGTGTAGAGAGCTGTTTATTTTTATATACGAAGTGTTTGCATATCAGGAAAGCCTTAGCATTTTAAATGAAGATGTTTAAATAACTTCCAAAGTCCTTCAGCTACTCCTTCACTTCTCTTAGCACGAGAGCTTGAAAAACGAACGCACGGTTTCGCGCAGATTTTAACTTCGTAACATGCAGAACAGAGGATAATTTATCCTTAAACCGTTTTTCATTAGTGAAGCTACTCATACGGCAAAAGATGGCTCTAATCTCGGTTAAGTCTGCTTCTCGTAAGGGAACCTGAATTTTCAAGAAAACTAAAAAATTTTATAGACTCTTCAAGCTACATGACATATCGATGAACTAATTCCGCAGGGATAATTGCGGGGAATTCCCGAAATTTCTTTCGAAACAAAAGAATAATACGATATATGTATTATACACAAGTGGCTACTATTATATCAACTTAAAAATTGGCTCAATTGGTACAAAGCGCTCGTGCTAAGTATTTTAACCTTTCTTCCTCTACTCTTAAAAGCTCATTGCCTTTTCGTGTATCCAATACCTAATGTAGTAAAGATTTTACCCTCACTGTCGTATAATGTATTGCTATATACATGCAACTGGTGCTTATCATAGCGTAACATTGTTAGAATAAACAATACTCTGCTTTTTCTGGTCTGGATATGTTCATGTTATTATTTTTATCTTAGAATTTTTTACCAAAAAAAATCCGTGAAACTTCATATTATTATCGCCACCATAGCTTATAAGTCCATAAAGTTAATTCCTATGAGTGGTCACCGTTTGCGAGGCAGACGATATTACATTTCAATTCATTCTTACACATGCATAAAATATGCAATTCCTGCATTTCACAGTACTAACTGAGTAGAGAAACTGGGTAGATCGTCTGACACAAATAACTATGTTCTGTGCCGTTACTTGTTCTCGTGGCTTCGTAATTCGTATCATGAGACTGATATTAAAACCATAATCTATTGTCTGGTATTATTATCATCACACATGAGGGTAGACTGGAATTAAAATCTCTGAACAATTGTTTTGATTCGCGAAGGACATGGAAAAAATTAAAAAATTTACTGCCAATGTACTGTAAAAAAGAATCACACAAAGAAGCAAGTGCTCGCCAGAGTTTCTTCATGTTTTATCCAATTTTATCTCAACTCGTGGTATTTAAATGATAGATGGCGTCACTACGACTGCCGTGATGTTTCCTTAATTTATTTTTATTATTGTTTATGTAATTTTGTTTAAATTAGATAAGCATCAGTTGCAAAACAACAAATCTGATATTCCTATAACGCGTTGTGCTTCTCAATATATCTTAGATATATTATAAAATTCTAGATAAATATATATATTGTAAATCTATCGTAAACCCTTGTGTATGTCTCGCTAGATTGTGTGTGCTAACTGTCAATTATTTGTTTTGTGTCATAATGTGTATGTGTGTGTGTGTGTGTGTCTGCACTGCTAATACGAGTTAAGTCACAGAGCATGGAATCTTAATCTCTCATCTACGGCTGCTAGGATTGTCACATTTTATTAACACTGAAATGTCCAAATCTGCTTAACTTGCCTACTTTTCAGAATGTATTGTATAAAAAAAGGATTTTTATATTATATAGAAAAAGGATCCATTTATATTGATATGGACTACTTTTATGTCTTAAGTAGCCTTTAAAAAAAATCTTCCAGTATAGGTCAATGATACACTACAGTCGTGCTTCTCTTGTAGGATAACCAGTCACATTGTCCAAATTTAACAAGTTGTGCCTACATGCTTTTGAATGTATGCCAGCAGTGATTTTAATTAGTAAAAATGGGGTATAAAGGAAAATTTAATTCGTCTAAGGGCGGCCTCTTTCACCAACTACAAGTAAAGCGTTACTTTTATAAATAATTTTATGTTCTATTAAATTATGCACTCTGTATACTGCACCGGTTCCTTCGATAGGCGATTTATTTTTATTATATTCTTGTTAATGTTTGGGAATTTTACCGTACAAACAAAGTTATATCAGCTCCATCATTCCCCGTGCCGGTGACTTTAAATGGCGGTTAGCCTACTTGACACTTTACTCAGAGATGGTGAAAGAGGCCCTAAGTCTAATGAATTATGCATTGTTTTGTTTGACGCGTCATAAAAATATTTATGGCAAATAGCCATTGGGAAATATATTAATAATTATTCTTTATAAAATAACTTCATATTTGTTTAACGCCATCTATTATCGATTGTAATCTATTGTTGCATTGTAATGTTTAAAGAGGATTGCACTTTTGACGTGATTAAAATATTATAAAAAAAACAGGCAAAGCAATGGATAGACCTTGAGATTAGGTCCAAAGAAGTTTGTATGTAGTAACGTTGAACAGTACTAAATGTTGCAGCCTTCTGGTTCGGCTTCACGATCCATTTTCTCTGCCCAAATAAAATTGTACAATTAAAACTGTACAAAAAGATGGAACACTAAACAGTAGCCATTTTGGCCTTAGACTTTAATCTCAACTGAGCAAATTTACTGGTGTGGCCAACAGTAAATTGACCATTATTTTAAACTTCAGTCGCTTACTTGGCATTTATTGCTTACTGGCAATACTTTGGCATTTATTACCATTTCAGAAAGCATATTCTACGACATTGATTTGACAAGAAATATCTGAAGTAGTGGTTCTTTTCATTTCCCAGACATATAAATTGTGTATGGAAATAAACTATTTTGAAAATCTAACTGAAGACTGTGTCGTTCCATTTTCCATCTTCCTGCACAGTTTTGACTGTAATTTTACCTGCACAGTCAAGATTGAACGTCTCTGTTTCTTTTGGCAATGAATGCGAAAATTCCATAGATAGTAGAAAAAGCGTGATCTGGCTGTGTTTGTGACTGGTTTAGATATTAAGCATAAAAGTCTGCTACATGGTGCACGGATTGCTCGAAGAGACTCGTTTTCAAAAGCCATTTAGTGGACTAGTTTTCGGATAATATGCGAGATGTGCACCATGCCGCAGTTTTTTTTTAAAGTCTAAATGTGAATCTTAATTTGTTAACGTTAAGGGTTATTTTTAGTTGTGCAGTTTGAACGCTAGATTAGTATACCGTGGCACGTAGTGTAGATTAGTTGTTACGAGCGAGAACCAAGACTGGGCGAGAGGGTGTGGTGTCACAGTAAGTACCATATCTCTTTAGGGTTGACACACAGCGTCAGTGGAAGAATTAATACGTAGTCTCGTGAAAGGGTTACCCTAAACATTTATCTGCTTGTCAACAGATGGAGTTTTGTTACACTTTTGCATGTTTGTAATGTTATTTGCAAGCCATTTTTAGTCAATTATATTTATGATTATAATAAACATATTGTCAAAACATTTACATTAAAATCGTAAATAGTTATATGAATTTCCTCTGACGATGATACTTCTGAGAATATTTATTTTAATGTCACTTGATACCCCGACTTCGCTTATCACGAGCACCGGAAACGCGACATTCCGACATCCGAAAGGCACTCACTCATCCCATTGGAGTCTGAGTTATTTGCATAATATTAGGTGAAGGTACAAAGGTACTGTGACTTGTAATGTTTTGTCATATACATTGAAAATAGAATTGCAATTTACCTATAACAGCACACCCCCTACTGGCATGAGCACTAGTGCCTATCATGAGCATTATGAGTATGTTTAGAGGATAAACAGCGATGGGTTAATGCGACAAACAAGCTAAGTATATATTTTTAAAATAACTATAGGTACAATTTTGGGTAATTCCCCGCAAATAGCTAACGCGCTTGGGCGGCCAGTGTATTTAGTTGCGGATGACATCATGTGGATGTTCATAGTATGACATGGTTCCTGCGCATTAGAAATTTGCAGGGATTATACACTTGCCTAACAAAATCGTTTTACCGTCAAATAGAGTAACTTTCTCTTCCCATTTCTCGTTTAAAAAAATAAGGGTTACCCACAAAATACGTAAAAGTTTGTCACGTTAGTCCTAAATATTTTAAAAAGCTTGCACGATTGTGCATGCGAGAGTTTTACCCAAAACTATGTTACAATACAACAGGACATCCGCATGTGAGTTAACAAAGTGCAATTCATGTTAATCTGTCTCACTGTGTAAGTTTCCAAACCAGAGATAAAACGGCAGCATCATACGAGCACGCGTACGGCGTATAATTATGTTTCTACTTCCTATATGTAAATTTAGTTCAAATATAAAACGTTAATAATTTTCCATTTTCGGAGTGTTTAGTCTTGGCGATTGGAGATGAAATGTTATTGAATCTTTTAATAATTGATTTTATTTTTTATATTCAAATTTCATAGCGATAACGTGCTACATCAAATGCATTCCGGAAATGCTAAGTTATAAGTATCTATGTGAATGTTGTTTAGACTGTTTTAAAATAGGTATCTATGGTTATTTATTTATTTATTACACTTATGCCACGTTTGTGGTGGATAATAATGCAAAAAATGAGTCTTAAATCTTCTTTTAAATATTCTGAGAAGCATTTAAAAAAATTTGTGATGTAAAAAATAAGTGTTCTCATTTCATTTTATTTCTCACCTTATGATAGTGATAACACCTTATATATAAATTTATTAGAAAGCAATATAATTATTATATTGGGAGTCGTTTGTGAAGCTTTATGAAATCGTTAATTAGCCTACAACATTTGGACCTCCTCCAAAAGACGTCCTGTGTTCTTTTTATATAAACTAATATATCTACAGTCGTACTGAGACGAAACGCTAGTATGGATTTGCTGATATAAGATGTTTGATACACTTATCCAGTCAATGATCATTCCCTTCAAATTAAATACTACCCTGATAATAATTAAGTACCCTGAAAAAATACTGATTAGTTGATTACACTCGTGTAATAATTATTTTAAATGACCTCAAGATGACGAATCATTTATGAATTAATTGTGTTTTACTTAATGGAGATCCCCTATATAATTTGTCCACTTGGAATAAGACTTCAAAAATAAAAATAAAATATTTGAAATAAATTTACATGGATTCAACTGTAAATAAAATTGATGATTTCGTATGGCACGTAATTGATTGTAATTGATGGCACGATGCCTATTATCGTCCTTTGTTGACTTTTCAATATTTCTATGTTATGGCAACATTTTAAAACACCATTCATTAGATCGCACAATTTATTGGGAAGTACCCAATTAAAACATGCGTGGGAAACAGTTGAAGTTATTTTTATAATATAGTTTGGTTAGATTAAGATTTGCTTTAAAACGTCCAATAACAGGACAGCGAAACTTACAATTGTTTTGCCATTGTATTCTTAAGGTGTATACCAAAAAGTGTTATTAATTGGCAGCGCTTTATTATGGTTAAGAAAATGCTCGGTGTCGAATGAGATGTTTTTGCATGAAATGGTACAAAAGTGAATGCGCCGATAGCCTCGACAGAGGCGTATCAGTCACTTACATCTGTCTGATAAAAAAAAAATAATAAAGTGCAAATCTTTCGACATTGAGCGTCCAAATAGAATTTTAAGTAAGTTAATTTTAATATACTTACATCACAAAATTAATGAAAAATTATTTCCAAAATGCCTATGCCTACATACTTATTTGGGGAAAAAATAATTGAATCATAGACTGATGCAAATTCTTTATGTGATAGAGACCAAAAAGACATTTTTTTTTTTAATTGATATTCGATGAATCTCATTGAAAATACTAAAACTGTGCAATGTTATGTTTAATTTAGGTGATAGAGATTTTTTGTGCTTCAAAAATATAAAAAGAAGGTTTTGAAAAGTAGTACTAGTGACTGATGGGCAGTCTGTTGATATAACACTGTTAAGCCCCGCAATATTGCTAATACGCCTGGCGGCCATTTTGGTGACGTAATCTCGTGGCACGCTCGTTTTGTTTTAGTTGCGGATGACGTCACCTGGGTGTTAATGTGACAGGGTTCCTGAATAAGTGCGCATTAGCATTTTGTGGGGGTTATAGTCGTTAATCACAAATTAAGTAGACTTTTTAAAGAAAATTGAAGACGTGAGTGGATGAAGGTGATAAGTCGCTTAATTCCAATTTTTAGTAAATCGAAGTTAAAGTTTTACTTTTAATTTTTGAAATAAGTCGCCACGGAACTGATTTTTGTACTAAATAATTATGATGCAAAGTTTGTGTAAACAACCTAAAATATTAATGGTATGATAGCAATTAAACACTTGTATTATTTAATTTAAAAAAAAAGTGAACATAACTCCTTCTTCCATTAACAATAGTAAACTTTACTGTACTATTCGCTTTTTAAAATTAACTGTACATAACACCTTTTTCAACATTCTATTTTCCAAAATATGTCTTAAATCGACGATCTTAAGATATGTAATCATTTTATGGACATATTACCTTCATCAACGCAAAAAAACGAAAAAAATCCAAAAATGCGACATATCACCTTCATCCACTCACGTACATATTCAATTGTATCATTAATTATCACGATTATTATTTATGTTTTTGAAGTACAAAGAGGGTGTTTTATAAGTTATAAGTTAGCATAATTTATTATTATCGGCTCCTATTTCTGTTCGCTAATGGTGTCCGTTTTAAGTGCAATATCCTAAACATGGAAATGTATAAAACCTGGTTCCAGATGGAATAAAATTTCCTTATGAAACCTAAGTTTGTAATTTTGATCGAAGTGTCCACTCCACTACGTTGACACATTATTAAAAATGATGTTACATTTGTTGTAATGTTGGAATTCATTGCCATTAAAAGTACATTTTACACTATCAGATGTTTCCGTTATTTAAACCTTAATACGAGGATCAAGTGCCACAATGCCTTTGCTACATTTGTTCAGCTTAGGTACCTTTATCTAATATACTTATATGTATGAATTACGTGTCACGTGTTTGTGTGCGATGAACTCCCAAACTACTGAATCGATTTTGATAAAATTTCGTAACTATCTCTAACTTGGTCCAATTTAAAAGACAGAATAGTTTTTATTTCGATTACATTTCGAAATGTGTCATTTGGTCCAACTTAAAAGATAGGATAGTTCTTTTTATGCACTCGTGCAAAGCCGGGAGCATGTAGCTAGTAATATATATAAATAATTCTTCTGTAAGGGTGTATTATATTAATAAACTCATCCAAAACTGCTGGACCAACTTTTTGATTATATTTTTTTGTGTTTTTTCTGGATGCGAGTTCACAGTTGAACTCGCATGCCAAGTCTAGGTACTTGCTTATGTCCTACTCAGCTTTCAAGAAGTTTAAACAGAGCGTTGGCATAACTATTTTCGAGAACAAGCCCAGAGACGTATTTATCATATAAAATCGCCATTGTCAAGAGGAGAACAACGGGAAATGATTTCTCAAAAATTGTACGGTAAGTACAGCCCCGAATCTACGAAATTTGCGAACCGGGGCAGAAACTTGATAATGGCACCCACCTCTCATCAGCGTTTAAATCGTAAAAAATCACAAATAAGTAATATAATAGGTGAACTTTTATCACTCTTTTTTAGCTATTACAAAATACATAGGAAATTTAACCAGGAAAAACAAAAAAACATTTCTTCAATATTAGTGTAGTTCACAAGTTCAAAATGGTGTTAAATTTTGAAAGAGCTCGTAAAAATACGTGCAACAAGTTTCGAATTATGTCTAGAAAAATGTATTTAAATGTACATATTATAAAAATTGCTAAAGTAAGTTGTAAACAAATTAAGATGAGAAGCAAAATACATTTAGTTTTTCGCTACTAACCCAAAAACTATAAGCGATAACGAAAATCGGAAAAAGGATTCTTAAAGAGGGGGAAATTTCCGACAAAAATTTATCGGGCCTGTGTAAGTAAAGCTTCTTCACAAATTCAAATTTCTAAATATTTAGCAGTTATAAAGACATGAGAAGTATGCGTAATTAATAAAAGCCTTAATCACAAGAAATTATTTATTTATTTTTTTCTATTAATTCTAATTAGCTAATGTTTTGATTAGACAAAAGAGATGTTCGCTCTTTATGGCGTTACGCTGTCCAAATGGGTAGCCGTCTCCTACAAAAAACAAACCCTTTATACATAATCATACTCAACTTTCTGGCTCTAGCTTATATTAAGGGAAAATAAATATTTAAATTATTCTATGTGGATTCTAAATTTATTTATTTAGATTACATACAGCCATAAATTTAAAATATATATATTATAGATTATATACAAATAGGCCTAAAGAATCATAAAAAATATATTTTTATATTTATTTATTAATTAAAAATAATAATAATAAGAAAAAGAAGAGATATAAATGTAATTTAAATCGTGTAAAAGATAATTTTTGTAATATATGAAAACACTGAGCTTTGTAATATGATGCTCAAACGCAATTTCTCACGAAGGTGATAATTAAATATGTTTTAGGCAAAATTTTAGAAAGAAGCTCATGTACTGCAAATGCAAATGTATCCCGGGGAGATGTTCCCTTCCCAAACTCTTTATTTTTCATTAATTAATTACTTATAGAAGATACGAGTGTATACAGTAATAATCGCTATAAAATTCTTACTCGGGTTCACAAGTCTAGACTATAAAACGTATTTGTAGACATAAAAACATTCAGATTGTAATAGACATGGTACGCAATATAATTATTTTTAAAAATATCACAATAAATGATAAATAAAGTCCAAATAAATAAAAAACATAAATCTAATTAAATTATTTTTTGTTGATAAATCTCGCCCTCCAGACGTTTTGTGGCTTCGACCTTTTGCCTATATTGATGTATGACTGTACAATGCGATAAAAAAATGTATGATCAATTGACTAGTGTCTAATTTGGTAATGTATTACCTACTCACCAAGTTGTTTTACAGACTTTCTTACTCAAATGTCATATCTTGCTTTCGTAATTATTTTTTTATATAAAAGCCTGATGGTAGATGGCAGACGTCGCCAAATCAATTCACTCGCCGCGAAACACAACAGCAGACTCGGTGGTCTTGTGTAAGGGGGTGATTACTATCGTCATCGATGTTTATGGATGGGCCTTTTCAAACAAAAAAATCGCTCCCTCAAAATGTCATGTTGTTCGGCGGGATTAACGAAATTAGTAGTCTCGGTTGTTTACTATAGTAATTTAATGCTTTTAAAGATTGCTACTTTCGAACAAAATGAAACCAATGTACTCAAGTACACGTGTATGTTTGCGAATTGTTTTGCCAGTGTTATTTACTATGGAAAAGGCCCATCCATAAACATCGATGACAAACGTCATTACTTATTGTTGGCGAGGGCTATGGAGTAATACACGAAGTCTAATAAATCTGTTTTAACGTTTTATTTGGTTTTACAAAAGAGTGCGTGCGTAAAAGAAAACAAATAGCGACGAACAACTGCATGTCAAGATATGTGTCACAGACTAAAAACAAAAACAAAAATCCTTCCTATTTTAATATTATTTCTACACTTATGTTGTCTGTGCATGAGTATTCATACAAATTATTCCGTCTACGTTGGTTCTTACTAAAGAGTAACTCCAACCTTATCATCCATGCTATCCAGTGCTTCCTCGAGATGAGTCAATCCGGGATCATCTGGCGTAAATACACGGATATCTTCCAAGTATTTCTCCATTTTTAATCGTAGCTCCTCGTTGTAGTGGCGACGTTGCTCATAGTCGCGTATTATGGAGTCCTCTGTCAATTCGGATGTAGATGTGCAAAAACTGTAATCGAAAAAACTAATTAAATATACCAGAAAACTAATTTCAAATCAATATTGGCATCTATTTATTTACGCAATATATTTCAAATATCCTTACTGGGTAACCTAATTGCGATACTGTAACAAAACTTGATCACCTATGTACCTACTTTATTAAATTTTGCTTGCGCAGCTCGAAGTTAAGAAAACTACGTTTATTAAAATTACAATTACATAATTATGTTCACACTCTCATGGTGTGTGAACAACATAACACGCGGCAGACTAAAATCTAAAATTAGTTTTATTTTTTCGGGACTTCCCCGTTCTTTTGAGCAGCCCGGTCTGTCGATGCCGTCAGTTATTTTCAACCTCGTGTGTGTGATTTGATGCAGTTGTAATGTAAGCGAACTCCTTTTTTTTTTGTCGGACAAAAAGGTCCCCCAGCACTGTCCATCGTTATCCGATGTCGAATATTTATATATTTTATATTATGTATGGGTAGGAATATATGAATACACATGTCGCGGATGTCGGTTCCCAACAACCCGCCTAACGGCCACGCTAGAAAGGTTTTTAGTCGGTAAGAGACCGGCATAACCCGTCAGCAACCCCCATGTTGACAGATATCTCCATGATTTCCCCTCGTTAAAATAATATACCTACGAGTATATATGAATACACATACCTATTTAAGGATGATATGTATCCAGGTGGAAAGGCGTCTATTGCAATCCTCAAATCGAGCCACGGATCACTGAAGCTTCTTTTTTTAAACTGAAAATGATCACGATCAACAAGTCAGAACCAATGTCAGAATTCTTTTTTGAGTTTATGTTTTTTATGTGAAGGTCGTCAGACAAGCTGACGGTCCACTTGAAAACAGGCTCTGGCATCCCTTAGCCCTTACTCACTCACCGAAACACAACAGCACACGTGTTGTTATTTCACGGTGGCCTTTTATAAGGGGGTGGTTACTGCCGCCACACGGACTGCCCAAATGTCTCTGGGCTGTCCCGGAGTGCCCTGCAAATACTTTCTAAATCCAGACCAGAGTTTGGCATTGGCATTTGGAAAAATTAATTTCTAAAGTTGACGCTGCCGGGAATCGAACCCGAGAACCCTGGAACGGAGCGTCAAGGCAAGCACCTTGACCAAAAATATTCGTACCCGTCTATAAAACGAATAGTCTATCTCCGAATCAGTCATAGCTCGGGACAGAGCTAGACTAGATTCTGTACTCAACGTATTTCTGTCCAATTCTTCACTACAACAAGAAAATAGGCTGTCGCTTCTGGATGACGCTATATCTTCATTTTGCAACCAAGTGTAAGGAGTCACTGTTATATCATCAGGGATGTCCAAATCGGTAACCAATTCTAAGCGATTTTTTGGTATTCTATCGTAGTAGTTTGGAAACAGATTCATAATATTTATTTTACACTTTATTCAAATAACACTTCGCAAAACTTTAGGTTTTATAAGCTCGCAAGGAAGGTAACACAATGTCTGATACTAGTTTAAGATCACGTAGGCAAATGTTTGGTTAGAGTTACTCAGCAATGTCGATGCAATCGTTGTCTGAGTTACGAAATTGTTACTTCAGTATTTGGTCGATACGTGAGACAGGCCATGCCATCAATGCCAAACATAGCTATAGAATAGGTCACAGGTTTCGGTTGGGTTCATTGTAAGAATTTTGTAAATATGAAAAACACCTATAAAAGTAGGTCAAGACTAGCTATTGTAAAAATTAGTATTAAATAATATACTCTAGAACTGTGATTTGTGTTGTGTGGTAAATGGGGGCAATCCCGGGCATAATTATATCTACTAAAGTGTCCAATGTATGTCCATGTAAACAGTTGTTTATACGAGGGTTCCCCCCGAGTTCTATTATAAAAAGCATGACGATTCAGTCCGCATGCAGCCGTTTTTGATTTATAGACATAGGGGCCATTCATTTATTATGTAAGACTATTTAGGGGGGAGGGTCGACCATGTCTTATTTTTTCTTACAAGGGGATGGGAGAGTCTTGGTAGTTCTTACGTTAGATTACAAACATGCGCAAAGTTAAGATAAACTTTAAAATAAAACCAAAGTTGATTATTAGTATTACCATAAAATAAAAATTCCTTAAAAAAAAAACTACCTTTGTAGGTACAAATAAACGTTCCTAAAAAATGTTTTTTTGAAAAATTAAACATTTTTTCCTTTAGATTCTTACGTAATAAATATTAACCCCTATTCCTAATAATATTACACATGCACTACTGGTAAGCCCTAGAAAATCTTATGCAAATCTATACTAATATTATAAAGAGGAAAGATTTGTTTGTTTGTTTGTTTCTTTCACTTCAATTTCTTCAAATTCTTTCACTTTTGGGAAGCTACATTATCAGCGATGAACATAGGCTATATAATATTTTCAAAAAAATTAGGGATCCTTACTAAAACTCCAATAATGTAACCCAAGGTGTAAAAAAATGACCTAAATCGCATGCGCTGCGAAAACTATTCATAATAGAACAAAATAATGTACTACGACTTTGCAGAACACATCATTATCTACAAAAAGTGTCGCGACAGCATATGTCTAACTATTACGAGTATATAGTTATGCCACAATAAGTGTTCTTTTATTTTAAAATTTTAATGCCGCCACTAGAAAAGGCTCTTTATTTGTATCTTGGTATTAATCCTTATCAAAATAAATTACTTCATATTCAAGACTGCTTCAATACATTTATATAACTTTTTGAATTATTCAATTCGGACATTCCATTCGAAAGATATCACGAGTTTAAAAATGTAAGTATTAGACAAAAATTCGCGGCACCATAATATGCGATGCGATGTAGGCGTCATTGGGATACAGGATAGTCAATGTAAAGAAATAAAGTGCAGCGTAGGCTCCCTACGCAGCTGTCGTGTGCTGAATCGAATAATTTGTTAAATACCCGTGCGAAGCCGGGGCTGCTAGTATGTTATATGTTAGAATAAGTAGATATATAATTCACTAAACTATAAAATTTAGTACATCAATCGATTTAATATGATGTTAGTAAATCCTATTAATATTCGTATTATAAATGCGAATGTTTGTAAGGATGGATGTTATCTCATGATATGGTTTTTTACTCATTAACACTTAAACGGCTTAACGGATTTGGATAATTGGCACACAGATAGTTTATAACCTGAATTTACATATTATATATATAAAATACTTTTTATCTTGAAAAAATTGTAGGTAAGTATATAGTTTTACCTGCTATACCTATATCCATATTTATAGCTTTTTATTTTTGGTAACAACTTAATTTCGCCATAATTCAAATTTAAATAGTACATGTTGAAATGTAACTACTTCACTGTGACTAATAATTATTATTGTTTCTAACTCGCACTATTGAGAGAGACATATGAGAGTGCCAATTTTTTTATAACTTTTCCGATTACACAGTGCCTCGTTGTGTTTGTAGACGGGTGATGGAAATATTTATCCATACATTCATACTATACTATTATTATAATATTATAAATGTGAAATTAACTCTTTTTGTCTACGTGTCTGTGTGTCAGTTACCTTTTCACGCCTTACTTACCCAACCGATCATCATGTAATTTTGCATAGGTACACGTTGTCAGGGATACGAGATACAAGAAAGGACATAGGGTACCTTTCATCCAGAAAAAAGTACATATATTTTTTTATTTTTCAACGCCGACAAAGTCGCGGTCACCAGCTAGTTCAAATATAAAAGACACATGTCAACACTGAAACGTTTCTCATGTTTAACTCATTTAGATAATTAACTAATTTTTAATATTCGTTTGTTTGTATAAATCATTTGTTAAGTACTTTTCAAATTAGTTAATTATTTATTTGTCATTAGTTAATATACTTATCTTTAGTTAAATCACAAGTTAGTCGTTAGTTAGTGCTCTTTGACTAGAAGTGACATATTTCAATAGATTCAATACTCTGATTTCGTTTATTACAACAGTTCAAACATTTCAAACCCAAATTCTCTAAATAACTTATCTTTAAGTTAAGTTCTTAATCTTTGTAATAAACAAATACTTGATAAGTAGTTTTTTTTAATAAGTTTTTGCCTGCGACCACCTAACTAACACATGCAAATTTTAATACATTATTAAGACTATTTCAATTATTTACAGCGGCGGACCAATCACTCAATAAAAGAACACATCATAATACCTAATCTATATTGGAATACGTCCACTGAATGTGTTTACGTTCTCGTTGGGTGGCAAGTTGCCCAAAAACGCACAGTTGTTCAGTCGACGTCTCACGAGCATAGCGTGCGAACTCGCGAGCTGACTATACGTCATTCGTACTTATGTATTTTTATATTATTGTCCTTACACTTGAATTAAAACTAGTCTAGCTAGTCGCTTGCTATTGCTACTGCGCACACACGCAGTCGGACAACGCGCGCGCAACATATCGACGCGTTTCTCTGTGTCTTAATTCATACGACAAGATATGTGCGTATTATATGTAGGCATGTAACGCCATAAATTTCCACAATATCAGCTGCTATCGGTGATCGTGAGTAAACCGAGTCACACGGTCAGTCATATAGAGTCAGTCATGCTCCGATAGTGCGCACAGATGGACGTGTCAAACGGTCCGTCGCTGCGTCTTCGCGGCGGCGTCAACAGTAACTGTGACAGTAAAAAACATGAGTTGAACCTGTGTCCGAGTGTTATGTCCGTGGAGACTCAGCGGTTGCTGCCACCGACTTCGGAAACCATCATGACGAAGCCGTTCCCAGTGCGTGGTGAGTTTAGGAATCTAGCTGAACTAAAAATACTACCTAGACTATCCTATGAAAGCCAGACGTTGACGCCTGTTGCGCTGCCTTGTCGTTCCGCGTGCTACATACATTGATCGGAATTCAATGACGGAATGCATTCAATCAATCATCGCATTGAAGCACACATGTCTACTAAAACGTAGGGTTTTGGACTTTTGGTCCTTCGAGACGGATGCATGATTCATTTCTCACGATAACATCCATTGAATGTTGGTCCTTAAAAAGATATCATGATGTTATGATAGTATCAATAAAGTATATTGATATATTTAATACAAAATATATATTAATATTCCTATTAAGCGATTATAACTTTAAAAAATTCCTTCAATTATAATCAAAATATTATTAATTTATTAGATTTTCTCTTAGCATCTATGCTACGTTACTTAGATTAATAAAATTATTAATTCGAAATATGTATGTAGGATCATTTAAATTGCATATTAATGAATATAAAACAATTTGAATAAACAATGTTGTTAACAGATTTATCCACGTTTGTTTAGCGTTGAACATTTAACCTCTGATATATTTACAATTCTTTTATCGCTTATTTTAGTTACTTTGGAGTTTAAATAAATAAAACAATACAAAGAAACACAATATTATAAACAGTTTACGTCATTGCTACAACAATTCATTGTTATAGAGTTGGGATTAAAATTTGGAATTTATACCTTACCTATACCTACTATATATATACTTATTACTTACTTATATACTTACTTAGTTAACTATAGAGTTGAATTTTTATGAACAATAGATAAGCTTTATTGTCATACGTAAATAATTTTGACACATAAAAGTCATATAGTCATAAAATAAAAAAGCCAAAAGCAAGACTTTTTTACAAGGGGATACTTATAAACTTCAAGTTAAGATAACGCCAAAAAATAAACAATGGACGATTAAATTTAAACATATTCGACGCAACATTGTACTGTATTAACCTTGATAAACTTTTAAGTAAATGTGTGTACAAAATAATGTCAGTATAATATTAACTCAAAATACTCGGTACTAATAAAAATTAATACAATAGATGGTTTATACAATAACTAATAATACAAACCTCTTCAGAAAACGGTTACAATTTAACAGTAAAACATAAAGGAACCATGTAGCAGACGATTTTACCTATAAGCTTGAATGGGTTTGCAACTTACTTTGTTAAAAAAACGTACAATTAGGTAGTTGGGCAGGTAATCGCATTTGTACATGCCAACGTAGACAGAATTTTTGAAATATTTAATCTACACTAATGGAAAAAAACAAAGGATCAAAAAAATTTTCGGAAATTTTAGTGATTTTTTCAAAATAGCTGCAAGTTTCTGCTGACTAATACAAGCTGACCCGCGAACTTCGTACCGCCTCAGGTAGAATAAAAACGCGTTTTATACAAAATATTTTTTTTCGTGAATATTTTTAAGAATTTTTAATCGATATTCTTCTATTCGGGATGGAGATAAATTCAATAAAACAAAGATCATAAAAATCTGTTCAGCCGTTCTCGAGTTATAAATGGTGTAACTAACACGACTTTCTTTTATATTTATATAAAGATTGTAAAGAGAAAATATTTGTAATTTTATATGTTTGTAATTAATAAATTCAAAAACTAGTGTACCGATGAAAGAATAAAAATTCTTTCACCTATAGAAAGCTACATTATCAGCGAGTAACATAGGTTATATTTTATAAAGTTACGCGGACGAAGTCGCATGCAACGGCTAGTATTTTTATTACATTGGAAACCTGCATACATGCTTTTCAAGTCCTTGACCTATATACGTACATAATATTAGATCTATTCTTCACCATTCTTTCTTCATCTTATGTGAAACCGTATTACGGTTATTTTTATACCTTTTTTTTTACAAGCCGGCTAACAACCGCCCGCCAGCCGGTTCTATCACGTTAGAAGCGCGTGTCGACCATAAATTATAGAACATTGACAAAATAAACATTGCAAGCGTGTAATTATGTAATCTGTGTTTGTAAATATACCTTTGTTTAACTTCTGATTAACTTAATGTTTGACAAATGATTAAATTTATCAATAAAATGGACCGTCAGCCTGTCTGTTACACTTAACATTTTAAAAAATCTATAAATTGGTTACAGAACTGTTATAGAAAGAAAATCGTGTAAAAAAAAATCTTTAACGACATGCGTATAACGGCAGAGCCATAAGAAGATCCTATTTTACCGTATAAAGATACTTGTTCCATTTCTAGTTGGAGTTTCCAGTATTTTTGCGAAAAGCAAATTTCATTTTTCTTTAATCCTTACTAATGCGAAAGTTTGTGAGGATGGATGTTTGTTACTCTTTCACTCAAAAACAATTTGGACTCAAAAACGTATTTGGATGAAATTTCACACAGAGATAGTCTATTATCTGAATTAACATATAGAATACTTTTTATCCTGAAAAATGTTATGGTCCCGAAAGATTGTATAAAAAATATAAAAAACTAGCTGGTCCCCGCGACTTCATACGCGTTCATATTAAAAAAAAAACAGAATTACCTCTTTTGATGTAAGGTAAAATATACCTATTCCATTACTTTATTTAAAAAAAGTTTGAAACGGCCAGATTTATACAAAAAAAAGGAATAACAAGTGTGACAAGAGTGTCACAGGAATAACAAAATTTCAGCGACAACTATGTTTGTTTTCAAACTTATTAATTAACTTAAGTTCTATACTAACGTTTTAATCGGACACTTTTTTTCTTTTTTTATTATTTTACACAAATTTAAGATAAACCTTCCAATTATAAATTTAAATTTCTTCATGAGAAGATACTAAAATTTCTTGTGCAATACTGCACCTTAATTCATATGTTATTAGCTTGCGCTTAAATGCATCTATGTCTACATTCACCTACGTAGTAACAAAATCTCTCGCAAAGCTAACTAAGCAACATTCCTTATTTATACACCGTAACTTGTAAGTTTTTGTGTCATTGTGTCTATATATGTTAAGTTAATCTGTCCATATTCTAAGAAATTCTGTCTTCTTGAAAGGAGATTGCATTTGAAGCATTGTAGACCAAAATAAGGCATTAGAAGGCATTAGAAGGCCTCTCTACCGCGACTCTGATAAGCATGTACGTATCCAACATAAGCAGAGCTCCAACACTTCTCACAATATCTTGAGTCTTTCGTCATAACGAATGCAATATAACTAATCAAATTATATTAAGTATATAATTATATATAAATTATATTAAGTATATAATTATTTGTTTGTTTGTTACGCTTTCACGCCATAACTGCTTAACCGGTTATCATGGAATTTTTCATACAAGTTGTCAGGGATACAGAGCAGGACATAGGGTACTTTTCATTCACAAAAAAAATATTTTCCCGAGGGATATAAAAATTTCAACGCATGACAAAAATATTTGAGCAATAAAGATTGAAGAAATATTTTAATAATTAAAAAAATGTGCGGACAAAAGAGAGTAAAATAAATAATACCTATTGATCTTTTTCGTGTATTGAAATGAGAGTTTAACACTCATAATAGAAAATCATATAATACAGTTTCATTGAGACTGATAAAACTGTCGAAAATGTAGTGCGATGTTTATACTTAGGTACTTTAATCAAGGTTACGATTAATCAATGTTTAATTAACCAACGGTTAACGACGCTGATCAGCTGAAGTGGGAATGGGCGGGACATATCTGGCTTTGGGGTAAACGAGTCTTTGAGTAGAGACCACTAAGCAACTAAGCAACTGGACCGATGATCTAAATAAAGCGTTTGACCATTTATTTATTCCTAGAAGCGTAGGCGTAAAAGGCCTATGTCCAACAGTAGACACTTGTGGACTGACAATAGTGATGATGTTTATATTAACTGATATATAGTAAATGAGAAGAACCGGTTACATCTAACAAAGTCTCGGATTTCTGAAAGTAGGTGGTTCTTTGCAGTTAAACGTGCCTGACATCATCTTTTGGTATTCCTTAACAATTTATTTCCTTTCTTCGTAGTTTATACTGTTAAAGAAGTAGTATGAAATAAATCAAAGTAAAACACTAATTAAATAAGTATATATAGCCATGTTTATAATGCTTTTTATATTACCTAAGAAACTTTAAAGTAATTGCATGAAAATCCTTTTTATTTAATCAGTAGCTGTTGCACGCGACTTCGTCCTCGTAACTTTATAAAATATAGCTTATGTTACTCGCTGATAATATTAGCTTTCGAACAGTGAAAGAATTTTTCAAATCGGTCCAGTAGTTTCAGAGCTTATTCAATGCAAACAAACAATCAAATCGCGGACAAAGTCGCGGCCACCAGCTAGCTGGTGCCCGCGACTTTGTCCGCGTTGAACGATGAAAGGTACCCTATGTCCTCTCTGGTGTCTGGGACAACGTGTATGCAAAATTTCATGGTGATCGGTTCAGTAGTTTTTGCGTGAAAGAGTTACAAACATACTTTCGCATTTATAATATTAGTACGGATTTTTATGATTCTTTAGGCCTATTTGTATATAGTCTATAATATATATGTTTTAAATTTATGGCTGTATGTAATCTAAATAAATAAAAATAAAATAAATAATATTAAATGCGAAAGTTTGTGAGGTTGGATGTCTGTGTTATTGAAATTTTCGACTTTTACTTCTGTTCTAAACTTCTTCATGGGCCCCATAAGATAATTAAATAAGAAAACTTTCTTATATTTCCATATCATAAATTTAATCACTTCATTTTACATAGCTATGTATAACTTCGTATAAGCATATTCATCAAAATTACTTTATAACCATCTCAATACAATTTCTAAAACACTACTAAATAGCTTCAAATCAAGTGACTTACATTTGTAAAAAAACCCCTTCGTTTGTTTTTTCAAATAATTATGTTTCTTAAATTTTACACCAATGTTTAAAATTCAAGCCTCTAAAAGTCTGGATGTTTGTAACTCTTTCGCCTAAAAACTATTAAATTGATTTCTAGAAGCTTTATACATCCAAATCTAACATAGGCGCTAATTTTTAAAGATTGGCATCTTGATCATGAGCAAATTCTAGTCTTATAAATGTTAAAGTTTGTGAGGATGGATGTTTACATGAAATACCAACCACATGTCCAACGGTTTATTAGCAAAAAAATCCAAATTAATTAATTTAACATTTCGCTATGTACTCTAATATTTACTAAAACATTATAATTTAAATGTAAATACCACTGTAGATTGTTCCGTACCACTGTATATACGAGATTTCTAAAATGCCATATGACCAAAAATACCAGATTCCTAGTTAATAATGAATTGATTTATTTCGAGGTCAAAAAAAAATAAAAAAAAACTATAGATTTTTTTCCCTAAATACTATTTGATCACGTGCTCGTAATCCTTCAAACTCATCACAAGGTTGAATCGTGATAAATTGTTTACAACTTATCGTGATTATTTGTTAAGTATGCAGATAAAGTGCAGTTACAAAAAATCCTTTATATAAATGCACTTTTGTAATAATTTATAAATGACATTATTATTTTTTTTATTAAAGATGGGTTTGCTCTTGGCCAACATCAAAATACAATCAAGTTCAATGTTGAATAGTTTATTTAAAATTATTTTATAGGTACCATAGAGTAAATAGTACTTAACCAGTTAAGTACTATTTACCAGTTAAGTACTATTTACTCTATGTAGATACTCATTTTGCGACTCGCCCCCAGGCTTCACGTGGATGATTTTTTTTTCTGCAAATCAAATGACACAAACCGTACCTAATACTCTTAAAACGCTATTCGCATTTAATTTAATGAAAACTGTATAAGTAAGCCGAGAAACAGACACAAGCGGACAGATATTTTATTTTATAACTCACTGTGTCCCGCAGTTTCATTTGCCGTTTAATTTAAATTGAATTTTTCTCTTCAATTAAATAAATTCGAATTAAATACGCGTAAATATAAAATTTTATGTAATATAATCCCGCAATGACTGACTATATAAACAAATGCAAGACTCGTGCGAGCCGTGTGTCGCCCTTATCCGAAATTATCCGAAACTTTTATATCGGATTCGGTTACGGTAACGGATAGATTTTTATTTCAGATATCCGATAGTTTCGGTTACGGTTACGAAGTTTTTAACATCCCTAAATCTATGGCTTGATTTTATTAATATATATTTAATTATAGCTTATTTTAATAAACTATACATACCTATATACGGTTTAGTAGAGATTTCGCACGATTTTGTTTCGTACGAATTGTGCGAAGAAGTGACTTTAAAATACAAGGTACATAGTGTTTTTTTTAATGTTAAGGTATATAAGAGCAAGGTATCAACTAATAATACTTAATAATAAAAATTCACACCTAATAACCTATTTAATAAATATTTTTTTACATCTAAGAAAAAGAGGCGCGGTCAGGGTCGCGGGCAAAAGCTAGTTACTTATAATTTCCTCGTTAGTTTAAAAGGGAAATAATTAATTATATTCATACACTAAATAGGTAAGTTAAATTTTACTACATTAAAATTGCATAAGTACTGGTTGTTTTGATAAAATAATTAAAAAGAAACTGTTTGTTCCTATGTCAAAGAGGATATTGATAATATTTACAATGCTAGTGGTTTAATGACCTCCATAAAATAATAATACTGTCAACTGTCAATACACTTATGAGTTATTACAGCGATTAGGTATACCTAATCGTATATATAGCAGCTACACACAGAGGGTCGTTGTAAAGGAAATATGATATAGAAACGCGTGCTCACTTCGTGTTAAACGAGATAATACTTTGTGTACGAGTGTAACCTACTTATTTACTTATTATCTACCTATAAATGGTTTATGGACACTTCTCCAGATGGTATAAGTAACTAACTTTTCGTCGCGACTTCCTCCGCGTTGAAAAATTTAAAAATATAACTCAATATAAGAAATTTTATGAGCCACTAAATATAACGTAACGGCTGCTCAATATTGCTGTTATACTTTTGCCAGACATTATATTTCTATTTTAGATGATCTCTTGGGGAATTTACTTTTTTCTGGATGAGAGGTATATAGCCTATGTCATTTTCTGTATCCCTGATAACGTGTATGCAAAATTTCATAATGGCCGGTTGAGTAGTTAAGGCGTGAAAGCGTAACAAACTCACTTTATAATATTAATTAGGACGACAATCGTTAAATTTATTATAAGGTGGCTGTTGTTTTATGGTAAAATTAAAAATACATGTCAAATTTTAATTAATTATTAATTATGAATTGTAAATCATTATGAAAGTGGTTTAACAGATTACTTTCTTCATATGCAGTAGAAAATATTCTCATAAGAATGTTTAATCTCAATCTTCATAGAGTAAGTATAAAACACTTGCTCTATTCTACTTCGTTACTGCGACAGGACTTTACTTCGAGACTGTTTTTCGCCAGAGTCGGATTTATCCGACAATTATTTTCGTGTCCATTTCACCAGAGTCGTATATATACGACAAATTCCTCTACTTTTTTTAAATCATTGCCTTGCTTTCTTTTTAAAAAAAAATATATGTGTTTACGAGTCAAGTGCTAGGATATATACTACAAACGTCACACGAAGTCCAATGTCATCTGAAACGTGCTCATCAGGCTCGACGTATGCTATTATCACAGTTAAAACATCCTCGAAATATATTCACACGAAACGCAAACAAACAGATTGTCAGTTCGGTGTAATCGCTTACGTAAACAAAAGTTATAATTAGCCGTTTGTTTGGCGACCAAATATTAATATGTTTCATTTTTCATCTCAATTCGTTTAGCTTTAAGTGGCGTGATTTTTAATAGCCACATTTACTAAATAATTACCAGTTACTAAATAAATATAGGTACGTGTAAACTTATGTTTTTATTATTATACATATATTGTAATTTTATATATGGAAGCATATGTGAAGTGTGAGGAGTTATATGAAGTAAATAATTATTTATTTAGTCACCATTTGGTTAAGCAGGAAAGGAAAGGTCGCGGACAAAACAGAATTATATACAAACTAGCTGTTGCACGCGACTTCGACAGCGCAACTTTATGAAATTTAACCTTGCTACTCGCTGACAATGTCAATCTTTGTATAGGTGAAAGAATTTTTAAAATCGGTCCATTAGTTTTGGAGTTTATTCATTACAAACATGCAAAAATATAAATCTTCTCCCTTTATAATAATACTAGCTGGTGCCCGCGACTTCGTCCGCGTTGAACGATGAAAGGTACCCTATGTCCTTTCTGGTTTCCCAGACAACGTGTATGCAAAATTTCATGGTGATCGGTTCACTAGTTTTTGCATGAAAGAGTTACAAAAATCCAAACATACTTTCGCATTTATAATATTAGTACAGATATAGACGTATAGATTAGTACGGATAGTATAGATATAGTATCTATGAAACAAAGAGCTGTATATTGTAATAAGCTTAAATGTTTTTTATTTGTGAAGTTATCTACTTGTTAAAGTGAGATAGATTTATTTTATTATATTTTTTGTTTAAATTGTATTTTTTAACGTATTTTTTTATTTTTTACTTATTTATTTACCTAAAATGATGAATCATTGCAAAACTCTAGTCTAAATCGTCACGTGCGTATACGCCATAATTGATAAAACGTCAAACTAATTCGTCATAATTGTTGTTTGTTTGATAATTAAAATACAAACATATGCCTTTGAACTTTGCAGTAGAATAAAAACCTTGAACCATTGATTGATTAACTTAATTTAACCACTTAACAAGATTAATAAGCCGTATGAAGCGTGCAATAATAGGGTTAGGTACCATTGAAATAGTTAAAAGGTAGTATAAATAGGTTTAGAATAGATTAATTTGTAACTAATGAAAGTAGAATAGAAAGATTTTTAACTCGTTTCATAACTTATCAATGCAATAGGTAAATTTAATCTTTCTTAACTCTTGAGAAATATCTACTTACGATTTGAGTATTTGCAAAAAAAACGTAGTAACATAAAATTGGAAAAAATCTTACTAATATTATAAATGCGAAAGTATGTTTGGATGTATGGATGTTTGTGACTCTTTCACGCAAAAACTACTGAATCGATCACCATGAAATTTTGCATACACGTTGTCTGGGACACCAGAAAGGACATAGGGTACCTTTCATCGATCAACGCGGACGAAGTCTCGGGCACCAGCTAGTCTAATATAGTATATAATTACGTGTGACGTGTTTGTGCGCGATGAAATCCTAAAATACTGAAACGATTTTGATGAAATTTCGTAACTATTGTAATTTGGTCCAACTTAAAAGATAGGATAGTTTTTATTTTGCACCCGTGCGAAACCTTGAGCGTGCAGCTAGTTATCAAATAAAGTTGCTGTCTGCCTCTGCCTGTGTCTCCGCTAACTTCCAACCAACGGATTATTATCTGGATTTCACTAATGGAAAGAGTCATAAACATAACGTGCGAAGCCACGTTCGGATCGCTAGTATAAAATAATTATCGTTAGCTAAGTATAATTAAAATGTCGTTTAAAAAAATACGCATTCTATCCACGTCAACGCGTAATTGTTGATACACAAGTTGATAGGTAGTCTACACAAAATCAATTTCTGCTAATGTAAAAGTCAGGGAAGCGATCGCGTAATAAAATACGTTTCAATTGTTACTTATATTGATGGATGTGTAATACAGAACTTCACACGTGTATCCTATTTACTTTCAAGTGTTAGTGTTAATTTTATTAGATAACTTCCTATTATAATGCTATTACCTACTTGTTGCAGGACATATTTATGGCTTTTATTTAACCTACCAATATTATACTTAAATGCAAATGTTTGTGTATAGAAGTTTGTTACTCTTTCACGAAAAAATTACTGAACTAAATTTGAATAAACTTTACAGTACCTAATATAATATAGTTTAGGTACATATCAAAATTACTCGTATTTAAAATCAAACTTCAATTCTTATACATTAAATTTCAATAATTCACATATAGTTGTTTAACTGTATAATTAACTAGCGCCCCGGTCCCAGCTTAGGACGAGTGCAATATATAAAAACTTTCCTCATTTAATTTAACTCTCTTTTCATTTGTGAAAACCGCATTAAAATCCGCTGCGTACGAGTACATACAGAACAGAGGGACAGACGGCTTGAAGCGACTTTATTTTAGACTAAGTATGTAAAAAAGATTTACAGTTACTTAATTAAAAGATTTACATATTGCACTAGATGAACTTTCGCGATTTCGGTCACATTGAAATTCGATAGAATGACAACGATTTTCATGAAAAATATCCTATGTAAGGGCCATATCAAACAACTATAATATTTTATTGACCTCTGAAGTTGTCGTAAGTTTGACTGTGGTACCATCTTCAGAGGTCGATAGTTATTTGATACGAACTCTACAACAAATCATACAAACTTTGATTATGGTCGTTCTCTGTGTTATAGCTTGTTATAGTTTAGAGATTTCATATAACATGTAGTAGGTACAGACTTGATGACATGCTTTCAATATGAAAATAAATTACACATAGATTTGTAAGTTGATCAAGTCACTTAATAAAAGATCAATTTAATATAATACATAATTCTTAAAAAGACAAGTAGATAGTTTTGCCAAATTGAATGAATGAAAGTAGACACAGGCCAAGATGGCGGGAAAGTGGGTGGGGTCTGTGTTTAATTTTATCTTCGAAGTGACAATTACACTTTACGTCATCGATCGACCATGACATTGTCATGAACACAACAACAATGCAATATAGCGATGCACATATAGATGCTTCGCTTCATTTATTGCTTGCCAATTAGCAGTGAATATACAGTTAGATATGTTTATTCATGGTTTTCTTCCTACAGGAAGTTTCACAAATAAAAAAAAATTGCTCATGTACTAACGATAACGAGACAATCGCGACGCGACTAAACCATGACCTCAGAGTACTTTAGTAATTAATATATATATATTGAACCCGGGCGAAGCCGGGAGCTTGTAGCCTAGTATAATATATATATCACATTATACCTATAATTATATTTTATGTATAATATATATTAACTAGGTATATATTCATTATTTTTATTTATTGGCGCACACTAAATAATAAATTTCAAGTATAGACAAACTTTTGATACTTTGGGTAACATTAGTAGGAAATTTTCTGTTGTAGCATGTTAATGCCATGTTAAAACAGTTACAGGTACATCTATTTTTCATCAAATTCTACAAGAGTACCCAGAGATTACCCGTCCAGCCGGTGATACTTCGGCACCAATGGTGAAACATAATACGGTTCACTATATTCGCACTACTCCTGGTCCACCGGTGTATTGCCGCCCAAGGAGGTTAGATGCAGAACGACTCAAGATTGCTAAGCGTGAGTTTGAACAACTTGTACATACAGGTATCGCGCATCGATCTGACAGCTCATGGTCCTCACCTTTACATTTGGTCCCCAAAAAGAACCAAGGTTGGAGGCCGTGTGGTGATTACCGTGCTCTTAATGCTCGTACTATACCAGACCGATATCCGGTCAGACACTTAGCAGATTTCTCCTACAATCTCTATGGCTGTACAGTATTTAGCACTCTGGATTTGGTACGTGCTTATAACCAAATTCCAGTATTTGCGGATGATATTCCGAAAACAGCAATAACGACGCCTTTTGGTCTTTTTGAATTTAACTTTATGGGTTTCGGTTTTAAAAATGCTGCGCAGACGTTTCAACGTTTCATTGATGAAATTCTTTGCGAACTAGAATTCTGTTTTCCATATTTAGATGACATTTTGATAGCGTCAGTAAATGTGACAGAGCACGAAAGTCATCTGAGACAAGTTTTTGAACGACTACGGCAACATGGTGTTTTAATCAACACAGCAAAATGTAATTTTGGAAAGGCAGAGGTAGCTTTTCTCGGACACAACATTTCTAGCAATGGCACAAAACCTTTACCAGAGAAGGTAACTGCCATACAGAATTTTGCACGCCCCAAGACAATTAAAGAACTTCGTCGTTTTTTGGGCATGATTAACTTTTATCGACGTTTTCTACCACAAGCAGCGCTTAAGCAAAAACCACTGAATGCTTTGTTAGCAGGTCCAAATTTAAAAAATTCGACAAAAATAGTTTGGAACGAAAATTTAGATAGAGCATTTTTGATCTGTAAAACAAGTCTAGCAGAAGCCACACTTCTTGCTCATCCTCATCCTAACTCGAAAGTCGCGCTGGTTACTGATGCATCAGACTTAGCAATTGGTGCAGTTATCCAACAGCGTGTAGACGATGTATGGGAACCGTTAGGATTCTTTTCAAGAAAACTAACAGCAACTCAGTGTAAATACAGCCCTTATGATAGAGAGTTGTTGGCAATATACGAAGGTGTTAAATATTTTCGTCACATGTTAGAACTTAAACCTTTCGAAATTCATACAGATCATAAGCCAATTATTTTTGCATTTCAAAAGCCATTAGACAAATGCTCGCCTCGTCAATTCCGATATCTAGATTTCATAGGTCAATTTTCAACAGACATAAAGCACATATCTGGGGAGGACAATGTTGTTGCTGATGCGTTATCTCGACCAGTTGATACAATTAGTATTATCGATTTCGCCGCATTAGCTAATTCACAGGACACCGATCCTGATCTACAGCAATTGCTGAAGACAGGGTCGTCACTGCAACTTAAAAAGGTAGTGATTCCTGGTCTACCCAAAGAGGCAGCAATATTCTGCGACATGTCCGGCTCAACTGCTCGTCCGTATCTTACGCCTGAGTTTCGTCGTGAAGCTTTTGACTCGCTTCATAGACTGAGTCATCCTGGTGGTAAGACGACAGTGAAGCTACTTACTCAACGTTATGTCTGGCCCGGAATAAATAAAAACGGTCGTGAATGGGCAAGAGCATGTCTACAATGCCAACGTAGTAAAGTTTCTAGGCATGTACATTCGCCGATAAAAACATTTGTTCCACCATCCGAACGTTTCGCTCATGTACATATTGATATAGTTGGTCCCCTGCCGCTGTGTCGTGGTTATCGATATTGCTTGACTGCAGTGGATCGTTTTACGAGATGGCCTGAAGTGATGCCAATCGCCGATATCAAAGCGGAGACCATCACTCAAGCATTTGTTCTCGGATGGATTTCCAGATTTGGTTGCCCAAAACGTATCACGACGGACAGAGGAAGACAATTTATTTCTGACACATTTCGACGTTTGGCGAAGATGATAGGAGCTGAACATTTCATGACAACGGCTTACCATCCTGCAGCCAATGGCTTAGTGGAACGATTCCACAGGCAAATGAAAGCAGCGATCAAGTGTCATGAAAGTGAAGATTGGTTGGAAGCCTTGCCTTTTGTACTTTTAGGTATAAGAACGGCCTATAAAGAGGACATTTCTGCTTCCACCGCAGATCTGGTGTATGGCGAACAATTGCGTTTACCTGGAGATTTCTTCGAGAGCTCAAGTAAAAATGTAATCGATTATACGGATTTCTTGTCCCGACTGCAATTGCAAATGCGAAAACTGCAACCTACGATAACGGTTCGTCACGGAATGCCAAAAGTTTTCGTTCATAAAGACTTGAAAACAGCATCTCACGTTTTCGTAAGGGATGATTCTGTTCGAAAACCGTTGCAACCGACATTTTCCGGACCCTATCGTGTAATAAACCGTGCAGATAAATTTTTTAAGCTCGATATCAAAGGGAAATCGAATAATGTTTCCATTGACCGTTTGAAACCAGCATATATACTAGAGGAGCCCAGTCTGGCACCTACAACTTCTAGCGAACGTGCTGTTGTTACACCTCAACAGTCCGCTCCGGAACGCAGAACAAGATCGGGTCGTCGTGTTTGTTTTCCCAAACGTTTATCGACCTAAAGGTCTCCGGGGGGGCTGATGTAGCAACTTGTTGTAAATACTCATTTGCGTTATACATACTTTTTGGTTTTACTTTTAATACTTTTTATATATATTTTTATGTCATATGTATGTTGTCACTTATATTAATTTGTCACCAATTTGTCATGTTCTTATAATAACTTTCTTTGTAAAATATAATTCTTAATCCGTCGTAATCCGTATCTTTAATTTATACAATCACGTACAACATTAACCAACCACACTGTATTGAAATTTTCGTAGGATCTTTAAATTTTTGAAAATAAAATACAGCCCATGTTCCTTCGTTGATAATGTAGCTTTCTATAGTTAAAAGAATTTTTTCTCTTTTTTTTTCAAATATTTTCTCTTTGTAACATTATTAGTAAATTTATATAGTAAGATACTTCATAATTTATGTATAAAATATCCTACTTAATTATATTTCATTTTTTTATATCTAATTAAATAGCCATCATAAATAAATATACGATTATCTATATAGGTAAACATTGTAAATGCGATAACATGCCAAAAGGTTAGTGTACAGTCAGTGAACATTATCAAAATAAAATTTATCAGCTATTATTAATTTAAATATATTCACTCGAGCTAAAGGACACACGTAGAGAAGTGATACCATTTTGCGAAAGTTTCTGAAATAAGCAGGCCTTAAAACAGACCAAAAACATTGAAAATATTGAACTTTCTTTCAGTTTTTGTCTTATTAACTTTTCAACAGTTCTTAAATAATATTTAAAAATCTACCTACTTTTCGTAAAATTTATTTAATTCTCTGTCGTACGACCCTAAGATTGAATTTGGTTTATCAACAGTAAAAATTGCATAGGTATAAGCTGAAAGTTCCTTATTCTCACTTTTATAAGATCGGCGCTGTCAGACTGTCGGAAATCACGAGACACACGATCATCAAAGTTTTAAATTAGTCGTGATACACATTCGAACTATTGGGACGTTCAGTCATGTGAACAGTCATGTCCTTCGAAGAATTTATATTAATACACGAGCAATGAAGTTGTTTATTCGAATAGTCAATTGTTTTTTCGAATACTTAAAATAAGTAAAACAATGTTTTTGATGTGTCAGAGATAAACGGATAAAGAAAAGCATTTTGCAAGACTAGCTTTTAAATAATTTCATTCAAGGAAAAGAAATAACTACGTAGGTGCCTAGGTAGGTGCGGTACCTAGATCACATAGAGTACTTACGTTTAACGGGAAATAATAACGTTTCCGCTTCCGACAGCTAAGAGCACAATTTTATATAGATTTATAGTGTCATTAGCCACAATTATATTTTTTATCTTGAAATAGATGCATTTGATGCAAAAAAGAATTGTTTCCAAGCAATATAAGCAGAAGAATACGATATTGAAAGCAAAAAAATAAACTTTAAATTGTCTTGCTGAAGGTGCGATGTATCGAAAGTAATACCTAATGACCAGGAAATGATGCCATTAAAGTTATATAAAGAAGCTAAAAATGTTGCAAATCATAAATCCCAGAAGTCGCTAAGAAATAGATATTATTATTTTTTTCGTAAATATCATGGAATTTTCTGGGTTCGACGAAAGACTATAGAATGGCAAACTGACTTAAGCAGGTACCTACCTATGTAAATAAAAGTAATTATCCTAGTAAGTACAGGTACTTACCTAATATTGGTTGTAAGTAAACACTGAGTCAATATATCTAACTACCTATAATAAACTAGGTGTTGTAGGTATACTTAAACGCATAATAATATGTATTGCGTTTAATAGAAACGACAGTATACCTACTAACTTAATTAAAATCAGGAGGGCAGCTGATTGCAAGCAAATAAAAATTTAGTTGTGAATTCTCATGATGGGAAACGATTCGTTTTTTATATAACTACAAGCGGCACGCTCCAGGCTTTTCACAAGTACAGCTTTTTTCTGGAAATTGTATACAAAAAGCCTCTTCGTTTATCGCTCTTTCCTTTAGTGAAAACCATATCAAAATCCGTTAGAAGTTAGCGGAGAAACAGACGCAGACAGCGACTTCAATTTATAATATGTAGAGATAGGCAAAAGAATATTTTTATATGAAGTAGTTCTTTTTAAGCAAATATTAAATGTGGTTGAAATTTAAAATTTATGCATATAGAAGTACCTACACCTACATATATCATATGTACATAGAAGCCACTTGTTATCGGGCAATTAAACCTATAATTGTTTATCGAACAAATTATATGGTTATCTTAGACATGCACACACACATTTAATAATGTGTGTCGTGATGACTGACGTACCTATAAGTATCTTGCTAATGAGAGAACGCTAGGAGAACGCTATTGTTGCCAATTTTATCAAAAAGCCATATAAAAAGATGCTCATAATTAACAATAATAAAGCCGATCTTAATATATAAAAGGCAATGTTTGTATGTAGGTATGTTCCAGTATGTTCCCTATGGACCACAACCGCTGAACCCATTTTGATGAAATATATTACTCGTAATATGTACCTACGTACCTACTCTCTATAATTACCTAGTCACTGTCTCACATCATCATAATCATTATCAGCCTATGTCTTTCCACTGCTAGATGTAGGTCTTATAAAACGACAACTGTTAATTATGTAAAATACAATCTCCGATAAACAAAAAAGTGTAAGCAAAAGTTAAAATAACGACAGATATAGTAATTGTAAAATGTGCATGAAACTTTGAGTAGACGTTTTTAAATCAAAAATAGAAATTGTAACCTTTCTAACAACAGAACATTATTCTATAACAAGTATTGTATAACCCGCAATTGTCGTTTATATAAACCTACATAACATTATTCAATTGCTAATAATTTTTTCAAACTGTAAATATCATTTATTTTAATGAAAAAGTAATTTACTGGCAACATTAAATCTAAATGTCAACAGAGATTGAATGTCAATGTCATACTTTGCGCCAATCCACCAATCAAACTCAAAACTGACAGACATTGACAGATTGACAGGCAAATAATCAATTATTTTGCCGTCTAGTCAGAGTGTTACCAACTTAGCAGATTTTCCGTTATATCTAGCGGATTTGGATAAAGGGAAACGGAAGAAAACTAATATTAACATGGCGGATTTTTAACAGATTTTTGTAACAAAAATAAATTTGGATCAGACTATATTTGTATCAGATATTCCCTAATCGTAAACAAGACAGCACTAAGACAAATAATTGGCTTCCATTTGAAACGGAATATTTTAAATGGATCTAGGTATCTGTTGCGGTCTCTGTTATACTGAAGGCATTGTATTCACCTATCTCAGTTTCCCATAATAGTAGAACAAAGAAAAATGATAGAATTTGTGAACAGAATAATAATAATAATAATTTTTATTCAGAAGTAATGATATACTAGGATGCTATTGACACTGATTCGTTCGAAGGGCAGATGTCGAAAGAGTTTACAATGCCAAACACTAACCTCTGCTATATACAATATCTGAGCCACAGAAGCTTAAAGTGACAATAATATAGATTTAAGTTCAATCTAAGTACAGTTAAATATTCTTTTTATATATTAATGTGTTAAGCACAATAAAGTATCTAAGCACCTTATTTTCCAATAGTCAGTATTAACGGATTTTATGGACGGGAAAAATGTATACGGATATGTAGATTTTGAATTTGGATGTTACTGATAAGAATACGTGGACAAGTTTCATTATTTTTAATATATAGTTTTATACTAGAACATCTGAAGTAATTTGTTAAAATGTATTTACTTGGCTCAAAAGTATAATATGGCGGATTTACCATACAGATGACGGAATTATTGTTGGCAACACTCGGACGGATCGGCTCGTCGTCGGTTCGGTCCGGTCGGCTCAGGTCGGCTCAATCATCTCATCGGCTGTTCCAGGCTGTTTTGCTGTTTATTTTACTCGGGTCTCTGTCTAGTCCAAGGAACATAGTCTAGTCGGTCTTATCTATCGTTATCAGAAGTTCAGAAGTTTAATTTAATGTTATAAATAAATATCACTCAGTCAGTTTAAGAAAATCGTCGAGTGAGTAACAAAGTAAAATAGAGAATCAAACATATTTATTGTGATCGTTAGTTAATTTTCAAGTGTATATTTTTAGTTCATAAGGAAGTTAAAGCAACCGACCGAATACTTCAATCATGGACGGTGACGATAACCGTGCCGAAGGTTGGAAATATTTAAACAAACAATTTTTCGGAGATGGTGTGTATTTTTATAAACAATATCTATTTGCCATTACAACTAACTACCATACTGTGCTTAATCTAAAAAAGGTTGAACTGAAATAGAGAAAAATCTTAAATTTTACTTATTGGTCTGAAGGTTAACTAGTTAATATGGGTTGGAATATGGAATTAGGATGTTACTGATAAGAAAGCAACATATGGACATATTTCATTATTTCTAATATAAAGTATAAGTATAACTTGGTTTAAAAAGTTTTATTTAGTAGGTAATTATTATGAAGGATATTAGTAGCTTCATAATAAAACAAATCACTTCACGTCGTAAAATCATGTTTATTTTCTTGCTAAAAGATTCATAAAACTTTAAAATGTTTTAAGAATAGTCAAGACTTCAGTATAATTTGGTACAGAAAAAAAATCTTTCTTGTGGACAATTGTAAATGGCTCCTATATATTTTTTCTATTTACATACATTTGCATTTGCAATAATTTGCATCCTCCTTGATGATGCCTTATGTTATGACAGTTACTCATCATACTGATAACCTTGATAGGTTAGATAACCTGCTGAACTTTATTACACAAAAAAGACTTAAGTAACTATTAAAATAACTCATGATTAATGTTTATTATTATATAAATTATACTTGTAATGTTAAAGTGACCCTATACATTCATTCAGTAGGTACAAAAGTACTGTTGTGTCTGTTCTACAACAGTTTTTTGTTGTTTGTTATAAAACATCTCTGACACACAAAAAACACAACAACACAATAAACTACTTTAAAGTGAACACAGCAAGCCAGTATTCTTCATCTTCAATCTTCAAGACATGAAGACATATTCTTCATCTTCAATATGTAAAGACTACAAAAAGTTCAGTGCAAAATTATTCAATACTTTATAATCTAACAGTTATGTGAACTCTGCGAAACTTGCACATAATGATTCGATTATTTGTAAGAATCCCCCTATTTTACAAGGTTTAAACTTGGTTTAAAAATTCCATATTGTTAATATAATTTATATTTGCTCAAATTCTAGGTGAACGGTCCAACTATGTCAATATTCCCCATGTGATCGCCATGGTGGGACTCCCTGCCAGAGGGAAGACCTATATTTCAAAGAAGTTATCCCGATACCTCAACTGGATAGGAATTAATACAAGAGGTTTGTTCACAATGTTATCGTGTTATTTTAAATCTGAAATATTTATTTAAAATTCATCAAAGAAATGGATTCTGCTATCTACTTCTGTCTGCCATTTTTTTTAATCATATTACAAGCTATATAAGATAAAAAATGTCTTAAAATGTACATACAGTTTTTACAAAATGTAACTTATATACACTGAGGTAGTAATATTTTAAAACGCATACACATATTTGCGGTTCAAATAGAATTATACTAATACAAAAGCGCACCGAAATGTTCAAGTGGGCGCTCATTTGCTGACGTAGTACTATAGTCGATCAACCGTGTGTAGTGAAGAAAAGGAATATTGATGTCTATTATATTTCAGTATTCAATCTCGGAGAGTACAGACGCCATGCGACAACAGCATACACAAATCACGAGTTCTTTCGCGCTGACAATAAGGAAGCGATGGCTATAAGGCAGCAGTGTGCCCTCGATGCCCTTCATGATGTGTGCGAGTGGCTCGTCAAAGGTGGAGAAGTAGCCGTGAGTATTTCATTACTATTACAATTGTTAAATCAGTTTATCAATGTTTTTGAGATTCCAACATTTTGATCTTAGCGAACAGTTTTTTGCCTTATCGATCATATAAAAAAAAAGTGCCCAGTAGCACTATTTGTTGAACTACAACCCCTTAATAAAAAATGCTATATGCAAAAAAAGTGTGCATGTAATTTTCAATATAATCGAAATATAAACTATCGTGTCTTTTAAGTTGGACCAAGTTAGAGATACTTACGAAATTTGATAAAAATCGTTTCAGTAGTTTCCCAGTTTATCCCGTGTACCACGATATTTTTATATTATACTTTTATTATTTTAATTTTCAGGTATTTGATGCGACCAATTCTACAATGGAAAGACGGCGAATGATCCGCGACATTGTTGTTCACAAAATGGGTTTCAAACTGTTCCTTGTGGAGTCGATATGTGACGATCCCAATATTGTTGAACAAAACATTATGGTGAGTTCTATTGCATCACTTAAAATGTATTATTCATATTTTAATTGTCTATCTTTACATAGCATAAAACAAAGTCCTTTCCCACCATCTGTCCCTCTGTATGTACGCATATATCTTTTAAACTGTGCAATGAATTTTAATGTATTCACTAATGGAAAGAGGAATAAAAGTTACATTATGATGGTTTTTGCAGAAAAAATGATTTACAAAAAAAAAAGATTTCGCCCGTGCGAAGACGTAAGTGGATCGCTAGTATTAATATAAACATGTTCCTGTACATGCAAACTTATCTATCTATTTTGATAGATCTCGTTTGAAACGCAATTATTAAGTGGTAACTTCAAAATAACTTTGAAAACAAATATAGGCTCTCTTGGGGCTCGCTTTCTGATAAGCTTTCTTTTAGTCAATGAGGCACAGTTGAAAATAAAATGTCACAATTCTCATGCATACATTTAAAGCATTTACGATACCCTATATTCATAAGAGTTCATTTCCAGAATCATCCAATTAAAAAAACATCTACAAAAATGCTTAATTACAAATTAACTTATTTACTTGGTATAAGATTGGGGAGTCTCAAATTTATTTCTCAATATACATTCAATGGAAAGTTTTTATATTGTAATCATCAATCTACTACAAATATAGATTTCTCGTGCCATACAAAACACTACGAACTTTATGGAACATTTAAAAGTCACATTAAGCGTAGAGCATCAACTCGTGTCATCTGTCATTTAAAACCGACCAAACGTATGTCATTTAAAGAAAATGTGACTTTACGTCAAACACAATAGAGTTTAAAATGAATAGTAGAACTTGGTCTTTACTACGTTTCACCATTGACTCCGCCATGATTCCATTTTAGGCGTACTTTTTAATGTGCCGCTTTGGCGTTTGTGACGCAAAATCCATAGTTGTAGTAGATTGATGATTGTAATGAAGCCTATTAACATGTCACGTCATTCATTGTACCCATAACTCATAACATATTAAAACGGCACATAACTTCAGTGCATATTGCAGGAGGTCAAAGTGAGCAGCCCCGACTACACCAACATTCAGGACACTGACAACGTCCTCGACGATTTCCTCCTCCGAATAGAGCACTACAAGGAGAAGTATGAACCGCTCGATGAAGTGCTCGAGGCCGATTACAGCTTCATGAAGATCTACGACACCGGCAAGAAAGTCGTAGTCTATAAACACGAAGGTCACATACAGAGCAGAATCGTTTATTACCTGATGAACATACATATAGTCCCTCGGACGATTTACTTGACTCGGCACGGTGAGAGCGAAGACAACATCGAGGGACGCATAGGTGGGGACAGTTCGCTGTCTCCTCGCGGAAAGCATTATGCATCAGCTCTCGCAGCGTACATTGATCAGCAGCAGATATTGGGTTTGAGGGTTTGGACTTCATGGATGAGACGAGCGGTTCAAACGGTCAAGGACGTACGAGCTCCGCAAGAGAGGTGGAAAGCGTTGAACGAAATCGACGCAGGCATATGCGAAGAGATGACATACGCTGAGATACAGCAGAAGTATCCGTCCGATTTCAACGCTCGAGATGCAAATAAATTTGCATATAGATATCCTCGAGGTGAAAGCTACGAGGACCTAGTGGCTCGTCTGGAACCGGTGATAATGGAGCTGGAAAGGCAAGGCAACGTGCTGGTGGTCTCCCACCAAGCGGTGATGAGGTGTCTCCTGGCGTACTTCCTCAATAAGTCTGCTGAGGAGTTGCCATACCTTCACGTACCTTTGCATGCGGTGATCAAACTGACTCCGGTTGCGTACGGATGCAGAGAGGAGCACATCAAGCTGTGCGTTAGTGCCGTTGACACTCACCGACCGAAGCCTTCTGTGAGTATTAATTTTTTATCAAATGAAGCCTCAAATTCTGTACGAGTTCATGTTATTGAACATCTAAAAAAAAAAAATGAACAAATTCTGATGAAATTTATTTTATTAAAAATTTTTCAATATTCGGTTAACAATTTCCCCAAAAAAGCGAATTAAAGTCAGTCGACACTTTTCAATTATGAATAAATATTTTTTTTTAAATAATAAAATCGTTTCAGTTGTTATTAAATGAAACATAATTCCTCCATACGAGTGTATGTTACTGATCTCTTAAATGACTAGAATTATTCTGAAGAAAAGAATTTTTGTGTTTAGATTCAAATAGGTCCTGGTTTAGATTCAAAATTGTGAGGCGGTAGGTGGCCTGAAAAATGCGATCGGGGGTAGTATAATATAGTCATGGTTTTGACAGTTGTGGTCTACTCAGTAAAGAGATAAAGATAAAGATAAAGTGAGCTTTTATTTTGAGGAATCCAAATACAAAAAACAAGCTACAACCACAACATTACTTAAATAAAATTTTCTCTCTATTATTCTTCCTCGCCTGTCAAACGACATAGGCCTCCTCTAAGTCCTTCCACCGTTCCCTATTCTGGGCCATTCTCATCCATTTTGATCCTGCTACCTTCCTTATCTACGATTCTGTCTTCCTCTTTTTCTCCTTTTACCCTAAAGAGTAATCTTGTTTGACCATTTATGTGGATCTCTAGTCATATGACCCGTCCATCTCCATTTGAGTTTCTCTATAGTTTTAATAATGGGTATTACATTTGTTTTTTCCCTTATGTCTTCCAATCTTACCTTGTCTTTAATTTTTATTCCTAAGATGCTTCTTTGCATTGAATTTTGACATACTGCTAGTTTTTTTATGTTCTTGTTGGTAATGGCCCATGTAAACTACTCAGTGGACCACGGTAAACGTTTACAGGTAGACCATCCGTGTTGGGTATCATTTGAAAGGTCTATTGACACTTAAGAGGCCAGAGGTTTATGGCAATTTGCCCGCTCTGCCATAACTATTGTTACTATATATGAATATTGTCAATAAATGGTTATAGAAAAAAGGGTGACGGTTTTTGACATGTGCGAGAAAAATCAATTGGCCTTAATATGCTATTTCTTTTTTAACAGATTGACGAAGACGATACAACAGATATATAAGCATACTGTATACACGTACGCTATGTGTGAATGTGACGCATGATATTGACGATAGATATACATTTTTATATATATAATAATATACAAAAAAAAAAAAACGAAAACGCATATAGTAGTCAATAACTATCTATAGAACGTATTATGTCAAAGCATGTATGAACAAGTCGACATCTCAACTTTTCACATGACATTCGGCTACAAAATTGGAAAATTTCAAAAGTTAAGTTGTCGATATTTTAATGTGGTGAGATTGTTTGTTAAATTTATTTGCATATGTAACAAAGGCAATTGTTGTAGGTAAAGTCGCGTGTAAATTAATGTGTGTGGATTTTCCTTTTCATGAACAAATTTATAAAGTTTAGTTAAACAGATACAAAATGTAGAATTTCATATTATGAAATTATGAAAGATACAATACTCTGTCACTTTCACTATTCGATGTTCATAAATTAAGCAAATGAAAACGAATCAAAAAACAAAATAGTAAAAATTAGAAAATGATTAAAAAATGTATAAATCGTTCAATTATAACAAATTATCAAAATAAATATATCCGTTTATATTTTCAGGATTTAAGAATCTTTTCTGTCTCGAAATTTTTCTTCGTTCAATGCATAAAATTTCAATTGAAATTGTGATCAATGTACAAAATTTATTTTTCAAAATAATTTTAAATATTAAAAATATTTTTTTATAATTGAAAATTATTTTTTTATTATAATCATGAAGTAGGGTAGTTACAGAAATAGTTTTGTTTATTAGCAATACACAATTATCTACAAGTCGCGTTACCTATGCAAAAAAAAAAAACACACAGTACTTTGGCAAATTAAAAAAAAAAGTTCATTGTTTTATTAGCGTATCATTCGTAGTGATGACTTACCTACTTATTATTTTTAAACGTATTCGTGACTTGGTTACAAGTCTTTTTGAGCCATTCATTTTTATGTGTAAAAAAATTTTTTTTTTTATTATAAATAATAAATATATATATATAATATAATTTGATGTTCTTTGTGTTTGCAGATGATACCAGCTCCGCCAATAAAACAACACGTCCCTCCAGTCATCAACGGTGATACCAACGGGGAACAAAACGATATCAATAAAACAGATTAAATATAATATATTATCCTTATCGTATTTAATTAATTAATTAATTCGTATATACAGCCTGTCGCAAAATTATAATCGCTGTATAAAAAATATTATTATTATTATAAAAATTACAAAGATATTAATAATCGCGAATTCTAATTGTATGGCTGTGCCTTTTTTTTAGATATCTTCAGTAACTTTTCAACTAAATTTTATATAAATATAAAATATTTTATATCTTTTACTTCACAAAACTAGTTAAAGTGTCTCATGTTCACATGTTTAGTGGTGGCACCTGCCTGGACAGTTCTTCTGAAGGCAGTAACCATCGCCTCAGTTAGAGAATAACACAGTGGAGTAGCACAGCACTTGTGCTTTTGTCTTTTGTAATGAAAGGGAATGACAGTCTATTCTCATTTTTTTCTTTTTCTCTTTTCCTTTGTACATCGGGCTGTCTGCCACTATTTAACATTTAAAAAAAAATGTATAATTTAATAAATTTTGTCACCCCTCATCGAATATGTTTAAATTGTGATTTTTTTATTAATATTTTCAAATGGAAAATATTTTTGTTTATATACTACTCGATAGTAGAAACGCACCGCGGTCAATCTTTCTGGGATCATTGACCTCGTAGCGATTATTATTTATGTAATTTTTATTGGTATAAACCATAGAGCAAAGAATCGCTACTAGTAACAATTAGGGCCTCTTTCACCAACTACAAGTAAAGTGTTGATTAGTTACTTTTAGAAATCCATACTAATATTATAAATGCGAAAGTATGTATGAATGTATGGATGTTTGTGACACTTTCACGCAAAAACTAGTGAACCGATGACCATGAAATTTTGCATAAACATTGTCTGGGACACCAGAAAGGACATAGGGTACCATTCGTCGTTCAACGCGGACGAAGTCGCGGGCACCAGCTAGTAATGTAAATGCGAAAGTATGTTTAAATGTTTGCAACTCTTTCACGCAAAAACTATTGAACCGATCGCCATGAAATTTTGCATAAACGTTGTCTATGACACCAGAAAGGACATAGGGTACCATTCGTCGTTCAACGCGGACGAAGTCGCGGGCACCAGCTAGTAATGTAAATGCGAAAGTATGTTTAAATGTTTGTAACTCTTTCAAGTAAAAACTATTGAACCGATCGCCATGAAATTTTGCATAAACGTTGTCTATGACACCAGAAAGGACATAGGGTACCATTCGTCGTTCAACGCGGACGAAGTCGCGGGCACCAGCTAGTAATGTAAATGCGAAAGTATGTTTAAATGTTTGCAACTCTTTCACGCAAAAACTATTGAACCGATCGCCATGAAATTTTGCATAAACGTTGTCTATGACACCAGAAAGGACATAGGGTACCATTCGTCGTTCAACGCGGACGAAGTCGCGGGCACCAGCTAGTAATGTAAATGCGAAAGTATGTTTAAATGTTTGTAACTCTTTCAAGTAAAAACTATTGAACCGATCGCCATGAAATTTTGCATAAACGTTGTCTATGACACCAGAAAGGACATAGGGTACCATTCATCGTTCAACGCGGACGAAGTCGCGAGCGCCAACTAGTAATTTTATGTTTTATTAAATTATGCACTCGGTTCACTGAATCCTTCGATAGGCGATGTTTTTTTTTTTTAATTATTTTCTTTTTAATGTTTATGACTTTTACTCGTACAGTACAAACAAAGGTATATCATCAATCTCCTTCATTCGCGGCTACCGGTGACTTTAAATGGCGGTTAGCCTACTTGACACTTTACTCAGAGATGGTGAAAGAGGCCCTTAAAGTAATAACAAAAATTCATGCCGCCCAATTGCGCTGAGCGCAACTCGGGGCGCATTTTCTATTTGCGCGTTGTGGAGTAAACATTATCTTAAAAAAAAAAATAAAAAAAAAAAATAAAAAAAAAAGCGGTGATTCTTAACTCTACTGTGATGTCGAAAATATAATGTTTGACTATTTTTTTTTTTTTTTTCTAATAATATTGATATTTAATTCTTTGATACTTAATTGACTATTAAAAATTGTCACTTGAATGAAACCTGTATATTTTGTAAAGTAAAAGATATACTAATATTCGCCATAAATTGACTCGGTTAGATTTGACTGTGTCGGTTATTCATTTTTTTTTTTTTTAATATATATATATGTATATATTTTGTAACAGCCTGTATATTGTGACGATCACTGAGAGCTGTGTTTGTGTGTATAAAATAAATATATACACTCTATGGGTATTGAAAATGTGTCTTGTAAACATTTCGTTGTCTGCGAGTCGTTGAATTTGAGACTGATTTAGATGTTTCATTTTTGGAAATCATGTTTATAAAAATTGTAGAACTGTCTAATGAAATTTATTATATATATATATATGATATGATATGATATTTCTCAGCCAATTAGGTAACCCCGAATCACATCTCAAATTTAGGGCGGTCACTCACCATCATGAAATCGATGTCTGGTCGTTTGTAGTCGCCCTTATATATTTTTATAAAACATTAGATTTTGTCTAATTTCCTTGTCCATTCATTGGTATACATAATTATAAGGATACATGTAATGAATTTATAAAGTGGCTATGTATATTAAATGTAATGTTGTATGGTTAATTTAATTATTGTTTTAATATAAGTTTAATTATAAGAGGGATTCGCTTGTTTTATTTGTTCCCAAACCTTTTTATTCGTAGCCTACTTGTAGGTCTACTAGTAGTTTTTGAGATGACAGCTTTGATTGAAATTTTTAAACTTCATAAAAGGGTAAACACAATGGGCTCTGGCATCCTTACTCACTCACCGAAACACAAAAGCACACATGCTGTTATGTAATGGTATCATGGGATGGTTACTGACGCCAGACAGGCTACCCACGTGAACTTTTCGCTGCAGAGCCAACAGTGAAAAGTTCAGAAAAGAATAAAGTTGAAGTAAACACTTTAACTACTCGACCAAAGGGCTCGTCAAATTTCATGACGATCGGTTGAGTAGTTAAGGCGTGAAAGAGTAGCAGACAAAAGAGTTACTTATATTAGTATGAATTGAGCACAAAAACTTGCGTCGCTATTGAAAAGTCGTAAAAAGTACCATCTGTTTACAAATTTGTTAAGCTAATTTACATAAGATATTGTCATGATAAGGAGTATACACGTAATACCAATATAAGCTACTAGATGTCTCTTATTGCTATATTTTCTTCAGCGCCTCATTTTTTTTGTCCTCAACCAGGCCAAAGTACTAATAGGTTACCATAGTACACACTTTGTATAACATTTCATACCTTTCATTCTGAATGACAATACGATTTAGGCTGAATACTGATAAATATTTGATATCATTTACTTTATTACATTTAACTATGTATAAAAAATCTATCACAACTTTTTTTAGATGGGCATAGTGATACAATTGATATTCGTCATATATAAGAGGCCTCAGATATCGCATTGACGACAAAGACTATATAAGTATATTGGTAGTATTGTTCGAGTGGTTTAGGTGTTTGCAGAGCTCTGACTCAGAGGTGCGGGGTTCGAATCCCGGCAGGACCAACTTTGCAAATGAAATTTTCAAATTTGGCTCTAGTCTGTGTGTACAGGTTTTAGCCCCCTGTCTTTTGTATGGTTAATGGTTAAGCCTAATAGTGTTACTTTGGGGACATACAAATGCATAAGTACTTTTGAAAAAAAAAATAGCCGATATTTTACAGCCGTTTTCGAGTTTTGCGTTTAGCAACAAATTTAGCGACTAATTTTTATTTAAAATAAAAAAGGTCAAGACTAATTAGTGCATAGAGTTACTAACTTAAATGTCTATGGTCGGCAATTTGTTTAATCGCTTCTTTTAGGTACATACCTACTTACTGCCTTACTAATAAGAAAAGAAAACGCAATTTCTAAGCCAGTATACTATTGAATGCCTACAAAGTGCTGGCTTTACCTGTTACGTCGCTGTATTTATTTTAGTCAACCAACAGGCGTCCAGTTTGGTAGGGCAATGTGAGCAAGCAATCAATAAAATACGTATGTGCGATACGTCATATAGCACCCATATATTCACAAATATATAGGTACATGTTGGCTTGGCTACGTACGGCTACTCGCTCGACACGGTTGCTATAGTGAACTTACTTCGTCTCTCGCCCCACCGCTACGAGTACCGCCCCGTTCCGATACACGACATGTTTCCAATATTAAATTACAAATATTTATGATACGCTCTCTCACACACACACACACAATATATACTTAAATGAAATTTTAAAAACAAACTCATATTATTTTCATAATTTATACCTTCTTATTAAATGGTTCGTCCTGACTGTGGTCCTGACAGACTATCAAAGCACATCAAAAACTCCTAAGTCAAGAAAGCTGTTTGGAATAACTTATGTTATTTTATAACGTAGCGTAGGTAATCATCCGCTAAGAAAGGATTTTTGAAAATTTGAACTCCATGTGAAGCCGGGGGCTGGTCGCTAGTATAATATAAATTAAGTAATTAGATAATATATATTTCTCTTAGATAGCGATAGACAAGTACCTACTTAGAATACACAAGGGCTGAGAATTTCACTAATGAAATTGGTTTTGCTAATTTGCTAAACAACAATTCTAAACAAACAATAATTATAATTATTAACCCCCAACTTTCTATTAGCCAAAACCATCGTATGATTAAAAACACGTTATATTAGCTGTAAGTTGCTAAGCATTCACATCAATCGAACCTATGGAAGTTAGTGAAATTCCTTCGTGAACTAGGAGATTGGCTGATGGTTTTCAAACGCCTGAACAGATATACCTAAAAACCAATGATATTTAAAATATCATTACTAAGAACCATCTTGGACACGTCAACTTCCGAACAAAAAATGACCAGCTCAAAATCGGTTCATCCGTTCTCAAAGCAGCAACAAATACTCGTACAAAGCTTTGTTCTTTATAAGACCCATATTAGATCCCACGTGGAGTAGGTATACCTACTGCTCTAAGCTCTGGGCTGGCGCGCCCAAGTACCAGCTAAATCCGTTTGACACCTTGGATTGGAGCGTCGATTTGTTCGTATTGTTGACGATCCAATGCTCACGAAGAGATGTATCGCCTCAGCTTTACTATGGTGAATGGTCCCCTCCGATGAGTTCTTCCAATTAACGGTTACCTAAAGCTAATACGAAGTAATGCACCTTATCCTCATCGTAAGACCTCTAAAGTCTTACGATTGCTTTATCTGTGTATACCTATCTGGCTTACTTTGGTTGCGACAGTTTATTGCTTTTCAAAACTTTTCATAAAATATTATGAGGTTGATTACTTAATCCAAGGCCATTATCAACATAACACCCATCATACGTAATTTAAAATAGGATTCTTAAGTAGGCGGGTCGCACGTGCCGCAATGTATCTAATGGTCATAGTCATAGGTACTCAGTGATACTTCAGTCGATCCTGTTTTCAGTAGGTAGTGCTCACAGCCCGTGGTATAACGGATGTCCGCTAAAATTACTCGTAATTCCGAATTGTGATATTATTACTCATAGCGCAAAAAATACAAGTTCGAAGTCTTCGAGCATTCAACGAGGAGGTATATCTTTTAATATTCATGCTAAAAATTTATACTTAATAAAAACTTTTTTATTCGTAAAATGTGAAGTAATAATTATAAAATTACAAACACGAACGATAGTATTGCATTTGTTACAAAAACATACATTGCTAGATAACTAGATATGAGCTTGATTCGCATGATTTGCCATGTGTACGTCGGCACGCAATGTATTGCGTCCATAGCCGTATCGTTGCTGTCTCTCACTTATAAATTCACATGGTCTTGTGGATGTGTTTGAAAGTGTTATTTACAAGTGTTTGCATTAGTTGGGAGTTGGCAGCTAATTAATAGTTCGAGCTTTATGTGTTGTGGTTTGTTTGTTTGGTGGTAGAAGTGGATGGAGGCAAGGCAAGCCGTAGTCTCGCTGCTTGTCCTAATCATCAATGGTTTTTTACTTTACAGTTAACAAAAATCTTTTGGCAACTGAGTTATCTTTGGTAACTGAGCTTTAATTAAAAGGGATTAAGTAGACAGAATATAGATTATAGTAGGTAAGATTGGTAGGATTACATATTATTATGTATGTAGGTAATGTACACAACACACACACACACACAGATTATATACATGTACAGGAATAGATGAACATAGACAAAAGATTATTTTGAAAATTCGATATTTGAATCGATATACATTATGGTCTATAGTCTATTGGTTTTCTCTCAGCTGAGCAGCTGTCGTTGACAGATTGACATTCGTTTTGAGAAATGCAAATTTAATTTTGAATTTTAGAAGTAGATAATGGAATTACTTTTAATTCTAAGTGAATACGTTTTGTTTAAGTGAAAAGGGTTGCTGGAAGTTCAAACGCGAGTCTATTCTTGCTTAATTTCTGTTGAAAAGTGAAGTAAATGTTATATGTGTTTTTTAGCAAGGATGGTATCAAATTTTTATATATCACCAGAATATGAACAAGGTATGTATGTACGCCATATAATTATTTTATTGATGTATTGTACATGAGTAATAATATTTTGTGTGTTAGTTGTTCCTATTAATGTAAGATTGTTTATTTCAGTACGACGAAAATACTGTTTTTACTTGGATATTCAAAATCAAGGATTAGCTCAAGCTATTTCTAGAAAACTAGAAGGCATGCGCTTGGTAAGTTCGTTATTATACCTGCCCAATTTTCACTAGTTTGTATATTGAATGAGGGATCTACAAACAAAGAAATATAATTTATTTCTATCACCTCCAACGTAGCATGATTGCATGGTAAATATGTGGCTAAATAAAGAAACTTTGACATTTGTAGGTTGTATAAATTTTAATATTACTTTTTGTTTTGGTCATATAATAGTATGCATAGTTTACGTTCCGTTTTTTTATTAATGTTAATGTAAATTGATTTAAGATATAATATAGCTAAATACGCAGCATTAATTAAATTAGTTCTCTTCTTTACATTTTCTTTAATATGTATTCACAGTAAAATTATTATAATTATTTTTGTTTGTAACTGATATATTGTGAGTGATGTTACCGAGAATTGGAACGTAATGTTGAACTGACCAATAGGAAGCGTGTTTTCATCTCCCCACTATACAACTTACAGCGCCTCTTACGACCAAAATGAAAACTAACAAAATATCTCCATCTTGTATGTGACAGATTTGTATGTTTGTTGTTAGTTTTTCGATTTCGATCGGAAAATGTGTGTTTTTAACTATAAAAAGTGTTACGTACAGTTCTAATTTCACTTTAAAAAATGCCAAACATACGAGAAGTCAATATATATGTGTTTTTATAAGTGTATATATTAATTCGGTTTGTGACGGAGTGCTAAGTCTCGGTGACTAGTATATAGTTACTTATTTTTGTGATAAGCGGACCGCGGGGCCATTGTAGACGGCTTTTGTGTAAGTAACTATGTTGTATAATTGTCTCGTGTGCACACCGACATGTGTATCTTGTCAATAATATGAAGAAATTAATATAAAAGTGTAGTATATTGTTTGGGCGCTCGCTAGCTCGTATTCGATTTTAGGTCATCTTTTGTATGCTCGCTTGAGAGCCGCCTCGCAACGCGAAATGCAACGGGCCGAGGCCGCGCGCCGCGTCGCTCACGCTCATGTTGCATTTACATCCATTTTAAAAGCTGTTTGAAATGTAGTTTTCTTTTGGTCGCGCGTGTGTATGCTTAATTTTTGACAGTTGATATTACCGTTTAGACGTCAAGGGGAAGTAGTTCTTAGTCGATTAGTTTTAAGGGTGAGTTTGGTGTGTGTAAGGAAGTGTGTTATTTTTTTGCGCGGGACCGTTGACGCGAACCGGGAGCGCGATACGATGTCCCGTGCGTCCGTACCGTGTGGCTGTTACCAAGCGTATTTCATTTCATGGAAAACTATATATATGTATTGGCGTGCCGCGTTGGTAAAGAGTTCAGCGCGAGACGCGCTCTAAAAATGCCGAATGCTCACTTTTGGTCCTAAAAATGCATTTGTTAATGTCAACAAGTTGCATTATGTGCATGCCAGTTGACATTCTTTTTTGTCATTCAATGTGCTGAGGTATACAAAATACTTACCTCCTTTATTAGCACAAATTCCAGTAAAGGCAATGAATTGTTTACTTTTTGAAAAAAAAAAAAAAAAAAAAAACAAATACGTAATTATTGCCAGTAGAAAAATTGAGTAAATGAGTTTTTTTGTTTACAATCACTTATTTTTGATCGGGCAATATTGGCTTGCAGAATGATACAATTTTTTTTTTTCTTTAAATATTAATAATCAATATTAATTATTAATAATAAGTTCAGGTGTTATATATTGATATAAGCTTTATAATTAATTAATTAATGTATTACATTAATAAATATGTGGGTACATTAAATTGTGTATACTATATATCTGTATATCGGAAGGAAACTATCCTATATCACATTTAGCAAATTATTCAGCATGCACGATAAATATCTTAGTATAAGTATGTAAAGATTTGGGACTTGTAACATATAATCAAAATTGTTGATTTGATAGGACTTAAAAAAGTAGGTATATCAGTAAATAGAGTGTAAAATACTTATTCTAATGCCATCATAGTGATTTTTTCAAAAATGGACTTAAGATAGTATAACTCCCGTATACAGATGTTATGAGGTACATTTGTTAAATACATAGTAATTTCTATATTACAGTGTAGACTTACTTCTCCATCAAAACCACATTGTGTTTGAGTAGCTAGATGTATTATAGCCAGATAATTTTTTAACTATTATTTAAACTGGCTAGACTAATTTTTAGGTTTATGAGCTTTTCATTTCTACGATTAGATAATACATAATATCAATTTACTTGTAAAGTAGTTTCACATGTAAATCTACTTAGTGAACATAATTTTTGATGCAAAAAATAACTCATCTGAAGTTGTTGGTGTAAAATATTTTTCACATCATTTTAAGGCAAAAATTGGTTAAGCATCGGTCAAATTAAAAAAATAAAAGAAGGCATTGGTAATTACCAAAAAAACTACCTTTAAGTCTTAAATATCAAAGATTTTTTTAACCTTTATTATTTGATTTATTCTTGAAATGTTATGAAATCAAAAAAAGTTGAACTTTTTTCTTAGTATAACTGAAAAAGTATATAAAATTACTTAATAACTATACTTATGAATTTTTCTAAACTAGTTAAATCAAACTTGTGGATATTTTATAATGTGGGTATATTATCCACAATGGTTCACTGCTGCAATATTATTTTATATTGTAAATATATTATTGTTACAATATTATTTAATTAGTATATGCTTTTACAAATACATTTGTATGCACTTAACTTAATACTCATTGATAATATAAATAAGTTTATATAGGATATGACTTATACATCATTTAAATATAGGCTCTGCCTGGTTTTTATTTTATGGATAACTTTTTTAAATTGTCTTGTGCCTGTGATTTTGCATTGAAAAATAAAAGATATAATGCTTGATGCCTGATATAATTAGATAGGTAGTGCCCAATCATCTTTGTCCTATGTCACCCTGAAATTCTATTCGTAACTATTGGTGAAAGGTGAAATTTTTTTTAATTACTTACAAACTTTACCTCTTTACATTATTAGTATAGATAAACATTTAATTTTTAAACATAAATCTCTAACTAACTAACTCACAGGTCTTACTTATTGGTACAGTACGTTATCTTGACTCTTAGTGGTGAATGTTTCAGAGGCAAGAGGTGTTTCTGACGCCTAGCGTGACTCACGTGGTGCGCGAGCGACCACGGAGGGAGCGAGCGGAGGCCCTGCGATGGCCACGACGTGACTGCAAACGAGCAGATGCCATGCTTGAGCGGGTGCGAACCATACAACCGCACCCACCGCCGCCCACCGATCATCACGCTTACACTGAGCTCACAGTGCAAAAGGTTAAAAGAAATACCACTCGTGGGATCATTCTCCATCATTGGCTTTATAACTTTATATAAAATTGTAATAATAAAAAATATGCATGCATTGTCATTCACTCTATTGGCATTTTATTATATACATACCTTCATTTCTAACAAAGAGTAATGGGTAAACCAAAAAGTTTGTTCAGTTCTTGTCACCAACATCTTCATCGGCATTTCACCTGTAGAATAGGTCATAGGTGTCTCTCCATAATTGTACATTAGAATACTAGAATATTAGAATTATTGACTGGTCCATTAGATCAGTCAGAAATAGACTTTAGGTCATCTGTCCATTTTCTTGGGGTAACGTCAGTGGCATTTATCTATGAAACTTCACAGACAACTTATGATTCGATCTTTCAGGGTTATATCCTAAGCATAGCCTTCTCCGTAGCTTTTTGAGTGATGTTTAGCTTACTTAAAAATAAACAGTTAAAGACAAGTTTAGTGCAATTGTATCATTGTAGTGAAAATTTAAAAAAATATATTTAAAAAATTATAAATGTAGATAGGGATGTTTATGACAAGGACTAATGGCTAATGTCACTAATAATAATAATATTTTTGAATAAGTTTTTCATTTAAGATTTGATAGAGCACAGGCTCTTTGGTCATCCCAAAATATTTATTTCATTTCTTGCTCTTTCTGTATTTGCTTGATATTTATTTACAAATATTTATATTACTCTTTCAGGCTATATGTTTTTTGACCAACCTGTATACCAAATACTTCTCAACAAGTAAATCTACTATCAGAGTCTTCAGTAAACACTTTGTCAAGGTTGAAT